>OZ035828.1:31484174-32684174 GCA_964034765.1 Knipowitschia caucasica | reverse complement strand
ATTCTAGCCTCCGCAGTAGAATTCTGGTGTCCTATTGTGTTAAATGGAGCACTGGGGTCCGTAGGACCCAACACTGACACTTGTCACTATTAGCACAACTAGTAGAGTATGTCATTTTTACTTTGACTTAGTGCCGTTTCAGTGTATGGATGAGCTCTGAATCCCAATTGAAAGGTTTCAAAACATTTTATTTCCTGACGGTGGAGCAATGCTGTTTGGTCTAAGATTTCCAGGATTTTTTTTGTTTCTTCAGAAGGGGTTTGATTACCGCGGTTTAAAAGCTTGTGGGACATAGCAATTGTATAGATGTGTTTTCTTATTATGTTTAAGATGGCTCTTGTGTCTAAAAGGAGCTGTGTCTTGGAAGAGCCAGCTCTTTACAAGACTCATTTGGGGAGACGGTGGTTCTGTTGATAGAGAATTGACTTTGAAGCCTGAAGGTAGTGGGGTTGGAACCCAGGTATCCACTGACTCCCAATGATGTACTGCTGTCGTGTGTCCTGGCATGGACTTATTAACCTATGGCCTGATGCACAGTGGGGCGGCTGTTGGCTTAAAGTGGCAAACTGCCGTTGTGTCCTAGGGGCAGGACACTTTCCTCCTCCTTTGCCTAGAATGAGTCTAGTGCTGTGGGTGGAATGGTTGGTGGTGGTCGGAGGGGCCAATGGCCACATACTGGTTTGCCTCGCTTCTGTCAGTGTGCCCCAGGGCAGCTGTGGCTACAGTAAGGTTTATCACCACTGTGTTGAGTGAATGAATAATGCAGCCACGCGAAAATTCAATTTGGTAGACGTTAACCAAAATTACCCCCCTCAGGCGAGTTCAAATCCCCAGCCCTATCGATAAACTGACGCCCCCTTCCAAATCTCGTACGACTACGCCAGCCGCATAAAAACGGAGGAACTCCCACTCTCGGCCTCGAAGCCTTGCATGAATCTTTGGAGGAGTCGCTTTGTCGACTTCACGCTTACTCCTGCGGTCCATGCTGTCTCTGCTTGCTGCGTGTGGCCTGCTCCTCCTCCGCGTTGCTGCACCTGCTACGGGTCTCGTGCTGTGGTCCGTGGGTCTTTGCCGCTCTATCCTTTGCGGGCTCTTTCTGCGGGATTCGCGCTGCTCGTCTCGTAGGGACGGCTGCCTGCATACGGCTCGGTCTGGCCCGGTGCGGTGGGAGCAGTGCGCATCCTGCCTCTCGTGCCAGTACGGCGTGGATTTCCCGTTGGTTGTCCTTGTCTTTGCGTTGTGGGTAGTATGCGACGGTTTATTTCCCCTCGCATTGTACTGCAGGCTCAGTTTCGCCCCGGCGCTTTGTATGCAGGACGCAGTTGGCCCCGTGCTATTGGTGGCAAGCTTCAGTTTAAAGCCTCGCATTGTTATGCAGCTCTCTTAACCAAGCTCCGTTTAAATCCTGCACTCTGACTGCTCAAGCTATTCCTCACATTGGATGAAGACCTCAGTTTAATCCATCACATTGGACTGCGTGCTCTGTTTTTATCCCGCACTTTGGCCTGCTGGCTCTCTTTAAATCCCTCTCTGGGACTCGAGCTCGGGTTTAAATCCCTCTCTTTAGACTGCAAGCCCCGTTTAAATCCCTCTTGGACTGCGGTACCAATTGAATCCCTTCATTGGACTGCGAGCTCCCAGGTTAATCCCGCACGGAACTGCTTTTATCTGGAACTGCTTATTTCTGGAGCTGTTTACTACCGTACCTGGCACTCGCGTTCATGCGGAACGGCTTAAATATGGAACTGCTATATATGGAACTGCTATTTATGAAACTGCTATATATGGAACTGCTTATATATGGTATACTGCTTATATATGGAACGGCTTGTATACGGAACTGCTTATATGGAACTGTCATATTGGAATTGCTATTTGGTACTGCTTATATTCTGGAAACGCTTTATATATAAAAATAAATAAACATAAATTATTATAAATAAATATATTTATTTATTTTATATATAAGCGTTCTCAAGTATAAGCATGTACCATATATGCAATTTATATAGAGCAGTTCCATATAAGCAGTTCGTATCAAGCCGTTCCATATATATGCACGTTTCCATATTATTAAGCAGTTCATTTATAGCAGTTTATATTACGCAGTTCCATTATAGCACGTTCCATTTATAAGCAAGTTCCGCATGAAGCGAGTTTCAGGTACGGGTATAACAGATCAGATATAAGCAGTTCCAGTATAAGCATTTCCGTGCGGGATGAAACCTGGGAGCTTTCGCGTCCAATGTGAGGGATTCAATTTGGGAGAGCCGCAGTCCAGAGGATTTAAACGGGGCTTGCAGTCCAAGAGTGTGGATTTAAACAGTGTCGAAGTCCAGTGAGGGATTTTAAAAGAGAGCCTGCAGGCCAAAGTGGGGATTAAAAATGAGCACGCAGTCCAAATGTGAGGGAATTAAACTGAGGTCTTGAAGTTCATTGTGAGGGAATTGCTTGCAGTCAGAGTAGACGGATTTACCGGGAGCTTGGTTATGAAGAGCTGCAGATCAATTGCGAGGGTTTAACTGAAGCTTTGCCCACCAATGCACGGGGCAACATGAGCCTGCCAGTACCAAAGCGCGGGTGCGAAACTGAGCCTGCAAGGTACAATGCGAGGGGAATAAACCGTCCGCCATATTACCCACAACGCACAGAAGACTATGGGACAACACAACGGGACACGCGCGTACCGGGCACGAGGAGGCAGGGATGCGCACGGCTCCCACCGCCACCGAGGGCAAGATCCGGCTAGTATTTGCAGCAGCAGGCCTGCGACGAGGACGCCAGCAGCGGCGAAACCCGCAGAAGAACAGCCGCAAAGGAGCGAGAGCGGCAAAGACCAGGACCACAGCACGAGACCCGTAGCATGTTGCAGCAAGCGGAGGAGGAGCAGGCCCACACGCAGCAAGACAGAGGGACAGCGGGACCGCAGGACGTAAGGTTGGAGTAGACAAGAGCGATTCCTCCAGATCGATTCATGCAAGGCTTCGGAGGGGCCCGAGAGAGGTGAGATTGGGAGTTCCTCCGTTTTTTTATGCGGCTGCTGTGAGTAGTCGGTACGGTGATTGGAAGGGGCGGTCTGTAGAGCGGATAGGCTGGGGATGTGAACCGGCTGGTAGGGGGTATTTTGGTTACGTCATACCAATGGAATTTTCGCGGGCTGCATTTATTCATTCTACGGCATACACAGTGGTGATAAAAGGCTTACTTTAGCACAGCTGCCCTGGGGCACACGACAGAAGCGAGGCAACCAGTATGTTGCCATTGGCCCCTCGACACCACCAACCATTCACACAAACACTTGACTCATTCTAGGGCATTCGGAGGTTGACAAGGTCTTGCCCTAGGTCACAAACGGCAGTTGTGCCACTTTACAGCCACAGCCGCCCCACTGTGGCATCAGGCCATAGTTAAGTGTCTTGCCAAGGACACATCGACAGCTCCAGACATCAAAGTGGGTGTCAGTGGAGACCTGGGTTCAAACCCACGACCTTAGGCTCAAAGGTCATGCTCTACCAACTGAACCACCGTCGCTCCTAATGTGTCTTTTAAAAGGCTTGGCTACTTCCATGACACAGCTCCTTTGACACAAGATGCTCTCTTAAAATAATAAAACATCTATACAATGTGGGTATGTCCCACAAGCTTTTTAAACAGCGTTAATCAAACCCTTCTGAAGAAAACAAAATCCTTGGTAATCTTAAGAGCCATACAGCTTTGCTTACCACCGTCAGGAAAAGATATGTTTGAAACCTTTCAATTGGGAATTCAGGGTCATCATAGCACTGAAAACGGCGCTAGTCAAAGTAAAAAAAGGACATATCTACTAGCTGCTAATAGTGTGACATGTGTCGAGTGTTGGCATACGGGGGGGGGGGGAAAAAAAAAAAAACCAGTGCTCCATTAACACAATTGGAACACAGAATTCTACTGCGAGGCTAGAATGAGACTATAGGTCCTCAGGAGGAACAGCCCTTTGGTGGTTTAAATCCTATCTATCGGCTTCGTTATCAACTTTGTCAATTTGAATCACAATCATGCTTATTTATGGAGTGGAATTCGATGTGCACCACTCCTTCAAAGGCTTCTATAGCAAGCAACTAACAGCTTTTTTCCACTTGCGGAAACATCCGCTAAAAACAAGGAATATCCTTTCTAAAGTGACACGGAAATCCTTCTTTTAGTATTACCAAAGCCATGAATGGCCTGGCTCGTTCTTATCTTAAAGACACGTAGCGCTATATCAACCAAACGAGCCCTTTGCTCACAAAACGCCAGTCGTTTTCTGTTGGTTCCTATGGTCTCAATAAAGTACTGTCAGCAGCAGGTGCATTTAGATACCAAGCCCGTTTTATCTGTGGAATCAAGGAACAGGCTGATTAACGGGGTCCAGCCACATCAAGGCCTAGACTTAAAACCACTCTTTTGCCTCTTTAGCAACAATTTTGCTATGGTTAGGTTGTTTGTTGGTTTGTTTACACACTTGGGGTGTTTTTTTTTTTTTTTAATCCACAATTATTTGGTGCTCGTAGCCTGGCTGACTTGAGCGCGGCTGCTGCTGTTTCTCCTTCGTCGGGAACCTGGTCTCCACATTCAAGGTAAGGTCATTAAAACAGTCGTCTTTAGTTAGCTTATGGATAGGAAGGTAAGGTCCGGGAAGGCTAGACATCTTTGGACTGTCAGTCAAGCTGCGTAGGGAGTTAGTCTGCTGGGAAAAGTATCGGTATTTTAGCACTATCCTATCACCTCTTCCTACTTTAACAATATGCATTATTAGGATTTGCGTTCTGTGGCTTACTGTAGGTCCCACTACGTTTTGGCGCCTTTCACGCGGGAATCACCGGAGACTACCGTGTGATTCACGCGTCTTTTATTTATTTGTTTCCCAGGTGATGCTGCAATGACCGAACAACCACCAGGTGGCTCTTTGTGAGCAGGGTTAGGAGAAAATTGGCTTCTCACGGTCTTTGTTCTCTGTCACCGGACAACTTTCTGGGGCTTTATAGCTCATGATAAAGAGGTGGACTCTGGTGTGAGAGGGACTCGGGTTCAAGTACAGGTATCCGACACTTTTGATTTTGTGGTCGTTTAAATTTTTTCTAAAACATACTTGTAATTAGGCAACACATTTAAAAATAGTTGCTTGATGTATGTAGTAAAATGTTTGTAAACTTCACAATCTGCACCATACCAAATGCAGGAAAAAAATGCAACTTTATTCATGTAAACAGCGTAAAATCTGATTCATATACTCCCCCCGACTAACTAAAATTTGAGGATTGGCCGGGGCGTCGAACCCTGATCTTCCAGCGAAAGACTTGGACAATCCCACCACGCCACCAGGCGCTGGAGAAAACACTGGATCTAAATACTAATGTGCGCCTGAGTGAAAGAGCCGTGCGTATGTTGCAGGACGCTTAAAATGCCTTATATGCAAGTATTGCAAAATGTTTGCCATATGTTCTGCATACTCCTGTGCATTTTAGAATTCCTAATTAAAAATTTATAAAAAAAAAAAATAAATGGTAGATATATGTAACATGTGTAGTTTAAAATTTTTGTATTGCCTAATCAATACAATATAGTATTCTGAAATAATCCGTTGGTTGTACCCTTCAATCATCAGTTATTCCGTTTCAAATTAAAATCTGGAAATACAAATTTTCCATTCGTTTATTGTTATTTTCTTTTCTAATTCAAAATTGGAAAATCAATCCTTTATAATCCGTTGTACCAATGTTGTACCCTTCATTCATTAGTATTCCGTTTCAAAACTAAATCAGAAAAACAAATTACGTGGTGTTGTATTGTTTTTCATTTTCAAAATTAATTGGAAAATCAAAACTTCAAATGAAATTATTTCACCCATTTCTTTTGCTTGCACCCAGTGGAAATCATAATACTATAAACAACTTCCATTATTTTGTTTGATATATGCTCGGGAATTGATGAGTGGTGAGAGACGGATACAACTTCAAGCTTGCACTCAACTCAACTCAACTACACGACAACAACTCGCGCTGTTGTTGAGCTGCCCCAGGGCGAGCTCCAGGGGCAAAATGCTTAAGCACCTGGTATTCCTAGCGGTCTCCATCCACCAGTACTATGGGGAAAAACTTTGTGGGCGATGCTCTTATACAGATGAGAGCCGGGCTTTCTCATTCATTTGGATTACATACGCACTCGGTAAGTTCTCCTCTGGATAACCACAATGTTTTTGTGGTCGTTCTTTATGTTTCACTCCATAAATCTCTCATATTGTCCGTAGATCGTTCACACACGTCTGTAGTTAATCTCGAGTTAGTGTGTAGTGCGCTGTTTAGAGTGTTTACCTCCGTGTCATATGTTATTTGATGCTGTCGCTAGATCTCTCGTTTGGATCATATTGTAAAGAAACACGTTCTCTGCGTTGTACAAACAATCTGTAATCACTGTATTCTATGGTTATACAGAAATTCAGTTTGTTTACGTCTGGTTGGTAGTAGTTATTTCCAGCGCTAGCTATTTATTATTAGTAATTATTGTTGTGGTGTGTACTATCTTATATGTATTTCACATTTCTATAGTCAGCAAACATTGAGTTGAAATGAATTTTTGCAGTTAGTTTACGACAATTGTATTAGTGTTTTCCCGAGGTCATATTTTCCTTCTATAACTGTTACTTATGTATCCAGAGCCTCATGCTGCTCCCCCAATGTCCAGATGTAAACATACAATGTATATGTCTTCTCTTAGATTAATACAGGATTCATTGCTTCTTTATAATGCTAAAATGTAATTATTTTATTCTTATTATGCTAAGATATATTAATTATACTACTTCTCTATCATGATATAGGCTAGATCATTTTATGATCTTTTTTTGTTGTTTGAGACAATATGAATCATCAATCAATCAATGTTTATTGTAGAGGCCTTTCATGCACAGAGGCAAACACAAAGCGCTTCACAGTCCACATCACAAAATCATCACATAAAACAAACACGAATCACAATTAATAACATTAAAATAATACACAAAAGATTTAAACACAAATTAAAAAACAATAAAATCACACAAAAGAATTTAAACAATAACACTTTCAAAGTTACACAAGAATATAAAAAAATAAATAAATAAAATGACAGCAGTGCATTACTAAATGGAGATAAAATCCTTCAGTTGATGCACAGGCAACAGAACAGTCTTTAACTGGATTTGAACATTGACAGAGTAGACGCCTCCCTCACATTTTCAGGGTGATTGTTCGATCTTAGCTGCCTAGATCCTGTAACGCAGCCTCCCCATGTTTTGGTTCTCAATCTGGGCACCAGCAGGGAGGCAGTCCTTTGCTCCTAGAAGTCCGGGCTGGTTTCTTATGACACCAACATGTCACCTAATGGTATTCTGGTGCAAGACATGGAGTTAATTGTCACAAGCAGAGCTGTTTTAAAATTATTCTTTGTGCCACAGGAAGCAGTGCAGAGACTGAGGACAGGACTAATATGGTCCTACTTCCCTGGTCCTGTCCGTGACTCTAGCTGTGCATTAGGATGTCTGCAGCTGCTTACAGGTCTGTTTGGACCAGACCTGTAAGAGGCCATTCGCAAGTAGTCTAGCCGGCTGGAGACATATGCGTGGACATGAATCTCCAAGTCTGCCCTGGACACTATATGTCATGACTTGGCAATGTTCTTCAGATGGTTTAAAAAGTGATGATGTTTTTGATTTTATTGTGGCTATTGAAATTTAGGTCTGAGTCTGGTATTACCCCCCAAATTTCCGACCTTGTCAGAAGGTAGTAGGGAGAGAGATGAAGTTGACAGATGAGCCCTCTTTGTTTCTGGGGAACAAAGACAATGATTTCGGTTTTGTCTGCATTTAGCTGGGGGAAAATTAATTATGCATTCATCAATGATCTGTTGGATACAGTGAAGGAGCAAATACCAGTGGTCCATGTTCTCTGCAGTCTGTGAGACATAGATCTGAGTGTCGTCGGGTAATTGTGCTAGGATTAGGACCATTTGTTTCTTTGTATTAACTGACCTAACGGCTGCATTAGGATTAATTAGGTTAGAGGGTTACCAGGATCGACCCTGTGGTATCCACAGGTAGGGCCACATGATCTGAGACGCAGTTCCAATTCTCCACAAAGTACTTCCTCTGCCTCAGTAAGACCTAAACCAGTCTAGGGCTGTGCAGTGACTCCAACCAGACCTCAGTCTCTGCATGAGATCTCATGGTCGGACAGTGTCGAACGCGGCATTAAGATCTAACATGACCAAAACTGTGACTTTACCTTGGCTCAGTCGTGAATTCGAATGTCGTTGTTACCTTCACTAGAGCGGTCTCCAGTGCATGTGGTGGAGGTCTAAAACCCTGACTGGAACATATCAAAGAATTATTATTGTAAAAATTCAGTAAGTTGGTTGGGACTGGCCACTTTTTCAGAATTGTTTCCAATGAATGGCAGATTCGATATGGGGCGATAATTTTGATGTCCCGATGGATTCCAGACTGCTCTTTTTAGGAGAGGTCTTATGACTGCTGCTTTTTGGGCCATAGAAATTGTTCCTGACGACAGAGACCAATGTTTACTTATTTGTGTCAGTGAAGGGTAACAAATGCTCAGGACGGGACTTCAGAAATTTAGAGGGGCAATTTATCCAGGCTACCATGTGAGGAGCTCAGGACTCATGATTATCTTTTTGACCAGTTTGAGTATCCACAGGTTGCAAAGTGAGTTAGCTCTAAAAGCTTCTCTGGCTTCTGTTGAATTGTTATACGTGCTGGTGGAGGTGATTTGTGTTTTTTTGATTTCCTTGTACTTTGTCATCGAAAAACTGTGCGAACTCCATTACACCTAGTTTAGAGGAAAATTCGTAGGGGCAACTTTACAAGGGGGTTCGTTATTACCATACTGTTGAAAACATAAACACCGAAAATTGTGACTGCAAACTCACAATAATGTCAGAAAAAATACAGTTCTCTTGTTCTTCGTAGAAACCGTTAAATTCACCCAATCATCTTGAAAGATTTCATAATCGCCTGGAAATTGGACTTTCGCCACTTCAAGTTCGGCCCTCCAGGCACTCTTGCTTTCTGTGCCCTGACCGAGTCCTGCCTTAGTCCCATGGGGCCTTTTTTCTTATGGTAACTATTTGAACGTCACAGGAGCAATGGTGTCCTGAACATTCAAGAACACTTGGTTTGGTGACAGTGTTATCAATTCTTCAACAGTAGAGCATGGAGTTTTCTCAAAATTTAGCCTTTCACGATATTGAACAGTTCACCTGTGTTTTCTAATGTATGTGTCTTCTCCCCTCGAGGCAATTGTAAATTCAGGCTGGTGGTTGCTAGCAATAACACATGTCAAACAAAAAAATACACAGAAATGATCTGACAAAGCAACATCAAACTACATTAACATTTTGATACATTAACCCCCTTTGTGAATTAGCTGGTCAAGAGTGTGCCCTGCTCGTGGGTTGGGGCCACTCATGTGCTGAATGAAACCAAAGGTCTCAATGTACAGAAAGCCAGCTTCCTTTGCATTTCTGTCATCAACATTGATCTTCAATTGGTAACCAATTAAAATCACCTGTAATAAACTCCTAAACTATCTAAATCTGTGACTACGAATGAAAGTTTGTTCAGTAAAATAGGTCAATAAAATCGCTACATGACTGTGGGGGCCTGTACAGAATATATGAAGCATTTTCATTCTTTCCTTGGCCGCGTCACTGTGATTTTCACAAGGGCCCACGTGGATTCCTGCTAGAGGACCTTCGGAGGATGGCGAAGAGGAAAGATCCAGGGACGACCCGTCCCATGATCGGGAGTGCGGTTGCTCTCAGGAGGGAGGAGGTGATGAGGAGAACGCACCTCTCTTGTGTTCGATGCGAGGGGTGATGCCTCAGACAAGGCTGAAGTTGCTGGGGGAATACAACGCTCACAGCAGGCTGTAAGACCTGCACAAGTGCCTGTTAGTTCACCTTTGCCCCCTGCAGCAGTGAAAACCCCCCTCCTCCTGCTCTGAATCATGTACCGCTGTGTTGAGGTGGGCCATAGAGAAGGTTGTGCAGCGGGATCTTGGAAAAAGTAGCAGCAGCTCCAGCAAATAAACCCCACACAAGAAATGCCTGTCTTGTGGCCAGGCAAAATCCAAATATGAGGGACGATGGCAGCTCATCCACGAGTTTTACCGCCGGGTCCTACCAGGTATTTCTTACTGCTCCACCAAGGTCTTTAAACCTATCGCACAGAGGGTTTGACCAACTCCAGGATGCCATTCCGAGACTTTTAGCGACACTGAGTTCTGCCAGAGGAGAGCTGGAGGCCACGCAGCAGATGAGTTGAATGAGCGGCAGCGAGAAGATAAGGGAAGATGTGATGAGTCTCCTCTCCACTGGGAAAAGATAGTGGGGTTCTGCAATACTGCAGCCGAAGCGAGGGAACAGTCCTCACATTCATACACCATTTGGTCTGTCAGGAAAATACATCTACTGCCCTGCCAATGTATTCTCCCTGTACTAGGGACCAGGGGATGGAGACGCAGATGTTCCAGCAGTTCTCCTTTTTTTGACGGGGAGAGGGAAGGTGGCGTGTAAAGAAAGAGCTATCTGCTGGTCTATTGGTGCTATTGTATATAGTTCCTATATTAGACCTGTCTGTCATAAATGTTTATAAATATTTTATTATTATGTAAATATATACTTAATATTTGATTATGATCTAATTATATAATTTTCATTTGTAAAGTCTGCATCTAACAGTTCGTTAGTCGCTCTCGCCGTCCCGTCACAGTCACAAGGCTCATCCTCACAAATACTAGTTATAAGAAGATATAGATAGGCATGTTGTGTTTTTCTTCTAAGTGTATTCTTAAATTTGTAATATCTCTTTTTTTCATCTGTTCACAATAAATATATTATAATGTCATACATTAGTGAATGTCTTTCTTTTTATGATCATAGTTCAGGCAAACAACAGTTGTATTTGACAAAACAATCTGTATAGAAATAGAGTTTCGTTCAGTGCCAATCAACATATGCCACATAGACCGGCTGGCCCCGCGCCCGACCTTGCCTAGCTTCCAGATGATCAGAGAGATCGGGCATTCTCAAGTTGGTATGGCCGTAGGACGGGGTTATGGAGCAGCGTGCCTCTGACCTGCTGCTGCCGGTCCTCTCCTCACCCAGAATGTAGCGCTCTCAGGACTTTACAATATCCGGGTTACCCCCCGTGTTGCTGACCTGATCATGCTGCAGACTGTTGACTGAAAGGAGTTGTGCAAGCATTGAGCAAAGTGTGCTCCCCCTCAAACATGATTAGCTTTGTCGGGCCCTGTTATATTACAGTGTGAAACTTCTGGGGATACGGCTGTTGACGGTGTTTGTTGTCCCTCCTCCCTCTCCACAGGTGGCATTTAACATGTAAATGAGAATTGCTGTGAGCTATACAAATGCTAATCAGGGTGAGGGGGTGCACATACTTTGCTCAATGCTGCACAAACTCCTTTCAGTCAGTCTGCAGCATGCATCAGGTCAGCACAAGTAGACCGGATTTTGTAAAGGCTGAGCGCTATTTGGGTTCTTATCTTCCCTCATTCCTCATTTCCTTCTTCCCTATCACCATCCCCTTTCTTACTTCCAAACCCCATTAATAAATTCCTCACATACATCAACTTCATCACTTTCCCTTATTTTTTTTTCTCTTACCTATTCCACAATAATAAATTCCATCCATCCCCAACAAAACACACCCTCAATAAAATACCCACACCAATAATAATCCATCAAACATAAACCACCCCTCCCTCCACCCCCTACATCCAAACCACACAAACAATATCCCTCATCCCCCCCTCTCACAACCCCCAAATACCTCCCACCAACTCCTCCCCCCCCCCCCCATCACAAAACAAACAACCACAACAAAAAAATCAACAAAAAACCACCCCCCACAACAAAACACCCCCCCCCCCCCCCCCCCCCCCCCAACCCAACACAACAAAAAAACCCCCCCCCCCAAACCCAAAAAAATAAAAAAAAAAAAAAAAATCCCCAATATATTATTATATTATATATATATACCCCCCCCCCCCCCCATTCCCCCCCACCCCCCCCCTTTTTTCCTTCCCCCCCCCCCCCCCATCCCCCCCCCCCCCCCCCCCCCCCCCCCCCCCCCCCCCCCCCCTCCCCCCCCATTATAAATCTGACGGCTGAGAGCTGACTATACAGAACTGTAGAGCTGACTTTACAATGAAATTATATAATTAGATATATCAATATTAAGTTATATTTAATAATAATTAAAATATTTATAAACATTTATGAACAGACAGGATATATAGTAACTTTATACAATAGAAACAATAGACAGCAGATAGCTCATTTTTTACCACGAAACTTTCCCTCTCCGGGTCATAAAAAGGAGACTGCTGGAACATCTACGTTCTCCATCCCCTGGTCTTGTACAGGGAGAATACTTTGCAGGGCAGTAGATGTAGTTTCTGAATACAAGACCAGGGAATTGTGTAGAATGTGAGGACTGGTCCCTGCTTCAGCTGCAGTTTGCAGAACAGCACTTTACTCAGTGGAGGAGGAGAATCATCACTCTTACTTTTCTTCTCCTGCCGCTCATTCACTCTCTGCTGCGTGGCCTCAGCTTCTCACTGGCAGAACTCAGTGTCCATAAAGTCTAGGAATGGCATCTGAGTTGGTCAAACCTCTGTGCGATAGGTGTTATAGACCTTTTGTGGTGCAGGAGAAATACCTGGTAGGAACGGCTGGTAAAACTCGTGGATGGTGCTGCCATCGCCTCATATTTGGATTTTGGCTGGCACAAGACACGGCATTTCTTTGTGTGGGGGTGTATTTTGCTGGAGCTGCTGGGCTTTTCAAGTTCCGCTGCACAACCTTCTCTATGGCCTCCTCAGACAGCTTGGACATGAGTCTGAGCAGGAGGAGGGGGGTTCACTGCTGCAGGGGGCATGGTGGGACAACAGGCACTGTGCAGGTCTTTCGGCCTGCTGTGAGCGATGTATTCCCCCAGCACTTCAGCCTTGTACTGGGCATCACTCCTTCACTCGCACCAGAACCAAAAGTGAGGGCGTTCTCCCTCATCACCTCCTCCCTGCTGAGGAAGCACCGCACTCCCTCATGAGGGTCGTCCCTGTTCTTCCTCGACTCTCAGAAGGGTCTGCTGCAGGAATCCTCGTGGGGCCCTTGTGAAAAATCACAGTGACGCGGCCAGGAAAGAATGAAAATGTCTTCACTATATTCCTGTAAGGCCACCACAGTCATGTTGCGATTTTATTGACCATTCTACTGAATACTTTCTTTCGTGGCACAGATTTTGATAGGTTTAGTTTTTTAAACAGGTGATTTTATGTACATGTTGATAATGTTGATGACAGAATGCAAAGGAGATGGTTCTCTACTTGATAGTCCTTTTTAGTTTCATTCAGCACATGAGTGGCCCCACCCACAGCAGGGGGCTCACTCTTGACCATGCTACTTACAAAGGGGGTTAATGTATCAAATGTTAATGTAGTTGATGTTGCTTTGTCAGATCATTTCTGGGTATTTTGACATGTGTTTGTAGCAAACCACCAGCTGTATTTACAATTGCTGATGATGACACTTACATGAAAACCACAGGTGAACTGTTCATGGGAAGCTAAAGTTTGAGAAAAACTCCATGCTCTATTGTGATGAATTGTATAACTCTTGTTCACCACCAATGTTCTGAATGTTCTGGAAGCATTGCTCCTTGTGACGGTAAAATAGTTACCAGTAAGAAAAAGGCCCCATGGACTAAGGCAGAACTCGGTCAGGGAAAGAAGCAAGAGTGGGAGGGCCGATCGGAAGTGGCGAAAGTCCAATTTCCAGGGCGATTATGAAATCTTTAAAGATGTGTTGGGTGAATTAACCGGGTTCTACGGAAGAACAAGGATATGTATTTTTCTGACTTATTGAGGTTGCTGTAAACACTTTTCGTGTTATGTTGTTACAACAGTTGGTAGATATTAACGAACCCCCCTGTAAAGTTGCCTTGAATTTTCTCTAAATCTAGGTGTAAGAGTTCGCACAGTTTTTTCGATGACAAAGTACAAGGAAACAAAACACTATCACTCCACAGACGTATAACAATGCAACAGCCAGAGTTGCTTTTTGAGCTAAAAAAAAAAAAAAAAAAAAAAAAAAGATCATTTTGCAACCTGTGGTACGGAAACCTGTCAAAAAGCATATCATGAGGGTCTGAAGCGTCCCCACATGTAGCCTGGATATATTGCCCTCTAAATTTCTGAAGTCGTCGTGAGCAGTTGTTACTTCATGACACAAATAGTAAACATGTCTCTGTCGTCAGGAACATTTCGTATGGCCCTAAAAGCCGCAGTCATACGACTCTCCTATAAAGGCAGTATGGATTCCTTGCGGGACTTCAATAATTATCGCCCATATCAGAATCTGCCATTACATTGGGATAAATTCTTGAAAAGTGGCATCCCAACATATTACTGAATTTTTAAAATGTATATTTCTTTAGAGATGTTCAGTCTGGTGTTTAGACACCTCAGCACTGGAGACCGCTCTAGTGAAGGTAACAAACGACATTCGACTTCACAATGATGAGGTAATGTCACAGTTTTTGGTCATGTTAGATCTTAGTGCCGCGTTCGACACTGTCGACCATGAGATCCTCATGCAGAGACTTGCAGGACTGGGTTGGTGTCTGGCACATCCCTAGACTGGTTTAGGTCTTACCTGGAGGATAGGAAGTACTTTGTGAAGATTGGAGACTGCGTCTCAGATCTTGTGGACCTGACCTGTGGAGTACCACAGGGGTCGATCCTGGACCTCTCCTATTTAATCTCTACATGCTGCCGTTATGGTTCAGTTAATACAAAGAAACAAAGTGTCTACCACAATGACGCCGACGACTCTCAGGATCTATGTCTCACTGCTGCAGGGGAGAACATGGACCACTGGATTTGCTCCTTCACTGTATCCAACAGATCCGTGAGTGGATTGCAAAATAAGTTCCTCCAGGCCTAAATGCAGGACAAACCGAAATTATTTGTCTTTGGTTCCCGAAACAAAGAGGAGGGTGTCATTCTGTCAACTACAGTCTCTCTCCTACTTCCTTAGACAGGTCCAGGTAAATGTTGGGGGTTTACTGGACTCAGACCTTATATTTCAATAGCCACATAAAATCAATAACCATCAACAGCTTTTTACCATCTGATGAAAACATTGCAAAGTTGAAATTCGTGTCCAGGGCAGACTGGAGATTCGTGTCCAACGCATTTGTCTCCAGCAGGCTAGAATAAGCAATGGCCTGCTATAAGGTCTGTCCAAAACAGACCTGTAAGCAGGCTGCCGTAGTACATCCAAATGCAGCAGTAGGTCCTGACAGGAACCAGGAAGTTTGACCATATTTGTGGTCACTAGGTCTCTGCCTGGCTTCCTGTGGCTCAAAAGAAGAGATTTTAAAACAGCTCTGCTTGTGTTAAGTCATCTCCATGGCCTGCACCAGAATACATTAGTGGGACATGTTGGTGTCATATGAACAGCCCGGACTCTGAGGAGCACAGGGACTGGCCTACTCTGGTGCCCAGTGTGAGAACAAACATGGGAGGCTGCGTTTCAGATCCGTATGCAGCTAAGTTCTGGAACAATCTCGATGAAAATTGTGAGGGAGGAGTCTTCTCTGTCAATGTTCAAATCCAGGTTAAAGACTGTTCTGTTTGCTGTGCATACAAACTGAAGGATTTTTTCTCCATTTGTATTGCACTGTGGCATTTTATTTATTTTATTTTTTTTTTTTTTTCTTTAATTTCTCTGTGTAACTTTGAAAGGGTTAATGGTTTTATTCTTTTGTGTGATTTTATTGTTTTATTGGTGTTTTTAATCTTTTGTTGTGATTGTAATGTTTTAATTGTGATTCTGGGTTTGTTTATGTGATGATTTGTGATTGTGGACTGTGAAGCGCTTAGTGTTGCCCTGTGCATGAAGGCGCTCTGCAAATTTAAACTTTGATTGATTTGATTGATTAATATTGTCTGCAACACAAAAATAAAAGATCATAAAATATCTAGCTATTGCATGATAGAGAAGTATGTATAATGTATATTTCTTTAGGCATAATCAGAATAAAATAATTACTTTTAGCATTTTAATTGAAGCATGAATCCTGTATAATCTTTGAGAAGACATATACAGTTGTGTGTTTAATATGGACATTAGCAGCATGAGGCTCTGGGATACAGTAAGTACAGTTTATAGAAGGGAAAATATGAAACTGGTTAAAACACTAATACATTGTCGTAAACTAAACTGCATATAATGATTTTCAACTCAATGTGTTGCTGACTATAGAAATGTGAAATACATATAGATAGTACACCATCAAACAATATTAGCTATAATAATTAGCTAGCGACTGGAAATACTACTAAAACCAGACGTAAACAAAACTGAATTAATGTTATCCAGTAGAATACAGGAATACAGGATTGTTGGTGACAACGCAGAGGAAAGTGTTTTCGTTACAAATATGATCCAAACTAGAGAGATTTTACGAGCAGCAGGCAAATAACTATGGGACACGGAGGTAAAACAAATCATAAACAGCGCACTACACACTCGAGATTTAACTACAGACGTGTGTGAACGATCTTCGAACAATATGAGAGTTTTATGGAGTGAAACATAAAGAACGACCACAAAACTTGTGTTATCTGGGAGACTTAACCGAGTGGTAGGTATCCAGAATGAATGAGAAAGACCGGCTCTCTCTGTTTAAGAGCAGCGCCACAAGTTTTCCCCATAGTACTTGGATGGAGACCGCCTGGGAATACAGGTGCTGTAAGCATTTTGCCCTGGAGCTCGGCCTGGGGGCGGAGCTCAACAACAGCTGCGAGTTGTTGTCGTGTAGTTGAGTTGAGTTGTGGTGCAGTTGAAGTTGTTCCGTCGCTCACCACTCATCTTTTCCGTAGCAAATTCAAAACAAAATAATGAAGTTGTTTTTAGTAGTGTTTGTTTCACTCTTAGCAAAGAAAGTGGGAGAATATTTCATTTAGAATGTTTAGATTTTCCAATTTAATTTTGAAAAAAGGAAATACAATAAAACACCACGTAATTTGTTTTTCTGGATTTTGTTTTGAACGAATAAAACTAATGATTGAAGGGTACACGGATTGTACACGGATTATAAAGGATTTGATTTTCCAATTTGAATTAGAAAAGGAAGTATAACAATCAACGAATGGTAAAATTTGTTTTTCTGACTTTTATTTTGAACGGAATAACTGATGATTGAAGAGGTACACGGATTATTCAGAATACTATATTGTATTGATAGCAATACAAAAATTTAAACTAACATGTTACATATAGATACCATTAATTAGGAATTCTAAAATGCAAGGAGTAGCAGTTCATATGGCCAAAACATTTGCATTAACTTGATATAAGGCATTTAAGCGTCTGCACATACGCACGGTCATTCAATCAGCGCTCTTTAGGTATTAGATCCAGTGTTTCTCCAGCGCCTGTGTGGAGTAGTGGGATTGTCCAGTCTTTCGTTGGAAGATAGGGTTCGAGCCCGGGCAATCCTCAAAATTATATTAGCGGGGGGAGTATATGAATCAGATTACTCTGTTACTGAATAAAGTTGCATTTTTTTCCTGCAGTTTGGTTGGTGCAGATTGTGAAGGTTTACTAAACAGTTTAACTACAGTCTAGCAACTATTTTAAATGTGTTGGCTCTATTTATAAGTTTGTTTTAGAAAAAATTTAAACGTCAACAAAATCAAAAGTGTGTAGCGTGTACTTGAACCCGAGTCCTCTCAACCAGAGTCCCACTCTTTATATAGAGCTATAAAGCCACTGAAAGTTGTCGGTGAACAGTGAACATAGACCGATGAGAAGCCAATTTTCCCACCTAGTCTCAAGTGCCACCTGGTGGATGTTCGGTAATTGCAGCATCATGGGGGAAAAAATAAATAAAAGACGCGTGAATCACACGTGAGTCTCGTGTGATTCACGCGTTCAGTGGAAAGGAGGACAAATCGAAGTGGGACCTACTGTAAGCCACAGACGCAAATCCTCATAATGCAGATTGTTTAAGTAGGAAGGAGGAGAGGATAGTGCTAAAATACCATACTTTTCCCAAGGCAGGACTTATCCCTACGCAGCTTGACTGACAGTCAAAGATGTCTAGCCTTCCCTGAGCCTTACCTTCCTATCCATATTGCTAAACTAAAGACGACTGTTTTAAGCATTACCTTGAATGTGGAGTACGTGTTCCGAACGAAGGAGAAACAGCAGCAGCCGCGGCTAGGTAGCACAGGCTACTGCACAAATATTGTGGATTACACACAAGTGTGTAAACAAAAACCAGACAAACAACCTAACCAAGGCAAAATGTTGCTAAAGAGGACAAAAAGAGGTTTTAAGGGTTGGCCTTGAATGTGGGAGACCGTATTGCTTTCCTTATTCACAGTAAAGGGGGACTTGGTTGCTAAATTGCTCTGCTGCTGACAGTACTTTTTTGAGACCTTAGGAACCAACAGACGTTCTGGAGTTGTGTGACAACAGTGTCGGTTTGGTTGATATAGCCACTAACGTGTCTTGAAGATAAGAACGAGCAAGGCCATTATGGCTTTGTATACTAAATGACAGTATTCCGTGTCACTTTTAGGAAGGATATTCTTGATTTTTAGCGATGTTCCGCAAGTGGATAAAAAGCTGTTTTAGTGGCTTGGCTTAAATAAGGCTTGAAAAGGGGGGAGTGTGGCACATCAATTCCACTCCAGACTAAGGCGATGATTTTTTGAATTTCAAATTGACAAATTGATACCGATCCGATAGATAGGATTTAAACCAGCCAAAGGGCTGTTCTCTGAGGGGACCTATATCACATTATAGCCTCCGCAGTAGAATTCTGGGGTCTATTGTGTTAAATGGAGCACTGGGGTCAGTAGGACCAACACTGACACTTGTCCACTATTAGCAGCTAGTGAGTATGTCATTTTTTACTTTGATTAGTGCCGTTTCAGTGCTTGATGAGCTCTGAATCCCATTTGAAAGGTTTCAAACATATTATTTTCCTGACGGTGGAAGCAAAGCTGTTTGGCTCTAAGATGTTTCCAGGATTTGTTTTTTCAGAGGGGTTTGATTACAGCGGTTTTAAATGCTTGTGGGACATAGCACATTGTATAGATGTGTTTATTATGCTTTCAAGATAGGCTCTTGTGTCAAAGAGCTGTGTCTGGAAGAGACCAAGGCTCTTTAAAGACACATTAGGGGCTACGGGGTTCAGTGGTAGGCATTGACCTATTGAGCCTGAAGGTCGTGGGTGGAACCCAGGTCTCACTGACTCCCATGATGTTCTGGCTGTCGTTGTGTCCTGGAAGACACTTTACCTATTGGCCTGATGCCACAGTGGGGCGGCTGTGGCTGTTAAAGTGGCAAACTGCAGTTGTGGTCTAGGGCAAGACCACTTTCACCTTCCATTGCCTAGAATGAGTATAGTGTGTGTGTGAATGGTTGGTGGTGTCGGACGGGCCAAATGGCACATAATGGTTGCTCGGGGCTTCTGTCAGTGTGCCCCAGGGCAGCTGTTGGCTACAGAAAGCGTTTATCACCACTGTGTATGAAGGAATGAATAATGCAGCCGCGAAAATGCAATTTGGTAGACGTTAACCAAAATTACCCCTCCAGGCCGGTTCACATCCCCAGCCTATCGCTCACAGACGCCCCATCCAATCACCGTACCACTACGCCAGCCGCATAATAACGGATGAAACTCACACTCTCGGCCTCCGAAAGCCTTGCATGAATCGTTCTGGAGGATCGCTTTGTTTCTACTCACGCTGTACTCCTGCGGTAACTGCTGTCCTCTGTCTTGATGCGTGTGGCCTTGCTCCTCCTCCGCGTTGCTGAACCGGCTACGGGTCTGTGCTGTGGTCCGTGGGTCTTTGGCCGCTCTCCTCTTTGCGGGCTCTTCTGCGGGTTCGAAGCTGCTCGTCTCGTCGCGGCCTGCTGCTGCATACGGCCGGTTGGCCCGGTGCGGTGGGAGCCGTCCAGGGACGTGCAGTCAGGGGAGGCAGGGGAGGCAGAGCCTCTCCTGCCATTATTGGAAACTAATAATTATTTTAGTTTAAATATATAATTTATATCCACTGTCCTATGCTTTTAATGTATATTCGGCACGGTTCCCATCAGTTTTGATCATTTCTGAAGTCAAAATCGCCGAAATCCCGTTATTCCTATTCAAAGAGACGAGGTGAGGCAGCGCTCCTGCGTGCCTCACCCCAGACCGCTCCCTCACAGTGTGTGTGTGTGTGTCTGAGTGCACTCAGCTCGTGCAGTTGATATATCACCGTTTGTTTCAAATATCCTGCTTTAAAAACATTTTTTAAACTCCTCTTAGTGTTTAGTAGTGTATTGCACGTATGTGTGTACAATTTATATTTAGTTTAAGTCTTTTGATCGTAGATGAACACACAAGGAAAAAGCTTGGCGTGAGGCAGGCGGTATCTGTGCCTCACCGCTAGGGGTGATAGTGAGCATAAAGTTCATACCAGAGTTGCTAACAAACAATCAGCCCAAAATGCTATTTCTTTTGCTGGAAAATGGATGATTTGAATGAAGATTTTTTTTCTCAATTGGACTTTCAAACAAAGAAAGAATTAATATAGACTGGGAGACCACCACTGGACTTACGAGGTTAGTCCGGCTGCGGGGGAGGAGTTTGTTAATCTGTGTTTTATGTTGAACATTGACAGATACCGGCAAAGTAGTGCTTTTCCGAAAAACACTGATTCAAACACTGCTCAAGAGTTCTGCAACTTGTTTAAATTATTGTTTATGTTCCTCGCGTCTCTCTCTCCTCGCGTCTCTCTCTCCTCGCGTCTCCGTCTCTCTCTGCTCCTCGCGTCTCCGTCTCTCTGCTCCTCTCTGTCTCTCTCTGCTCCTCTCTCCTCGCGTCTCTCTCTCCTCGCGTCTCCGTCTCTCTCTGCTCCTCGCGTCTCCGTCTCTCTGCTCCTCTCTGTCTCTCTCTGCTCCTCTCTCCTCGCGTCTCTCTCTCCTCGCGTCTCCGTCTCTCTCTGCTCCTCGCGTCTCCGTCTCTCTGCTCCTCTCTGTCTCTCTCTGCTCCTCGCGTCTCCGTCTCTCTGCTCCTCTCTGTCTCTCTCTGCTCCTCTCTCCTCGCGTCTCTCTCTCCTCGCGTCTCCGTCTCTCTCTGCTCCTCGCGTCTCCGTCTCTCTGCTCCTCTCTGTCTCTCTCTGCTCCTCTCTCCTCGCGTCTCTCTCTCCTCGCGTCTCTCGCACCTGCGCTTCTTAAAGATGTTGTTTGATGCGGAGCAGAGTCAGCAGCTAGATTTGTTGTGAGATTATTAAAAGAAGCTGGTTCTCTTATCTTTACAGTATATAAAGTTTGTGGATGTCATTGCATTGGTGATTAAATGCTATTTTATTTGAATAATGATTGTAAATCTGACTTTTAAAGTCAGTGCCTCCCCAATCACAAACCTCCCCGCACGTCCCTGCCGCATACTTACCCACAACGCCAGAAGACAAGGGACAACACAACGGGACCACGCCGTACCGGCACGAGGAGGCAGGGATGCGCACAGCTCCCACCGCACCGGGCCAGACCGGCCGTATGCAGCAGCAGGCCGCGACGAGACGAGCAGCGGCAAACCCGCAGAAAGAGCCCGCAAAGGAGGAGAGCGGCAAAGACCCACGGACCACAGCACGAGACCCGCAGCAGGTGCAGCGACGCGGAGGAGGAGCAGACCACACGCAGCAAGACAGGGGACAGCAGGGACCGCAGGAGTAAGCGTGAGTAGACAAAGCGATTCCTCCAGAACGATTCATGCAAGGTTTCAGAGGCCGAGAGTGGGAGTTTCTCCGTTTTTATGCGGCTGGCGAGTCGGTACAGATGATTGGAAGGGGGCGTCTGCTGAGCGATAGGCTGGGGATGCGAGCCGGCCTGGAGGGGGTAATTTTGGTTAACGTCTACCAAATTGAATTTTCGCTGGCTGCATATGTCTTCCTTATTTTTACCACAGAAATTCAAGGTACGATTTGAAATGTGATTTTTCTCTATAAAGGAATGATTGTAAATGAATCACCAGAGGCCAAAGTCCAGGGCCACAGACATGAATGCTTTAAAGAGTTCAGAAACATATTCAATTTGAGTTTATTGTCTGGTGTAGGAGAAGAGAGGTTAAAGGTCTGCATTAAAATAGTGTAAGGTCTTGATAAACAAACTGACATTTTTAACTCAGTAAGTCCCAACTTTAATTAATCAAAAAACTCAGTCATCTAAAGTCTATATACTAAATATCAGTCAAACGGCTTCGAATGTTAGCTTTTGTCTTGATTTTGCAATTAGAAACTGGATGACTTCACAAAGAGCCCTATATCTTATCTTTTAGCATCTTATATTTTTGTATATGAAAACAATGTATATTTATGTTTTAAAAAATATATCAAGTATGAGCAGTATTAGTAGAGCATTGGCCTTTGAGCCTGAAAGGTGTCACAGATTAAACAAGGAAGTACCAAGAAAATTATATATGTACGGATTAAAGCTGCACTAACTCACTTTGTGAAATTTTTGAATGTGAGCGCTGCAGGCCTCGCTCTTCTGCTCGCGCTCCCCGCACTCACGGAGCTATCGCCCCCACCCTCAGCCTGTGCTTATGTGTTTACGGAGCTCACGTCTCACAATAGGATCGCACAATTGAACTTGCACAGGAACTTCAGGTTAGCCTCCGCCGCTTGTTTACCTCAGCTGCCTCTGCTAACGAGAGACCTGTAGATTTTCTCAAGAAACTGGGGGCCAGTGGTCCGCTGTGATTGGTCACAATCTGGTCCAGAAACAAATTCTTGTTTGCACGAAAACTCAATCTAAAGTAAAATGACAAATCTGCACTAAAAGGACGTATATCCCAATGCATTGCATGAATATGGATTTAATTTTCGTAATGAATACAAAAATAAAGTGAGGTAATGCAGCTTGAAACAATGAGGATCCGTGCATTATACAGTTATAATGTAGGACGCAGAGTCTAGAACACTGCGGCTCCGAGTTGTTTTATCCGCTTATACCATGGTCACGTGAATTTAAGTGTGTAACAAATATTTCTTGACTTTACTGAACTGGCCGAATACGTACGGCTTGTCATCTAGTTAGTAGGGCAAAAACTGTGGCGGAGTGATATAAAGCATGATTTTAAACTTACCAGACTGTTGGAATAATAGAGGCCTCCTGCCCTCGTTAAACTAAATTAGTTTAGTTTTGTCTCTGTTGCTAAATTGATAACTACTTAGAAAATAACACACAGCAGTTAGCATTGGAATTCTCACAGACCATGGTATAAATGTAATTAGTGCCACAAGAAAATTAATCAAAAGGTAAAATTGTAAACCAGGGCCAAATTTATATCTGTGTTTGTGTCAGAACCTACTGATATTACAATGGATGGATGGTTTTAAAAAACAATTCCACGGCTGTTTTGAGCAGGTAAAAATGATACAAATTGTGCGTACTATAAATACATAACACATGGACGCTTAAAGTCACTCCATTCAAACTTTAAACCTTTCCAAAACCTTGTTCCCGACAGGCTTTATTCTGCTGTGTCTCTGCTTTCCCATGACTACAGGGACTTTCCTTCACTCAGCTCTTCATCAAAAATAGAAAAAAAAAAACCTTAATTGAATTGTAGAATGATCCGTGCCGGAATATTCTAATGAACTCAAATACGGGTGTAAAATGGAGTGCTAATGCATTATCAATATTCAGCTTCAATACACGCAGAAAATAAAGGTGGAAACTCAGAAAAGGACTTAAGTTTGAAGAATTACCGATAGGACATGTTCCAGAGTTATAAAAGATTGGCTGTAGATTAGAATCACAAATACATATAATTTCCCACTGGGTTTTATAGACCTTGCCGATGCAGTTTGATTTTCTGTTCTGTCGGCAAATCGAGAGTTTTTAAAGTCCTCTGAAATAACTCCTGTTGTGATTCACGGCTATCCAAAATAAATAAAATTGAATTGAATAGAACCACACATTCATATATTTTTTGAGTCGAAAATGGTCAAACTAAAAGAAAAACAAAAGAAGGCAGAAGAAAAACATGCTTGAGGCTTTATTCTGTAACAGAGAGATGAGTCATTTCCAGAGATATGGATAATGGAAGAACTACAGCTCAAAATTGGCAAATAAAATATATGTACTTTGTGAAGTCATTTACAATAGGTGTCCTGCTGAGTGGTTTCTCCTGCCTCTCTTTTTTGCCGTTCTCTGCAAAACTTTTTCAAATCATTGGCAATATTTTTACTTTCCCACAAAGCCAGAGAATTGTTCATCGTATTTTCTATTGAAATAATTATGAATAAATCCAGTGCTACTGTGAATGGAGACTGGTACAACCTCTGGAAAGCTCCTGAATTTAGACCAATGAATATAATTGTGATGCTGCCTTATAAATATTAAGATTAAGAGATATTGTATTCGTCCCACAGTGGGGAAATGTCAGTGTTGCATCACCAGTAACAGAACAGTAGGGATGAGGAGCACACAGCACAAGAGACGCTTCTGAGGAAGAAGGAAGTTATCCGTCGAAACATGTCAAGGTAATAAAACCATAAAAAAAAATCTTATATTGTCTGTTATAGAAGAACCAATACTTTTAATTCAACAAGGAAGACAAGATGAATCTTCCTAAACTACAAGATAAATGAACAATAGCTCTGTACTAAAATGTAACTTTACCAAATAAAGAAGCAAGTAAATGTGTTTATCTAATCAAAGCAAAGGAAGGTTTCTCACCCATCATCTGTACTTCTTAGAAGGTTTTCCCCACGTTTCGTCCTTCATCTAAACGAAACGTTGGGAAAACCTGCTAAGAAGTACAGATGATGGGTGAGAAACCTTCCTTTGCTTTGACTAATCTCTGTAAGACTGAGAGCTTACACAAACTTGTGATGCAGCCCGCGAAAATTCAATTTGGTAGACGTTAACCAAATTTACCCCCTCCAGGCCGGCTCGCATCCCCAACCTATCGCTCAGCAGACGCCCCCTTCCAATCATCTGTACCGACTCGCAGCCGCATAAAAACGGAGCAACTCCCACTACCGGCCTCCTGAAGCCTCGCAAGCTCCTGCAGCCTCGCAAAGAATCGTTCTGGAGGAATCGTTTTGTCTACTCACGCTCACTCCCTGCTGTCCTCTGTCTTGCTGCGCGTGGTCTGCTCCTCCTGTGGCTGCTCCTGCTGCGGGTCTCGTGCTGCGGTCCGTGGGTCTTTGCCGCTCTCCTCCTTTGCGGGCTCTTTCCGCGGGTTTGCCGCTGCTCGTCTCGTCGCGGCCTGCTGCTGCATACGGCCGGTCTAGCCCGGTGCGGTGGGAGCCGTGCGCATCCCTGCCTCCTTGTGCCGGTACGGTGTGGTCCCGTCGTGTTGTCCCTTGTCTTCTGGCGCTGTGGGTAAGTATGAGATCCGCGGACGGTTTATTCCCCTCGCTTTGTACTGCAGGCTCAGTTGGCCCCGTGCTGGTGGGCAGGCTTCAGTTTAAAGCCCTCGCATTGGTCTGCAGGCTCTCTTTAACCAAGCTCCGTTAAATCTTCACTCTGACTGCAAGCTCCGTTTAATCCCTCACATTGGACTGCAAGACCTCAGTTTTAATCCCTCACTTTGGCCTGCAGGCTCTGTTTAAATCCCTCTCTGGACTACGAGCTCTGTTTAAATCCCTCACATTGGACCGCATGCTCTCAGTTTTAATCCCTCACTTTGGCCTGCAGGCTCTGTTTAAATCCCTCTCTGGACTGCAAGCGCTGTTTAAATCCCTCACATTGGACCGCATGCTCTCAGTTTTAATCCCTCACTTTGGCCTGCAGGCTCTGTTTAAATCCCTACCTGGACTACGAGCTCTGTTTAAATCCCTCTCTTTGGACTGCAAGCGCTGCTTAAATCTCTCTCGGACTGCGGCTCCCAAAATGAATCCCTTACATTGGTCTGTGAGCTCTCAGGTTAATCCCTCACGGAACTGCTTATATCTGGAAATGCCTATATCTGGAAATGCTTATATCTGGAAATGCCTATATCTGGAAATGCCTATATCTGGAAATGCTTATATCTGGAAATGCTTATAGCTGGAAATGCTTATATCTGGAACTTCTTATATCTGGAACTTCTTATATCTGGAACTGTTGTACCGTATCTGGAACTGCTTCATATGGAACTGCTTATATATGGAACCGCTATATTGGAACTGCTCATATGGTACGGTTATACCTGGAACTATTATGCAGTACATGGAACTGCATATATGGTACTGCCTATATCTGGAACGCTATATTTTAAAAATAAATAAATGAATAAATAAATACATATAAATAAATATAAATAAACATAAATAAATAAATATAAATAAATAAATAAATAAATGAATAAAAACAAACAAAAAAAATTAGTTTAAACTCCTCACTTGGACTGCGGGCTCAGTTTATCCCTCACTTGGACCGTAAAACCTTTTAAATCATTTGGACCGTAAAAAACCTGTTGAAATCCCTCACACTGAACAGCTACAACAACATTCTACTGCCGTGGCTTTGATACAGGATCATTGCTGTTATTATCTACGGACGCTGCAGCTGCTGCTGCTGCTACTGCTGCTGCTGCTTTATACGGCTACTACTGCTGCTGCTGCTGCTCCATACTGCTACTGCGCTACTACTGCTGCTTCATTTACTTGCCATCTCTCTTCACTTGCATCTCTTTACTGAAACACTGATCAGCTACGACAACATTCTACTGCTGTGGCTTGATACAGGATTATTACTGTAATCTCTAAGGATGCTGCTACTGCTGCTGCTGCTGCTGCCGCGGCTTGATACAATACAATACAATACAATTTATTCTTGTATAGCCCTAGGTCACAACAGAAGTCATCTCGGAGGACTTAACAAAACCATTGAAATCACCAACACAGGTCAGAGAATCAACAGTTAAAACACATGAAGAATATAAAGCACACACAGAAGAAAATGTCCATACATGTTGTAGAATGCTAAAGTGTCCTGATCATCACCAATCCTTTCTGTTGGACACTAACTGTCCAACAAGACCCTCCTGCATCGACAAGGAAAAACTCTTAAAAAACCCAGTGGGAAAAAGTGAGAAACCTTGGAGGAGAACTAGGGAAACCCACAGGGAGGGAGACCCATATGAGAAAGGGATCCGCTCCTCCGGACGGACAGGCTAATGATCTAGGACCTAAGCTAGCTACAGAACGTGGACCAGTGGACGCTGAACGTGGACAGGTCCGGTGCAGGACTGAAGCACTCCCAGGCGGGTCGGGCGGGGCAGTCCGCAGGTGTAGATGGAGGAGGCCAGGCTCAGAGATCCCGTCATCGTACCATGAAACAGACAATGGGACAACGGGTGAATAGCAATGAACAAACTACAGTCAGAATCCTAAAAATGCTAAACAGATAAAGTAGGAAGGAGGAGAGGATAGTGCTCAAGTTACCATACTTCTCCCAGCAAACTGACTCCCTATGCAGCTTGACTAACACTCTGAGGAGTTTAACCTTCTCCGAGTCTTACCTTCCTAGCCATATGCTAAACTAAAGAGGACTGTTTTAAACCTAGCCTTGAATAAAGAATAACATACAGCATAATATATAACATAATATACAACATAACACAATACATTATTGAATAATATATAACATAATATATAACATAATACAGCATATATATATATAATATATACACTACATATTATATATTACCTAATTATATGCTAAATTAAAGTAAAGTGCTTTAAGCCTGGCCTTGAATGTGGAGACCGTATCTGCTTCCTTAACATAAATGGGAAGCTGATTCCACAGTAAAGGAGCTTGGTAGCTAAATGCTCTGCCACCAACAGTGACCTTTGAGACCTTAGGGACCACCAGACGTCTGGCGTTTTGTGAGCGCAACGCTCGACCTGGTTGATACGACACTAACGTGTCTTGGAGATAAGAGGGAGCCAAGCCATTTATGGCTTTATATGTTAAGAGTAGGATTTTAAACTTTATTCTGTACTCCACAGGGAGCCAGTGGAGTGATTTTAACAACGGAGTTATGTGCTCCCTCCTTTTGGTACCTGTTAAGATCCTAGCTGCTGTATTCTGAACGAGCTGGAAGCTCTTCAAAGAGGCTTTAGGGCACGCTGCCAGTAAAGCGTTACAGTAGTCGAGCCTTGAGGTGACAAACGCGTGAATGAGTTTTTCCGCGTCACTTTTAGGAAGGAAATTCCTAATTTTAGCGATGTTCCGTAAGTGGAAGTACGCCGTTTTAGTTGCTTGGCTTATATAAGCCTTGAAGGAGAGTTCTTGGTCAAAAATGACTCCAAGATTCCTCACAGTGTTACTGGGTATTATACTGACATTATCGAGAGTAACCATCTGGTTAGTGAGCTAGTCACGCAGGCGCTTCGGACCGAGTAGGATCACTTCTGTCTTCTCCGGGTTGAGAAGTAGGAAGTTAAGAGTCATCCACATTTTAAGGTCCTTTATGCAGGCACTGAACTTTTCTAGCTGATCTGTCTGGTTAGGCTTCATCGACAGATAAAGCTGTGTGTCATCTGCATAGCAGTGGAAATTAATTCCATGCTTTTTAATAATGTTTCCCAGTGGCAGCATGTAGAGAGTAAAAAGAATCGGTCCGAGTACCGAACCCTGCGGCACACCGAATTCCACTCCAGAATAAGGCGACGAGTCCTGATTCACATTGACGAAGTGATATCGATCTGATAAATAGGATTTAAACCAGCCAAGGGCTGTTCCTCTAAGACCTATATCACATTCTAGCCTCTGCAGTAGAATGCTGTGGTCTATTGTGTCAAATGCAGCACTAAGGTCCAGTAGGACCAGCACTGACACTTGTCCATTATCGGCAGCTAGTAGTAAGTCATTTGTGACTTTGACTAGTGCCGTTTCAGTGCTATGAT
This sequence comes from Knipowitschia caucasica, assembly GCA_964034765.1. Classification (NCBI taxonomy): domain Eukaryota; kingdom Metazoa; phylum Chordata; class Actinopteri; order Gobiiformes; family Gobiidae; genus Knipowitschia; species Knipowitschia caucasica. Next base: position 32,655,171 of record OZ035828.1, on the reverse strand, counting down.
GAGCTCTGAATCCTGATTGAAAGACTTCAAACATATCATTTTCCTGCAGGTGGCAGCGGAGCTGCTCAGCTATAAGTTTTTCCAGGATTTTAGATATAAAAGTGAGGTTTGAGATCGGTCTGTAGTTTGTAAGTATTTCTGGGTCCAGGTTTGTTTTCTTCAGAAGGGGTTTGATTACCGCGGTTTTAAAAGCTTGTGGGACATAGCCACATTGTATGGATGCGTTTATTATATTTACGATAGGCTCAATTATCAAAGGAAGTATGTCTTTGAAGAGCCATGTCGGGACTGCGTCTAACATGCAAGTTGAGGCTTTTGAGGATGTGACCACAGAGATCACCTCTGCTTGGCTCACAGCCATGAATTTATTAAGGCCCACTGAAGAGTCTAAGTGGGAAGTCACGTATGCCGCTTCAACCTGTCCACCACTAACAGCAGGAGCAACCTCCTCCAGCTTGTCACGGATGGATGTAATTTTATTATTAAAGAAGTGGAGAAAGTCGACACTGCTCAGTGAGCTTGGAATTTTAGGCTCGATTGCGCTATGGCAGTTTGTGAGTTTAGCGACGGTGCCAAACAAAAATCTACTGTTGTTTTTATTCGCTTCTATTAAAGTTGAATAGTATTGAGTTCGAGCCCCGCGAAGGCCTTCTTGTAGTTTCGGAGACCTGCTTTCCACTCCCTGTGGACAGGCTCCGAGTGGGAGTGGCGATATAGCCTCTCCAATTTTCTGACGTCCTGTTTTAAAGTGTGGAGTTGAACACTGTACCAGGGCGACGATGATCTAATCCTAATGGTTTTCTGTTTTAAAGGAGCTGCTGCATTTAATGCAGATTTTAAAGACTCCATAGTGTTGCCCACCGTTTGGTCAATGACTGAGGGACTGGAGCTGCTGTGAACAGGTTCACCTGCAGCAGTATTCAACATAGGCTGTATTAGTTCTTTGAACCTTGTGATAGATTTATCATTTAAGGTTCTTTTCATTATGGTTTTCTCTTGCGGGACAGGAAAGTCCCCAAAGCGAGATCAAACGTGATCAAGAAATGGTCAGACAGCAACGAGCTTGACGCTGGATGTCAACATTGGAGACATCACAGCCGTAGGTCAGGACAAGGTCCAAGGTGTGGTTATGAATGTGAGTAGGTTCCTCGACATTCTGAGTAAAACCAACACCATCTAGTACGGCGCTGAAAGCTTTGTTTAAGCTGTCAGTGCTGTCGTCCACATGTATATTGAAGTCTCCAGCTATAACTATGTTTTCCCATTCCAAAACTAGGTTTGAAATGAAGTCAGAGAATTCTGTTAGGAACTCGCTGTAAGGACCAGGAGGTCGGTATAAAACTATAAATAGTACTGCTTTTTGTTTTCTCCACCCAGGACAGGTGATTGAAAGTGTTAAGTTTTCAAACGAGTGAAAAGCGTTGTTGGTTTTGGGACTAAGAACCAAGTAATAATCGCAACACCACCGCCGCGTTGTAGTGTGGCTTTCTGGTAGTAACATCGCACTCATTCAATCAACGTGTAGTCCGCGTCTCCGACCAAACAGATCCAAGTTTGTCTATAATAAGTTCGTTTATGAGAAGCGATTTAGACTAAGACGACGATTGATCTGACGTATTAAACCACATTTAACAACCCCTAACGCTAGAACTATTTCTGTCTGTCTGAACTTTTATTAGTTACGTGTCGGGTCAGGAGTGCTTCAAGCGGGGAACACACACAGTCATCTGACTAGGTTCTGAGGCTAGTACTGAGGCACACACAGGCCACACACACATGCAACCCCACAGTTTCAATCTGACTAGCCTCTGAGGGCTAGTAACTCTGAACAAGATGGGGGCTCTAGAGGTTGTGGCCAGAGCAGCTCTGCACCCGGGCCTCAGTTCTGCACCGTCATTTGAGCGAGCAGAACAGTTTCGAGCCAGGGCCAAATTCTTAGCCAAAAAGGATGTACCCGCCAACGTTGGGTGGATATCATCCGAGCGGATGAGACCGGGGCTTTCCCATAAGGCACTCCAATTGTTCAACATGAACAACACCAACTTCGAGGGCACCAGCCAGGACAGCCAGCGGTGAAGCCCGAGTGTCTGCTGAATGCTTCTTGCACTGCTAGTGCTAGGTAGGGGCCCAGAGAAGATGACAGTGTCGGCCATGTGCTAGCCAGCTTGCACACGGCGGCGCACTTGCACTTCAAACACCTCGGGACTGTTTCCGCCGAACGTTCATTACACCCGCGTGAATTCACAATTCGACGGAAACGCTGCTTGTGGGTCATCATGAGCCTCAGATTCCTTCAATATCACCAAGGCCTGGCCCCAGGGAAGCACCGAACAGTGGTCCTGGGATCTTAACACCTCTAACAATAGAGGTAGCCCATTACCATCGCATCAGCGACTCCATCGGCTCTCTCAGCAGCTCTCTCAGCAGCTACTCTTCAGTGGGGCCTTCTTCCCGCGCGGGGGCGGCAGCCGGACAGAGCGTCCCAGCGATTGTAAATGCATAACAGGAGGAGGCCAATGGGGAAACTACCAACAACACGTCGCCTCTCCGAACAGTCACAAAGCCATCACTAATCCTGGTCTTGTCCCAGCTGCGGAGGAGGGCTGGAGGTTAGGCTCGCTAGTTCTCTATGCCTTCCCATAAAGCTGCGCTCCGCTGTCCCTGAGGATTACGGCTGGCTGTAGCTAAGCTAGCGCTTAGCCTCGAGACTCCAGTGCTCGGAGACGCAGCCTCTAACTCATCTGACCCTGATTCCATAGCTACGACTACCATTACACTTCACACATCTATCACTACCCTCAGAGAAGGATCCAGGTTTAGGACTCGCGATATGGCAACGCGAGCAGTTAAAGGATTGAGGGAGAGACGCAGCGCCATAGTAGCGAGTTAGCGGCTAGGTAGGCTAAGATGGCTAGGGCTAAGCTAGTTCGGATCGGGCCCGCACATACAGACTCCGAGACCAGACAAACAACCGCTACCTAAACCTCAGGCTACAGTACGCTGACTCGGAGTGCTTACACAGTTAGCTTGGTGTACAATACAGTGGATTTGTATGTGTTTGTTAGTGAAACAGACGAGCAGAGTGATAGCAGTAAGAAACACGCTCACCGGATACAGGAAGTCTGTACACTCACGAGAAATTCCAGTGGTCGTGGCTGCGCGCCGTGGAATCACACGTGGCAGAGAAAGAGGATCACTGTCACATTTTGCCGCGATAATCTCGACGTAGTGGAAGATCATCACACAAGGTCGCTCTTTTTCACCCAACATAATGTCCCATGATACAGGTTATCGTGTTATTATCTGAGGTACTGCTGCTGCGCTGCTGCTACCCGCTACTGCTGCAAACCCACTCTCTCAGAGCTTATCCTGTTTCTAATGGATGCTGCCCGGTAGTATGCCGCCGCCGCGCTGGCCTCACGTAACCTATGCTCCCAGGGTCGCTTCGGCGGTCATGCTTCCATCTCTCCACCTAATCTTCGGATCTATCTGATGCAGCCGGCCGAGGTAGCTGCGCTGAGCCGTCAATCGGGGACTCCTAATCAAAGGCATCCATACCTGTATTCTTCACTCTCTGATCGCAGGCCTCCCCATCATGCTGCCCATTCCTGCAGCAGGCTCTGAGCGGCACTGAACTCTGGCTCGTCTTCCAAGTACATGTCTGCCCTCCTAGCGCATCTTCCTGCTCGCCTTCTATGACTTCTCTGCATAGCGTCCACTATGCTCGCTCAACTTCATGCGGTCGAGACGCGCTTCCGACATCGCTACTATCCAGATTATCTACTCTCGACCCAAGATTCTAAGCGTAATGGGCGCCTGAAACATCATTGTCCCTCTCCGACATGTCTCTGGCCCCTACAGGGTCTCCGCCTTCTTCAAGGACGGTGCCCCTTCCGTTGGGTTTTGGGGGTATTCTTCCAGGGACCATTGGTTGCCGGGCGTGGCCGCTACTTTTCACCAGAGATCTCCTTGCCCTACACGAGTTTATTTTCCCGGTGGTAGTGGCTGCGGGCCGTGGAATCTCAAGTGCATGAGAAAGAGGCTCTCTGTCATGCGCGATAATCTGACGTTAGTGGAAGCATCACACCAAAAGGTCGCTCTTTTCACCCAACATAATGTCCCACTGACCCTTTCAACCTCATCTCAAACATTCAAAAGACCAAGCGCCTGCAAAACATAATAGCTCGCTCCGACACATCTCTCTCCAGACAAACCTTCCATGACAGCAACCTGGTTCAAGAGCTCCGCTAAGATCCCTACTGCTCTTCTGCAATTGTCTCCCCAGCGGATCTATACAGCCCACTCCTTCAGATAGGCGCTGCCACACGCGCGGCCTCGCTGGGGCTCCCCCATCCTTCCAACAGCTGGGGGTGCTGGTCCTCTTCGGCTTTCTCCGCCTCATCAGCCAGACGCGTCCGCCATCCTGGCTGCACTACGCCTAATGGCTTCCTCGCAATGCCTCCCAGCAAAGCAGATACGAAGCAAAGTAAGTGAAGCAATAAGATTTATGGTGGCGGCACGCAATTCTCAAACACTCTCCGCTGCGCAGCGTTCTGACGGAACGTGATGCGAACGCTCCACGTTCCCAGCGCGGCGATAGGTGGCGGCAGCAGCCGAGTATCCGCAAGTATTGATCACAGTAGAGCGGTCACAGCATAGCGGCGGTCACAGCATATAGCGATAGCGGTCACAGCATATAGCGATAGCGGTCACAGCGCGATAGCGGTCACAGCATATAGCGATAGCGGTCACAGCATATAGCGATAGCGGTCACAGCATATAGCAAAAAATAGTTAGCAGCATTGCGCTGGCGGTCACAGCATATAGCGATAGCGGTCACAGCATATAGCGATAGCGGTCAAAGCATAGCGATAGCGGTCACAGAATAGAGTAGTCACGTCGTCTGTCCCCTCCAAACCAGGCTTCGAAAACTCCATCAACACGCAGCCTTTTTGGGGATTGTGCGCGCTCCATCGCAGGAGCCTTTCCGGATCTGAAGGCCGCACCGGGACCTAGGGCGCCAAACCTCCTTTCAATAAAATACTCAAAACTTCCTGTTTTCTCGTCTCTCCAAATTGAAATGCAGCCAGCGAAAATTCAATTTGGTAGACGTTAACCAAAATTACCCCCTCCAGGCCGGCTCGCATCCCCAGCCTATCGCTCAGCAGACGCCCCCTTCCAATCATCTGTACCGACTCGCAGCCGCATAAAAACGGAGCAACTCCCACTCTCGGCCTCTGAAACCTTGCAACCACCGCCTCCCCTCCTCCTCCTCTTCACCCTGCCTCCAATCTGCCTTCAATCTGCTTCCCGCTGCCAAATGCCGCCACCAGTGCCTAGGTCCCGGGGGATTGTGCGCGCTCCATCGCAGGAGCCTTTCCGATCTGAAGGCCGCACCGGGACCTAGGGCGCCAAACCTCCTTTCAATAAAATACTCAAAACTTCCTGTTTTCTCGTCTCTCCAAATTGAAATGCTGCTTTCACTGTTAGCCAGCTTCGCCATGAGTAATGCACAAGTCTTACACATTATTTTTTATAACCGATTTGTAAATTATTAGATTCAGATTCAGATTCATTTATTTGCCATTTGCAGTAAAACCACATTGGAAAAACTGTGCAAGACTACCCCGGGGTAAAAATATTTCAATATGTCTGTAAAAGCAGCGGTTTGGAGTGGAGAGTGGAATGGAGAATCCTTCACAAGTAAAACATGAAAAATCAACAAAGAATCCACTCAACAAACCACCGTACGGCACTTGTCATTTCCGAAGCGGCCGGTTCAGTCGTCAAATGAAATATAAACATTAGCTTTACTGTAGTGCGACGTGTTTAAATATATAATATATTGATCATCATTTTACTTAAACAGACAGGAAATAATTTACTTTGATGTGTCTATTGCCATTAGTATGTATTTTGCGAGTTTTTCTTTAAACACAAAATTGAAGTAGACGGAGATTTGTATTTCCTATTACAAGTGTCCCTCTGGATGGAAGCTGTGAGATGTAATGAGGTTAATTTACTGTAACAGAAATTTGGTAAAGAGTATTATTACTATTGGCGGCAGTAGCTCAGTTGGGTGGGTTCGTGGGTTCGAGCCCGACCTTCACCATCGACTCCCACTGTCTGCTGTCGTTGTGTTAACCTCCGGGAACACCAGGTGCCACAGTTCACCCCCATTGCCTAGAATGAATCTGGTGTGTGTGTGAATGGTTGGTGGTGGTCGGAAGGGCCGATGGCAAATACTGGTTGCTTCGCTTCTGTTAGTGTGCCCCAGGGCAGCTGTGGCTACAGTAGTAGTTTATCACCACTGTGTATGGAGTGAAAGAATAATGACATGTGAAGCGTCTTTGAGTGTCCAAAAAAGCGCTATATAAATCCGATGCATTATTATTACCATATAGTGGGGTAATTTCAGAGGTGCAACACATAGTACAGAAGACACACTCAAAAATATAAATAGCTTTTAAAGAATCTTTTTTTGTGTGTGTGTGTTTTATAGCTGTCCGCACAAGCCATTCCAATCCACTTTATTTTGTATGCCGCTTTTTTAAATCACACTTTTCAAGCACTGAGACAACAAATACCGTCATACACCGCAAAAAGTGATGAAAAATAACGCAAATTGTGCAAATCAGATTTGAAGCACATTTTGACTGCCTTAAAACAAGATTTGCAAATGGAGAAGGCAAAATGATCTTGATAGAGGAAATGTCTCTGTTGGAATGAGAAAATAAAACTACAATTCAAGAAATAAGACAAAATGGCCTTGTTCTATTAGAAAATCTTTAAAATCTACCAAATTTTAGGTAAAAACCATATTGGCTCAAGCTATTATTACCTCATATTTTACCACGTTTTGCAGCATGCACAAGGCTGCCGACTGCATGAACAATCAACTCTATCCATTTTCTTCCGCTTTATACCTTTCCGGGTGTGAAGGCAGCAGTTTGAGCAGAGATATTTCCCCTCTCCACCACCGCTCTAAACAGGAGGAGCAGGAATGTGGAGATTAACGTCTTAAAAGAGACTGAAGTTATTTATATGATAAAAAACCCCATGAAGGAATTCCATTAAATTTACCTTTCAAATTAATTAGGTTTAATCAATTATCTTATAACAACACTATATACTTTCACTACAAGTTATGAAGCCAACTGGAATTCAGCCATGTGTGCTCATTGCTTTGTGTGTTACTATGGTGACCAGGTGAAGTTGTGGAAATGGTATGGAACCTGTCATTTAACATGAGGTTAAAACACATGAATCTAGCAATGGACTGCTCATGGCCCAAGGTTTGACTCATGAATACAATTGAGCTCAAGTTTATTCAATTTATGTTTGAATAGCCCTAAGTCACTGCAGTAGTTACCTCGGAGGACTTTACAAAACCGAATGTTCGCCAACACAGATCAAACACAAGAATTACAATGATATAAAATAGACCAATGTCCATAAATGTCTTTGAATAACTATAAGAAAGTCCTGGATTATCAACACTGTCCTTAGACCCTCCTGCATTCATAAGGAACAACTCTACACACATTATTATTATCACTATAATTTTGAAAGTTAATATCATGAAGATTCAAGCACAACTATATTTCAGCTTGTTGCTCAGTGAACATGGAGCTTTGGCCGTGTCGACATTATGTTTGGCGGGTCTTCAGTGACTGTTTTCTGCCGGAGTCTGGATCCGTGCCGTTTCTTTGATTGTAAAAGCAGCTCTACCTGTGCAGCGGCATCCTCATATCTCTGAACCGTCACGCTGTTGTAACTAAAAATAATAGCCCACAATATAGCAACACGCTCCGGCAAAAGGAGAGGAAAAACCCCACCCTTTTTCAACATTCACTGCTCCTAGATCGCTACAATCTCTGGAGTTTCAGCACCCTGATGTGTGCAAGCTTTGTGAGAATGTTGTGAGGATTGAAGATTGGTTTGAACTTACACAATTCCATGCCATTGTGGAAACGTGGAAAATCATTCTTTCCTTATACTTAATTTATGCTTAATTTATGTGTTCAAATTAAAAAATATGAATTGAAACAAATTGAAAGTGAATCTATAAATATATATCTTATTCAATACCTTTCATTCTATGTATTTTTCTATTCCTGTTTTTTTCCCCCAATGTTCTTTCTGAGGATTGGTTTGAACTTACAAAATTCCATTCCATTGTGTTCTAGTGGAAAATATTTTTTTCCTTGGACTTAATTTTTACTTCATTGTATTTGTTTCAACAACAACAAAAAAGTCTCTCTCTCTGACTTTTGCACCGAGCCAAAGCAATTTCCAGGTCTGTGACCTCCTGTTACTTACGTGGCAATAAAAATGATTCTGATTCTGAAAAAAAAAAGATTTAAACAAATTTAAAAAAAATCTATAAATATATTTTACTGTACTTCTTTCATTCTATGTATTTTTTTAGTTTCCCAATGTTCTTTCTAAGGATTGGTTTGAACTTACACAATTCCATACCGTTGTGTTCTAGTGGAAAATCCTTCTTTCCTTATCCTTAATTTATGTGTTCAAATAAAAATACAAATATTTAAAGTGAGCCTATTTTATTCATTCTAAGTATCTATTCCTAAAGTTTTTTATTATTTTCCAAGGTTCTCGCTGAAGATTGGTTGGATCCTACAAAATTCCATACCATTGTGTTCTAGTGGAAAATAATTAATTAATTAAATAATTAATTAATTTATACTTAATTAGTTTGTTTTACATCAAAAAATGAATTGAAACAAGTTTAAAGTGAGTCTGTAAATATGTATTGTAGTCTACTTGCCTGTGCCTGTTCAGCAGCATGGGCTCTCTGAGGTTGAATGGCTCTTTATAAACACATGTGCCTCGCCTTGTCTTGCAATGTTGAAACTTGGTTAAAAGCACCTCAATGGAAATAATTATGTAACTTAAAGACGATGGACCTCACGTATTCTGCTCGTGATAAGTGCAGTAAGCGCCTGACAGTTGTGCAAAAGTGCAGCGATTGTGGTTGCAGTTGAAAGAAAAAGCGAGCCGTAAGACATTATTCCCTGCCTGTTTTAAGTATAATGGTAATAGCAGCTCTGTCAGCTTGAATGAACAGAGCTGACAGGTGGGTCTTAACATGGGCAGCAGCTCAGTGGGCGGCACAAGTAACCGCACGGTGGATGTTGATTTTTTCTATCTATGTCCACAGCCTCAAGTGCTCTACTCTTTAATGATACGCTTTAGCTACAAGTATGTTGTAATCCTTCACCCACATCCCCCCCCCCCCCAGTCCCCTCTAGTCCCCTCCAGCCTGACTGTGAGACTGTGATCGTGACAAACATAGATCCATAGATTATCACAGGCACAATCATTGTCATGTCTCACACACACACACACACACACACACACACACACACACGCACACACACAAACACTCCAGCTGTTACATTGTGTAGAAAAAAAAGATGTAGGAGAACTAATAACACAAGTTCATTCTTAATTACCTTTACCAAATGGTTGTGAAGCTGTTTGATGGTAGAAGAGTCTAAAAACAAGTGAGATGCTCCAAAGAGGTAGATTTCAGTTCCAAGATTCAAGTAGCTATAGTGACTCAAAAGGTGATCCAACAAATGCTTGAGGAAACCATTAAAAGAGTCCAGGATTCTGAAACTACTTCTTCTACATTTCAAGGGCTCCTATTCAAATTAATGGAATTCTGAATAAAATCTTCAAAATATACAGTGCGAAACCTTGCGGAAGTATTTGGCCCCCTTGAACCTTTCAACATTTCGCCACATTTCAAGCTTCAAACATAAAGATATAAAAAAAAATTTTTTTGTCAAGAATCAACAACAAGTGAGACACAATCGTGAAGTGGAACGAAATTTATTGGATAATTTATACTTTTTTAACAAATAAAAAACTGAAAATTGGGGCGTGCAATATTATTCGGCCCCCTTGCGCTAATACTTTGTAGCGCCACCTTTTGTTGCAATTACAGTAGCAAGTCGCTTGGGGAATGTCTCTATCAGTTTTGCACATCGAGAGACTGGAATTATTTCCCATTCGTCCTTGCAAAACAGCTCGAGCTCAGTGAGGTTGGATGGAGAGCGTTTGTGAACAGCAGTCTTCAGCTCTTTCCACAGATTCTCGATTGGATTCAAGTCTGGACTTTGACTTGGCCATTCTAACACCTGGATACGTCTATTTGTGAACCATTCCATTGTAGATTTGGCTTTATGTTTTGGATCATTGTCCTGTTGGAAGATAAATCTCCGTCCCAGTCTCAGGTCTTTTGCAGACTCCAACAGGTTTTCTTCCAGAATGGTCCTGTATTTGGCTCCATCCATCTTCCCATCAATTTTAGCCATCTTCCCTGTCCCTGCTGAAGAAAAGCAGGCCCAAACCATGATGCTGCCACCACCATGTTTGACAGTGGGGATGGTGTGTTCAGGGTGATGAGCTGTGTTGCTTTTACGCCAAACATATCGTTTTGCATTGTGGCCAAAAAGTTCGATTTTGGTTTCATCTGACCAGAGCACCTTCTTCCACATGTTTGGTGTGTCTCCCAGGTGGCTTGTGGCAAACTTTAAACGAGACTTTTTATGGATATCTTTGAGAAATGGCTTTCTTCTTGCCACTCTTCCATAAAGGCCAGATTTGTGCAGTGCACGACTGGTTGTTGTCCTATGGACAGACTCTCCCACCTCAACTGTAGTTATCTGCAGTTCATCCAGAGTGATCATGGGCCTCTTGGCTGCATCTCTGATCAGTCTTCTCCCTGTTTGAGATGAAAGTTTGGAGGGACGGCCGGGTCTTGGTAGATTTGCAGTGGTCTGATACTCCTTCCATTTGAATATAATTGCTTGCACAGTGCTTTTTGAGATGTTTAAAGCTTGGGAAAAATGTTTTTATCCAAATCCGGCTTTAAACTTCTCCACAACAGTATCTCGGACCTGCCTGGTGTGTTCCTTTGTCTTCATGGTTCTCTCTGTGCTTTAAACAGAACCCTGAGTCTATCAAAGAGCAGGTGCATTTATACGGAGACTTGATTACACACAGGTGCATTCTATTTATCATCATCAGTCATTTAGGACAACATTGGATCATTCAAAGATCCTCACTGAACTTCTGGAATGAGTTTGCTGCACTGAAAGTAAAGGGGCCGAATAATATTGCACGCCCCACTTTTCAGTTTTTTATTTGTTTAAAAAAGTTTAAATTATCCAATAAATTTTGTTCCACTTCACGATTGTGTCCCACTTGTTGTTGATTCATGACAAAAAATTTAAATTTTATATCTCTATGTTTGAAGCCTGAAATGTGGCGAAATGTTGAAAGGGTGCCGAATACTTTCGCAAGACACTGTAAGTAGTTTTTAACTGCTTTTAAGTAATTCCTAAGGATGTCATCTTTAATACATGTACTGTACATATAGTATGCATCATTGAATTAATTTTCACTTTCAATATATGGAAAGGGAAGTGGAAACTTAACTCGGACAACGCTGTAGTTGCTGAAGTTAGTATTAGCGCCGCCAGCTGGACCGAGTGTTGTAGTACAGCACATTTGGGCTGGCAACGGTTAATAAAATGAAACCGTTTGCATCTCTCACTCCACACAGAGATGGGAGGTGGCCAGAACAGGAGGCGCCAGACCTATTGTTTTAGTGGAAGAGGAAACCGGAGCACCCAGAGGAAACCCACGCAGACAAAGAGAGAACATGAAAACTCCATTTGAAAAAGGCCCTGTTCCGACCAGGATTCAAACCCAAAACTTTATTTAGAGAAGTGGGAGTGCCATCCATGTACAGCGCACATGTCTGCCCATGCCCAATATCTTTGGACAACAGCAAGACCCACACACAGTTACAGTAGTTGCAATAAAAACGTTTGGATAAAGGCTCCCAGATCTCCACCGACAGCTCTCACACTGCACTAACACTACAGTCTTCTTCCATCAGGGCGCAGGTACCGGTCCCTCCCAATCAAAACGAAAAGAGCCACATCCAGCTTCCTCCCCTCTTCAATCTGCCTTTTTAACAGCTGATTGGAAGATGGTCTGTTTATGTGTTTTATACTGCATTTTGGCACTGTTATAGAATTGTATATCTTGTTTTCCTGTGTCTTTATGTATCCCCTGGTGCTCCATCTGCAAATGAAGTTCTTCACGAATAAATAAACTTTGACTTGAATTGAATGTGTGTTTTTGAATGTGTCTCATTTCAACATATATGCACCTTGCTTTGATAGCTGCGGAAGGCGCTCTATAAAAAAGTGCCACATACTAGTAATTAATCTTTATTTATATACCGCCTTTTCACTGCACAGTCTCAAAGCGGTTTACAATTCTGATTTTCGGGAGTGGGGGTGCCAGTTCAGGAGGCACATGCCAGACCTATTGTACATATTTTTAGTGGTAGGGGAAACCGGAGCACATGGAGGAAACCTACGCAGACACGGGGAGAACATGCAAACTCCACTCAGAAAGGCCCTGGTCCAACCGGGATTCGAACCCAGGACCTTCTTGCTGAGAGGCGAGAGTGCTATCCACTCAGCCACCATGCCGCCCACTACTACTGCTACTACTACTAATACTACTCACCCACTTACACATACATCTGGAGGGAGCCCGGTCCGTGATTTTGGCTGTATACAAATAAACTGATTTGATTCAGTCGGTGCGTTTAAATTGTGTCATTAATTTATTCATATAATCCAGAAAGTAAACAAACGACTTTCAGTAGGCATGCATATGATTTCAGTTTCACGAATGAAATCCAATATGAAACAATATAACAATACAACCTTGTCTCTCACCCCCCCCGCAGAGATGGCTTTGGTCTGGGTCTAATATGAAAGCATTACTGTCATCGTCCTGAATTGAGACAGAGAATGAGTGCGGTGTGGATGTGAGCTGAAGCCCTCTGGGATCATGACGCCAGACGCTACACGGCTGCAGCGGCACATGGAATGACAGACACAACCTTGTACCTGTGTGTACCTGTGTGTACCTGTGTGTGTGTGTGTGTGTGTGTGTGTGAGTGTGTGCTTGTCTGTATTAAACATGTCACAATGATTTGAGCTCCCTCCAGAGACGCCACGCTTGTAGACTGAGGACTATTAACCAAGCCATAGCTTTGAGCATGATAGTGTGGAGCAAGTGGAAATCAATGTTTTGAGATATTCTGACATTTACCTACATGTATATATTGATTAAACACATCAATATACACATACACACATTTGTTTAACCTCCAGAGCCCTTAGAATAGAGAAAACAAAAAATATAGGCTTTTGGTCCCTCATCTAATGTTACACCCCATTTTAACAAATCACTATTGATGTATTTTGTTTTCTTTTTTAATAAAAACTGAAACATTGGGGGGAAAAACTCAAATTCAAAAATCAATTTTACTGAATACAATGTATCCAATGTTTTAAAAAGTGATCTACAATTAGAAGTCTTTGCTGCCTCTTGGCCAAGACTCCCTTGAAAATAAAGTTCTTAATCTCAATGTTTTTAGCTCCATCCATGCTAATATCAGGAACATCCGGCACAAACACAGCCTTCCAATAATAATGAATAAATGCTCTGTTTCAATAAACTCAGATTACAACATCAGTGACAGAACGCCTTTAAAAACAAAGTAATGAATCAAAACAAGCAACAGCCAATATATGATCTTGTTATCTGTGAAGCTACAATTGAATTGAGCCATCTTGGGTAAAGTCATAAAAGCACATGTAATTAATAGTTACCTAATGTAACTTAAGTTCTACGAATAGGTGCGTAGTCCCTTAGGACTTCGCTAGTGGGATATCACGTGACCCCCAGGTCACAGACGCCAGAGAGATCAAAATAATTTGCTCCAATCACCAGCCACCTTCCTCTATAAATGCCCCTGCACAAGGCCGCACCCCCTCTTGAACTCTGCCAAGCCGGGCTGGCCTGATGGGCTCGTAGCTAAGGGACTACGCACCTATTCGTAGAACTTAAGTTACATTAGGTAACTATTAATTCTACGTCATGGTGCTACGTCCCTTAGGACTTCGCTAGTGGGACACAACGCGGAGGCCGTAGGAACATGTACTCCCAGCAGGCCAGCGAAGGGTGATTGGAGCTCCGCCCGAGCAAGACCCTCACACCGTGAGAGGACTCAGGGCAGAAGAAACAAAGCGTGTTACCGGGCCACTCCTACCAAGGACGCCCCCACGTAACACCAATCGTAGGTCAACCGTAGTCACAGGACGCCTCTCCCAAGAGCTCCTGATGTAGACTACCAGACCGATCAAACACACATATATGTACCGCACCTGTAGGATGTCTCTCCCAAGAGCTCCTGCACCAGGGCGGAAAAATAGACCGAAGGCCCACTCCTCAGGGGAGGGACCCAACGGTCCAACTCAATCCGCTGCACTCAGCACGGAATGGGCCACCGACCGGTCCGACACATCCGAAAGATAAGACCGGACGAAAGAGGAGGACGACGCCCAAGAAGCCGCACGGCAAACGTCCTCGACCGACGCCCCCCTGAGAAGGGCCGTAGAGGCCGCCATCCCACGCGTGGAATGCGACCTGAAACCCACCGGGGGGGCCAGGCCCTGCGCCTGATACGCCCGTCGCACCGCCGTGGCGACCCAATGCGCCAGCCGCTGAGCCGACAGCGGGGCGCCCCTGTTCTTGGGGCCCAGACACACAAACAGCTGATCACCCGACCTGAATGACGACGTCATGGCCAGGTAATGCCTCAGCATTCTGATAGGACACAGAAGGTGCTGCCGCTCCTCCTCGGGGGAGGCATGCGGCGGCGGGTGGAAAGCCCTAATCCTGATCACTCTCGACCTAAAGGCCGACGTGATGACCTTGGGGAGAAAAGCCGGAAGGGCCACAACTCCACCATGCCGTCGTCCTCTCCAAAGGACAGGCACGACGCATGGACTGAGAGCGCACACAAATCGCCCGCCCTTTTTGCAGACGCCAACGCCAGCAAGAGGGCCGTCTTAAAAGCGATACAATCGGGACTCGCCTCCGCCGCCGGTTCAAAAGGCGAACCCGACAGCCCCCTAAGGACCACCCTGAGGTCCCAAACCGGAGGCGTTCTCTGGAGCGGGGGCCTCCTCCTGCGCGCCCCCCGCAGAAAACGTTTAATCAACGGGTGAGAGCGGGCTGTGAACCCCCCGAACCCGTCGTGACCTGAAGTAATGGCTGCCGCAAACACCGCCAAGGTAGCGACAGCCCTCCCCTTGTCGAAAAGCTCCTGTAGGAATCCCAGGACCCCCTCCAGCGGGCAAAACCTGGGATCCCAGGAACGGGAATCGCACCAGGCACTGAATAGCCTCCACCTCGTGGCGTAGGCCCTCACGGTGGACGGCGCCCTCGCTCCCTGAATTGTCTCCACCACCGCAGGGGGAAGACCCAGATCTACGAGGCTCCGCCTCTCAACCTCCAAACCCAGAGCCTGCGGCCGATTATCGGACGTGAAAACAGGGCTCCTGCCCCCTGGACTAGAGCCCCCGGCTCGTCCGGGAGGGCCCAGGGCTCCATCACCGCCATGCCCCTCAGGAAGGGGAACCACCGGGCATGCGGGCTGTCCGGAGCCACCAGAATCACCGACCTCCTCTCCTGTTCGATCCTCCGCAGTAGGACCGGCAGGAGACGCACCGGTGGAAAAGCGTACAACAGGCCGCCTGGCCATGGGTAATGAGCCAGAGCGTCCACGCCTAAAGGCGGCTCGTCCGCGGCCCTTAAGGCGAACCAGGACGGGCACTGTGCGTTCTCTGCACTGGCGAAAAGGTCGACTACTGGACGACCGAACCTCCGCCAGATCTCCGCGGCTACCCGTGGGGCCAGGCCCCACTCGTCCTGGAGTGGGCCCCCCCTGGACATCCTGTCGGCTCCCACGTTCCGGACCCCCGGGACGTGGCGCGCCCTGAGAGACAGGAGGTGAAGCGCCGCCCACAGCAGCGTCACCGTCGCCATGCGATGGAGAGCGGGGGACCTGGTGCCCCCCTGCCTGTTCAGATAGGAGACCACTGTGGTGTTGTCTGAGCGCACCATCACGTGTCTCCCCTGCAGCTGAGGGGCAAAGTGCAGCAGTACTCTGTGCACTGCCTCCATCTCCAGCAGGTTGATGTGACGGGCTGAGTCCGACCAGCAGCCTCCTACAGAGCTCTGGCCGAGGACCCCGCCCCATCCTTCGAGCGACGCGTCCGTGAACACCTCGGCGTGAGACACCGCGCAGGCCAGAGTCACTCCGTCCCGCAGTAGACCCGGAGTGAGCCAGAACCTGATGTCCGATGCTGCCCCTTGGGGAACCCAGATCAGCCTCCCCCCGTCCCGGGAGGGGTGAAGCCTGAGGCGCGAGAACCACCTCTGAAAATTTCTCATGTGGAGCAGGCCTAGCCGCACCACAGCATGAGCCGCTGCCATCATCCCCAGCAGGGACCTGAGGCGCCGAGCGGGAACTCTGGGGCCCGCCAGAACCTCCCGGGCCAGACGGGTAATATTCGTCCGTCTGTCCACGGACAATGCAGCACGGAATATCACAGAGTCTAGCTGCAGACCGAGGTAAATCATGCGTTGGGCTGGCTGCAGCTTGCTCTTCTCCCTGTTCACCACAAAGCCCAGACGCTGTAAGTGGGACAAGACCCATTGCGTGTGGCTCACGGCCACTTCCCTGGATGGGGCCAGTATTAACCAATCGTCTATATAGGTCAATATTCTTACCCCGGCACGTCTGATCGGCTCCAGAGCCGCTTCCACACATTTGGAAAAAGTGCGAGGCGCGAGAGCGTACCCGAAAGGGAGACGGCAGTACTCGTAATTCCTCTCTCCCACTGCGAAGCGCAGAAATCTCCTGTGTTCTGGCACTATGGGTACGTGGAAGTATGCGTCTGTCAGGTCTATGGATGTCATCCAGTCTCCTTCCCTGACACACTCGAGGAGCTGCCTTGTGGACAGCATCCGAAACTGCCGTTTGGAAATGCACTCGTTTAACACGCGCAGATCCAGAATGGGACGCACCCCGCCTGATTTCTTTGGCACCAGAAAGTAAGGGGAGTACAGCCCCCTGGTGGCGTCCTGCGGGTCTACCTCCACTGCTGCGCCTCGACTCAGCAGGGAGGAGACCTCTGCTTCCAGTGCCTCTGTCGATCCCCGTACCTGAGAGCGTACTGCCCGTACGCCTCGGAATGGTGGTGGCTTTCGGAAAAATTGCAGAGCGTAACCTCTGCGCAGAGTTTTCTCCAGCCAAACATCTGACAGTAAGCCCTGCTCCTTCCAGATGTCGTAGAAATCTGTGAGGGGCGGAACGGGAGCTGGAACACGAGACGTCATGGCCCCGCCCCCTCCTGGTGTTCCTAGCAGGGAGGGGGGGTGGCTGAAAGGGCCGGGGGGGCCCCTGCGTCACACCGTGAGCGCCGAGGGCGGTCACGTGTTCTGCAGGTCCGACGTCATAGGTACGGGACTGCTCACCACACGTGACCCGGCTGCTGCTGCGCCCCCCCCTGGCTCTTGCCTCATGGAGGGGGGGGCGAGCCCCTGCATCGGGAAACCCCGTGTTAGCATTGTAGCTCTGCTCATCACGCGTGACACGGCTGCTGCGCCCCCCCTTGGCTCTTGCCTCATGGAGGGGGGGAAGAGCCCCTGGATTAGGAAACCCCGTGTTAGCAATGTAGCTCTGCTCATCACGCGTGACACGGCTGCTGCGCCCCCCCTTGGCTCTTGCCTCATGGAGGGGGGGGAGAGCCCCTGGATTGGGAAACCCCGTGTTAGCCTTGTAGCTCAGAGATGCTAACACGCTAGCGCCCGGAGCACACACATTAGCACTTATCAGATCCCTCCGCCTGCCCTCTCTCCGGGAGGGCAAAACATGAACCCGTGAATCGGAGCTCGTGGTCTGCACAGCGCGCTGCACGCCCTTCTCTGGGGGGCTGCAGGCCTGGCGGAGCCACGTTATATGCTCGAGAAGTAACACAAACAGAATTCAAATCATTTGACATGTTACATACCCCCAAATGAGACTCAGACAGCGAGTACTGGTGAAATGCCGGACGGCCTTTATTGAAAGAGTTTTTACCACCCCGACCTCCTCTACCGTAGGGAGGCCGTCGATGGGTGTGTTGGTCCCGCGAACCTCCCGTGTGCCTGTCTGGGCCCGGGGGTCTCGCCGCTGGGGAACGATGGACCACGGAGCGTGGATATGGTCCGGGGCGCTTGCCAGGCGAGCGCTCCCTGCCCCTGTCTCGGCTCCGCGCTGGTGGGCGGGCCTCGCGTCTCGTAGCTAGGTGTTTTGCCAGGCTAGCCGAGTCCTTAGCCGCGCTGTCCAGCCTCGTCATCAGCGTCTGCATCTCCGGACCGAAGAGCGACGTCTGGGAGATGGGCAGGTCCAGCAGCTGCCTCTTCTCCGCCTCTCTGAGGTTCACCGCCCCCAGCCAGAGGTGTCTGGCCCCGACCTGGGCTGCTGCCATAGAGCGGCCGCCATCGACAGCTAGCGCTTGGCACATGCGCAAGATCGCTGCTGAAGTGGTCCTCGCCTGGGCTAAGGTGTCTCCACTGAGTGCCTGGTCAGAGGAGAGAGACCTATCCAGGGCCCCGGTGATGAAAGCCATGTTGTTCGCCACCGCGACGACCTGAGCCGCATTGGCGTAACATCTGTCATGCATAGCCAGAGACATCCTATCCCGCTCGGAGGGAAGGAGAGGTCTGGTGCTGGGCCACACGGATGAGGAGGGGTGCAGGGCCGCCCGAACCGAGTCCTCGATGTCCGGGACCCCGCCTGTCCAGGACCAGTCCTGCACGTTGCAGTACATGCCATACCCCAAAGCGGGGCCTCTTGGCCGCTAGGGGTTTTGGCCACTCACGTGTCGCGTAATGGACGATCGGGTCCATACGCGGGCACAACGTGGGCTGGGCTCTCCTCCTCCCTCGAGGGGCTGCGTACCCAGAGGTGAAGTCCTCCACCCTCTGGTTCGGTTGCGGTGGCAGGGGGGCATCCATGATGGCCGCCGCCGTGGCGTAGAGCCCAGGCATGTGGTCCAGCGGGAAGCGGTCCGGCTCCGGGTTGGACACCACCTCGTCCAGCGTGAGGAGAGAGCCGACCTCCGACACCTCTCCGTCCTCGCAGTCACCCCACTCCGCGGGCACAGGTGGAATGTCGAGGGGGGCCCAGTCAATCTCAGACTCCTCGTCCTTAGAGGAGTCCGGACGGGGCGCTGAAGCGGCGAAGAACGCGCGCCTGCGTTCACTCTCCTCCCTGGGGAGAGCGACACACGAGGCGCAGGTGGCGCTCAACGCCGCATGGCCCGCACCCAGGCACATGAAGCAGCTGGAGTGCTGGTCCTTGCGTTGGAGCTTGCCCCGACAGGTCGAGCAACGACGACGTCCGACGCCGGATGGCGAAGGGGAACTCGGACGTGCATCAGAAGACATCTTTCTTTCTCAGGTAACGAATGTAGATCTCAAACGGCGCCAGAGTGAAAGAGGGGGTGCGGCCTTGTGCAGGGGCATTTATAGAGGAAGGTGGCTGGTGATTGGAGCAAATTATTTTGATCTCTCTGGCGTCTGTGACCTGGGGGTCACGTGATATCCCACTAGCGAAGTCCTAAGGGACGTAGCACCATGACGTAGAATTTACCTTTATATCTTTATATTTACAAAACTCAAGGCAACCAAAGTGCAATAAAATCACATACAATCCAATTAAAACATTACTTCTACAACTTAAGATGCCAGTAAATTCTCACTGTCATGTTTAAAGGTCAAAATGAACAGGTATAATGCATATTGTTCTTTAAGGCTCAATACTGTAGAAAATCTGCAGAATGTCACAGCCTTTAAAGATGCTGGTACTGAATTGGAAAAAATGCAAATTAGAGGTCAGTATAATTATACACTCTTGTAAATAGGAGGAAAAAATTGCTCATTTGGATGATTAAAAGTAAGAATATGTGTAAGTTAACTTTGGGAAAACGTGTTAAATTTCTCTCTTGGAGAATAGCAACCAAATATGAAGTGGATTCTGAGTAATATTTCAGCAGCAAACCTGTCTGCCTCACCTGTTTACGCATGATAAGGTTTTAAGAGGTTCCAGTCCGCTCCTGGGACCTTGCACACAGCGCCAACATATTTTCCAAATGCTAATGACTCACTAATGGAAGAAGAGGTTGCCCTGCAGCTTAATAATATAGTTTAAAGTCGTGTCAACTGATGTATTCTGAAAAAAGAAGCAGGGTGTGCATCAACACAATCGTGGTCTGGCACATAGTTTGTTTAACACTGGGGCTCGCAGGATTTTAACTGCTCCCATTCAATCTAGTCCCCCAAAAATGCTGTTCTACTTTTATTCATTTTAGCTAAGTATTAAAACTGGTGAATATCATCGAAGTACAGCAAAAACTGTTGTTGAAAGGCTGATGCTAAAGACAAAATGCATTATTTGCCAAACATTGTGTTGCTAAGGAAACTAGCACTGACTCCTGTCTGATGGAAAACCAAACTGGACCAAAGAAGAGGCTTGAGCTACCACAGAAAGTTAGTTACCAAGCAACCAAAGAATTTTGATTAAAATTAAAAGTTGAATTCCTCAAAAAAAAATTCAATAAAAGATCATTTCATAGACAAAATGTCTTAGGAATTAAGTACAATCCACAAAGTTTTGTGGACCAACAATGTTCATGAGTAGAATAGAACGTAGCACCGAGAATGACCTGCGTTCTGTACACATCCAGCTAATTATACGGCTTTGTACCAACTGTACACACAAAATAAACTTCAGTCCACTTTTATGAATGCCAAAAGGTTAATTTAATGACTGCAAATAAAATAGTCCCCAAAGGTTTTGCCGTGACGTGGCTAGATGAGTAACAATAGGCTAATGTGGGCTAATTAAACTGGACTTTCAAAACTAGAAATCTCTCAAACTACATAAAAACCGAACAAAGAATTCTAAACATCAACGGTGAGTGACCCATACATACGTATACACAACCTAAATCGCTAATCAGATCCTCTGCAAATGCGTCCTAAATGTTTTTATTAATATGTTGTTGCATTGTTGCATTTTTGTCATAAAAACATGAAGAGATAATTCTGAAAACCTTTGTGCATGTGTGTTAAGCATGTATACTGTATGTATAATGTATTATACTGTATATAGTGTGTTGAGTGACTGTTAATGATGCCTAAATACGCTAGCGTTTTCTATTACCAGAAGCTTGACAAAGTGGGAGGAATACTTGCGGAGTGATCTTTATGCACCTGAATTACAAGCACAAATTGCGTTGCCACAAGCAGCGGTCATTATTGGTTTGAGAGGTCCATAATCAAGAAATAATGACCTGTAGAACGTTTTGAAATCACGCTCAAATCAATGGAGCGTTCTACCTCTACTGCGAGGAGCCGTATAATAATATAATATGTTTAATTAACGTAGGGAGAAAGGGTGGGATTAATTAAGGTTTGGCTTCTTCCTACTAATTTTGAACATGATTTTTTGTTGACGTTTATTTTCTTTTTTGTTTAAGTTGTCAAATTGACTGCTCTGGGTGTTCTAGTGTTGATGCCACAAATACCAGATCTGCCCATGTTTTTTTTTGGTACAAAATCAAACAAAGAATTGTGGCGCTCACTGAGAATCCGTTCATGAACCCGCCAGGCCACGCTGACGTTGCACTTGTTCAGAGCTTGTGTGGCGCAAGTTTATTGCTTTTTTTTTGGTACCGTTTAAATAACACAGTCAAATTTGAGAGACTTCCCTGCGGCGCTGAGTCTGTTGGTTTTTCTACAGGAATATGAAGAGTGTGGAATCATGTTTTATTCAAACAGCTTGGTATGCTCTGTGGTTTAGTAGAAAGTCACCTGCAGTAGATGTGATAAAACAACAGCTCAAATAAAACAGAACTTCAACCAATTTTATAGACGGTATGATTGTAACTATTGCAGTGTGCTAATTTTACATGTGTGGGATGTGTTTTTATAGTAATTTTGCCTTTCACTTGTAAACATACTTTATAACCTTGTTAAAGCGTCTCATCTATGAGATTTATGACCCTAGGAAATGGGAAGGGAATGTTCAAAATGTAATGGCACAAAAGTGAATGTCTTTGTAAACAGAACATCAGTGAAATCAACGGGTAAATCAAATCGCAACATTATCCATTTGTGGTGCCACCATCTGTCCACGCACGGTTTGCCAGAATATTCTCTGCTTCATCCCAAACACTGGCCACCATCATGTCTTTTTCCCTGCTCATAAACACACAAACACAAATGCCATGGACTTTCAAGCTGTTCATATTAAGGTAAACAGCAAATGAGCACATGATTAATAATAAACTCCAGCAGAGTGTTGGCATGGTTACCGGGGAAACGGATACGGGGTCTCGGAAATCCAGATATATCAAATGATGTGAAATGAACAGACCTCAATATAGCAAGTAAGTGAGTTAGTAAGTTATATTTAGTTATATAGTGCATTTTACAGACCAATGTTGTGAAGCAGTGAGAATATACTGTACGGGTCACTGTTAAAGCTACAAATTGTTTGTTGCAGCAGGATTAGTTTTGTCAAAGTCTGTGAACTAATCAGACCACATGCTGCCTTGATATTTTAAGTAAACATTTTATTGTGATCTTCCACACTCTTTTTTCGGCCTAGAGTTGGTTGGTAAGACTGGTACTCTATTTTTTTCTCTGAAACATTCTAATATAAAGAGGTAAGAAAGGCCACAAGTGTCAAATGTATTCTTAAAATTGTATTTGCAACTTGCTCAAATCCTATTATGATTTTGCGGTCCCCCCATAGCAGCTGTTGGAAATGAGCTTGACAAGCTCTGTGAACTGGGAATCCCGATGAGAAGGAGAACTTTTGAAACAAGTTTGAGACCTCAAGGAATTAAAACATCCTTTAAACCACCATCCTCTGTGCTTTTGTTGCACTCAAACAATAGAAATGATCGCCATCTGCTGGCTGTTTGCAGATCTCATTTCAATTAATGGGATGCAAGGAATAAGTCTCTAACTTTTCAAAAATCAACTTAACAAATAAGTTACAGGTTTGTTACGCTTTGATTGTGTTTAGATAGATTTATATGAATGACACATTGCCGGCATACCAGACAGCGGAAGGTTCCTAACCATTCCTCAACCAGTCATGGATTGGTATATTTTTGATCACATCTGTATATTGTTAACACAATCTCTAAAAAATAGCAATTTTAGTTTTTCTTGACCCACTTTTTTTTGTATGTAAGGTATGTTTTTAGGTCACAAAATGTATTTTGACCTAAAATATGTGCCATGAGAGCAACACAAATTCTGCGACTGGATTAAAATTACATAATTAAAATTATGCCAAATGAGTGTGAAAAGTCCAAGGAGCTTAGAGTGAAAGAAACACCTACATGTATAAAACTAGGAGGCAGCCTTCCATATTAAATGTATTAGAGAAAAAAAAGCATTGCCTTTCACTGCAAAAAGTGATGCAAAAAAAGTCAATAAAGTTGTATCTTGTCTCATCTTAATTTGAGCATTGACGGATGTTGACTGCATTAAAACAAGATTTGTCAAGGGAACGAGCAAAATCAACTTGTTTTAAAAAGACACAACAAATGTCTCTCTTGGAATGAGAAAATAAAGATTTTTTGAAGAAGGTTAATGGCCTTTTCCCATTGGCAAATCTTGTTTTAAGACAGTCAGAATGTGCTTCAGATTTAGATAAAAACTTCTTGATTCAAGCAATTATCACCTCATATTTAATATTTTTAGCAGTCTTGCTGTCAGAAAATAAAACATGATTTTCATATAGTCCAGTCAGTTTAAACTGTTTTCCATCAAACTAAACATTCACTGAACTGATTATTAAAACGCAAACCTTGCCAGTTTCAAATCTGCAGCTGTGTAGAGAGTATGGGCTTATCGATCGGCGCTGAGGGGGATAGATAAGTGCTGGTAGCTGATATCAGGTCCTCAGAGGGGCTTCAACAAGAGTGAGCCCCCCGCCTGTGTCCCTAACCCATTGTTTCTGAAGACATGCTTCATCCACACTCCCCGAGCCGGAGAATACAGAGAGGTGAGGCATCTGTATGCTGGGAGTCCACCCACGGTGAGTCTATGTGCTATTTATACACACAACAGGGAAAAAGTTTAAAGCAATGCCATTTTTTGAGCTTTTAACCATTTGTACAACGTTGTTTTCTCGGCAAACACAGACCTAGAGTTGTTTTTAGATTCAACCACACAAACATCAGAAAATTAACTCACAAAAACATGTAACTCAAGTCATTGTACCACTAAGGCATCATGCTCAGAAGTTTTCTGTAAAAATACCTGAAATGGATGAAATAGTTTAGGCCATTTCTGGAGGGAAATCACATTTTTACAATCACTTGACCGATTGTGTATTCAACCGGTTATTCTCAAATTTGGATAAACACTGAGTTAAGTTCTACCCCGCCCTCCGGAGGTTGGCAATATTTACCCCCTCTTTACCCTTGAGACACATTGGTATTCTACTAAAGTTTCCACTTTTATCATTTCACATTCTGAAACATGGCAGTAAATAGTCTCATTATCATTTTAATGGCCGGAAATAAAGCTCATCATCTCTTGTTTAAGACTGGTACACATGCAGCATTCCACACCTCCAGGTGATGAACCTAACACTGTTTTATGTTTAAGGCATAAACCTCTGCACCTATAACCTACATGAGAAAATATTTCTGCACAACGCACAAATCCATAACTGTGAGATCCAGAGCACTGATTTAATCTTTTGAATAAGTCATCCAGGAGTGCGGGGCAGAGTAGTTAGTGGAAACAGCAGAGGACGAGACAGCTGCCCTAGTCCGTGCACGTTCTTCTGTGATGTGCTGCTTATAGGGAGCAACCTGCTAGTGCAAAGCCCCATCTGAAAACAAATTAAAGCGGATTAAAGGCGAGCAGCAGCTTTCCCCTGCGCTATAGTTTGGAGCAGAGACTCCTGCTGCTGACCTTCACACAAACACTACTCCCAGATGAAAACCAAACTGCCACCAATAACATTTATATGTCAAAGTGAGTCCAAAATATTTCTTTGACACATTTGGGTGTAGTACATATACCAAGCTTCCACAACATCTCAAAGCAATTGCGCCTTTTTCGTAAACTCTAAACTGATTTTTTTTTTCTGCAAGTGCTATGAGATTCCTGAACTCTTCCACACAAGAAGATGAATGGATCAAATAGACGACTTACTGGCCTCCAGGGACAAATTGGCAAAGCATTAAATTGTGTAAAGATGACCAATGAACTACTCCATGTCATTTTATTAGTGTGCGCTGAAGGTGAACTGAGCAGACCGATACAAAAGGGCATGATCTTGCGTTTGGTCTTAGTTACAGCGTGAGTGCAGACACAACCAGGAGCCCTCTGACACAGACTACTGTATGTGTGAGCTCCTGTTCCATGGTTACTGTCCCATAGGGGAATACAGTACCTCTAATCATACATATTTGTAACTTTTTAAATAAATAATTATTCAAATAGAATATGCGGTTTAGGATTTTTTGACTCATAAAGAGTTGAGCTGCCGGGTCTCCTATCTCCACCGGTCCTTCTGCTGAATGACTTGGATTGGAATCATCAGCAAAGAGTTCCGTTTGACGCTCTCATAGCCGTGTTAAGAGAAAGTGTGTGTTTAGATTATCATATTCATGAATGGGTTTGAGTTTAAAGGATGGTTGCCATACGATGCAGCCCCCATCCTTGCAGTTTTGAGGATATTGTGAAGGTTTTTTTTTTTATTCAAAGATATTCATATTCTATTATGGTTCATGCCCTGGAAATGTGTGGTTTTGTATGTCTATGTTTGATACAAAAAAAAGAAAAAGAAAAAGTTTTGACAAGCAGTTTTGAGTTGGATTGGAGATATGACAAACAAAAATAAAATCCCAGATTTAAAACTGTCATGTCTTCCTATATGCTTTACATGTGTGGCAGAATGTAGTGTCCTTTGTATAGATAATGCTATGTAGAAAGAATGCAGGCTGGCTCCAGTTGAGGAAGAAATCTACAATAATAACATGTAGTGATATTTCTAACATCTGTTCTCGGAGTGCACTAATAATGAAATGGACGTTTTACAATAGATTCGTCTTGTACATGTTTTCCATGCATGTCACTTCACTCTCCCTCAGTCTATTGTTAGTCTAGAGGTCAATGTGATCTTTCCAAGGCTGCCTCCTCATGTCCTCCACGCACTGAACCAAGGTGACTGATTATATTTCTGGACTCTTCTACCACTGCTCCACTGTTACACAGGCCATAATCAGTCTTCATTATCTTTTGTGTCGAAGGTATAATTGCCACCTACAATACCAAATGCTGCTAATGAAAGCCTGGTGAATAGGGGCAAATGATAGGCAGCAGATGGAAGAAGAACATCATGTGGAAAGAATAGAAGCTTCTTAAATTTCATATTCAATTCATTTTCAATTCAATTTATTCTTGTATAGCCCTAAATCAAACAGTAGTTATCACAGAGGACTTAACAAAACCATTGAAATTGCCAACACAGATCAGAGAATCAAACAACAAAAATCATCAACAGTTCAAACACAAAACAATATAGAACCAGTGGCAGGTTCCAGCTAAAAAAATTCTAAAATGATGTGCGTTGACATGCTTGTAATACCACCCCGGGCATTGCATCGTCTTTCCTCTCGAAAACGGCTTTGCAGGATGATCCAAAAGTAGGCTCTTGGCCCAATGCTACAATCCAGATTTTTTTGGACAAGTCTAGTTTAGCCTCTGTGGAATTTTGAAGGCACTCCGCAAATTCCAGACCCGGCAGCCATTTTGAAACTGCACATACAGTAGACGGTGAAAGTGGTTTTCAACGGCGGAGATAGGCGTGACTATCTCAGCCGTTGACAATAATATTTACAGACTACGTATAGAACACATGCAGTAGGTATTGGTCCATTGGGGGAGTTTGACCAATGTCCATGAATGTTGATAACTACTACCACAGTTTTTTTTTTGTCAGACCCACTAACAGTCTGACAAACCTTCCTACTCTAAAAACTCTAAAACCCAGTTGGAGAAAAATGGAAATATATGATAAAATACCAGCTCTGTAAGTCGTTCCAATGACTGGCAGGCGTGAAGTTATTACGTTGAAGCGTCGAGAAGATATATGTCATCTAAGGTTGTCCCCCCTGCAGAAAAAGGGGTGTGGCTTTGTTTTCCCCAAGTGTTTTAGAGAAAGGCATCTTGTTAAGGTCCTGCGAGGGGAGGACAGTGTGGGACAGAGACATGAAAAATATGGTCTGGAATTATGATCACTGTTTTATTTAATGGGCCTGCCTTAAAACCAGTAGGAACGCACGCACACCAAGGTCAAGGATTTCAAACAGCTGACAATCCTGCAGTATTTATGGATTGTGTTTTAAATGGCACTGGTTGTTATAATATAAGTGTATACAGTATGTAATAAAATATACTGTAAGGCTTTATGAGAGTGATGTCTTGTGAAGAAGGTTGAGTTACGTACAAAACAGCAGTATCGTTTTTCAAATCCATAAACAATGACAATATGTAATCAAATCTATTTATTTAAGTTCAATCAATGGTTTCCACATGCATGTATTTTTGGGCTCTGTCAGAACTTTCTCACACATAAAAAGCGAGCACCACACTCACTAAACCTAGGCGATTTGTATTGCACAGTTCATACACAAGGCAAGTAAAGGCAAATAAATAAAAAAAATTCACATTATCCTAAATAATCACAATACCTTAAAAATGGTAATGATAAAATTGCGAAACAACACTTTTTTAACCTGATTTTTAACATTATCAGCGAAAAACCCTGTCTAACAATTTCAGGAAGACTGTTCAGGAGACAGATCTGAAATGCCGTAAAGATGGCGCCGTGGCAAGAGCTCTGGTGAGTGACGTCTGGTGCACACTGGGGTAGTCTTGCACAGTTTTTCCAATGTGGCAAATAAATTAATCTGAATCTGATCTGTCTCCCCATATTTAGTTCTGACTCCGTGCACCAGTAGAAGGCCAGTACCTGTGCTTCTCAGAGTCAGAGTTGGTTCATATGGCATTAACATGTCACAGATGCGCTTTGGTGCTTGCATTAAGTAGGTTGACCCAGTTTTAAAGACATAGAGACTTACGTAGCTGCATATATAACACAAATACACGTAATCTTGGCTATAACAGCATTGAATTTCAAAAACTTAACTCAAGGCTGCCTGTTGTTGAGCACGCATTTATTTGATCTTTTATCTTTACGTTTCAATGCAAAAACACATAAGGAGAATATCAAGACAGTGGTGATGAACAAGGACACTTGACATTCAACCACATTTATGGACATTGATCGTCCGACCCTTATGGACCAATCTCTATGCTATATGTGTTTTTTTTTTCTTATCATTTCTTGTGTCAGAACTGTTTTATTCTCCCATCTGTATTGGCAAATCGACAGCTTTGTTAAAATCCTTCGAGATAACTGCAGTTGTTTTTTTAGCGCTATACACAAATACATTGAAATTATATGAATTGAATAACAATTACTTAATGATAATGACGAAACAACTAAAGATAGACATTGCTGGTAAAAAAAAAAAAAAAGCAACACAAAGCCTTTACAGAAGCAGGGATGGATCCGAGGCCGTCCCTCTTGTGGCGGAGGGGAAGTGAAGCACATTGGTATTCAGATCAAGCCTCTAATTTGGATCAGATCGAGGCTCGCCACAGCCAGCACACGCATACACCTCTCCCCCTCACTGTTGGTAAAAAGAGCCACTGTGTCGATGGGTCTAAAGCGTGCTAAAGACGGCTGAGGAAATGAGCGCAAAGCAGTGAAGAGGCCCGGCCCAGACGCATCTGTCGGCTTTATGAGATCAGAGGAGACACGCAGAGTTCGTCAGCGCCATCATTTCCTCTTCACATCTGGAGGGGACTGTCACAGCAGGGTTGGATATACACTTGTTGTTTAATAAGTAAACAAGGAATATTGTCTGTGTAGCATTGTGTGGCTAGTTAGCAAATTGAAAGGTGCAATAGTGGTTTCTATACCTGCATGTGCGTACGATGGGTCAAATGTTTACATATTTGGCACGTAGAAAAATTTGTATTAAATGTACCTCTCGATGCTGCCCAGCTTCACCCGGGCTCGACTCAAGCTGAATTGAATTTTTGACCCCTGATTTAGGTGAACCCAAGCAAAGAGCGGGCCACCACCACCACCATAGATAATTACATACAGTAGATAGATAGATTCAGGTGTACAGCAGAAGAAACACATTCATCCAACATAATTCTATTTCTATTCTAATTCAAGTATAAATATTCGGTCCATTGCAATAAAATCATAACTATTTGAGGAATTTCTATTTTTTAAAATGAATTGAGCAAAAAGCAATGAAACCTGTCGCACAAAAGTATTGGACCAGTTCACTAAAAGCAGGTCGCCAGCAGGGCACTCTGATGCTACATGGCCAAATAAATCATCACACAAAGGAAATATCAAAATAACCAAATAATTCCTGATAAACAAAGAGCAGTAGGAAAAAGGCTGTTTTTAAAAACTGTATGAAAAAATTATATATTTGACTCTCAAAAATGCTTGGTTCTATCACTGGTTGTCACACATGTATTTTGGACTGCACAATGAGGTCCACCCTCACTCAGCCAATCGGTTCTAAGTATATGAATGTTTTCTAATAAATAAATAATCTTTATCAATAAATACAGCATGTTGTGGTCTAACTTGTTCAAATGTTTTTTCCTCTCGGGACAAACAAATGTATTTATGAAACTAACTAAACAAAAAAAGTTAGGTACGTCAAGCTTTGCAGACATTTTCGGAAAGTCCAATTTTATTTCACGCACAAAAAAAGTATTGTATTTTATATTTGTGGTGATGTGAATTAAATAAATGAATTTTTAAAAAAAATATCATAACCACAGACTTCATGACACACACACGCATCGGTCTGTGGAAGACTTTCTCACACTTTTTTAATTCTTGTAAGTGAGAAGAAGCCATGTTTTGTGTGCAAACTGAAACCGAGTGGCATCAGCTTGTTTAAAAGAGGACTAGCTTGTTTCCTACATTGCACAAAAGCATCGCGCCGTAAGACGATTAGAGCAGCAGTAATTTAAAGACACACAAAGCGGCGTCTCGGCAACACAACCTGAGCCTCAATAATCGTGGCAGTGATGATAAACACAACAATCATTGCTCGGATGACAGCTTAAACTGCCGTTGTCCCACAGATGGTTGACTGTTGCTATATCGTGGTCAATACAAAATAGCTTAAAAGTTTTCTCTCCTCAACACTTTCAAGAGACAATATTATTTTTGACAGGTACTTTTCACGCCTCCGAGAAGGCAATAATTGTGTGTAGCGAGCGCAAAGGGAGAATTTCAGCCACCGACGACAGGTACATGTGTCACCCAGATAGAGGCTGCTAAACGCTTGGCTACTCTTCGCGCCTACACTCTCTCGCCATTTTATTTGACTGGTGTTTTTAGACTCGCAATTATGTATCTCGCATTGTTTGTTGGATGTCAAAAGGAATTGAATTTGCTTGCAGTGTAAATCGGGTGTGCAATAAATGCCTGTCTCTTTAAGTAACTGCGGATAGCCTTGCAAGGGTTTTCTGGTTCCTGGTTAATTGCGGGGAAGAGTTTTTTTTTTTTTTGTGATGGCCTTTGTTACCGAAGCCGATGCTCCTCACAAGTGCTCAGTCACCACTGGAGCGAACACACAACACACATGTGCATAAAGCAGGTCCTATTGTTCGAATGACTGGTAATATGCATGCGGGCCTTTGTCTGCTCTAATGGGATTTTAAACCGGCCGTTGTATGCAACAATCTAATCATGTTTTATAAATAAACTGGAGCTTGGTTGGTAATCATTTTAACAAGCATCCCCATGAGGATTTCACTGGGATTATTGCTCCATTCTTCATGAAGAGATGGGTTCTGTGTTCTGTCTGTTCTTTATATGTGCTTGGTTCTGGTCTACATGACAATATCATGACTAATTTATTTAGAATGCGAATAAAAATTGTTTTATTGCCATGTGAGCAACAATAAGTCACAAACTAGGAAATTGCTTTGGCTCTCGGGGCAAAAAAACTGAAAAAGTAGAGAATAGAAAAATAATCTACATTTCGATATAATTTACTACAATCTACTAATATATTTTACAAATCACTTTTATATTTAGTGGATTTTTTTTAAATTGTATATTTTTCATTCTTGAGAGTATTGGTAGCCACCATGTTTCTAGTTCTTTTTTTTTTTTTTTTTTTAAGATACACTTTATTTTTTTCTTTTGTATTTTTTTCTTTTTACATTCTGTTCATTGGGTTTTCACAATGGTATAGTTTGACAAAGATACACATTTTCTCACGGACTGCTTTAAAGAGTTCATGTCTGTGCCTCATTTACACTATTCAAGTAAATAATCACAAAAGTATACCAACTAAATTATCTTAACAACTCAAAGATCATTGTTTTAGTATTACTGTGTAGGGAGGCACCGATTCCCTGCTTTTTATTTTTTTTGCACCAATGCAAATTCCTTTACATTCACAATCTGTCGATATTCCAAATGAACCAAAACTTTATAACCTCCAATCACAACTCAATACAAAATCCCGGATTAAATACGGATCAACTTGTGGTTTGATTGTTGCTATGTTGCTGACCACTACGAGACAGAATCAATCAATCTGTGTTGATATAACACAGATTGTAGTAGATATGTGTAGATGTGTGTTATGTAGATATATAAGCCTGTAGTCACATTGAAAAGACCCAAAATTGTGTTAATTTTCATAATGAATCGACTCCAATATATGGTCTATAGTATTGGTACAGATAATCCATATCAGAATCAGCCTCCTATTCCTGTAGATGGCAACCATTTCAGCTGAGAGCCAACAATGTGAGTAAGTATATATATAATCATAATGTGCATTTTACAGACCAAGGTCACCTAAGCTTTTCACAATATTCAATGTGAGTTCAGATGTTTCTCTATTCTCTCCACACATGGAGACGCCGAACACAGTGACACATAAAAGCCCCGGGCAAACACTCACTGATTACCTTCAGACCAATTCTTCATGATTCTAGTGCTGTGGGGAAACCGGAGCACCCAGAGGAAACCTACACACACACAGGGAGCACAGCCAAACTCCACACAGCTCTAAGCTCTTGTGCGACCATGTATTTCAATGTCAGCAAATAAAGTTTTGTATTTTTGGTGTTGTTATATACAGGGAAAAGAGTGTACTACTGTATATAGAAGAGCCTATGTTGCTGACCCCTACGAGACAGAAGACCCCCCAGAGTGAGTGGGATTTGGTCCAAATGGGCTCGCATGCCACAATACGACTTTGAACAACCTTTAAGTCTGCTAACTGCTTTATTTCTGAAGTATTTCGACACAACCAAATATGAACTCGCTTTATAAATCGGGTTGCGTTTACCGTAGTTGTCTTCACAGCATGTTTCACCGTAAATCTCCAGTCCAGTGAGTGTGATTGTTTAAGCCGAGTCCGTGAGGGTGAAAGATGGCGCTGGGGGTGGAGGTGTGGGGGGGGGGGGGGACATAAAGCTAAATGATGGAAATTCCTGCTGGCGCCCCCACCCGCCGAACACTCCTCCCATATGTTCACTGGGAACGCTCATCCGTCTCCTCTCCCCACTTTAGCGAGGCATCTAAATCAGGCAACTAGCGATCGCAATGGAGACAAGCAAAGAGATGGGGCATCCTTGGCAAAACCGTGAACCACGACGCAAGGTCAGCTTAACCACCGGAGACTCAGGTCATCGTCAAGAGGCACTGGGCTGTTCACATGGTTATCCCTGAGCAGTGCTATTGCGTCCAGACTCAGATATTCTGCTCAAAACCTCTTGAATGGACAAACCTATTCAAACACACTTCTCATTCATACTCCGCAGCAGTTGATGGAACTCCTTAATGCTATGAATTGTGATTTGTACTCTTGCTTTTTCAGACCTTTTCGTTAAAAGAGCGTGGTTGCAACTGTAAAATGCCATATTAAATCCAAATTTGACATTAATGCAGGTTGATTGCCTTGGCATTTTGGAGTTGTGGATTAGCAGAGCAATTTTTCAATTAATGAATGATGCCTTTTCAATTACATTTCATATCCAGCACTGACAAAAAAAGTAAAAGTAGCGCTTTTAAATTGGAATGTGTGCAAATATGTCTGCTGTGTGTGTTCTAGGTCAGGTTTATAAATGTATATTCTATATCTGCTCACTATGATACAGACGCAAAAATAGGTTTCTGAGTTTAACCTTCGAGTTTGTCATTGGAAAAATTTACCAGACGGATTGAAAACATGTTCAAAGACGATTCCGCTCAAACATCTCACTAAAGTATTAAATAAGTAAAAGGAAAAGAGTATAGATCAAGTTATGTTGGGTCAGAGAGTAATTGGGCCTGTGTCTTGCCTGTCTGTGCTTGCGAGATTAATATTGTTTGATGTTTTATTTGGTTGGGACAGTGTGCATTCATCTACAGCAGGGGCTCGCTTCTATTTTTAGTCCCACACAAACACAACCTCATTCACCCAGAACTGTTGTACATTCTGACCAGAAACCGGACCAGATAGAGAGAACATGCAAACTCCACACAAAAAACGTCTGGAGAAGGAATCGATTTGAAGGACCTGTGTTCTGTAATGCAGGAGTGCTAACAACTGTACCAATGTGCTGAAATATCAATCAAATTAAATGTATACACAGCAGCAGAAAATGTCATAAAGTTGTTGATATGCCAAAAGAGATAAGAGAATCAAACAGATCAATAGCACACAGGAGCCATTACTCTAGAGAGAGCAGGATGTCCATAAATCCATAGTCCATAAATGTACATACATGTCCACGAATGCCCTTGATTGATAATAATAATAATAATAATAATAATAACAATAATAATAATAATAATAGAAATAATAATAATAATGCATCGGTTTAGGCAATGTGGGTAAAGTGTCTTGCCTAACATTTCGCTTTCAATAATGAGATTTCTTTAACAAAACACAATATTTGGATGCAGCACAAAGTCCAATATCTGCAACATGCCATATCAGACGTAGTTTCATTTTCAGAGGTGTTCTTCTGCTGGAGGGGTCGGCTTTTGAGGCAACATGTTACAACAACGTTTTGGCACTTTAAAACCGCAGCCGCCCCACTGTAGCCCCTGGTGTTCCCAGAGGTCTCCCATCACAGAACTAACCAGGCTGCACAGCTTTAAAGGTCTCATGGAATCTGGCTTCCGCATGTAAGTACATCCCAATTCATTCCCACTGTCCTCAGACCCTTCTACATCCGTATGGAACAACTCAAAAACCCAGTGGGGAAAAATTGAAGCCCACATTGAGGGAGGGTTCTACTCCCATGGACACGCTGGGAACAGATCCAGGATACTATTGCTGTCTATTTTTACACCCTTTTCACAGTTTCGTCTTTTTGTTTACATATGTTTGAAATGATGACTTCTGCCATGCCTGTACTATAATCAGATGCTGTAGCTAGAAATTAAAATTCCATCAAAACACACGCTGATCCTCGGAAGCAGCGGGTGAAAGTTCCACGGCGCACCCTTGAGGTATATTTTTTAAATTGGAGCAGTCTAACTTTTCTAATGGTCTTCCAGACTCACTGTATATGAGAGCGTTCCCTCCAAACGCTTCCTCCGCTCAGTTCTGCCGCAGACGCCTGTCACACCGGGCCTTTGTTCCTAACCTGCTTTTTTTCCTCAAATCGCTGCACTTGTCTTCCCGCTCTCTTTCACATACAGGCTGCTGAATAAAAAATGGTGTCACAGATTTCTGCCTGCACACCCTTCTCTTATTCATGTGACTTTATAAAGAAAAAAAACATAATCATTATTTAATTAGGCCCTCTTTCTCCCAGTGACAGGTGATCTCCCTTGTCCTAAACATGCAACCTCTTACATTATGTTGTGAGCTGTCAAGTCCAGGGCCTGTGATAATGCCCAAGCTGGCTCATTGACTTTTATTTGGGATGCAATTTAGGCTCTGGCCCAGTGTTTAGGGCAATAAAGTGGAAGATGATAGAAGAGTAATGTGTGCGTTTCCCCTTAACTTCCAGTGTTTCCTTGGGGTTGGATGTGCGGAGGTGAGAAGGGGGGCAAGAGGGAAACAGTCAATGGGGCTGTAAATCTGCAGAAGGCGACAGCACAAAGAGAGTCTTGACTTTGCAGAGGAGCATCAAAGTCGTCCAATGCTAACGCGACAGAGGCAATAAATATTAGCTTTGAGTGGCAAGAGCATGGTGAGCCGCGATGACAGAATGGTTCGGTGCGGAGGTCTCTGATTGTGTTTGCGCAGGCCGATCGTCTGCGTTAGAGACTATAGAGACCTTTTTTAGTTGAGAAATGTGTGCGGTTGGTAGGTTGCGGTATAAAAAGGTTTTGACTTTGAAATTGATTCCAGTTTTCACCCAGTTTGCGTTTGAATACCAAGCTAAGATGCGTAGGAGGGAGATCAAGCTGTACATTTCTCACACATAGAAAGAGGAGATTAAGAAAAGGACAAGTTTCAGACCACATCACAGCATTCAGGGAACATGGACTAAAATGTTTTATACCAAACACGACTAAAATGTTCTGTTTAATTATAGGGCTCCAATCAAAAAATGTTTTGCTAGTTGAATGCGATTAGATAAGTTGAGAGAACCTTTGACATTTCATAAAAGTTAAGAGACACATTAGCTTGAATAAACAGTAACTATTGTAAGATAGGATGGACTAAATTTATCTCACATTGGAGAAATGTACACATAGAATCACTCAGGTTGTGCAAAAAACAGAAGTGTGCAACCATATTAAAGGTTTAAAATATAGTCATTGCAGGATTTTTATTATGTACAATAAAAAAGTGGCAATAGCAGTGCTGGGTTTTTCAGTCCTAGTGCATTAGTGACTTATGGTAGAGTCTGACAGTGGAGGGGATGAAGTGCATTAGTCCAAATCCCGAGACACATAAAATAACAAAACGCATTAAACAAAATGGTATCGACATATAGTGTGAATACAAAGAAAGTTTACAAGCAGCAATTTGCAAAAGTACACTTTAAATCTCTGTCTATTACCGAATTGGGGTCTTTCATAAAACAGTCTAAAATACATGTGTTACTTTTGTGCTTGCTAACATGACACAATTTGCAAAGGGTAAGACAGTCTCAGGGTTCGCTTTCACCTCCAGAACGACGGCCTTTCTGTGTGGAGTTTGCATGTTCTCCCTGTGTCTGCGTATATCCGTACTAACAACACGTACAGCAGCAAGACATTCTGATTTCCCAGTGGGACTTTCCTGGTTTACATCAACAAAACATGACATAAAAGTTGAGTGTTTTCGTCATTCCTGTTTACTCCTATGTTTGCCTTTGCATTTCCTCCCACTCTCATCTCATATCCAGTATTGTTAGAGGTCTTTGTCAACTGTCAATGGAGCTTTGAAAGTCAGCACATAATGGATGAACGGCAGATGCTTCTCAACGGCAAGACGTCTAAATTCTATACATCGGTTCTATAGTGTATAAGTCTGTGAAAGTCTATCGAAAGAAATTGGGTGAAGGACTCGTGGTTTGTTGGTTGCAGCTCACTAAAGAGAACTACCATTAAAAACATTCATATTGACATTGTGTTGAGTGACATTCACAGCATAGAAAGGACGCACTGAACATCCTTGTCCACTTCCTCCTTGTCTTTTATGACAAGCTCAACCACTCCACAATCTGGGGAGCCCATATTAGCACGCCTGCCATTAGCTCTCCATTCTGCTCCACCTGACCTCTGCAACGACAGCCTGACAACCACTCATCTAAGATGAAAATGTGCCTTTTCATGGTTTTCACTTGTTATTTTTTTTATGTGTTATGACGAGAGGCTTTGGAAAAATCCACTGCAATTTAGTGTCTTAAGGCGTCTACAGGGTCTTCTTTCATAAATGTGATGTGAAGCAGACAAAAAGTGGAGCCTTGAAACGTTTTGAGATATAAAGGAAATCAATAACAGAGATACATAAGAGAAAATATGTAAGAGAAAGCTCGGCAAACATTCAGGTAGATCAGGGGTGTTCAAACCTTTTAGTGAGAGGGCCACTTGAGTTTGCCAGACTTGTCCAGGGTTAGGGTTAGGACAGACAACATGGATTGTGAAACTGTTTTGACTACATTTAGGCTGATCTGGGGTTTGTATGTTGATTCAGACTACAGCTACATTAGTGTCATAGCGATTCCAAAGGTTGTGAGCTTTACAATGAGGTATGACTTATAGGTGGAGATGAAGTTGGCTAAATCAGAACAGATAAGCAGAACAGATAGATATAACCTTATAATTGGCAAGAAAAAATAAAACTAAGTAAATAAAGCATCAACAATTCCACACCAGAGGGCCACATACAGTGATACAGCGGGCCGCATTTGGCCCATGGGCCTGAGTTTGGACATGCTTGAGGTAGCTAGTCTAGTTTGGTGCATAAAGGCTAGCATTTTGAAAATTGTGTTTTTTTTGTCTCTTATGCTCTACAACGTGGTGGGAGTGGGGTTGATATACACGAGACACATGCCAGACCTACTATACATGCTTTTTAGTGGTAGGTGAACCCAGTGCACCTGGAGGAAACATACGCAGACACAGAGAGAACATGCAAACTCTACACAAAAAAGCCTGGTGGTAGAATCAAACCGAGGACCTTCTTGCGGTGAAGCCCAATCGCTCACCTGTATTGTAAATGCAGTTCTTCCGTACAAGGAAAATCATAACCATTTCTTATTTTTTTTCAGTTAAAAGTGGAGTTTGTTTTGAAAAATCCTGGCCCTCAGGAATGGAGAAGAAGTTAAATAACCCTGCTCTATAGAGATACAGTAAATTCCAGCTCGTCGCTTTTTGAATCTGATCGAATATGATGCATTTTTTTGTTCAAACAGAATAATATATTAACTCATCTCGTACGGAGATAAGAGAGCATTCCGATAGAAGGCGAGGTGGCTATGTTTGTGCAAGAATTCCCGAGCGTGTATGGAGCTAAAAACGACCCCACGTACGTTTTGATGATGTAACATCGTCTCTGGAAGGAGGCAGGCAAAAAAAAAACATGAGACCTTTACCATGAAACCCTTGCTCTCTTATCTCAGCCCACTTTGTCTTTCTTTTAACCTCAATGCAACCATGTTCCCTCGTCGACAAAAGACCCTGAGTTCTTTTTAGATCCATTCATGCTGTTATCTGGAAGGAAGGCCCACACATGTAATGCAAGTCTACCCCTTCTGTCTACTGTGTTCCAACTGTTTGATTCTCTGATCTGTGTTGGAGAACTGACCGCTATGTAAATTACTCCGAGATGGCAACTGATGTGATTTTAGGCTGAATAGAAATACATTGAATTGAAGTGAATCCAAAATCTCTGGCCTAAGTCATGTAATAGAATGTCATTTACCACAATGACGTATTTGGTACATACATTTTCTGCCTTTGAAAAATAAAGTGTTGCCGATAAACCAGCTTTGACATTATCTCTGGTGAAAATAAGTTCTTTACAATTGCATGGCTGTGTTTGGAGTGTTGCTGGTCTGTTTCAAATGAAAAAAAAAACAAATACAAATGATGATGGGAGCATAAGGAGCTAGATGTGGGAAGCATTTGTTTTGTCATATATTTTCAACTTAATATAGGGGCGAGAGAAGCTCAGTTGGTAGAGCACTGGTCTTTAAGCCTGAAGGTCGCAGGTTCGAGCCTTCTCCACCGACTCCCACTGAAGTCTGTTGTCGCAGGACACCTAACCTCTGGGAACAGCAGGTGCCACAGTGGGGCTGCTGCGGCTGTAAAGTGCCAAATTGTCGTTGTGTCCTTAGGCGAGACATTTCACCCCTGTTGCCCAGAATGAGTCTGGTGTGTGTGTGAATGGTTGGGGGTGGTCGGAGGGGCCGATGGCACATACTGGTTGCCTCTCTTCTGTCAGTGTGCATACAGTAGTAGTTTATTACCACCTTGTATGGAGCGTCTTTAAGTGTCCAAAAAAGCGACAAACCGATGCATTATCATTGTTATTATTAATATATGAAAAAATGTGTCCAGCAATAATTTGCCCAGCAATGATCCATATATTTCTTCTCACAACAGCACCTTTAACGTTAGAGATTTTTTTTTATTGTAATTAGTATAGCTATTGTTCACTTCATTGTTCCTCATTCCTACAGTACTGTTCTATAACTTGTAATGCAACACTGAAATTTCCCCACTGTGGGACGAATAAAGCATTTCCTAATCTAGAAGGAGCGCTACCTCAGGGCCTACATCCCCACCGTAGAGCTGCAGCTTTGCACTGCCATAGTTACTGTTCAATTGTACATAAGATACTGTACCTTTATTGCACATGAGATACCATTTATTGATTTCACTTTTTAACATCCATCCATAATGAAAACACTGTTCTATCTTATCTTATCTTAGCTTACTGAATGTAATCCTAAACTCTTTCAGAGCCTCCAGTCGGTCTTGCCGAGAGGAGTGAGCAACAGAAGGCGGCAGAAGCACAGCAGACATCAGGGAGTAAAGTCAGGATGCCCAGACAAGGAGACAATAGATTTACACAGACAGAAGCGTGAAGAGTTTACTCGCTCAGGGGGAGACGGATCACATGAGCTGAGTGCTGTGGCTCCATTAGACGTGGTCACCTTCAAACAAAAATGACACCAGCACAGAGAGTCCCCGCCCTCGGCCCCCACACACCCCGCTGCTGCCTCATCACGGCGTAAGTGCAGAGCTAATGAGCGAGATGAATGAGTGAACAAGGTTGCTTCTCTGGGGTGACGTCTGGGTGAGCTCAGAGGGAATGGTCTGCTACGCTGCTATACGTCTAAAGGACCACCCAGCGGACACAGGTCCTAATTACATCATTCGATTAATGATCTGCAACGACCCTGTGCACATACAGTAGTTTAGTTTGGGTTAGGGTTACCAAGCCTGGAAAAGCGTACGTGAAAAGTATTGCATCTATATTGTGGCAACAGTGGCTCAGTTGGAAGAGAATTGGCCTTTGATCCTGAAGGTTGTGGGTTTGAGCTCACCGTAAGACCTTCTCCACCGACTCCCACGGATGTCTACTGCCGTTGTGTCCTTGGGCAAGACACTTAACTCCACTTTCCCTGAAGCCCCCACAGATATTAACTGATGCCGTTACTGGTATTGGTAACTCGGGGGGACAGGGCCTTCTCTGTGGCTGGACCAAAGCTCTGGAACGCTCTGCCCCCCCCACGTCAAAACTGCTCCCTCGTTGGAATGTTTTAAGTCTCGTCTCAAGACGCATTTTTACTCTCTGGCCTTTAACACCGCGTGAGTTGTGTGGTCCTATTTTTATTTTGTTTTATTTGTTATTGTTGTTATTTGTTATTTTTATTTATTTATTTATTATTTTTATTTATTTATTTATTCTTTTTAAATCAGATAACTAGTATTTTATTGTTTTTTATCACATGTTTATAGTTTACTGATATTTTATTGTTTTTATACAATTTGTATTTTATTTTTATTTTTTGTATCTTTGCGCATATTTAAATGTGTTGATTTTATCTCTGTGCAGCACTTTGGAAACTTGTTTTATAAAATGTGCTATATAAATAAAAGTGGATTGGTACTGAAAAGTAAAGAATAAAATCACTTAAACAAAAGATACCTGTTTAAACATCATCATGAGTCTACAGCCTGTCTTTTCGATCCCAGACTGACCACTGTACTTTGAGTAAAAACTAAGGTTTTATATTTAACCTTCCATAACATAACATACCGTTCACTCCATGCAGTTTCCACTTTCGTTGATATATTTCTGTAATTGAACTTTACATTAGATGGATATCCACACCGCACTCCCTGTCGTCATTATCAGCTCTTTTCTCACACCGCACCAGGAGAGACCTGCCGGCAAACAAGTATTCAATCCCTGAAGCTCATTAACACATTATTAGAGCTGTGCGGAGCGTCTATTCTATGCCATTCATTATTGGACACATTTCAAAATCACAGTCTCCTTTAAAAATAGAAATAGATCCATGAGGTCTTTGTGTCCATATTCCCAGGGAGTGTCAGGGGACGGTGAAGCCTCCTCATTAGACCAAATAAGTGGCGTGCCTGCCATGGCTGACGCAGGTGAAGTGCAAACTGGCCTGAAAATTGTGCTTGTGGTGGCACCTTGACTTCATCAGATGTCACGTATATTTCTACTATGTTCTCTCCAGCCATGAAGACCCCAGATTTCAGATTTCACTAGAACAGGGTGGTTCAACTTAAAGCACAGTTGATACGCAAGACAGCTCAAAGTGCTTTGATACACAAGATAGAAACAGAAAACAAGGCATTGAAATCATAAAAAATCACTGTACATCAGAAAGAGTAAAAATTAAAGAGTAAAGATTGAATCTATACATGGATTCAGAATCAGATTCAGATTCATTTATTTGCCATTTGCAGTAAAACCACATTGGAAAAACTGTGCAAGACTACCCCAGTGTGCACCAGATTTGCATATGTGTGCAATGTGTTACTGGATTTGGTATGTGGTCTGACTACACTTTGACAAAACTATTCCTGCTGCCACAAACATTTTGCTATTTTAACAGTGACTTGCAATACAATATATTCTCCCTGCATCTCTTTTCATTGACCTTCCATCTATATTTCATATATGCATAGCTAAAGCGAATTGTTTTTCACCTGGATTTGAGCATTGTCAGAGAAGAAGCCTGTCTCACATTTTGAGGAAGACTGTTCCAGATTTGAGCTGCATGAATCTATGATGCTGCCTCCTCATGCGTAGTTCTGACTCTGGACCCCAGCAGGAAGCCAGTCCCTGTGCTCCTCAGAGTCCATAGGTTAATATACTGTATCTTCACTCTTTTTATTAATCTTTGTTTCTGTCTTATTTTTTTAAGCACATTGCCAATTATATTTTTTGTATATAGCTCACCTACTGTTACAAGTATTTATTTATTTTTACTTCCAGCCAATGAATAAATGTCCAAGTCTTCCCAACTCATTAAATGATCAGAAATTCAGAAAAATATAACAGTCAAAAACTGTGATATATAAATGTTGCAGATATGTTGCCTTTCATTAGTCAAAAGGTCAGGTAATCAACTTTGAAATCATGTCTAAACAAAAAAAAAGGAAAATCAATTATTTAATACTGTAATAATCAGGTACACGAGTTTGCCAAGTGCATTTACTGGCAGCTGATCAGTTTGTTCCACTGCTCTTTTGTTTACCACCTTGTATTGTTTCAGCTGAAGTATTTGAATACATTTAAACAAATTATTTATGTACCGCGTGTACCAGCATAAAAAACAGCAGCTGAAAGGTACACAGCACACTTTGCTCTAACAGCCTGCATAACAAGTAATGTTGACGCCAAAAGCACGAGACTGACTCCTTGCTCTCAGTAAAAACCAGATTGTGGAGGTTTGGTTATCTCCAGGGATGTGAAGACTGTGAGAAAAGGCCTTAAAAGATATCATTATTTGTATATCTTAAGAATAATCATGTCACTAAGGTTGCCTAAGGTATTTATTTTTTATTTTTTACACAACCTATGCAAAACAATGATAATGAATTTTGTATAGTGCTTTTTTTGGACACTGAAAGGCGCTTCACATGTCATTATTAATTCACTTCATACATAAACTACTACTGTATAGCCACAGCTGCCCTGGGGCACACC
The DNA here is from genome assembly GCA_964034765.1 of Knipowitschia caucasica. Lineage (NCBI taxonomy): Eukaryota > Metazoa > Chordata > Actinopteri > Gobiiformes > Gobiidae > Knipowitschia > Knipowitschia caucasica. The sequence continues at coordinate 32,612,407 of OZ035828.1, read as the reverse complement.
GAAGCAAGGCAACCAGTCCATGATTCGTCTGTATTTTTGTTTTTTGAATCTGCCTTGTACCTGTATTATTTGTTTCTGTATGTTCTTAATTTTGAAGTGAATTATTATCCTGGTCTGTGAAAGGCGCTATAGAAAAAAACTTTAGAAGAAATAATTTATTGATCTCACAATGGAGAAAGTCAGTTCGCTGAATAGTCATATACACACATATCACATCAAGGCATGCAGAGTGCTGTTACTTCCGCGCTCCTTATAGGCAAAGTGGGCTGAAGTGCCTTGCCCAGGGACACAATGACAGCAGACAGCAACGGGAGCCAGAGAAGAAGGTCTTGTGGTGGGCTCGGACTCACGACCTCCAGGCTCAAAGGCCAATGCTCTATCAACTGATTACCGCTGACACCCCTAAACATACAAACGTACGAGTATGCAACATCGACCTCTCCCACCAACCACCAACCATTCACACACACACCAGACTCACTCTAGGCAATGTGGGTGAAGTGTCTTGCCAAAGGACACAACACTGTGGCTGCTGGTGTTCCTAGAAGTCTCCCATCACAGTACTAACCAGGCCCTGCCCAGCTTAGTAGAGATCTGGCTTTCACATGCAGGTATACAGCCACAATGAAATAGTATTTTTATAATTCCTGCTTGGACACTGTTCTGTTTGAGTCTGACACTGATTGATTAACATGTATTCGAGTGCCGTGTTCGATGGCCTACTATGTTCCGGCTTATTAGCTTTTGTTAAGAGTAATATCCTGCGAGACTCATATGAGAACCAGGTTTTTTTTTCCCAAAGTGAGCTGCTATGCCAAATGACTCAATCAATCAATTCTACTGCAACAGTGACATTCTTGGCTGCAGTTGTTTATTATTATACAAAGTTATGCAGAGCGAGATGACACTAGATACTGTGCGCGCAACATCCTCACATAACATGTTCATTCAGGGCAGACAAGTCAAACGCAGGCCGGTGGGCTAAATCCGGCCCCTGGAATGATTTTCAATTCTCTTTATCGCGGTAATTTGCATCATTCAGAGTAAGAGGCTACTGTGGCATATACTGTGTTATACTAAATAGGCTTGATCACATGAAAGCCTATTGTCCCAGGAAAACAATCATATCATTGTATCTGTTCTAAAAATGTTAACTCACATGTAATTCTTTTTAAGTAGCAGTCTTCCAATACATCTCTTAGCATGCATTTGGCCCTGACGTAGTCGAAAAAAATCTAGATAATTTCCAAACTCATGTCAAATACAGTGAATTTGAATATATTAAAACAAATTATACCACTTTTATACTTTAACTTTTATACTAAAATCGACCCGTGACCAAAATTAGTTTGGTTTACAATGACCAAAAAGTCCTGTGAGGAAGCCCCTCTGACCACCACCAACATTTACACACAGACTAATTTTAAGCAATATGGGTAAAGTGTCTTGCTTAAGGACACAACAACAGTTTGGCATTTTACAGCTGCAACCACCCCACCTGAAGGTCTCTCATCACTTTACTAACCAGGCTCAACCCTACTTAGCTTCAGAGGTCTGTTGGGATCTGGCTTTCAAATCCAGGTATGGTTATTGTTTGCCTGGCCTTTGCCATCCGTAAACTCCGGTCAAATCTTTTTTCCCGAAACAAGTACGAGGGTATGGTAAAACCAGGCTAGGTTATTGTGTAATAGATCAAGCTGTATAGCCGCTTGTATGAGGCACTGCACATTCAAGAAAATGTTTTGTTCTTTTGGAAAAGCTTTATAAAAATGATAATCCTTCCATAAAATCCCTCTTTTTCATAACACAGCTCATCAGGCTGTAAACCTCCAGTACAGTGGAAAGCCATGTTTGCGGATGAGTTCTGAAAGGCCACTAATGAATTGCATTGTGGTTTCTGCCTGACTGATCTGCAAACGTGGGATGGGCTGATGCTGCTTTTGGACGGTGTGTTTTTAGGAGCGAGCGACGCTTCAATGATTTGTTATCCTCTCATTACAGCCATTTGTTCATTTCAAAGTAAATCTTGCCGAACCAGACCTAGTGGTCACATTCATGTCGCAAAAATCCAACAATGAATAACACTCTGTTGATTGCAATGTCAAGCAGTGCCAAGAAACATACTGCAAACAACATGGTGTCAAACTATGGGTAACTCTAGACCAGGGGTCGGCAACCTAGGGCACGCGTGCCACATGTGGCACGCAGCGGGATAAACACTGGCACGCCGGCACCTCCGCATTATTCTCACTGTATCTGTCCTGTTTTAAAAATAAGTCTGTCTGAGCGCTTTTTGGAGGCCGGTGTAACGCCGAGATACACTGTCTTGAAGAGATGCACTGCCTCAGCTGTTTATGATGTAATGCAAACCTGCGCATGCGCGTCTCACGGCAACCGAAGCATACCAAGATGGCGGACCGTGAATTGCTTTAAAAGTTGAAATACGAACGAATTAAGGCACGAATGTCACTTTTAATGCAATTTGAGGCGAGATGTTGATGGTTCCGTTTTGTCACATGTGGGTTTTAAGAGTCAAAGTTTTGTGCAAAGTTTAGTTTAAGCAGTCAACTGCGCCTGTGAAACCACAAAGCTAATGTTTTCATAGCAGTCCGCGGCTGCTGACGTAGGCTGATGACGCGTCCTGTGGCCACTCTACACTCTTACACTGGTCTGTCGGGTTGATAATGGAAATAATACATTTCATTCAATGCATGTATCGTACTGTATTTAATATGATTAACAATAGTGTGTTCAAACAAAATATTTAATTAGATTGATTTTTTTCCCCATTTTCCATTATCAACCCGACAGACCAGTGTAAGAATGTAGAGTGGCCACGGGACGCGTCATCAGCCTACGTCAGCAGCCGCGGACTGCTATGAAAACATTAGCTTTGTGGTTTCACAGGCGCAGTTGACTGCTTAAACTAAACTTTGCACAAAACTTTGACTCTTAAAACCCACATGTGACAAAACGGGACCATCAACATCTCGCCTCAAATTGCATTAAAAGTGACATTTGTGTCTTGATTCGTTCGTATTTCAACTTTTAGCAATTCACGGTCCGCCATCTTGGTATGCTTCGGCTGCCGTGAGACGCACATGCGCAGGTTTGCATTACATCATAAACAGCTGAGGCAGTGCATCTCTTCAAGACAGTGTATCTCGGCGTTACACCGGCACTAGGACCCAGCGGACACCACCGCGGGGATAAGCTGCGTGCTTCCCTCACACACACGTGTGTAGCTGTGGGTGGAGCCAGGAGCCAGCAGCTGCAGCTGTATGCGCGATTTAAACTTCTTTTTGCACATTCAAAGTAGTAACTGGTGTGCCATTCACTGCAGACGCCTCCTACAATCATTGTGACACGCTGTTATCACTGTGTGTGTGAAATCAAAGAGGGAACTGGTGAGTTTATGCATTTTTGTACTGCACAGAGCTAGAATGCTAGCACTAGCGATGTTGAACTCGAATGTTGTTGTTATCATCATGTTGTTTCTCTGTGTAGGCGACTATGCCTTTTCATGTGCTCATGTATGGTTACCAGAGCCTGAAATTTGCTTGTGTGCTCTTGAACCAAAAGTATTAATACTAGGGCTGTCAAAATTATCGCGTTAACTCACGTTAATTAAATTTTTCATTAACGCGTAAAAAAAAAATTAACGCATTAACGCACGTCCGAATGATCCGCCCATTTATCCATTATCACTCAGAATGCTGCGTGTGAGATGGCATCAGAGCAGGTAGGCCCTCTGGGGATTCATGTTTTAAAAGAATACGCGCGCCACCGCGGGGCTGTTGATTGCTGTGAATTGAAGTCTGCCTGCTCCGTGGCCGCTCTGACTGTGAGCCGCTCACAACAACACGGCTGTGAGCGGCTGTGAGTGAGTGGCGCCGCGGTAACATGGTCATAAGACCAAACACGCCACAGAACTATTGTCTGCGTGTTGTGTTCGTGTCTTTGCAACCTGTGCGTAACCTGTGCGCGCAAATACAGCGCAGGAGTGTCCCTGTCTCCTCCTGAAACTAAACTAAACTGAAACGCTGAATTAAAGCTGGGGTATGTAAATGTCCCCCTTTCATTAACAGCTCATGTTGGTTTTGCCCAAAAGCAAACAGATTTAAGTACATTTGGTATGGATGACAATGTGTCATTATATTTGATAATCTCATTTAACTTCAATTGGAGTGGATTTGAAATAGAATGTTAAAAATGTGATTAATCGTGAGTTAACTCACCATTTCTGTGCGATTAATCAACTAAAAATGTTAATCGTTTGACAGCCCTAATTAATACATATAGTGGGGCAAAAAAGTGTTTAGTCAGCCACCGATTGTGCAAGTTCTCCCACTTAAAATAATGGTCTGTAATTTTCATCATAGGTACACTTCAACTGTGAGAGACAGAATGTGGAAAAAAATCCAGGAATTCACATTGTAGGATTTTTAAAGAATTTATTTGTAAATTATGGTGGAAAATATGTATTTGGTCAAAAACAAAAATTCAACTCAATACTTTGTAATATAACAAACGATTACTATAGGTCTTTACCAGGTTTGAACACACAGTAGCTGGTATTTTGGCCCATTCCTCCATGTTTCAACTCCCTCCACAGATTTTCAATGGGGTTGAGGTCTGGAGACTGGCTAGGCCACTCCAGGACTTTCAAATGCTTCTTACGGAGCCACTCCTTCGTTGCCCGGGCGGTGTGTTTGGGATCATTGTCATGCTGGCAGACCCAGTCACGTTTCATCTTCAAAGCTCTCACTGATGGAAGGAGGTTTTGGCTCAAAATGTCACGATACATGGGCCCATTCATTCTTTCCTTAACACGGATCAGTCGTCCTATCCCCTTAGCAGAAAAACAGCCCCAAAGTATGACGTTTCCACCCCCATGCTTCACAGTAGGTATGGTGTTCTTGGGATGCAACTCAGTATTCTTCTTCCTCCAAACACGACAAGTTGGGTTTATACCAAACAGTTCTACTTTGGTTTAATATGACCACATGACATTCTCCCAATCCTCTGCTGTATCATCTATGTGCTCTCTGGCAAACTTCAGACGGGCCTGGACATGCACTGGCTTCAGCAGGGTGACACGTCTGGCACTGCAGGATTTGATTCCCTGTCGTCGTAGTGTGTTACTGATGGTAACCTTTGTTACTTTGTCCCAGCTCTCTGCAGGTCATTCACCAGGTCTCCCGTGTGGTTCTGGGATATTTGATCACCGTTCTCATGATCATTTTGACCCCACGGGATGAGATCTTGCGTGGAGCCCCAGATCGAGGGAGATTATCAGTGGTCTTGTATTAGCAATGCAAGATTACATTTTTTAAATTACCAAATCAGATTTAATTCAGCACAGTATTTTCCAGCTCAGTAAGAGGAATAAAACAGTTTTTGAATTATGAAAATCGGATAAGTGGTTATGATTTTATTACCATATTGATAAGTGCTTTTAGGCGCTTATAGTGAAAGTAATTTGGTTTAAAACAAAGGGATACTGTGGAACCTTCTATTCAGCCAGTTCAAGCCTTTATTCATCTTCTAAGTGCTGTAACTTCCCTATTTTACTAACTATAAACATTAAAATCCACAGTAAAGAAGGAAACAATTCAGGGATGTTGAATTCGATATTCATTTTACAATTGGGCCGACCCCGATTCCAATATGGCCGCCAGCTTATGGTTGGATGGCTGCCAACAGGAAATCCGGAAAACATTTTTTTCAAACTACTATGTAATATATCAAAATAAAGGTAATTGATGGAGCAATCTAAATATGATGCTTAGAAATGTTTTTGGCATATGCACACACACACACACACGTGTTATATATGAGACTAAAGTTACAGACCCCAGCTTTAAACATGTTATTAATGAGACTAAAGTTACAGTCCTCAGCTTTAAACATGTGTTATTTATGAGACTAAAGTTACAGACCTCAGCTTTAAACATGTGTTATTTATGAGACTAAAGTTACAGACCTCAGCTTTAAACATGTGTTAATTATGAGACTAAAGTTACAGACCTCAGCTTTAAACATGTTATTTATGAGACTAAAGTTACAGACCTCAGCTTTAAACATGTGTTATTTATGAGACTAAAGTTACAAACCTCAGCTTTAAACATGTGTTATTTATGAGACTAAAGTTACAGACCTCAGCTTTAAACATGTTATTTATGAGATTAAAGTTACAGACCCGAGCTTTAAACATGTTATTTATGAGACGAAAGTTACAGACCTCAGCTTTAAACATGTTATTTATGAGACTAAAGTTACAGACCTCAGCTTTAAACATGTTATTTATGAGACTAAAGTTACAGACCCGAGCTTTAAACATGTTATTTATGAGACTAAAGTTACAGAGCTCAGCTTTATGTGTTATTTACGAGACTAAAGTTACAGACCTCAGCTTTAAGCATGTTATTTATGAGACTAAAGTTACAGACTCGAGCTTTAAACATGTTAACTAACCCAAACACCCTTGTTAACATGTAAAATGGATTAGTCCAACCAATGGCATTGGTCCGTTTGGGCCACGTGACTCGCGTTTCTACCCCCCTGAAAAGTGGACTCGCTTGGACTTGCCTGCCGCTTCGGCAGCAGAGCAGAGTGTGTGATAAGCGCGGCGGTTTTTCAACTTTATTCACTGATCCGCGGGTCAAAACAACCGTGACATGATTCAAATATACCATCATTCTAAAGCTTATAATCTTAGATGTATGTGTGTGGTGTTGGTTTTTCAAAATCCCGGTTACTTACCGTGTATTTTGCTATTAAGTTCGTCGGATTATATCTCCGTAACCGCAACAGCTGGAGAGATGCCGCTTTCACCGTAATGCGCAGTAATAAGTGATCTGTTTACCCGGTAAATATCACCTCGCGGCGACGTCATTAACCCGCGCGGAATGCCGAGGATATCCCGACTCATTTTTTTTCAGAGTCCAGACTATCTGTGGCCCACTCTGCCTCATATTTGTCAACTTTATTAATTCATATCTCAGGAAATAAACGGAATATCAGAACAATGCACACATTTATGGATTCTATGAATAAAAATATGTTTATTGATAGTGGTGGTAGCTATATATTCTGATTATTTAGCTGCTCAGAATCAAATGAACTAAAGTGAGTAAGACAGCGACCTCTTTTCACCACAGCGTTTCCACTGAGTCTTGCATTGCTACTTGTATGTCTTCCATTTTCTGATAATTGCTTCCACAGTTGATTTGTTCACACCAAGCTGCTTGCCTATTGTAGATTCACTCTTCCCAGTCTGGTGCAGGTCTACAATTCTTTTCCTGGTGTCCTTCGACAGCTCTCTGGTCTTGGCCATAGTGGAGTTTGGAGTCTGACTGTTTGAGGCTGTGGACAGGTGTCTTTTATACAGATAACGAGTTCAAACAGGTGCCATTAATACAGGTAACTAGTGGAGGACAGAAGAGCTTCTTCAAGAAGAAGTTACAGGTCTGTGAGAGCCAGAGATCTTCCTTGTTTGAAGTGACCAAATACTTATTTACAAATAAATTCTTTAAAAATCCTACAATGTGAATTCCTGGATTTTTTTTCACATTCTGTCTCTCACAGTTGAAGTGTACCTATGATGAAAATTACAGACCTCTGTCATTATTTTAAGTGGGAGAACTTGCACAATCGGTGGCTGACTAAATACTTTTTTGCCCCACTGTATATTTTTGATATGTGCACTGAACTGAATTAATTGCATTGTAATTAATGGTGCAGAGGATTAATGGTGAATTATGAAGTGAGAATGAGCTCTCTGATTATTGAGTATATATTTATTGTACATGTATTTTTGTAGTAGTGATATATTGCTAAATGAAACTGTTGGATATTTATATTGGTCCTGTCATGCAGGCCAGGTTCCTTGGATCCGTCCGTCCATATGGACTTCTGATGGCGAGCTGCCCCAGGCCGAAAACCTAGATTGTCAACCCTACAGTGTGGTAAGAGGCGAGCAGTCTTTGCTCCCCCACACACCACCTCAAACTAGGGCTGGGCGATATGGCAAAAAAAAAAAATCTCCGATTTTTTCACACCAAATCCGATTTTCGATTTTAATCGATTTATTTTTTTCTATTTAAAAACAAACTACAACTGACAAAGAAATAGATTTTCCTTTATGCAGTTTAATCTAAATCCCCATGGAGCATAAGTGTAACAGGAATTAAGCCTTAAAACATGCTTGTAAACGGGATGGCTCTGCCATTGTAAACAGTGAAAATGTAGCTTAACAGTTTTATAATAACTTCACTTACAATGACACTATGCACCTTCAAAATAACTTAAATCACACAAACAAGGCCCATCGCAAATATATCAATCCTATTAAACACATGCATTATTTACATGAAATATCACATTTTTAAAACTGATTACTCAAAATAGAAATGTTGTAACAGACAGTCTTTTCCAAAAGCCTCCTCGGGTTTTCATGCTTGTTCTTTCAACTGTGCCTGAGTAACTGTGCTGTAGTACAACGCTCGGTCCAGCTGGTGGCGCTAATACTAACTTCAGTGACTCCCGCATTGTGCGAGCTTCCTGTTTACATTCTGATGCTGTAGCTAGCAGCTACTGTAGCTAACAGCTACTGTAGCTAACAGCTACTGTAGCTAACAGACAGCGGGGAACACGTTGTTTGTATCAGAGCAATGAGAGCAATGTGTGAGACGTGTCTTTCCCCAAAGTGCAGCGGCTCAGTGGGACACGAGTGTGTGCGCGCCACGGACACGGGAGTGCGCTTTGGAATAACGAGCGTGAGAGAGCGTGAAAGATGTGGCGTACGACCGGAGCCTGTGTGTGTGTGTTTTGGCGATTAAATAAAGTCTGATTCTTGAACGTTTGAAGTGTTATTGCAACAGCACCAACTGTGAGAGCGAGCATCAGGCCAGAGGGAGACTGTTAGCATTAGGTTAGCTTCAAAATGACTGCTCAACACCATAGACCCGCGGTTAGCGCGTTAGCGCTGTAGTTCTGCGCTGGAGAAAATAAAAATCGAATTTTTAAAAAAAGAAATCGCCCTAAACGTAAAACTCGAATTAATGATTAAAATCGATTAATCGCCCAGCCCTACCTCAAACTGAGACAATAACCTGAACTGGATTACTGCAAAGTACACGCTCCACCTTTTCAAACCAACCTGCCTAACCCAACTCTCAACCGGACTCTCTCACTCAAAACCTGTTCAATTATATTTTGTAAATATTGTGAATGTGGGTAGTGTGTGTGTGTAATCTATCCCCTGCCTTTGTAAATATCTATTAGAAGTGCAAAGGTTCTGCCAGACCCTTGTAGTTCCGCCATGCTCCACCAGAGGCGTTTGGCTGAACGACATGGGTCTGGTATTGACGCCATAGCGTACGCCTTCCCCAGATTATTTTTTAATCGACCAATCAGGATTGCCGGTGTTACGTGGGGTTTGCACTGCCTTCTCAAGCTTCTCTCATGCAGCAGCGAGAGGAATCCAAGATGGCAGACGTAAAGTCCGCAAATCTTTTTAAAAGAGTAAATACGATCGATCAACTCTCCCGCACATCCTCAGCTGCGCTCACGACTGACGCTTGGACGTCCCGCGGAACATACAGTATAATAGATCCGTGAGCGGTTGATCCATGAGATGTTACGATAACCGCTCACTTCATCACTGCAGACTGGGAGATGAGAAGTCTGGCACTGCAGACACGCCCCCTCTACGACAGTCACACAGGCACACAGCGCAGGTACTGACACAGCAGTGGAGGAATGGAAGACAAAGGCCCAGTACTAATATCCCAGTCACAACTGATAATGCCAAAAATTAAATAAATGCAGTGAATGAGGCTGGGCCCAGGATGGAGCGCCTCCTCGGGAGAATCAGGTGGTTTAATGTATGAGGGTAAATACCCTCATAAAGTGCCTTCTTATGTTGCACTTTGTGTTGTTTTTCATTAATTATGTTAAAAAGACATAATTGGATGGATGGAATATGCCTTCCATCCATCCATCCATTTCCTTCCCCTTAATCCATTTCTAGGTCAGGGGGGTGGCAGTCAGAGCTGCACCCAGTACACAGAGCACTAGCCCCTCACTGATCCTCCTGCAGGTGTTGAGTCCACAGGAGCCTTGTTTATTAAATAGACAAAACTTTTTTTTTGGAAAAATGAACTGAACCGAGGTACAATCCGAACCGTGATTTTTTTTTCAAACCGTTGCACCCCTAATATCTATCTTTGAACATAATTCACATCTGGACCATACCACTGTCTTTGTTATCTGTGATTTTAAACACCTCTCCCTCTGTGAGCCGAATCCTAGCTTCTGGTCTGAGCCCAAATACAATCAGTTTACTGGACTTAATATTGTTATATGCTACACTAGCTGTTTATTCAGTCTTTGAAATGTTGATGTGGCTAAATTATTTGGAATACAGATACTGTTATTGTTGAGAAAAAAATTCCAGGTATATTGGAAATGTTTATGTATTTTGTGTCATTTTAACTTTGCGTTTATCGATGGTAATGGCACACTAGATGAGGAGAAAATTTCTAACTGGCACTCCATATCACAAACGTTGCCGACCCCTGCTCTAGACTGTGCCCGTTTGATTTTTTCTGCCTGATTTTAAAACCTAGATGCTGAATCGCAAGAGGCTCAAGAGGCAAAAAATATCTATTGCAAATCAAATAAAAGCAAAATTAACCATACACTACTAATAATGTGTTTTTGTATTATATCTGTATATATATATGGTGTCAATATGATGGGTTTGGAGATCACATCTGGTATTGAATATATTGTTAAATAAAGTTTAACGACAATGTTTTTATTTATCAATTTTGAAGTGACAATTATTTCCTGCACTTTTTAGGTTTTTTCATTCTGTATTTTAGCTATTTTTATTCCCTAAATTTATACCAATTCATATACAGTACTTGTCTGGTGCATAATGGGGACTTTTGTATTCCAATGTGGTTTCAATGCAAAGGGCAAATACAATGAGTCTGAATCTGATATTGGTTCAGCCAGGCCCTGATAGGTCTTTCTTTTGATGTAACAATATGATTTATTGTCTGAAATTAATGCTTTATGTCAAAGAGTTTGAGAATTTTTTCTACTACAACAGTTGTCATGTTGCTATTCACAGGACCGACAACAGTACAAATCGACATATTGATTATCCTCGCTCTATAATATGTCCTCTGCATGATATTGTAGAGTTGTATGTCTGAGATGAAAATGAAATGGCATGAACACCTCCTTGGGGAAGTGTTTTGTGCACGTCCCACTGGGAGGAGACCACAGGGAAGCTGGAGGCTCTATGTCTCTCAGCTGGCCTGGGAAGGCTCCAGGATTCCCCTGGATGAGCTGGAGGAAGTGTGTGTGGGGAGAGAAGTCTTGGCGTCTTTGCTTTGACAGCTTCCCCCGCAATCCGGCAAAAGATATAGCTTAACAAAATGGATGGATGGATGGACGGAAACAATTTCTAACATATACAAAAAATACACACATAACCAAAAGTCTGACAATGCTTTGATGATGACTCTGCATGAGCTGCTTTTTATGAACGGGCCTCAAACAACCCTTTGTCTCAGAATCCCAAAGCCTAGCAACCAAGCCTTCAGAGAAACGGGTTGTAGTTCGTGCTTGCACTGGTTTAATAAAGTCAATACAATTAGAATCAGATCCTTTGTTGTCAGTATCCCTCTCTGCATGTAGCACTTATGGCTCTTTATGTTCTTAGATTGAGACGCTTGAAGCAGGGCTTAAAGTTTTCCATCAGTTGGAAAAAATGGGGGAGATCTTTCTGTCTATTTGTAAGACGTAATTAAAATACTATTTCTGTCCAAGGGCAACAGGTCTGAGTGGATTTTAATAATAATGTGTCAGCTTTTCATGGCGCTTTTTTGGACACTCAAAGACTGGAGTTTCACATGTCATTATTCATTCACTCTATATACGAGGCAGTGATGAACTACTACTTTAGCCACAGCTGCCCTGAGATACACTGACAGAAGGCAACCAGTATGCGCCATCACCTCCTTCTACCACCAAGCATTCACACACACACCAGACTCATTCTAATGTGAGCAAAGTGTCTTGACTAAACTAAAGCAAAAATAAAAAACAGCTCAAATATGGCAACCTTTATCAATTTGAGCACATTTTCACTCCTTTAAAACAATATTTGCCAATGGGACAGGCAAACAAATACCTCATATTCTATATTTTTTTGAGGTATAAGGACACTTATACCAGGCTCAGCCACTGTGTCACTTGTGTATCCCAGAGGTCTCTCATCTCCGTATTAACCAGGCCCTGCTATGGTTAAGAATGGGGTTCAGGATAGGGTTGGGCGATATTTGTTTTGTACCGGTATACCGGTATAAGTAAATTAAATGATAAGAAAATGCCTTATACCGGTGAAAACGATCATTTAACACTGAAAACAGCGAGCGGAAGACACGTTTGTGTGCGGCGCACTTTGATGACGCATCTGCGCGGCACGTGTAGCAGAGCGGCGTGCAGGGACAACAACAACAGAGCAGAGAGCAAACATGGCTGAGGGCGGCGGTGAAGACATGCAGATTGTAGAAGACATTGTGCCAAAACGCGGAACTACCTCAAACATATGGGAATAGTTTGGGAACTAGATAAAAAGAAGCAATTGTGTGTAACTATCGACAGTGGATCTAATGTTGTGAAAGCAGCTGCAACAACTGGACTCGAGTGGCTTGCTTCGGACACTCGCTCTCTCTCTCTCTCTCTCATAGTGCCATTGGTAAGCTTTATTTACTGTTTACTGTCATTCATTTTACTTCAATGCATGTGTTTTTCTACATTGCAATATAATTACAAATAAGTTATAATTACATAATTATAGAAACGCAAAAGGATACAAAAAATATATACAGTATTTGATCATTTTGACTATATTGGGATTAGGAAACATAAGCCAAAGTGATCAAATAATTATTTGATAATGCTACACTTTTTATATTACAAAGGACAAACTTTTATATATTTTACAAATTACAAATGTTCACCTTTATTACATGTTGCCTGCAATTTTCAGTATGTACAAAACAGAATTCTCTACAATTCAGTTTTGTTAATACGTTTTATATACAATAGCTGTATTACAAATTTTGCTGCCAATAAATCAGTAAATGCACTTTGAGGCAAGTGTGTTTAAAATTATCAGTGCTAAGTTTTTATAGCTTTTATATGAGGCTTTGTTCAAATTATCATATCGTCATATCGTGATACATACCAACAAAAATCGTGATACATGCTGAGGCCCATATTGCCCAACCCTAGTTCAGGACTGCTGTGGTGCATGTTCTCCCCAGTGAGGGCGGGTCCTGGCTCAAAAACGTCCTTGAACACGTGAGCTGACATACTTGCAGTACTACTCCTAGCCAGTGGGGGTGGACCCAGAAATATGGGGGAACCAGATATCTTTACAGGTCGGTCCGAATGTTGGCTCTTGGCCCAGAGCTACGTTCCAGATGTGTGTCAATTATGAGGGGAGTGTATTTTTGGACCGCTCTTGTTTAGCCGTTTAGGCCATTTTCAAAAAGCAACCATAGAAGCCAAAAATGATGGCACATGGCGGAGATAGGCCTGACTATGCCCTTTAACTCATTCACTGCCCATGACGACAAAACTCGTCATGTTGAATAGTAACGCTCACTGCCCATGACGAGTTTGACGAGTTTTTCATGTTATTACACGGGAGGCTACAGTAATGTCTGGCACACCTTGTGAATGGCCCACAATACTGATATATAGTGCAAATGTACCTGTAATGATAAATCAACACCAGTAGGATGCAGTATTGCACCACAGGAGAGGTCATAAGTCAGTGGAGAGAAGGAGGAGGAGTGTGGGAGTGTTTGGAGAGCGAGCTGCTCTAGCATTGAGACAGATCAGCGATCTAGTTTAGCGATAGTATAGCAAGAGTGATGGCGAAAAAGAATAGTTATAAGCAGTGTACACTGCTTCAGAGATTGACTCGCGGATCAGTGAGTGAGGTCGAGAGGGGAGAGAGTGGAGACCCCGGTGGAGGTCCGTCTCTGCAGCCCAGAGCCCGGAGCAGGGACACACCTTCCGCCTCTCGCAGCGTATCAGCTGCTGTTGTTACTGATGCCTCGGATTCGTTCAGAGAACCTGATCATGATTTATCGGATGAGTGGTTGCAGTCTCAAACCAGCAGAGCATCCTCTCCAGAAGCTCCACAAAGAGTCGAAGGTAAGAACTTGCTAAATTGCCAAGAATATGCTAACTTGAGAGGAGGGAAAGGCGCGGAAACTTGCTCTGATCTGCTAAGTAACACAACGCTCAAATCCTACTGTTTCTTTAGTAAATGCCAGTTATGTGTTTTATCATTGTTGTATTTATTATTTTTATGTTTAGTTATTTCATGCTTGAACATCTTGTTGTAGTGTCATAGCTCTGACTAAATGAAATGTGTTCATTCACAGATTCTGATAAAAGAGCCCTCCCCCATTGGGGTTGACAGGGCATGGAGCAGAGGTAAAGATAATGCCTCCTCATACCATTGTACATATTTTTGTATATATTCTCCTGGTATAGTGATTTACAAATTTATATTATTTACAGGTGGCGCATCAAGAGGCAGTTGCTGTGCACAAAAAAGGTAAAAGGACTACTATTTCTATTCTTGTACATCCCATGGCAATATAATATAATAATATAGTATACTTGTTTCGTCCAAAAGCAGTCAGTCAATAATGTGGGAGGAAGGCCTTCATTGTATTTTATGTATTGATTTATTGTAACAAATTCACTGTATAATATAGTTATTGTGTGTATCAAATTTCCAGCACGTTCGTCACCCAGAAGCACTGGGGAAGATGGCTGACAGGAGGATCAGTGGGAGCCGAGTCAGTTGCCCTTCAAAGGAGCTCCTGGACCTCAGAGACTGCGGACAGAGGCTGCGAAGCTGGATTCATCTGATCCAGACTTTCTGGAGCTGGATTCATCTGATCCAGACTTTCTGGAGCTGGATTCATCTGATCCAGACTTTCTGGAGCTGGATTCATCCGATGCAGACTTTCTGGAGCTGGATTCATCTGATCCAGCTGACTTTCTGGAGCTGGATTCATCTGATCCAGACTTTCTGGAGCTGGATTCATCTGATCCAGACTTTCTGGAGCTGGATTCATCTGATCCAGACTTTCTGGAGCTGGATTCATCTGATCCAGACTTTCTGGAGCTCTTCTTCACGGAGGGAGAACTACAAATGGTACACAGCGTGTCGTGTTCCGTTGCACACAGTGTTTCAACCTCTACAACTCAAAGCTGAACTACTGGGAGGACTGAAAAAGCAGATAAACTCACTCATACACACACTCACGCGCACTCACACGCACACAGACACACACACAGACACTCACTCACACAGACACTCACTCGCACACTGACATTCACACACACAGACACTCACTCACACAGACACTCACTCGCACACTGACATTCACACACACACACTCAAATTCACATGCTTCATTCTATTTTATACATCTATAGTTTTATTGATCTTTGTGTTGTTGTTGTTTGACGTTTTGGTTGATGGAATAGAATAAAGTAAAATTTTCTATCTGTGAATAAATTGCCAACAATTTGCCATCAAAAGTATTATTTCAGAGTCATGTTTTTATAATTTTTGTAATGGAACAAGTGTGAAGATGTTTTGAGTTGTCACTAAAGCATCTAATGCATCTAAAAAGTCTCTTTTCTGCTTGATATGTTCCTGTTTACATACAGCTCCTTTTCTCTGTTTTCTTGCTCAGACCAGGTGTTGTGGGTGAAAGTATGCTTTGTTCTATGGCAAATAGCTCAAGAACGGTAGAAACAAACTGTTTTTTTCAGAATAAAGCAGAGAGGTTAATCTTTAATTTGGTGCCCTTGGTGTTTACATCGTCTAAAAAATGAATATTCTATGGCACTTCAAAGTTGGGTCAAATCACCTGAAATTGCTGGCAGAACGCACTTCTCAAATCTGAAAATGCCTGGCAGTCAGTGAGTTAACATTTACAGTCTCTGGTTCTCACGCTTGCCCCACATGTGCTCTGGCAGAAGGAGGCTCCAATGCGGAAACGGATAAAACCCACGACTTGAGCGAGCGGCGCGCAGATGGCCCCTGGACACGAGTAACAAAAAAAAAAATGAAAGTAACAAATTTCATCACCAAATAATGAACCAAAAAGCGCAAAGAACAAGCCGCTTTTGTCTGAAAACTTGGACGCAAAAAAGATTATCGGTTCAGGGATTTCCACAAATACACATTTAAGTCCCAATGCCCCTCTTCCTGGCCTCACACAACAGTAAAAAGAACAGTACAACTTCATGAACTACTGTACAATAGCAAACATAACTCTTGCTCATGTACTGTATCTTAGAATATAATTTGATAAAGTAGCTATTTTTATTTTTATTTCACAACAAAGAAGATTTTAATGGTGGGATAATCTCAACTACTTAAAGGCACACCGCGGACTTTGTGACCTAAAGAGTTGACACATATGAGTTATTTTATATGAATACTTGGGCCAATATACAGCGCTTGACACTTGCAATGCTCCGAGCGGGGCTGCCCTCTTGAAATACCGCCCATGTAAGTTTCGAGCAGACGGACCGTCTGCCACCAGGTCACGTGACTTGGAAGAAAGACTTGCTTTACGGCTACAGGCGCTGATATACTCATGGAGCTAAGGCTTTTGCTACTCATTTTTCACCTGCTCGACTCCTGGTCATGGCTGAGGCAAGGAAAAATTTTAAACCTTCGGAGGAGGCTAAAAAGAGGAAACGCGAAAGGGATCGTGCTGTAAGCTGCATGTCTGTATGAGCGCTGCTCTTCACCTGGTTCCTGGATGTCATCGACTGCAAAGATGTCATTCCACGCAGCACGAGCTAGTAGACGCAGAACTCCCTCATCCAGGATATAGAAGTCCATGTGTGGTAGATTACTAATGCAGCGGTCTGGAGGCTGACCACAGCAGAGTCTCTCAATATCTGTAGGCATGTCTCTACAGTTTGAACACACACACCAGTGCATGCTGTCTGAATACACACTCAAAAGACACCGGCTGACTGTTTGTTGACTTTTGCGACAGTGCTGAGTTGCTTGTGGCCACTAGGGGCGCTAAACGTGAAAGTTGCAGGTCTAGCGCCCCTAGTGGCC
Organism: Knipowitschia caucasica; assembly: GCA_964034765.1. NCBI lineage: Eukaryota > Metazoa > Chordata > Actinopteri > Gobiiformes > Gobiidae > Knipowitschia > Knipowitschia caucasica. Next base: position 32,595,198 of record OZ035828.1, on the reverse strand, counting down.
AAGAGTTACACGGTGTGCCTTTAAGCTAAAGTAAAAATAATGAAGAAAAGCAGCTTCATATTTGAGAACCAGGACTTTTAGATAGATACTTGATAGATACTTTATTGATCCCATGTATCAGAAAATCAGCACTTTTATAAGAAGAAGAAGAAAAAGGTCCTTCATTCGTCCCACAATGGGGAAATTTCAGTTTGATACATACATATACACATATACATACCCATACACATTGCACATATATACACATAAAGGCAAGCAGCGAACATCACGTCCACGCTCCTTACAGGCAAAGTGTCTTGCCCAAGAACACAACAACAGCAGACATCAGTGGGGGTGGAGAAGGTCTCATGGGTGGGCTCAAAACACACAACCTTTGGGCTAAAAGGCCAATGCTCTACCAACAACTATCGCCCCAAAACCTATTTCATTCATCCAGAAAAAGCAACCAATTAGAGGAGAGTCACACGGACCAACAGAGTCACAGGAAGCAGTTTATAAAATGTTCTGTTTCCGTGATTTCATGATAATCTAATCCAACATTGATGCCCGTAAGTGTCGCTACTTACAGGACGTCAAGGTACTTATGGAAGGAAATATATCACATCCGTCTATCAGAGAGCAATGTATCCTTCACCTTGCCATTCTCAACACCTCATTGGAAAAGTATTTTAGTCCACTAGAAAAGAGCTTATTAATAAATCTGTATGGTGCTAAGCTTCATTTGCTGATTCAAGTCTAAGTGCATGAGAGATGGATGATCACTGGTTCCATTAGCTTCCATTATCAGCGCAAGGCAGAAGATGACCCCAGTCCACTCCTATTGTAATGACTACATCATTCAAAATGCTGCTATATTGCTCTTCAACATGCCACTACTTTTACATTGTGTCTTCTGTAGAGGTGAAAAGTTATATCATAGGGAGAGGTTTGGTTTTAATGGAACTGAAAAAAGAGAAAGAAACAGTTCTAATGGGACAGGTAATAATAATAATAATAATAATAATGGGCAACAAACTGGGCGACAGTAGCTCAGTTGGTAGAGCATTGGCCTTAAGCCCAGAAGGTCATGGGTTCAATTCCCACCTCTGCACCTTCTCCACCGACTCCCACTGATGACTGCTGTCGTTGTGTCCTTGGGCAAGACACTTAACCCCACTTTGCCCAAAGCCCCCACTGAAAGATCAAGGCTATGCTCACACTCAGAGAGCAGCCGTCCTCCTGTGGACTCACCACCTGCAGAGGGTCAGTGAGGGGCTGGTGCTATGAGACTTGGGTGGCATCTCTGATTGCCACCCCCCTGACCCAGAAATGGATTAAAGGGGTAGAAAATGGATGGATGGATAATAATGGAGGTACAACTGGTGGCACTATGTTATGGGTAATTACATTTTTGTTTGATTTTGGACGAACAATTGCAATTCTAGAATAATAACAGGGTTTTGGTTTTACTAATGATTGGTAGTAAATTAGTAGTAGATCTTTTTTTATTTTTTATCTTTAACACAAACCAGAATCTATTATATCAGCTGTGAAATTCATTTAATAATTTCCTTAAATCTTCTCTTCTCTTGTCTATGGCTGTGAAATTCATTTAAGAATTTCACAACCATAGACAAGAGAAGAGAAGATTTAAGGAATATACATAATTTTAATAATAATAATAATAATAATACAATTGGATGCAAAAAATGAAGTAAGCAATCTCTATAACAAAGATCTTTTTAGTGAACTATTAGACACTCAAGTGTTTCTTTCTCCGGGGTTGCAGTCATAATGTGTCTTCATTGCTCTGACACAAACAGCTGCAGCTCTAGATCTGATGTGGAAGCCGTTTGCTGAGCCACAGGCCTCACACTAAATATAAATAGTTCATAGATTGTGTCTTTGAAAAGAAAACTGACTTGAACTATAACTGCAAGCGCACACAGACATGAGGCAGTCTGGCCATGGTGTGTGTGTGTGTGTGTCTGTGTGTGTGTGTGTGTGTCTCTATTCATTCTGATTCTCCTCCAGGTTTCCTCTTATTTCTACATTTTAGTTTCTTCTTGCTGAAAGAGGCGAGTCCAAGGTTATCTTTCCTTTTTCTTTTTCAAATATAGTAGTATTATTTTTTTATTATTTTACCTTTATTTAACCGGGAAAATACCCTCTCTTTTTCAAGGGAGTCCTGGCCAAGAGGTCTGTAGCACACGTCACGGGCACTTTACAGAAGAACAATAAAACAATACAGTAATAATACAAAAGACAAACAGTGAAAATACATTACATTTACATAATAAAAAAAACTAAAAAACTAAAAGCAACAATAAGTTAAAGTTTAAAAGCATGAGCACTGGTTGAGAGCTGTTTAGTATAGATATATATATACTGTAATAACTTATTTAATAAACTGTCCATATTTAAGAGGATTTTTCCGAATTTTAAGGAAAACCCACCCTTTCCTCTCTCTACAAGTCACTTTCGGCTGTTTATGATTTGCCATTTGTTTTAATTGATTTGCCATTTGCAGTAAAACCACATTTGCAAAAACTGTGTAACTTTGTATAAGTTCTGTGACTATCTTAAATGTTGGATTTTATAATTGACAAAAGGCAATGTCGGAAAGCCGTTCATAATGATTGCTGTCGTGATTTTGGGCTGCACACAAACATACCCGTTTGAAAATATTTCTAGACGGAAAATTCCAAGGGTAGCTCTGAATACAAGAAGTGAAGCCTGAAAGACAAAAAAGGGTTCAAATCCAAAATGGTCCGTCCTTATTACACTAATGAAGAGTTTCGATGGTGATGGATTATAGAGTGTGTTCTGCTGACGGGAGAGTGAGGAACAGACTGAGCACATTGGAAGAGGCTCTCCACTGACGCCATGGTTTGGTTTTTATAGGCAAAGCCATTAGGCACGTTAATCAGGATAAAACGTCTCTCATCTATTTTGGGTGGATGCAATAATTACTCATTAAGCATTGTGTTTTCAATAGATGTATGTACAGCTTAGTCTGTTGTCATGTGTTTTATATTCTGTCATGTATGGTGGGGTTGTTTTAGGTGTTGGAAGAGAAGAGAAACAAAAAAAACATCAACACTTATGCACATTGCCCTGCTCTACCCCTTATGGACTAATACCAATGTTTTTTTTTTCTGTTTTTCTGTTTGAACTGTTTAATTTGCTGATCAATGAAGTCTATCTTATCTGATCTTATCTTGATCTGTGTTGGCAAATGCATCAGTTGTGTAAAGTCCTCCGAGATAACTACTGTTTCGGGGTTGACAAGAAGAAATTGACTAGAATGAAATCAAAATAACGTGGTTGATCTTTTGTGGCCTCGCTGTTTTGTAAATGTTTTTGTGCAAAGCAAGCGAGCACAACATGAGAGTTACGTTTATTTGAAGTACTTTATTGTGTGCACTGCGGTGATCGGTTCAAAAGTCTACTGCGGCTTTCCCGTAGCACTCAGTCTTGCTCCAGCCCCTCACCACGGTGTCCTCTGCAGCTGTATTTTAAAGCGTGCGCACGGCTTTTGACAGCTGCAGCAGCGTTCACACTTTTCACAACATACAGCTTTGATATCTCCTGGATGCACTTCAGCGGTCGTGAGTTCAGGTGGTGTACAAAGTGTGAGAGGGGTTTTACAGCCTGAAAACATACTGATGCCCAGAGTCAGAACTAAACCTGGGGGAGGCAACATTTCAGATTTGTGCAGCTTCCTTAAAATGTGAGACAGGCATCTTCAATTACAAAGTTCAAATCCATACAAACATGCCTTGCCTCCGGATTCACAGATTTCACTTACTGTTTTTCAGGTAATTTTTAGAATGACCAAGAGACTAGTGTAAACCATTGTCTATTACTAACATGTGGTTTTGGAAGTATGTTTGTGTTCAGAGTAGGACTGTGATTAACAATATGTTTTCATAATCAATGAGTCTTTCGATTTATTATTCAAATCGTGGTCTGTGAATATGGTATTTTTAAACATTTTGATGAAGAACAGAGCTCAAGTTGATTCCCCTGGAGAACATCTTCATAGAGGTGTTTCAATAATTGATTAGTTGCGATATATCCTTTAACTTAAAAGCACAGGAAGGATTTATATTTGACAGACACAAGTTATTTGCAGATTTTGTTTGCTTGGATGTGCACACCAAATAAGCACAAAAAAGATCAAACCAATAGTGTTTTTACTGATCCTTCTGCTGTAACATAGAGGGATACGACATCACAAACATATAGCTTTAGGAGAAGGATTTTCATTGCTGAATGAATTTCTCTGTGGTCCTGTAAAAAAACGAGTTTGCTCACATGAACTCTCTTCTCTTTCACCACTGAGTTGCGGCTAAAGTTCAGGTTGTTTTTGAAGTTTTAAAATGGGGTTTAAATATGAAACTATATACTAACGCAAATGTTGCTTGTATAAGTTGTATATGTACGACACAGTTAGTACCGTCTTGCACTGTAAACATCTGTAGAGGAAAGCGCTCCTTTGGCCTTGACAAAAAATACTATATACAGTGCCTTGCGAAAGTATTGTCATGAATCAACAACAAGTGGGACACAATCGTGAAGTGGAATGACATTTGTTGGATAATTTAAACTTTTTTAACAAATAAAAAACTGAAAAGTGGGGCGTGCAATATTATTCGGCCCCTTTACTTTCAGTGCAGCAAACTCAGTCCAGAAGTTCAGTGAGGATCTTTGAATGATCCAATGTTGTCCTAAATGACTGATGATGATAAATAGAATGCACCTGTGTGTAATCAAGTCTCCGTATAAATGCACCTGCTCTTTGATAGTCTCAGGGTTCTGTTTAAAGCGCAGAGAGAACCATGAAGACAAAGGAACACACCAGGCAGGCCCGAGATACTGTTGTGGAGAAGTTTAAAGTCGGATTTGGATACAAAAAGATTTCCCAAGCTTTAAACATCTCAAGGAGCACTGTGCAAGCAATTATATTGAAATGGAAGGAGTATCAGACCACTGCAAATCTACCAAGACCCGGCCGTCCCTCCAAACTTTCATCTCAAACAAGGAGAAGACTGATCAGAGATGCAGCCAAGAGGCCCATGATCACTCTGGATGAACTGCAGATAACTACAGCTTAGGTGGGGATGGTGTGTTTAGGGTGATGAGCTGTGTTGCTTTTACGCCAAACATATCGTTTTGCATTGTGGCCAAAAAGTTTGATTTTGGTTTCATCTGCCCAGAGCACCTTCTTCCACATGTTTGGTGTGTCTCCCAGGTGGCTTGTGGCAAACTTTAAGAGACTTTTTATGGATATCTTAGAAATGGCCACTCTTCCATAAAGGCCAGATTTGTGCAGTGCACGACTGATGTCCTATGGACAGACTCTCCCACCTCAGCTGTAGTTATCTGCAGTTCATCCAGAGCGATCATGAGCCTCTTGGCTGCATCTCTGATCAGTCTTCTCCTTGTTTGAGATAAAAGTTTGGAGGGACAGCCGGGTCTTGGTAGATTTGCAGTGGTCTGATACTCCTTCCATTTCAATATAATTGCTTGCACAGTGCTCCTTGAGATGTTTAAAGCTTGGGAAATCTTTTTGTATCCAAATCCGGCTTTAAACTTCTCCACAACAGTATCTCGGACCTGCCTGGTGTGTTCCTTTGTCTTCATGGTTCTCTCTGCGCTTTAAACAGAACCCTGAGACTATCAAAGAGCAGGTGCATTTATACGGAGACTTGATTACACACAGGTGCATTCTATTTATCATCATCAGTCATTTAGGACAACATTGGATCATTCAAAGATCCTCACTGAACTTCTGGAGTGAGTTTGCTGCACTGAAAGTAAAGGGGCCGAATAATTTTGCACGCCCCACTTTTCAGTTTTTTATTTGTTAAAAAAGTTTAAATTATCCAAAAAATTTTGTTCCACTTCACGATTGTGTCCCACTTGTTGTTGATTCATGACAAAAAATTAAAATTTTATATCTTTATGTTTGAAGCCTGAAATGTGGCGACATGTTGAAAGGGTCAATGGGGCCGAATACTTTCGCAAGGCACTGTATTGTCAAGGCCAAAGGAGACATTACAAAGGGGCATGTAGCTTCAGAGGTTGCCCACACCTGGTGTAAGACGTCAGGTGCAGTAAGTACTGGTCCATAAATGTCCTTGAAAGTCGAGTGTCCTGGATCATCATCACTGTCCTTAGCCTATTGCTTTACTCCTGGTTTTTTCAGATGTCTCCCATGACAGTGCTAACCAGGCTCTGCTCTGCTGATGGCGCCAAAATGACCACAGGGAATTTTAACAGAAAATCGTCATCAAGCTTTTTATGTCTTTTTATCTTTTATGCATTTTACTTTCATTAGTTTTTAGCATTTTTTCACCGTAACGTTCTTCCGAAATAGAAACGAATTGGACAAGTATGAGTCAGGTTAGTAGTGATGCAACTCCATTCATAGAGAGGACACTGACAATAGTTTTTTGTGTGAATTATTTTAGCCATTTCTTGATACAATATTTGGTTTCTGTGAGTATGACTTTCACACAAGAGAAAGCAATAATATAAATGCTGAAACAAATTGTAAAAAGCGGTTATTAAATGCCTTCTTGATGGGAGCGAACGGAGGGTGATTTATCGACTCAGATCAGCGTTCTACTGTCGAGAGCGGAACAATTAATGAAACACAATAAGAATACTAAAGACAACACTACAAAAAGTGATGAAAAATGAGCCAAAAATTGCTCAAACTGCCTCAAAACAAGATTTGCCAATGGGAGGAACAAAATTATCTTTCAATACAATAAATGTCTCCATTGGAATGAGAAATTAAAGGAACCATTTTCAAAATAAGACTCAATGGTTTGTCCCAAGACACATTTTGTTTTTAAGACAGTCAGAATGAACTCAAATTAAGGTAAAAAAAATAAAAAAATAATATAAAATTCACGCATTGTCAACTAATTTCTTTCTTTTACGTTTTTAGCCTGGTCTTACCACACCACCGTACTCATTTAATTCCATACTTAACTGAAACAATTGGATCTGAGTTTACCGTGACGTATGTAATGCGCCCGAGTGAGTGAGGAATTTAGCCTTTAGCCTAGCTTTAGCCATCTCCTTTGCCACCAAACGAAGCCCATGGGGAGTAGAGCCACAACATCTTTGCCAGCAATTGAATTTGCTAAACATTCCTCATGCTTCAATTTCAATTTCTCGATATTTGGGAGCCGAACCAGAACAAATTACTTTACCATCGCATTCGCCGCCATTGCTACACTTCAACCAGCAAATTCGATGCGACCTCTTGATGTCACCGACACCTACCTACAACACCCGCCTCCCCCACTCGCTGTGAATGGTGGGATGCAATATAATGAAGTAACCGCAGCCACCAAAATCAGACCCAGACGTACATGTAGCAAACTGAGAAATGCCCGGCGTTTGAGGATGGCTAATCCAAAGGACGTTCTCAAAAGACACCGCTTCCAAACAGTCCGGACGTTCTAGAGTTGCGTGTCTCACAAGATTAAAGCTAACCAACAAGTGAACAGTAAGCCTTAACCAATGCTAATGTGTTCCAAACTGAATTTGTTCCAACTGAGATTTGGCCCTGGTGCCTATTGATGTTTGATTGACAGGGATAATGATGTAACATTATCAGAGAATGGAGCAAGTTGTAGCATTTTTTTTTTTTAGCTGATAATAAATTTGCCCCATTCAAACCACCAAACAATAGGGTCATGCGTTTCTGTTGATGAAAGGACTGTCTGAACCCAAATGGAGCTGAGTGCTGCACATTTCCTTGTCCTTACATAAAACTGCTGGTGAGGACAAAATGAGGTGTAATGTTTTTCCTTAGTGTGTGTGACAGAGCAGAGAGCGGCTGCGTGGCTCCAGAGCAGGAGGCTTAAATCACAAACTGTAGAACAAGGAACATGGTGCATACGTTTTAAGAGGCAGGACGTAATGATCAATACTGTTTACGGCCTCGTTATTTGCATAAGGGTAAAGCCCGCTAATATACACACTGGAAGGGAATAGCGTTCCCATAGGGTTATAGGTGCAAATCCTATATTTCTAAGTTATAATAATAAAATAAAACATGACATTATTCACTGACTTCATACACAGTGGTGATAAATGACTTCCGTAGCCACAACTGCCCTGAGGCATATGAAGGCAACCAGTATGTGCAGGTCATTGCCTTGGTTATACAAGAGTCATGCGGCTGAAAATATGAATAAATGTAGGTCAAAAATGCAACAAAGAACACAACGTAATGTTTGCAGGGGACAGGCTGTAGAAAGCGTTCATTGCAGTCCAAGCGGTGTGCGTCGACAGAAGAGACGTCACAGACATGGCCGAATTTACACCAAGCGAGGTCCGTAACATGTGTTTACAACAAAACTTGAAGGTAGTGCAGTGTAGAAAACATTTAAATTACACTAATCTGTGCTCGAAATGTAGGAAAACATATGAAGTACAAGTTACACCAGAGGTTACACCTGTCTCCCCCACTGTGAATAACCAGAGCCACGCAGCCTCAGCACAATCAAAACTCACACTCGTTACGGGCATGTTTTTTCTTGTTTTCACTCCTGGTGTAAATTTATTAACCTTTATTTAACCAGGAAATATGGTAAATGGTCATACCTTGGACGATAGGAGTGAACTGGTCGTCACTGCCACTGCATTGCCAATAATCTTGGCCTACCAAATTTTACTATTCCATCTCTTGATCTTTGTGCCATGCCACTCTAATTAACATACAAAATCAGCCTATAACGTGCACGGGTTTATCTATCTAACACAAGATTGCACTACAAAGTAATTTCCTGCAGTCTTTATGTCGGCACAATGGCTCTGAAGACTACAACATAAATTAGTTTTGTCATTAAACAGAATGGAACAGATTTCTGTGTGACAGCTGATAATAAAGTCATTAAAAACAATGTAAATTACAGCTAGAGCTTGTTCAATATATTGCAGTGAACGGGTTTATTTATTTCAAGAGGCTGAGGCTAATAAACTGTAGGCTAAGTAATTATTTGAGAACACATTATTGAAATATTAGGAACAAAACAAAGGTTGCTGCTTTTTTGGCAAATAAGAAGCATGTGTGATTTCAGGTATATCTGAAATCACAAAGTCATGAAGTTTGCATGTATAGACCCTTGCCTCTTCAGAATAAACTTCAGATTACTAAAACATAGTTTATATCAGTGGTTAAGGTTCTTGCCCTTTTATCCATTCATATGATAAGCAAAAGTGCCATTGCAGAAATAATGTTGTGCAGTCGTATCTTAAGGCTATGTGCTTGCTAAAACTCGGTCTGAATCGCCCTCTTCAGCAGAATATACAGGGAATACGGTTTAAGCACTTTCTCTGTGAGGATGTGAATAAAATCACTTCTACCTGCTTTGCTCCAAATGCATGTGCTAGCACTTTCAGAATCTTGCTCTATACAACCACCACATTTCTTTATTTTTAGTGTGCTTTAGGAAGTACAGTGCATCTATGCCTCATGGCCATTGGGTACGGGCACTCAACTCCACCACGAGAATATGAATATGCATGAGTAAATTGCGTCAGTCTCTAGATATGCATGCAAAAGACTGCATAAAGACAGTAATCTTTGAAAAGAGATTATTTGCATATGCTTTTGAATTTGATTCCCAGACCGCTCTGCATAGTGTTTAATCAAGCATCTAACGAATTCAACACATCCAGCAGTGTGGAAATCCTTGTTTCACTTAAACTTCCTTAAATATGGACATTTATGGTTATTCAAACACAGGGGTGATGAACTACTACTGTAGCCACAGCTGTCCTGGGGCACAATGACAGAAGCGAGGCAACCAGTCTGTGCCATCAGCCCCTTCAACCACCACCAACCGATCACACACACACCACACTCATTTAAAGTGAAGTGTCTTGCCTCAGGACACAATGACAGTTTGGCACTTTACAAATAAGCGTCTGCTTCATCCAACCCCTTTTCAAACCTGTAAAAGTGAGATTTGTGAGATTGTCTTCTGGCGATTTAAAAGAAAAATCAAACTAAATAACTAAGATGAGATATTAATTACGATTCAAGATTCAAGAATGTATTTGCCATTTGCAATAAAACCATATTGGAGAAACTGTGCAAGACTACCCCAGTCTGCACCAAATAAAATATCTCATTAAATGGCACCTCCACGGGACTTCTAGTGTTAAAATAAGAGATTGTTGGGTTTGTGTTTTTTGCTCTGCCTCCCCCCTGTACACCTGTATCAAGTTCACTCATCACCCTGACCTTAAAGCTCTGGTTCAGACTACACTTCTCTGGCGGATTATCCCATGTCCCTAGTAGTGTATTCGGCCAGCCGTTGAGCTTTCGTTCGACTTTCCTTGTGTATTTTTTTTTTTTGCTTACCATTTCTTGTCTTTTTCAGGTCCGACCATCCTGCCTGCCAGCCAACTCCCTGTCTCCACTGCATGCTTGTTATTATTTTGTTTTGTCTAAATCAAATCTTTTTTTTATGATGAATCCAGCCACGTATCCATAACAGAGACGACTTATATTGCTTTGGAAAGTGTTGCTGTATTGTAAATCACAGCGAAACAAGCGCAGAGATGGAGATGTACTGTATATGTGGCACAAAATACATTGCAGTATACAGGTATTTGTACCGGCAGACGCGGCAATGCAATAGACAGCAAAAGTCGTCTTGTAAATCTCTATCGATTCCCTATAGCTGACTCGGGACAGCAGAGCACTTGGCGAGAGGCGTGATTTTTGTCTGGGGCTCAAATACATGTGGTGATGGAGCGGTTTGAAAATGCCAACCTGAGATAGCACTTTGCAGTTAAGGCTGAACAGGAAGCCAAGTGAAAGTGCTCTGGCTCCAGACCAGACCATTGTACTGTTGCACTCCTAGCAATTTGAGCCAAGTAACATTATTTTTCACTTTCGAATGTATTATACAACCTCAAGTCGCCACGGTTCTTAAATTTGTGCTAAAACTGTAAACACTGGGTTCTATTGTTGTGAAAGTGTTAAGATTCTTTTACAATATGACAAGCGCTTAAGGTGATGGCCGACTTGTGGTGGTGATTAGGGAGTTTGTTGACTTGGTGAGGAAGAAAAGTGGCAACTAATTACCTAATTGCAGAACCCGAGGTGACACTATGAGGTGAAAGCTGTGTGTGCTTCTGCCTCGATGCTGTTCACACACGTTCCCATTCTAATCATGCCGCTATAGAATGCTGTCTTTAAAGCTGGGGTACCTAATCTTCAAACCACCATGATTTAGCTATATGTAATGATTGTAATATTTTTAAAACTAATATGAATACATCAGTTTAAATTAGCCCTTTTTTGGACACTCAAAGACACTTCACGTGTCAAAATTCATTCGTTCGAAACACAGTGGTGATAAACTACCTCTGTAGCCACAGCTGCCCTGGGGCACACTAACAGAAGTGAAGTAACCAGTATGTGCCATCAGCCCCTCTGACCACCATCAATAATTTACACACACACAAGACTCTTTCTGGGCAATGTGGGTGAAGTGTCTTGCCTAAGGACACAACTACAGTTTGGCACTTTATAGCCTTTGGCGCCCCCACTGTGGCACCTGGTGTTCCCAGAGGTCTCCCATCACTGTGCTCACCAGGCCCTGTCCTGCTTAGCTTCAGAGCTCTGATAGGGTCTGGCTTTCACATGCACAAGGTTAACGTACTGTAACTAGTTCATTACAGCCACAAATCACTAGTTTACAGGTACATGCATGTGGTTGGCCTCTGTGAGATTTTTTGGGCCATTCGGCTTGTGATGCAACACTGGAATTTCCCTGCTACGGGACGACTACAGGATCTCTTAATCTTAATCTTAAACAGTCCTGTAGGATCTGTTTTACATGTAAAGGATATCTTGTTTTTCTAATAGGATGAAGGCAGCATTGTGTGGTCACAACATTTGAAAATCCGTGTTGCGGAAAAGAAAATGTCTTTACGAAAAAGTTTGGTACTCCAGCTTTAAAGCAATCTTTCTGGTATACAGTAGGTACAGTGATAAGAAGTATCTCCAATGTAGACAGCAGAATGGTGCAAATAATCAATGACTTTCCCAAACAACAATTCAATTCAATAAATTATCTGTATAGCCCTAAATCACAATAGTATTTATCTCAGAGGACTTTACACAACCATTGAATTTGCCAACACAGATCAGAGACTAAAACAGTTCAAACACAATAAATAAGACAGAAAACACATTGCTATTGCTGTTGATAAATGTCCATAAATGTTGTTGAATGTTGAGTGTCCTGGATCATCTCACTTGTGTGGCACGATAAAGGGTAGGGCATTTGTAACTGTAAAAGAAGGCACAATTCTGTCTCTAGTTAAGCTAAAACATGTTATAAAAGAGACAAGGCTGCCAAATGCAAGGATTTGTGCTCTGTCCCTGCAGCAGCATCAGTGCGAGTGGTCACATCAAAAGCACCACTCCTCTCCGGCAGATGTTGGAACGGAGATGGTTCTTGTGACTTGAAACAAAATGAAAGCTAAAGCTGAAACAAAAGAGGCTAAAGCAGAAATTCAGACTGAAACACAGAACAAACTACACCCCTACACTGCCAATCCTCACCCGGCAGAAATCAACCATTGCTCTGTTTCCAGCTTCATATAACGAGGACGTATCATTCAAGCAGCAGATTTTCATTCATGCAACAACCCTCCTCCTCCCCATCTCCGCCTCGTCCTAGGCAAGCTCTTTCACCCTTTTTCTAGATACCACCAGGGTCTAGGCCCAAAGGGATTGCAAAATCTCTATCTTCATTTCTCCTTCTGCAATCTTCATCACAGTGCTCTGCCGAGGTCTAACTGCTAAACCATAATCACATTTCTCGTACAGAATGCAATAAATGTAATCTAAAAAATATCATGAGATTGATATATGTGCTAATTTGTGTAGTGTCAGATTAAAGGCCAACCAATGTACAATTTTAACAATATCCCTATTTTGTTTGTCCTAGTCTCTCCAAATTTAAATGAAGAAAATGAGCGAGAAAAGTAAGTAATAAACAATTGCGCGATGGTGGTGGTGGTCAGAGGAGTAAGGCGTCTTGTCTTGCATAGGACAAAAATGACTACAATTGACCATGAATTTGTGATTTGGAAAAACTACCTTAAGAAATACAGTAAGTATTTTTTACACAGTATGTCCCCTTTAAGATGTTAAGAAAAGACAACACCAAAGATTAGGAAAATGAAAATGCATACGCTTGCATACTGAGGCTTTAAATGTCAATCTTCCTCTTCCTCTCCAGGTGTTCCCCAAATCCTGAGCCTGCTGCTGAAGTAATGCTTCACTAAAGTGGACCCAATTTGGATTTTCCCTGCACAATAAAGTGGTTTAATATCCGCAAGTGTTAAAGCGCTAAACCCCAAACCGTAACCTATGGAAAGAACAGAGTGTAAGAGCATAGATTGGTTTGGTGGTAGAGAATAACTTTAAACACAGTGGACAAAAGACAGAGCAAGGAAAATATAGTAAGAGAAGCTTCCTGGTCCAAAAAAAAAAACAGTATAATAAAAAATAAATAAAAAGTATTGAGTGTACGAGTTTTGTCACTGTTATCATAATGCTTCTTTAGCTATTATAGCATATTGGCTAATATTGTTTTACTTTTTTGTGTGCTGGGAATAACAGCATGTCCAAAGTAGCTCTGAGACAGTTGTTGTTTTATGCTTTACAATTGTTATTTTTCTTGCTTATTTTTAGCTCTAAATGTTACTGCAGTAGAGTGCTCATGGTTTTACACTTATCCAGACCAGAGCAGAGGGGATGCATGGTCTGTACCAAGCAGATCAACAATCCACTGAAATCCACTGAAGGTATTCTATTTCTTTTTAATGCTGATAAAAAATGCAGAATTTCACTCTGAACCAGAGCAGAGAAAATGGTCAGACGACAATATGTTTTGTTTGTTTTTATGAATGGATGTGTTGTTGCTGTTGGACACCTGCTTTTCTCCTATGGGGGATCAATACAATGTCTGTCTGTCTATCCGTCTATTCAAATAAATTTATGTTTATAGTGTTTTTTTCCAAACTACTTCTGAACTGTTACCAGGAGACTTTGATTCACTGGCGGATATTGGTGCCAATGCAGAGACTTTTTGATCGAGCTTCAGCAATGATGGCCCAAAGACTATATGAAAAAAAATATTCAGAGCCTTTCATCATTTCGTCCTGCAATTAATTCCAATAAATCAGTTTTTGGATCCATTTTAAGCTTTAATTAGAGTTAATGTGGCTTCCCTGATATTTAAACTGAAAGAATTGTATTAAAACCATAATACAATTTTTGTGACTGAGACAATCCAAATACACATTGGCAAGTGGTTCATTCCAGTCCCCGCACCTCCTGTTGGGAAACAAAATTGGCAAATGTTCTCAAAAACGTATGATTGTTTTGTGAAATATCCACACGGTGAAGCACAGAGAACAAATAACAGGAGGTGAAATATTTTTTGCAGACTTTCATTTCCTTTAGTCCAAATGCAGCAGCCCTGATATTACTCCCCTAAAGGCAAGGCAAAGTGTGGCTCATGTCATTGACAAAGCAACTCATAAAAGCACATAGTAAATCACATTACTCCTGAAAATTGAAGAATCTCGAGAATTAACTTTCCTTTCATGAACAGGCGGGTAGTGGCGCCTAAAGAATAAATGGTCAGATAAATGAAAAAGTAGTTTGAAAGGAGCCTATTTCTTTGTATACTGTCTTAACTACAAGGACGTAGACTACTTACTTAGGTCAGGGAGAGAGAGAGAGAGCCGGGCCCCCTGAATATCAAACAGCCTGCAGCGGCGTCACCTGCCCTTTTCCAGCCTTAGACTTCATACATCACTGTGTCACTCCCAAGGAACAGGGAATTTCTCCAAGAATTCACTTTGACGGACTGCAATTGTATGCCCTCAGAGTTAGCTATAGCTTTTATCTAACTCTGCAATAGTGAAAGCACCTTGTAGAACCCGAACTCTTTTGACTAACTTTGTTTTAGAGGTGTCATTCTTTATGCAAAAACTTTAAGTCATAGATAATTGTGCATACAATATTTGGGTTGATTGATTTTTTAATTTCCAGCAGAGTATATTTTAATACTTAGTTTCTCAATCTACTAATCTAATCTAATCTGTAAACAACGCATAGTAATGGAACATCATTGATTACAACGCAAAAAGGATATTTGCGTGAAACAAAGAGAGAGCGTCATCTGTCACCTACAGTCTCTCTCCCTAAAACCTTCAAACAAGGTCAGAAATCTAGGGGTAACTCAGACTTAAATTTTAATAGCCACATTAAATCAGTAACATCAGCAGCTTTTTACCATCTAAAAAACATTGCCAGGATAAAAAACATAGTGTCTAAAGCAGACTTGGAGATTCTTATCCATGCATTAGTGACATGTTAGTACCATATGAACCAGCCCGGACTCTGAGGAGCACAGGGACTGGACTCCTGTTAGTGCCCAGAGTCAGAACTAAACATGGGGAGGCTGCTTTTCCGATTCATGCTGCTAAAATCTGGAACAATCTTCCTGAAAATGTGAGACAGGCCTCCTCTCTGACAATGTTTAAAACCAGGTTAAAGACAGTTCTGTTTGGCTGTGCATACAACTGAGGGATTTTATGTTTTTATCTTTCTTTTTAATGTTCTGTGATTATTTATGATTTTAATGCTCTTAATCTTGTTCAGCACTTTGAGTTGCCTTGTGTATGAATTGTGCTATACAAATAAACTTGCCTTGCCTTGCCTTGCCTATTTTAAATAGATAAATGTCATTATTTCATTTTGCTTTGAAAGAAAGAGAATCAAGGGGCTTTCCATTAATGACATCACATACAGCCTCCCTTACTACCACTTCCTTGATTCTCATTATTCTCATTTTCAAACAGGTCCAAAACATGCATTGCTTATTTGTATAACAGGGAGATAATGTCAGTATTCATCCGGCATCTGATATTTCTGTATTCATCAGGTATCTGGTGCGTTGACATATTTTTTTTACACTTATTGATATGCTGTAGACCCAAGACAACAGTGGGAAAACAGGTGTGTTGTTTTGACCAGTGTTTGATTTTCACCACGGGGAAAAGAGGCCGGAACGTGCAAGTGAAAACAAACTTGTGACTTTCATTATTTACAGTTATATAAAAAAGTGCACCCAGGACTCCAGGAAATCACACCATTATGGAGCAACATAAAGATTTTAAAACACATATTACTTTTTAGGTATGCAAAGTTTGGCATGTAGCGTTCATCAAGCAAATATGTGTTTGTTTGATGAAGGCTTAACGTCAAAACTTTGCATTCCCCAAAAAAATTTTGTTTTGCAAGTAAGATGATGTTTGCCAATAATTCTTCTGCTTCACTTTAAGACTGTAAAGGCCTCTCCTCCAAATCTGAATTTAATTTATTAAAGATATATTTTACAAGTGCAAATTAGTAAGTAAAGAGCAACACATTCAAAACCCTAACCCTTTTGGACTGCCAAATATTGTCTTTTTGAGTAGTTGTCAGAGCTGTCTTCACCTGACCCACATGTAAACAATGGAGTATAAAACAGGTTATTACAGACTTCAGACTTCTTGCGAGCAGATGACATGTGTCGTGGGATCAAACCCACCATTAGGTTCAGAGACCAATGCTCTACCAACTGAGCCACTGTCGCCCACAGTTGCATATGTCAAGACAGATCTGTTGTACAGTAATACGGCCGAAAGAACAAAGGATCTCTTGAAATCAATGTGGTATCTAAAGTCTGAAGTCTGCTGTCATTGTGTCCCTGGGCAAGACACTTAATCTCCCACATTACCCGAAACATCAAGGTTGTATCAATCAAAAACAGTGATCGAAAGTCAAATAAGACAAAAAAGACCAGCAGCTCTTTAAAAGAAAAGATTTGAGAATTAAATATTTTTTAAAAAGCAGTAGGTGAAAAGGACAGAGTAATGTACAATAGCAGCTTCACAACCTTGGACCTGCAAAAAACCTTGTTTTTCTCCTTGCTTCCACCTCCTCAGATCCTCCCGCCTCCAGCTGATGTCCAGCTTCACCTGCTAATCAGCTGGGAGGTATAAAGGGCCTGGGTCCAGACCCCGCTGATCTCTCACTCTCCATTCTGACCTCCATCAGACCAGTTGGTCTTGCCTCTGCACTTCACCTTATTAGATCCTTTTTGTTATTGTGCTTAGGATAGGGGTTCTGATGCACATTTCTAATTTTGAATACAATAAACCTGTAACTCTTTTGGACCACTGCTTTCTGTCTTTACCACGTTGTAGCTCACAGGGGCTACAAGGTGCAATGGCAGGAGCTCGTCCTCTAAGACTAAATATTGTAATTGGAATTGAAAGTCCCCTGATTCGAGACATGTTTGACATGTTTTTATGAATGGATGTGTTGATGACATGTTATCAGCAGGCACGGGCAGATTCCCAGCTCTAATCCACACGCTGTGCATTCCCTCAGCCTGTGCATGATCTGCTGCTGAATGAAGCGAGACCATGTGACTTGTGCTCAGATTTTCCAATGTTTACTTTGCACAGTGAGACATGCAGGATTCTCAGGGCTGCTACATGGAGGCTGCAGCTAGTTACTAGATGCCAACAGTGAATTAACAAGTTTGCAGCTTACGTCATGCTGAGACGACTGTGTGAGGAGTTTTACAAGAGGCTGGGATGAAAGAGCAGTGGGTTTGGGGCTAATTATTTCAGCCTTCTTGATAGGAAGGCTCTCCGTAACCTCAGGGCTTGCCTACAGTCTAACAGTGTGACATTCAACACAGCACTTAGCACCCCTGCACTTAGAAAAACAAATTGTTCTGTATAATGATCTTCATATTGTCTGCATTGAGGTGTGGCCAACATTTAAAACAGAGAAGTTTGTTATTTGCAGCAATTTTAATATTATGCATGTGGTGCCACTGAAAAACAGATATTAATGTTGACTTCCTATCAAATCATGACAGAAATTGTTTCCAATCAGAGACATGACAAAGCAGAAATGTTGAACTAATCTAGTGAAAGGTTGTTTATATGTTACAGAAGTTGATCTCTCAAATGTAAGTAAGTAATCTTGTTATGGGAATTTGTCTCACACTTTACACAGAGATGGGAGCCAGGTCGACATACATGAGGAACATGCCAGACCTATTGTGTATGTTTTTAGTGGTAGGGGAAACTGGAGCACCCCGAGGAAACCTACGCAGACACGGTAAGGCCGGGAGTTGGAATTGAATCCATAAACGTCTTGCTGTGAGGCACAAGCGCTAACCACTGCACCACTGTGCTGCCCGCTCATAATGAATGCACGGATGAACTGAAATCATGTAATTCACTTTCTACTTAAATAATATGCTTAAAACTATAATTTTGGAGGACAACAGGAACTCAGAATCTTGATGTTCGTACACTTGCTTATTTAAATCCTATTTTTTGACATTCACTTATGTCAGGCATGTCCAATCTCAGGCCCGGGGTGTCCCTCTGCTAACCCAAAGTAGTAATTGAGATCATAAACACATGTTCACGTGTAGCACTGTTATGCTAAGGTGGCCCTCAGTTGTAGCCATAGTGTACACTTTATGGTTTTAGTGCGATTTATTCCTAATTTCCTATATGCTCATTCCTCGCTTAAAATAGCAGAGTTACTGCCCTTCAACTTGTTAGCAACAGTTCACAACTTGTGTTTTTCTCCGCACGGTGCTGACTCGGAGTGCGTCTGAAGATCCAAGTGTGCCCACTGTAGTTAGAAGATATGCCATGTCACTGTCTGAATCGGCTTCACATTAACTGTGACTGGTGACCGACCAAGAGCAGCCCATTTTTAACAGACTCGTCTCTGATTGGCCGAGAGCGGACCAGGGCCCGCCTTCCCAGGGGTCAAGAACTGCATAGCATATTGAATTAAGTTGCACTCAAACCATGTGGCAATGCAATATGCAATATGCAATGCAATCCAGAGGGAGGTGCTGTTTCACAACACATTAAATGAAACTTAACATACTCAAATGTGGAATACAAGTCAAAATAGGACATAGCATGCAATTTTGCCAAATACAACTCTAAACTAAATGCCTTGTTAAGAATGAATAGAACAATGAATAAAGAGGCCAAAATTCCATGGCAATATGCTATCCATTTCAAAATCTTGTAATTTGCAATATATAAAGACATTGTTTCGACACTTTAGATATTGAATTGCCATTAGAACTTTTGGAATAGAACATTAAATGTCAAAATTGGATATAACATTACACTTTGACAAATACAAATACAAAATAAATACTAAAATAACATAATGCATAGCCATTTGACAAATGAATAGACAATTAAATTAAGGTGCCAATAGTCTTCCATACGGAAGTAGCTGTTATCATTAACAGTTACATTAACTGTTATCATTAATTGAACATTTTAGGACACATCTGCAGAGGATCTGATTATGGATATAGGTTCAGTCTATAAATGGGTAACTCAGTGCGGATGCTCAGAATTCTTTGTTCAGTTTTCATTTAGTTCCGGAGTCTAATGGAGGCTTGATTGGAGGCTCCGTGAAAACTGAGCATGCGCGCAGCTATGAGCATGAGCGCCAATGATTGACAGCCCTTGGCATCACTTCATTGGTTAAACTGGACGGCATCTATAGATATTGATCCATAGCTAAGAGAAGGGAAGGCGGGACTTACCCCTAATATTAGAATTCATAAAATGACTTATTTTATATCAATGTTTAAAGTAGTACTAGAATTTAATATGCTGCTATCCAGAATATATAACTACAATATGTGTTTATAATATTTCGGGTGTTCATTTTGATATGTTCAGATGAATTATGTTAAAAAAACAGCTTTGAAGTCGGACCTTTTCACTTCCGCATGGAAACGCTACGGGGCGCCAAAATGGCGACGATGACATAGGAGAAGGGCATCTCACAGCAGCAGCAGCAGTCTTAGCTGGAAACTGTAGGAGGTTTCACTGTCATCTGAACAAGGTATAAACATATTTTCATCCGTTTTGTACATAACAACTCTTTTAACCTTTTAGCCTTATTTGTTAGATTCAAGCAAACTAGTGTTGGGCAAGTTAGCTAACTCTACTTGATATCATAAAACATGCTAACATTCGTTTTTACATTATGCCAGTCTCACTTTGGTTGCCTTAGATTTATTTACCACAATGTACATTGTAATATCCATAAATGCTAATCAAAATAACTTGAATTAAATACATATTTTACTTTTATGAACAAAAAGCTGCAGAAGTTAAAAACAAGACTACATGTGATGCAATCATTGATAAAAATGCTAAATAAACCGTTAATAGGTGTTAGCATTTATGGATATTACAATGTACATTTTGGTAAATAAATCTAAGGCAACCAAAGTGAGACTGGCATAATGTAAAAACGAATATTAGCCTTGTTAGCTAACTCAACTTGATATCATAAAACATGCTAACTTGCCCAACACTAATTAGCTTGAATCTCACAAAAAAGGCTAAAAGGTTAAAAGAGTTGTGCACTATTATGTACAAAACGTATAAAAATATGTTTATACCTTGTTCAGATGACAGTGAAACCTCCCACAGATTCAGCCCAGACTGCTGCTGCTGCTGTGAGAGGTCCTTCTCCTGCGTCATCGCCGCCATTTTGGCGCCCCGTAGCGTTTCTATGCGGAAGTGAAAAGGTGCCACTTCTAAGCAGTTTTTTTAACATAATTCATCTGAACATGTCAAAATGAACACCCGAAATATTATAAACACATATTGTAGTTATATATTCTGGATAGCAGCATATTAAATTCTAGTACTACTTTAAGGCCAGGAGGTCATTTTATACAATTCTTAGAGTTCCAGACTGTCACTTTAACAATTCACCGCTTTAGTTAAACTAACATGTACTTGTTTTCAGTTTAACAAATTGCCTCTATGATACTATAAAACGTGTTATCTTTTGCACAGGTGAAAGTGAATGTGAATCAATGCATAAAATCATGAAAATTGATGGGGGTGCCCAAAATTTTGCAGACCACTTTACAAGACCCAAAATAAGAAAATAAAAAAAATAAAAATCAGACAATCACTTTGATGATGATTTTGAAAGAATCAATTTGCCAATCATGATGGAAAACACTTTTACCCCCAACCGTGTATAGCATTTACAGTATTCATCCTGTAATACATTTAATGGCGTGAAATAAAAAAATTGCCCACAGCAGAATGAGTCAATATTCTTTCTTTTCATACATTGTAATCATTCATTTGATTCCCAAGGTGTGGTTGAAGAAGGAGAGCATTGTTCTGTTAATGGATATCGTCTGGATAAGAAATACAATTGGACTTGTATTCAATGTCATTTTATCTGCAAAAAAAATTCTTTACCCTTTCTTCTTGTATCTACCACACTGTCAGAAGTGCCATTTAAAAAGAACTGAGAATGCTGTCTTTGTTTCATTAAAACACATCATCACGGAGACAAAGCTGCAGCCCTCGCTTCTCTCAGTACGATTACACCCACTTTGTTTTATCCGTCTTTTCACTTTATCATGTCCTTGACGAACTCTTACTTTGGAATCGTGTCCAGGATTTGACTTTTGTTATGTTCTATGGAAGAATAGCTCTGGTCTGGCGCTGTACCCTGCTTTTATGGATGTAGCTATCACTCACTGCTGCAATAATACACGTTATGAATTGTTTTATTTCACTTAAAGTTGGACTATCTAACTTTGAAACTATTTGAAACAAGTTGAAAATTGTATGTTACTATCACATAGCTGTTTACTGTTTTATCGATGATTTTCATGATGGTTATATTACTGGACTGCCTCTCAGCAAGAAGGTCCTGGGTTCAAATCCCGGTCGGAACAGGGTCTTTCTGAGTGGAGTTTGCAAGTTCTCCCCGTGTAGGTCTCCTCTGTGTTTCCTACCACTAAAAACATGGACATTAGGTTATATCCTCCAGCTCCGGTAGTCATGACCAAGCCAAGCATCATCATCTGGAGACCACTGCTCCTGAAGTAAGCCTTAGCGGCATCAGGATGGATCAAATGCAGAGGATGAATTGCCCTACGGGGATCAGCAAAGTTTTCAAATGCATGTATTTGGCCTTCGCTTTTTCAGTGAACAAGAGAGTACCAGCCCTTTCTCAGCCAATCAGCTTTCAGTATGTAAGTACGTATATATTGTCGCTGTATCAGACTGTTGAGTCGAAAAAGGCAAAGCTCTCGATTTACCGGTCAATCTACGTACCCTCCTTCATCTCTGATCCTGAGCTTTGGGTAATGACCGAAAAGATAAGATCACGCATTTACCATCCGTGGTTAGAGCTAAAACCATTTGAGTGCAATTAACTTTTGGGTTTACAGTGTACAAACAGTCAAAAATCAACTTCCTCCAAAGGGATTAATGAATCTAAAATCTAGAACGGTCTTCCTGATAATGTGAGACATGCTTCTATTCTGACAATGTTCAAATCCAACAGGGATTTTATCTATACTATCTTTAATGTACTGTGATTATGTATGAATTGAATGCATCGTGTGATTGTTTCTATCTTATTTTGTCGCATTGTGTGTGAACTGTGCTATCCAAATAGCCTTGCCTTGCCTTAATCCCCAGATGTTGATGCTTGTCTTGGTCAGGAGCTTTGAGATTTGATTGAACATGCTTTCAGTGGTAGTGGAAACCAGAGTCAGTGGAAGAAACCTCCACAGACACGGGGAGAGCGTGCAAACTCCATTGAGGTCCTGCTCCAACACAGATTTGAACCCAGAACCTTGTTGGTAAGGAGTTAGACGGGTTTTTTATGGTCATATATTGATGATGGTGAATTGAAATTTATTTAAACATTGAATAAAAACAACAGAAAAAAAAATAAAAAAAATAAAAATACAACAACAATAAGAAAAAGTCAACCACCAAACTTCACACTTATTCATGTTCAAAAGGAGTAGGAAGAAGCCAAAGGTTATTAAAGGACAACTCACCCTCAAATCCACTTTTTTTTGCTGATAAACGGTATAAATGAGTGTCCAATAGTGTTGTCTACATATCCTGGTCATAATCTTGTCACTTTGGTGCAAATTAGTTGAAAGTTAGACTTTCTGCCTAAAACCGTCTGTGAGGCGCCATCTGCTGGCGACCTGTATTACTACATTTGAATTTTGAATCTGGCGCCAACACTGGCACAGAAGTTGGACCTGACGTCTGCAAGTTGGACCTGACGTCAGCAGCCCCCCGCCCAGAGCAATGTAAACGGCCCAGTCTCGTTCACGCCCCCTTCAGTCCTCCAGGCTACGCCCATTTAGAGGAAGATTTGAACAGGAAATGTGAGTGACGTAAGCTCCGAGGAGCGGGGGTGAGAACCACTTTAAATTCCACTTCCTATGTTAATTCAATTTATTGTGATGAGTTATACAACAAATATCATGCTATAATAATATATATACTGTATAATTATAGTATGATATACATTATTTATTGTATATTTGTCTTTTATTAGGTTTTCCATGTTTTGAATATCCTGTCGTGAGTTGCACTTCATGAATTATAAATAGAATCATTTCATTTTAGGAACAGGCGCCTTTGTCGGCTGGTCGGTGTGTTCCAGTCCCTTCCGCACACAAGCTAAAAAAACTAAATGAGTGGTTTTGCATTTGAGCTTTCCTTGGCACAGCATCGCATAATCTCTTTGTCAGCTGATGTCTTCTCCCCATGAGTGGAGCTTAAGCAATAGGATTAATATTACCCACTGTGCAGCATGCAATAGACATGTTCAAGTGTGATCGCAAAGTTCAACATCAACCGCCATGTCACCAATATCAATCAAAGATGACTATTCTCCACGCTGATATCAGCCAGTGTGGGCCAGCATGAGAGTGGAGAGAGCCGAGAGGCGGACTTTCTCTGCAGGGGCACACATTTATCTGTGCTTTTGCCACTTTCAAATATTCTCTAATTCTCAAAAAAGTAATCTTCAGATATCACTGGATCTGTCACGGCACAGAGCAGCAATTTCCATGTTTTAAAAGTGCTAATGATTTTTCTTTTTTTCTTTTCTTAGACTGGGAGGACAGTGGATTGGACTCCGGGACGTAGCTCTACTTTTGCGTGATTATTTCAAAATGATTCATGTTGTGATATGAACCGAACGGACGTGGCACTGAGAGAACATCAAACACATGTATTGTATGCACGGTCACTGTGTAATTATTTGCTTTGTTGTTGCGGCATCAGATGTGTGTTAGCTAGGTTATTCCACGGAATATTTTCTCGGTCACAATATATTCAATTCTTATAATACCATAGGTCTGTAAGAAGTGAATACATTTATAATTGTGTTTAAGCGTGCTGTGACTCCCCATAGCTGTAATGAAATTGGGTATGTAATAAAAAAATAAACCAACCAAATAATTCTGGCTCCTTGTCTTTGAGTCTTGATGGAAAGATTGAAAGAGGCGTGAAGGAGTCTGTGTATGAACGATCTGTGAACCAACCAGCTCAGAACAGTCACGGAGGACTAGCCTTCAGGCTCTCTCACACCTGGGATAGAGACGCTTGTGAAGATTTCCCCGGGTCTTTCTTGTCTCTGAGGCATCACCTCCCACTGGGTTTTTCCTTGCCGCTCTGAGGATATTGGTGATGATCCAGAACATTCGACATTCAACTATATTTATGGACATTCATCGACATGTATGGACTTTGGTCATCTGCTCCTTATGGACCAATGGCTCTATGTGTTTGTTAGCATTACATTTCCTGTGTTGGAACTACTTTTTTGCGTGATCTGTGTTGGCGAATCGACAGCTTTGTAAAGTCCCCCGAGATAACTACTGTTGTGATTTAGGTCTACACACAAATAAATGTAATTAAATGTAATTGTACCTCCGACATCTACAACTAGAGGGTGCTACAGTCACCAAACTAAACCCTGAAGAAGATTACTGGCGGGTAGCGGAACCAGCTGTATTTTGTTTTTAACAGTTATTATTATTTTCCTGGATGTCTCAAAATCTTCACCCTTTAGCTCATAAAAAACATATTCTTAAGTTTGCACGTTTGTTCTTGGTTGAACAGTTTTCAAAGTGTTGCAATCAGTTAGCAACATAAATATGACCTTATTGGATCGCACCCGCTCTAAGACCATAAAACTCACTTAAAGACCTTGAAACCATTTTATAAAAACCCTAGTTACAGGCCTTTCTTTCTTGAAAGTGAATAATCGGTCAACTAATCATACATCAAAGTAATCGCAGTAATTATGTACTGTACATTACATTCAAAACAATCAATAACTGCATAGTGTAATATACTTCTCTGAGCTAATGCTAATCTTTTCTGCATCTCAACGACTCAAGGGAGGGGGAAAAAAACACACACTTTGAAGGCTGCGTGAATCAAACCACATGAAAGCAGCTCTAACTTCTCCAGCGTACGACACATTACATATCCCAAACACAGCAGATGAGATTACCGTAGATTTCATCGGCCGTCTCAAACAAGCGCCTGTGCATTCACGTCCAAAACAAAAAAGTTTTAAGACACATAATTATTACTTTTAGATTGATTGTCGGAACAAATCGAACATTCACTATCTAGTGATGGAACAGTCTTCCTGAAGATGTGAGACAGGCCTCCTCTCTGACAATGTTTAAAACCAGGTTAAAGACAGTTCTGTTTAACTGTGCATACAACTGAGGGATTTTATCTTTTTATCTTTCTTTTTAATGTTCTGTGATAATTTATGTGATTTTAATGCTTTCTTGTTTTGTTCAGCACTTTGAATTGCCTTGTGTATGAATTGTGCTATATAAATAAACTTGCCTTGCCTTGCCTAGTGATGTGCAATTCAGATTTAAGATCTTTTTTTTTTTTTACCAAATTGGATATAATTCGCTCAAGACTAATAAAGCAGTGTTCTTGTGGCTGGTTCAATTTCCAAAGAATAAACAATATAAAAGAGGTTCCACAAAAGTATACTTTGCGACAGATAACGGCTGATGTGACCACTTTTTGACAACGATCATTATTTGCTGAATCTTATTGCAGAATGACATACAGAGGCGCAGCAGTTAGCGGTTGCGTTTCACAGCGAGAAGGAGCTGAGTTTCACGGCAATACCTTTCTGTGCGGAGTTTGCATGTTCTCCTTGTGTCTGCGTTGGTTTTCTCTAGATGCTCCGGTCTCCCGTACAACAGATGGAAATCACCCTGAAGCTACAATCAAAGCACTGCAGTTCTTAAACACACACTTTCCCAACCAAAAATATAAATGAATAAAACTAAAATTAATACATATTTGAAAAAAAACGGTTTTGATTAAGCTTCTTTATAGATTCACACTATTTTTTTCTGATTAACGTAACAATTTAACCTTTATTTAGCCAGGTAAACCCAGTGAGATCAAACTGTCTTTTCAAAGGTCAGCACACATCCAGGGCAACACATTGACATGACAGTTAAAAGATAAAATGTAGATAAGTGGAAACCATTGAAAAAAACGGTTCATTTAGAACAGAATTTTTTTTCAAGAAGAAGCTGAAAAACAATTAGAGTCCAAACCCGAACATACACATCCACACTCAGACGAGACACAGCCACAAACACCCTCTGACCCTACACCTTTGCACTTGCTATTATCACAATAAGGACCTTTTTCAACATAGTGTGCATCCTCAGTGCGATGGGAACTGGAGACGGTGCTAACAAAGTCACGTAGCAAGGTTACTCTTTTCAAGTAAAACAAAAATACATAAATAGGAACATCTTCACCACCAAAAGTCACAAAGCAGAATGCCGGCACTTGGCACTTTCAATGGATTAGTTTTGAATGTTTTGAATAACAACGGCTAAGAGCTTTTGAGAACACACAAAACAACACTTGTGTCATCAACAACCTTGACTCAACTACAAGAGAAGAACGTCGAGAATAAAGTCGTGCTAATGCAAACTGCGAACCCCACGCTCCTTTCTGCTGCTGTAGGCTCCTCTCCAGTGGCTGTGTTTCAATGAGCCTCTACCATTTGGGTCTTTATCTAAACAACACTACCCACAGGGGACGGGTTAAGGGCCAGAGATAATCGTAATAAAGGCAGCGATGATATTTTTCAAACCGCTTAAATCACAGTACCATATTTCATTAATCCAACCACTACATGAACTAAAAATGGGGTGGCAGCATTTCATATTTATGCAGCTAAGATCTAGAAAGTCTTCATAAAAATTTGAGTCAGGCACTGACTGAATGATTGAATCTGACAATGTTCAAATCCAGGTTAAGAACAGTTCAGTCTAGCTATGCGTACAACTGAGGAATTTTATCTTTACTCTTATGTACAGTGATATTTTATGATTTTTTATTGCCTTCTAAGGCTTGTTTCAAGCACTTTGAGTTGACTGGTGTATGAACTGTGCTAAACAGCTAAATTTGCCTTCACTTGCTTTATGCCTAGCGTACATCGGACTGGCAACTGATTATATCCGTCGCATATGAGTTGCTGCCCCGCACACATGGACAATCTGGCGAAAACGGGCAACTCCCAGTAGCAGACCAGTCTCGGGAATAACAGCGCGTACATCGACAGCAACTGGCCTCAACTACAGTGTGTTTTCTGGCATAAACTGTAGAGGGCGCGCAATACACGCAATACACACAATACACACATGTTTTTGGAGCACGCCATGGAGTGCGCACATCGGGTGATATTTCCGGATCTGAGGACAACTAGTTGCCGAAAAGTAGAACACGGGCAACTGACTGAAACTGGAGACCGACTGTTTATCTCCAGTTGTAAGAGCGCTCACATCGACCGATTTCGGCAACTGATCATCTCCATCATCTACTCTCAGTTGCTAAAAGCCGCCTTGCAACTAGTTGTCTCAAGTTACTCTGTCGATGTACGCTAGGCTTTACAATTCAAAAAATAAGATCCCCCAGCAAAGTCATGGACAACTGATAACTTCAATGATCATTCAATAAATATCCACTATTTGGTGGACATATAATTCAATTCAATGCAATGTATTCTTGTATAGCTCTAAATCACAACAGTAGTTAGCGCGGAGGACATTACAAAATCGCCATATTCGCCAACAGTGCACCAAAAAGATCAAACACAAAATAATGCAATGACAAAAAACATTGGTCTATAAGGGGCAGATGACCAATATCCAAAAAAAGTTCATAAATGTTGTTGAAGGTCGAGTCCTTGGACCCTCCAGCATCAGCAAAGAACAACTCTAAAATAATATGAAACCGGCGAATACAAATTAAATTGATCCAAGGCTCAGGAATTACACCATTGGCTTGAAAATGTTGACAAGATCCTAAGAGAGGCCAGCCCTAATAGCCCAAACCGACAACCTGCAGGTGTCCCACATTCCGGCCCACTTGATGTGCAGCAAAGTTTGGAAGAAAATTGGCAAAGACAGTTTTATTGGCCTAGAATAAATTTGATCTGTTTGCTTCATACAACAATTCTAAGCAGAGGAGCAAACAGGCAAAAGTTAAGCATAATCACCTTGGGAGTAGGAGCGGCACTAGCATATTAAGCTGCTCCTCTTGCAAAACAGTGAAATATTCATAACATAAAGCCATCATCCATATGCACACACTGTTATTATATTTGTGTAATTCCTGTCACGTGTCTGCGAGATTAAGTCTGGGAACTTGTACGACAAGTTTGTGCCATGGATCAAGGGTTTGCAGATAATGTTATCGTCAATGGCAGATGTAACACACTATCGGGCTCATTTCAGGAGATGAGGCTTTTTACGAGCAGCTCCTGTGATTGCAGATGGAGGCCGTCGTGGTTTTTTGAGAGAGACACAATGTACAGTGCAGCGAACGTGGAAGGGATCGGGAGTGAAATAATCCATAAAATGCGTGGCAACACTACAGTATATCCTCTATACATTTATACACTACTTGCTCCGCACTGCCAATCCGAAAGTGACGTCATTTAACAGCCTCGGTCTCACGGTTCTCCACCCATAATCTGAAGTTTCTAGGACACTTTCACAATAGTGCGGTGAGAAGTTCTTGGCCACATTTCAAAATAAGGGTTGTTACATGATTTAGTGTGCGAGGAGGTGAGTGCGAAGATTGTAAAAGGAAGTAAACATGAGGTTCCCCGGGCGTGTTATCCTGGGACTATATGAACCTACTCTTTGTATGTGTACTTTTGTATTATTTTTTCATTCATTTTGCTTATGGGTGAGAGCTTTTTACAATCGACATTCAACAACATATATGGACATTTGTTAACATTTATGGACATTGGTCATCACCCCTTTTGGACCAGTGGCTGAGTAGATAGCACTCGCGCCTCTCAGCAAGAAGGTCCTGGGTTCAAATCCCGGTCGGACCAGGGCCTTTCTGAGTGGAGTTTGCATGTTCTCCCTGTGTCTGCGTTGGTTTCCTCCAGGTAATCCGGTTTCCCCTACCACTAAAAATATGTACAATAGGTCTGGCATGTGCCTCCTGTACTGGCGACCCCGCTCTCATCTCTGTGTGGAGTGAGAGGACAAATGCCCAAAAAATAACAATTGTAAACCGTTTTGTGACTCTGGTCTGTGAAAGGCGGTATATAAATTAAGATTACTTGCTTAATAACTTGCTTTTTATTTTGTAATTTGTCGTCCCTTAGTTTTACTTTTTGCTGTCTGTTGCTTGTCTTGCCTTTATGTCTATCACCTGTGTCTCATTAGTCTTTTGTATTTAAACCGTGATATTCCTTCAACCTGCTTTTCGTCATTCTTACATGTGTCCCATTTTTGTTCCTTTTTATATATTTACGCTGGATTTTTGTATTTGCATTAATAAAACACTTCTTTTTTTTTTGCATTCCTGCGTTTTGTAAAGTCATCCAAGAAAACTACTGTTGTGATTTTGGACTACACCAAAATACATTGAATTATCATTAATGTACAGAACTTTGGAAATGCGCTATACAAAAAAACTGGATTGGTTCTGGGAGTGGGGAGGGACATGGTTTGACAGATGAGAACCTAATAGACAAAATCAAATTAGATGCATATGGGAGATTATGAGAATACAGCATTTATTAAGCTGCCCTTGGCTGTTGCTCGGAGTTATTTATTTGAGTTTTTCTTTTTTCGTCTCAGTGCCGAGAAAGAAGGGTTACACACACAACTCACATTCTTTCATAAGGACCATTTCTCAAATTGAGTATAACATTTCTATGCACAAATGTCAATGAATACTATGAAAACTGTTATTTGCAACCATATAATTAACTATTTATCAATGGAATTTTCAGGAAATAGTATAAGACAGTTAATGAGACATAAATTAGATTTTTGCCATTAATTTGCACATGAACCATCTGCACGTTTTTATTCCCGCCTTGCTGACCTGTATTAACCGCCACAAAGGAACGTGTCCAAAAATGCATGGACCTTGCAAATGTTAATGAACCAAGCCTCACACTACCGTTCAAAAGTTTGGGGTCACCCAAGTGTTTTCCATGAAAAGTCACACTTATCCACCACCATACCTTGTGAAATGAATAGAAAATAGAGTCAAGACATTGAAAAGGTTAGAAATAATGATTTGTATTTGAAATAAGATTTGTTTTACATCCAACTTTGCTTTTGTCAAAGAATCCTCTATTTGCAGAAATTACAACATTGCACCAAAAACCAGACTTTTGCAGCTAGAATAGTTATTTACCACATAAGCAATGTATAGAGTGTATTTCTTTACAGTTAAGACTAGTTTAAAGTTATCTACATTGCTTTTCCTTCAAAAATAAGGACATTTCAATGTGACCCCAAACTTTTGAACGGTAGTGTATATTTAACACGAGGACTCCAATTGAAACTCCCATTCAGACCTACCCTGGTCGTACCACACCATAGTACAAATGACATTTGTTACTAAGGTCTGGAGGTGATCCATTGAGCTCCGTTTACAGATAGGAGAGGTTACTCCTTTTTCAGATTTAAACGATTGGATCTTAGTTTATCGTGACGTATGTAATGCGCCCGAGTCTGTTGTTAGCATTTAGCATTTAGCCGAGCCATCTCCTTTGCCGCTAACAGAGCCCGTGGGGAGTAGCGCCACAATTTTTTCCAGCGATTACATTTGCTAAACTTTACCCTAGCTCCGGCTTCAATTTCTTGATAGAACCAGACCGGATTACTTTACGATCGCATTCGTCGCCATTGCCAAACTACAACCTGCCTGTTCGACGCAAACTCTTGACATCACCCACAATTAACTACAACATCCGCCTTCCGCGCTCTCTGAATGGTCGGTCAAAATTCAACCGATTGTAATCGCTAACATAGGGACTAGACCCAGACGTTACATGCAGTGAAATGATGATTGAACAGAGTGTACGGATGGCTAAGGCCAGGCTTATTCAGACCAGGTAATCCCTCGAAAAAAGTTCCAGTTTTTTTTTTTTTTCACCTTAACTCACTTTTATTTAGAGCTTAGACTGGTGTATATAGCATAAAATACTGCTGCCAAATGCTAACTATTGGCGAGTAAACAGTGTGTTGCAATGGTACTCACTAGTCCTTGTTACCATAGCACTGACTATAGTAACTAACTGATCACGTTTTTGAATGTAAAAGATAAAATAAACTAAATTTAGCAAAAGAAAAGATACTGAAGCCTCGCTACACGTCCTAGCATGATCTTGAACTGCGGAGTGAATTATATGAACAAATAAAAACAATCATCAAATACAAGCATACAATGTTGTACTTTCTGTCAATTTCATAATTCATTTCTTCACTGTATTCATCAGGGAGCTTTTGACTGTAAGAAGGCATACTTTCTTGATTCATTTCCCTATTTCAGCAAAATGCCAGCGGCTGAAGACTCCCACGCACACGCAGACATGAGTGATCTGGCCCACGTCTGTGCCGAGGACCGCAGGGATCAAAACGGGAAGTTAGTGCCGCATTTGAACTTCCAGCCTTCCAGCCTCACTTGTCTTTGCTAATTACCACATGCACTGGCTCATCGTGCGTGTGACACTGTCCAAGCACCATCAGAGCAAAAAGAGCTACTCCCTTAAAGCGTGTCAAACGTTTGTGCATATTGCGATTAAACTATGTGGGTTACAGTGTGGCTGTCGTTTTACACACATCAGACTGTTTTATTCAATCAAAATGAATGAAGACTGAGGTTTCATCCAAGTTTTCATCGACAAGTGCCTTTCTCCTATTAGACGGGGACTCAAAAATGTACTCAAATCTCATACGGCTCTTATCACAGACCCACACAGAAGGGCCTTATGTTATCATTTACATCCATCAATGCATTTTTTTCTGCTTTTTCTGTTGTCCGGTTAAGCAGTTAAATCAATCTGGATAGACTTGAACAGACAAAAGCGGAGTTTTATTAGAATTGTATGTTGGTTGGCAATTCATCTGACACTACATACATACATTTATACCCTGGTGGTGGGAGCGAGGAGAAGGGTGAAAGAGCTGGTCTGGGGCGAGGTGGGGATGGGGAGGTGTAGGGTCAGAGAGTGTTTTTTTGGCCTCCTCTTTACAAAACTCAAAAGAGAGGCATAACTTTGCCAGCCCAAGTTGTATTCATTTTAAAACTTCTAGCCTCCAGCCATTGATTTGTTTTATCATAAGAGTGGTTTGCAGGTGCAGGTTTCTTGATAATGTAAGTTTTGCTTCTAACAGAAAAATGAAACAGACTTCAGTGATCGCTTCATTTCCTGGGCGGAGACAAATGTAAATCCGTAACAGAACAACTTGTCTTTTTTCGGCTGGAAAGCCAGAGACCATATTTCCTGAATGAATTGCGTGCCTAAATTTGCAGAAGAGCTTGTTTAAATATTGTGTTAACTGCTTTATTAGCATTTAGCTGCAGCGATTGAGTGCTCATAGTAGATTTAAATGCCCCTGGTCGAATTGACATTTATTCATCGTCATAACCTTTTGGGTGTTTTACAGTACAAGGCTGACGTTACCTAACTGCTTCAATCTCGGATTATAGGAAGAAAAAGCCAAACGGGTACAGACAGATTGTGGTTCATCTGGTAAGAATTGGTGTTCACAGTAAAAAGTAAAACATCATAATTGAATAAAAAAGTAGATCAGCGCAACTTTAAAATGTAATATTGTATAATGGAATGGTTAATCCACATTGTTTTGATTGACTTTATCTCAGTGATGTTGCGAAAAATATGATGGGAATATTTACTTTTTCAATTTTTGGTAAAGGCCCCCAGACCAAACCCATGCAGGATTTGAAACAAACTTTTTTAGGGTTAGGATTAGTTTCACCAGCAACCAAATCCTCTCTCATATAATAATAAGAAGTCCCTGTATAGATTAACACATGATAATAAAGCAATATACAATAACCGACCATAATCATATTTTAATTGTTTGACCAAGCAGATGACAAATTTGCCTTAAAGTGCTCTGGGCTATATTTAAAATAGCCAAAAAAGCTTTTCAACAAAAGCTGACTCATTTTGGTTACCCACTGCTAATGGACCAGAGAGCGATAAGTAAAATCCAAATTAAAAAGTGTTTCTTCTGTTAGGGAACACGTGAGCAGACATTCTCTTGGCTTTTCTGCCAAAACACTTCAAGTTCCTGTTAAAACCCGTTCTAAAAACTGACGCACAAGATGGCAAAAGCAAACTGGAGATGAGAAATAAAATGGATCTTGCTTAACAGTCGCACAAAGTCACACAAAACAGAGCCAAGAAATGTCCTTCACAGTGACTGACCACACAAATAAAGCCTGGACAAACAATAACGCTGTGTAATCTACGTATAATCTCTTTATATAACGGGCTGTTGATGAGGGAGGCACAGAACCGCACCCTTCAGACAATATCTCTGCACATCTGGAGCTAGTGCCAGTGCACAGGAACACACAGGAAACCATTACTCCCAGTAAGCATTTTACATTTCTTAAAGCAAGGCAAAGTTCATGCACAAGGCACCTCAAAGTGCTTAACAAAACAAGATTCAAATCATGAATAATCACAGTACATTCAAAAGAGTGCAGGTAAAATCCCTCAGTTGTATGCACAGCTAAGAGAACTGTTTTAAACCTGGATTTGAACATGGTCAGCGAAGAAGCCTGTCTCACATTATCAGGAAGACTGTTCCAGATTTTAACTGCATACATCTGAAATGCTGCCTCCCCATGCTTAGTCAAGTTCCTGTGCTCCTGTGTGAGTGTGAGTTAGTTCATATGGCACTAACATGTCTCAGATGTACTTTGGAGCGAGGCCATGGAGAGACTTGTACACAAGCAGAGCTGGTTCAAAGTCTATTCTCTGAGCCACGGGTGAATTCTTTCTAGCGCTGTAGCGATCATTGGTTTATATGGAGGGCCACAGGACTTAAACTTGGATTTGCAAGATTAATTTAGGATGCAATGTGATTATTGTAGAATTTAAACATTTATTTGTCTTCAGCTTCAGCTTCCACATGAATGCTTCAGTGTCTTGCCCAAGTCCACAATGGCAGCCCCCAGCGGTTGAGTGCGAGTGGTTGATTGATTGAAGAGGTTTGGAATGTACATGAAAACAATGTGTGATTAAAGCCCTCACCCTCGTCACTTTCCCGATCGTCTCCCAGGCGCCATCAGTGTAATGCAGTATAATTGTTCAAGAATTCACAGCCTGATGGAACAGGGTTACGCACAAAAATGGATTCAGTGCGTCCCTAGTGGTCAGCCGTGGGACATGCACCTTTGCGTAACTGAATAGTTTGCTCTTCTGGATGTAAAGATTTGACCCTGCGACTTTAAAGCAGATTGGAAAATTTTTAGAGTCATGGCTCTAGAGTCATATTGAGTGTGTGTTTACACACTATTATGCTTTTTACAGAATTAAACAGTAATCATGTAAAAAATGCTCAGAAATTACACACAGCAATTCTCGGGCCGATCGGAGCACTAGTGCCCTATTACTTTGTGACAGGTGTCACCAAAGAGTCCACATTGGGGGTATGATTTCAGTGTCATTACATTCAGGCCATAACCTAATATTAGTGAGTCTCAGCTGTGTAGGTCTGAGCCTGTGGCCCTGAGGGCTCAGCGCAAACGGCCAAAATTAAGACGTTATTCGTCATTAGTAGCTCAGTTGGTAGAGCATTGGCCTTAGAGCCAGAAGGTCGTGGGTTCGAGCCCACCGTAAGACCTACTTCACGACTCCCACTGATGTCTGCTGTCGTTGTGTCCTTGGGCAAGACACTTAACCCCACTTTGCCTGAAGCTCCCACTGAAAGATCTCAGCTCCTGTGGACTCACCACCTGCAGGAGGATCAGTGAGGGGCTGGTGCTCTGTGGACTGGGTGCAGCTCTGACTGCCACCCCCCCGACCCAGAAATGGATTAAGGGGAAGAAAATGGATGGATGGATGGATCGTCATTAGTAGAATTTCTAACTTTTTCTTGAAAACTGTTTAACCTCATTCTGTCCAGATTGAGAAATGACATGGTAGGGGTTAGAGTGATAAAGAAGAAAATAACTATGTTGAGGAATCCAAAAAATTAAAGTCTAATTGGCGCAGAAAGTTCAGACCATCATGGCGGACTTCCTGTTGGTCCCAGAGCAAAGCTCCAAGAGAGTATTAGGCTCGTCAATAACAACATCCTATCCCAATACTACTTTGTATTTTCTCGGGCTAATAATAATATAAAACTGCCTACGATGGTTGAGTGGATAGCACTCTCGCTTCTCAGCAGGAAGGTCCAAGGTTCAAATCCCGGTCGGAACAGGGTCTTTCTGAGTGCAGTTTGCATGTTCTCCCTGTGTCCATGTAGGTTTCCCCCGGATGCTCTGGTTTCCTCAATCACTAAAAACATCCACAATAGTTCTAAATGCAGTGAGTGAATGGAGGGTGTTGGTTGGGGCTTTAATGCACCTGTGCATCTCACGTATCTAGAATCAGGCCATTTCACATAAAGGTGACACCACTGCTCTCTCAAAGGATTGCCATAGAATGCATTTTGCTGCATACAAAAGACATGGTAAATAAATACAATGATGTTTTTCCTGAGCCTGAATTGTTATGGGAAATAAAAATGTATGACATTTCAGTTCAGCAGATGAGATGGAATCACTGTCCAAAGGCAGTGCTCCTTTTGGGAACACACAAGCCAAACAGAGGTGTGCAGAGAGCAACCTTCAAGCAACTGGGGCTGAACCAAAGATGTATTCATGGTTTCATTGTTCTGTTTCAGACAACAACTTCAATACAACATGTGAATTATTTGTGGATGTTGAATATGATTATACGCAATGGGAGTGACTAGAGGAGGGTGAAAAGCAAAACCATTCAATTCAATTCAATGTATTTTTGCATAGCCCTACATGACAATGGTAATTATCTCAAAGACCTGTCGATTTGCCGACACAGTTTAGAAAACCAAATAGTTTAAACATAAGATTTCAAGTGATTAAAAAAAACACACACACATAGAGCCATTGGTCCATAAGTGGCAGATGAACAATGTCCATTAATGTCATTGAATGTCGAGTCTCCTGGACCTTATTTAAATTTCAGGGGGAAGAATATGCAAAACTCTCTAATGTTCCAGACCATATTTCATCTTCTTTATAGTGTATAGTTAATATACAAAATGATCCATTATAGCGGTCACTATCGCAAACATAAATACCTCATCTGAATACTGGCACGAGCCAAATCCAGGAATTGCCGTCCAGAATGGTGTGTCTGCAGCTAAGTGGAGCTCCAACCCGATTGATTGTTTAAATTCTGCTATTCACAGTTTGTTGACTCTACGATCAATGAAAAATCTCACACTTGGTCAACTGCAATACATGAAACAACTTAATGGCTGCAATTTTGAGCTGTATGTAGTTGCAAAGCACAACACACAGAATCCCTTCTATTTAAAGGCTGAAAACGAATATATATGACTTTTGTTGTCCTAATTCATGTATATTGTACTGCACTGTAATGCGGGTGTGTTTGAGATTTACAACAGTAAGTTCTCAATCTTAATCTGCAAACAAATGCACGTCAAAAAAGTTCAATAAGAGGTTTAAATGACTATGTCAGTAGTGGTAAGGTGATAGTTATAGTTCATTAGACCACTCAAACCAAGTCAGGCACGTTATCACTAAAGATTATGCAAAAACTCAAAGATATAAAGATTTCCTATATGGGTCAGAAAAGGTCAATAGCAGCAGGATTCTCCGCTAGACGAAGGTGAAATGCGCTGTCCATGGTCCTGACCACGCTCAAGCCAAACACTTTCGTTTCCTTTTCGCGCCCACGAAGTCACATATATGAATGCGCCATTTGGACAACTAAATTCCTCCATCAGCCACTGGGAACATATGCCGTGCATGCAGGGAGTCCATCACTGCCACTGTTTGGATAGTGACATCAGACACCACCATACCGCATCCGCAAATCTGCTTTACAGCCTATATAGTGTACTGGGAAATATGTGCATTTCACTGCATCTGTGTTGTAATATGCATGCAAAACGACACTCATACGAAACTTATCTATAGTGAAACAGAAGCTTCGTGTGCTACTGGAAGCGAGGAGCCAGCTGCGAAGTGGACAGGAATTGGGTGCACTTGAGTCCGGAGAGGATTCTGTCATGCAAATTGCTGTAGATAAGAACAGACTTCAATAACGAGGCCTCTTTATAGTGGCGCGTTGTACCATATACCACGGAAAATACATCCACTCACTGAAAACCTAACCATTATGCACGTTTTTTTTTCTTCCACAACCACTTGCTTGGTGTGAAGGAGAAAGTTGGCAACAGACACTGGCACGGAACAGCTCTCCTCGCTTGTTGTATTACGGCAGCTCTGTAGGCTATATGCACAAATAAAACGCTGAGGCATGAATACGTAAACATAGAACAACAATCGCACAAAAAATATGCATGTGTCGTATGCATGGAAGAGGGTCACAGTGACTTACCCACGGCTAAATTCAGCAAATCTGCGCACAAGAGCAAGCACAACGAGTAGGCGCTCATCTTTCCCATATTTCGAAATAAATCCCAAACTCCATGTGCATTTACATGTTCCTCGGGTGTCGGCTGTGTAATCCCCACCATTCCAGCGGTACGCGTTTCAGAGGTGCCCTAAAACTGTTCATGATGCAGCTCAAGTCGGGAGAAAAGGAGCGAAAACGGTTGAAGTTGCCTCTGGATGCGGCTCTCACACGCAGGAGGCAGGAGGCGGGCAGTGAGATGTGCAGAGGAGACTGATGTGGAAGCGGTGAAAGTCGCCTCTGCTCTGGTTGGAAAAGGCAAATGCTGCGCTGATCCGCGTAGCAATGAGAACCCCGGTGAAATGAATGGATCGCTTGCCTCTCTCTCTCTTTCTCTCTCTCTCTCTCTCTCACTCTCAGTCTGTCTCTTTCTCCCTTTCTCACTATTTATCTCTCTCTCCGTGTGTCTGTCTCACTCTCTCCCTCTTATTCTCACTATCTCTCTATCTCTCTCTCTCTTTCTCTCTCTCTCTCTCGCTCTCTCTCTCTCTCTCTGTGTGTGTCTCTGTCTCACTGTCCACCTCTCCCTCTCTCTCTCCCCTCTCTCTCTCCCCTCTCTCTCTATGTCTTTGTCTTTCTCTCTCTCTCTATCTTTCTGCTCTCTCTTTGTCTTCTCTCTCTCCCTCTCTCTCTCTTCCCTCCATCCTCGGCCCCCGTGCTTGTGTGCGTGCGTCTTCTCCCGCCCTCAAACGCAGTCATTTCTGATCGCGCGCGCTTTTATTTCACTTTCTCTTAATCCCAGCCTGGATCCAGAGTGCTCTGACCATTAAGCCGATTCATTCAGGCGGTTTGATATATGATTATACGATTTTGTGTCGTACAGAAAGACTATTTTATGTAAACACACAAAAACACAGCCCGTGAGGGTTAACATGTACATGTATTTATTATCATTATGAAATCTATATTTTATACATTCAATTTAAGCAAATACAAAGGGAAAAAGAACAAAACAACATAACTAACATGTATAGATTTATAGATTAAGATATTTAAAAATATACATATCTTAACTAGTGTATTATACCACATTTCACCCATCTCCAGATGGTTTGGACCAGGAGCACTTGGACTAGGAGCACATAAACTCCACCTTATAGGCCCAGGCTGATATCAAACCACCTTGCTCCAAAGCATGAGTATTTTCCACTCAGCCACTAATTAAACAGACTGTATCATAACTACAGTCATATATGTTCAGACCAAATAGCTGACACTGGATTGAACTACTTTATAGACTAAGTATTTATTGTACTTTTAATATGTGCATCAGCAGGTGAGAGAGGGCACAAAACACAGACATTGAAACCTCAACGGGGAGTGTTCCATTTAAAGGGAACATACTAAAAAGGGCATAGTTCATATTGTCATGCCATTTATATGCTGTGAATTGAGCCCTGTGTCCAGAGGATCAACAGATCTCCATTGTCTTTCCTGTGTGGATGAGGATGTGCTTCTGCTGACAGCAGTCCAAAGTCCTGCATTAGTCCTCTGTTCTCTGTGTTGTTGCCAGTGATGAGACAGATGATGGCACAGACCTCTGCAGGAGACCGCTCCGACACCGGCAGTGTTGTGTCTGAAGCCTGCACTGCAGAGGGTGAAGAGGAACAGCCCTATAGGGGCTTATAAGACGCCCCCCTTGGGAGCCCTGATACTGCAGGTCAGGAGGTCACACACAGTCTCTGTCTCTCACAAACTGTGGCTTGTTATAGTCCAAGATCCGCTCTGCGAGGTCACAGTCCACACAAGACCTCCCTCATCTTGTCCAACATAATATTTGTGAAAAATCACACAATGTTCCCACATCATTTTATCAAAAACAATATTTTGAGTTCATCTGAGCTTGTTTCCTTTTCCCATTTCTCAAAGCATTATGGTAGAGCAGCATGCATAGGAGGCTTTTTTACACATTTGGTTTATGCACTATTTTCAGTTCCTTTCTCCGTCTTTAAACACAATAATTACATCACAAAACCTATTAAACATGTTTTTTTTTTAAATATTATTCCATAAACAAAAAAAAACACATAAATTAGAACAATGTATAACCACAATATGTTGCTTTAAAAGTTAATTACTATGACAACTAATAATGCTAAATTACAAGTGTATTATCTGATTTTCATAATTAGTTATGGGTAACAGACAACTTCAGGATCAGTAATGAAAGAAAAATCCGTTTTCATGCCTCACTACTATAACTTCTATTACGACGACACTCACCAACTTAACCAATCTGTTTGAACTTTGATTTGTTCATGTCATTTCTAAATTGAGTTTATATCACTGCGTGCCACATTTGAGGATGTTTTATAACACATGTTGTTCTAGGTAGTTCTTGATTTGGTGTGAGATGTTTGTTTTTACTAAGCTACACTACAGAACAATCAAAGTAAATGTCTAAGGATGAAAGTTCTCAATGGAAACCACCTTCTGCACACCCCCAAAAAATGTATTCAATAAAATAGAGTCATTGGATTGTATTTTTGCACACACTC
Source organism: Knipowitschia caucasica (assembly GCA_964034765.1). Lineage (NCBI taxonomy): Eukaryota > Metazoa > Chordata > Actinopteri > Gobiiformes > Gobiidae > Knipowitschia > Knipowitschia caucasica. Next base: position 32,554,674 of record OZ035828.1, on the reverse strand, counting down.
AGTGATACATCACAGCTGTAAAGTACGTATTGATTTGCGCAGCTGCAGCCCCGTCTAAGGTCTTTGGCATCAGACAAGCTTCAGGATGGGTTCCCTGGGGCCGGCACACCATGCTGTGTTTCATTCACTGTCTTTATTATGAGTCAATGGACAAAGGGACCAGCTTTTAAATCAGTTCAAAGACACACCAAAATATGAATTTATGAATGAAGTATCAGCCTTTCTCGGAACTACTGCATTCCATAGAAAACAAATAATAATGTTTGCTAAGCCGGTATTCCTGCAAGTTGGGGACCCATTAGTATTTCTGCTAACAAGTATAGGCTCCTACAAAGTCAATGTGTTGATGGAAAGAAATCATTGGAATTGTATTTCTGAACACTTTGAATATATTCACAACTGGTGTTTGAATCCTAAATTTCACTATCAAATCCATTGTATCTTTTGAATAAGCCCTCAACCATGTTACAATCAATGCCCATAGGAGTTAACAACACGGCATTTACCATTCAAATGCCGTTTGATGAAGCTCGGAAAGGCTCTTAAAAAGATCTTAAAGAGCTACTCTTCAACCATTAGGATTTCTGTGCATCTGTCTCAAAGCCAATCAAGATCAAGGAGCAGGCTAGCGCACAGTCAAACCTGTTGCTAACTGTATGGGAGCCAAATAGGGACCTAATGGGTGAAGTATTTTTGTTCAAATCTTAATTTACAATGTCTTTATAGGAGAGAAAAATAACACTAGGGACGTGAAGGATATTTGAAGATCTACAAAGTGAACCTAAAGCAGTGACGTGTGGTGAGGCACTGACTTCCTCTCAATCACATTTACACACACATGCAAAAGTGTGTAAAAAGTGTGGTTTGGGCCTGATCTTATAAATTGACCCCATGCACCACTTTAGTTAATTCCAGTTTTAAGTCAAGATAATGGTTTGAGTGTAGATATCTATCATGTAGTAATCTTGGAGTTGAAAAGAAGTCCATCTCAGCTTTGAATGGTAAAAAAAAATGGGTATCTCTGATCAGAGCTGGTGCTTGCCTTGTTGAGGCCCTAAGCAGAAGTCAGCATAGGGGCCCTATACACCTAACTCAAGAAACCATAAAAATTAAAGCAAGCATAAGTTCCATTACACATATATATTACAAATAAATAATTCACAGTAATCAAGCGATATAAGACTTGATTAGTGATGGATTCAACCGAAGATAAAAAAAACATTTGAACTTTTCACACACGATTAAAGATATGATAAGTAAGACTTTATTGATCTCACTCAGGAGAAATGTTCATGTCACATTTGGCACGGATAGAATAAATTGTGTACAAAAGACAAGTGTACAAACATGTTAAAATACAAAAATAAACAAAATACAAATATTAGCTATAATATAAATATATATATATATATATATATACACACACACATACATATATACATTTTATATAAAATAAAAATAATAACTAGTTTCATTATTATCACCACTAGTATTAATATATTACCTTAATATTAATATTAGTAGCGCATTATACAAACACTGTTAGTATTATGTCTAAATTACAAATGTAACAAAATACTTCCGATTATCAAAGGAAGCACGTTTATTTTGAAGGTGTCCACCGTAACCACAACAAAGAGCTTGACTGATGAAGTTGTTTTGGAACTCGTTAAAAGCAGAAATAAAACATGTCAGACACAATATTCAACTTTCTTTGCAGACAGTCAATGCGTCGGGTCGGGAACCACACGTTTTTTTACCCGTCTGTTGTTGCCGCAGTTCGCTGTCTTTTTTCCTTTTTTCATCACTCTGCTTCAGCGTCTCTGCCTCTGCTGTGGCTGTGCGACTGACAACAACAAGGGGGAGGGAGGGGAGGGTTGAAAGTGCGACGTAAGGACGTAACGTATGAGGATCATGGGAGACAGCAAGTGACAACTTTAACAACCAATCAAATGGGTGATTCCGGATATGAAGGGCCTCGTAACAGCACGAGTGAGAGCCCCCGCACTCCGGGGCCCTTCCAGCTGCGGGGCCCTACGCATACTGCGTAGTCTGCGTATAGGAAGCGCCGGCTCTGTCTCTGATCATTCCTATAGTCATTAAAAGTATAACATTGGCCTTGGTGGCTTTCAAAACGTTTTAAAATATGTTACATGTATGTTAGCCAAACCTACAGTATAGCTTCCCTCAGAAGAGAGAGAACATGCAAAGAGCTTTCTAGTGAAATCCGATGCAGCCGAATCCTGGTTGAGCGCGATAAAGACCCATATGTTTTGACAAAAGCACAATTCATGACCCGACCTCTAAACTGTAGACATGATGTTTGTAAAGGAAATGTATTTGAACATTGCAAATGATCACACTCTCACTGTGAGCTTTAGGCTTTTACGTCAACGTGAGACTTGTATCACAGCGCACCGCTCTGTCAAATATGAGAAAAAATGTTTAATCTGCAATTTCAAGGTAAAAAAATATGAAATAAGGCGACGTTTCATTGTAATAATACAATAGCACAAATCACTTGATATACCATTGATTCCATGATATTCTTTTTTCTTTCATTAATTGCAGGTGGGGCCCTCTCCTGAGCGCACGCCACTGGTCTGAAGGCAGCAGTGACTGAGAAAGCTTTATTTGTTTATAAATTCATTCTCTAACCAGACTTTCTGTCATCAAACCTCATAGTTAGATACCTGACTACTTCTGCTGTTGTTGCTCTGTGTTAAAAGATCTAAACATACTCACACATTTTTTTATGAAACACTTTAAACAAAAGGGAAGACTGTGTTGCCCTCCATATGGCAGCTGCTCAAGGAACCAACTGAATAAATTCTTTTGTGGTAAAGATGTTTGGCCTTCAGTGCATTAGCATTCGAAGCCTCAACTCAAGTGAGGCATCAAAGAAAAAACCTTCTTATAAAAGCCACATACATCTGATTGGTTGAAATTGTGAATATTTTTTTCCTGGGCCTTAAATAAGACACGAGGCCTTTATATGTTTTATTTTTCAAAGCTTTTTATTGGCAGGTTTAGGTCTGAGCAAGGTCTTTCTGATCCCAGCCAGCTCCTGCAGAAGTCTGGGTTTTCACAGAGAAGGATCTTATACAGCCGGTCTACTGTGAATTCAATTTGGAGAGACGAGAAACAGGAAGTTGAGTATTTTATTGAAAGGAGGTTTGGCGCCCTAGGTCCCGGTGCGGCCTTCGGATCGGAAAGGCTCCTGCGATGAGCGCGCACAATCCCCCGGGACCTAGGCACTGGTGGCGGCATTTGGCAGCGGGAAGAAAATTGAAGGCAGGTTGGAGGCAGGGTGAAGAGGAGGAGGAGGGGAGGCGGTGGTTGCGAGGCTTCAGGAGGCCGGTAGTGGGAGTTGCTCCGTTTTTATGCGGCTGCGAGTCGGTACAGATGATTGGAAGGGGGCGTCTGCTGAGCGATAGGCTGGGGATGAGAGCCGGCCTGGAGGGGGTAAATTTGGTTAACGTCTACCAAATTGAATTTTCGCGGGCTGCATTTCAATTTGGAGAGACGAGAAACAGGAAGTTGAGTATTTTATGAAAGGAGGTTTGGCGCCCTAGGTCCCGGTGCGGCCTTCAGATCGGAAAGGCTCCTGCGATGAGCGCGCACAATCCCCAAAAAGGCTGCGTGTTGATGGAGTTTTCGAAGCCTGGTTTGGAGGGGACAGACGTCGTGACTACTCTATTCTGTGACCGCTATCGCTAAGCTGTGACCGCTATCGCTATATGCTGTGACCGCTATCGCTATATGCTGTGACCGCTATCGCTATATGCTGTAACCGCTATCGCTATATGCTGTGACCGCTATCGCTATATGCTGTGACCGCTATCGCTATATGCTGTGACCGCTATCGCTATATGCTGTGACCGCCAGCGCAATGCTGCTAACCATTTTTTGCTATATGCTGTGACCGCTATCGCTATATGCTGTGACCGCTATCGCTATATGCTGTGACCGCTATCGCTATATGCTGTGACCGCTATCGCTATATGCTGTGACCGCTATCGCTATATGCTGTGACCGCTATCGCTATATGCTGTGACCGCTATCGCTATATGCTGTGACCGCTATCGCTATATGCTGTGACCGCTATCGCTATATGCTGTGACCGCTATCTACTGTGATCAATACTTGCGGATACTCGGCTGCTGGCGGCGCCTATCCGGAAGGAGTGAGCTGCGTAGAGATGGGGAGACAGGTTACAAAGCAGCAGTACGGACTTTAGTTGGGCTCTGAACCCGTTGGATGACGTTGGGAGGTGATCGGGGGTGAGAACGGTCCGTTGAGATCTCCTTTCCGAGAGCGGAGACGAGTGTAATGCATCGTGGGTTATTTTTGCGCGCTGGGAACGTGAGCGTTCGCATCACGTTCCGTCAGACGCTGCGGCAGCGGAGAGTGTTTGAGAAGTGCGTGCCGCCACCAGAATCTTATTGCTTCACTTACTTTGCTTCGTATTGCTTTGCTGGGAGCTTGCGAGGAAGCCAGTAGACGTTGTGCAGCCAGGATGGCGGACGCGTCTGGGCTGATGTAGGCGGAGAAAGCCGAAGAGGACCAGCGCCCCAACTGTTGGAGAGGTGGGGGAGCCCCAGCGAGGCCGCGCGCGTGGCAGCGCCTATCCTGAAGGAGTGGGCTGTATGGAGCTGGGGAGACAAATTGCAGAGGAGCAGTAGGGATCTTAGCTGAGCTCTGAACCAGGTTGCTGTCATGGGAAGGTTGTCTGGAGAGAGATGTGTCGGAGCGAGCTATTATTATGTTGCAGGCGCCTTGGTCTTTGAATGTTTGAGATGAGGTTGAAAGGGTCAGGGGACATTATGTTGGGTGAAAAAGAGCGACCTTTGTGTGATGCTTCCACTACGTCGAGATTATCGCGCATGACAGAGATCCTCTTTCTCTGCCACGTGTGATTCCACAGCGCGCAGGCCACGACCACTGGGAATATCTCGTGTAGGGCAGAGGAGATGCTCTGGTGGAAGTAGCGGCCACGGCCCGGCAACCCAATGGTCCTGGAAGAATCCCCCAAAACCCACGGAAGGGGCACGTCCGTGTAGAAGCGGAGACCTGTAGGGGCAGAGACATATCGGAGAGGGCCATTGATGTTGCAGGCGCCCTTACGCTTAGAATCTTGGGTCGGAGAGTAGATAATCAGGATAGTAGGATGGTCGGGAAGCCGCGTCTCGGACCGCATGAAGGTTGAGTGAGCAGTAGTGAACTCGCTTATGCAGAGAAGCCATAGAAGGCGAGCAGGAAGATGCTGCGAGGAGGGCAGACATGTACTTGGAAGACGAGCCAGAGTTCAGTGCCGCTCAGAGCCGCTGCAGGATGGGCAGCACGATGGGGGAGCCTGCGATCAGAAGAGTGAAGAATACAGGTATGGATGCCTTTGATTAGGAGTCCGATTGACGGCTCAGCGCAGCTACTCGGCCAGCTGCATCTGATAGAATCAGAAGATGAGGTAGAGAGATGAAGCATGACCGCCGAAGCGACCCTGGGAGCATAGGTACGAGGCCAGCGCGGCGCGGCATACTAGCCGGGCAGCATCCATTAGAAACAGGATAAGCTTCTGAGAGAGTGGGTTGCAGCAGTAGCGGTAGCAGCAGCGGCAGCAGCAGTACCTCAGATAATAACAGCGATAACCTGTATCAAGCCGCGGCAGCAGCAGCAGCAGCAGCAGCATCCTTAGAGATTACAGTAATAATCCTGTATCAAGCCACAGCAGTAGAATGTTGTCGTAGCTGATCAGTGTTTCAGTAAAAGAGATGCAAGTGAAGAGAGATGGCAAGTAAATGAAGCAGCAGTAGTAGCGCAGTAGCAGTATGGAGCAGCAGCAGCAGCAGTAGTAGCCGTATAAAGCAGCAGCAGCAGTAGCAGCAGCAGCAGCTGCAGCGTCCGTAGATAATAACAGCAATGATCCTGTATCAAAGCCACGGCAGTAGAATGTTGTTGTAGCTGTTCAGTGTGAGGGATTTCAACAGGTTTTTTACGGTCCAAATGATTTAACAGGTTTTACGGTCCAAGTGGGGGATTAACTGAGCCCGCAGTCCAAGTGAGGAGTTTAAACTATTTTTTTTTTTTTTTTTTTTTAATTTTATTTATTTATTTATTTATATTTATGTATTTATGTTTATTTATATTTATTTATATGTATTTATTTATTCATTTATTTATTTTAAAAATATAGCGTTCCAGATATAGGCAGTACCATATATGCAGTTCCATGTACTGCATAACAGTTCCAGGTATAACCGTACCATATGAGCAGTTCCAATATAGCGGTTCCATATATAAGCAGTTCCATATGAAGCAGTTCCAGATACGGTACAACAGTTCCAGATATAAGTAGTTCCAGATATAAGCATTTCCAGCTATAAGCATTTCCAGATATAAGCATTTCCAGATATAGGCATTTCCAGATATAAGCAGTTCCGTGAGGGATTAACCTGAGAGCTCACAGACCAATGTAAGGGATTCATTTTGGGAGCCGCAGTCCGAGAGAGATTTAAACAGCGCTTGCAGTCCAAAGAGAGGGATTTAAACAGAGCTCGTAGTCCAGGGAGGGATTTAAACAGAGCCTGCAGGCCAAAGTGAGGGATTAAAACTGAGAGCATGCGGTCCAATGTGAGGGATTAAACGGAGCTTGCAGTCAGAGTGAAGATTTAACGGAGCTTGGTTAAAGAGAGCCTGCAGACCAATGCGAGGGCTTTAAACTGAAGCCTGCCCACCAGCACGGGGCCAACTGAGCCTGCAGTACAAAGCGAGGGGAATAAACCGTCCGCGGATCTCATACTTACCCACAGCGCCAGAAGACAAGGGACAACACGACGGGACCACACCGTACCGGCACAAGGAGGCAGGGATGCGCACGGCTCCCACCGCACCGGGCTAGACCGGCCGTATGCAGCAGCAGGCCGCAACGAGACGAGCAGCGGCGAACCCGCGGAAAGAGCCCGCAAAGGAGGAGAGCGGCAAAGACCCACGGACCACAGCACGAGACCCGCAGCAGGTGCAGCCACAGGAGGAGCAGACCACAACGCAGCAAGACAGAGGACAGCAGGGACACGCACGAGTAAGCGTGAGTAGACAAAAGCGATTCCTCCAGAACGATTCTTTGCGAGGCTGCAGGAGCTTGCGAGGCTTCAGGAGGCCGGTAGTGGGAGTTGCTCCGTTTTTATGCGGCTGCGAGTCGGTACAGATGATTGGAAGGGGGCGTCTGCTGAGCGATAGGCTGGGGATGAGAGCCGGCCTGGAGGGGGTAAATTTGGTTAACGTCTACCAAATTGAATTTTCGCGGGCTGCATTACACACTAAATAAAAACTTTGGCTTTGTTAAACTCCAATGTAAAGACCACTTAAACAAGATGGTAAACGGCCATATTATGCAACTGCAATTTTAAGACCCATAGATAAAAAACAATGTTAATCTATTAGCAAGAGTGAAATTGACGCACACATCCAATTCTAAGTAGCGTGCAAAAAAGTCGAAAAATAGAGCAATGAAAAAAATGGAGATGACTCTACACAGCGTTTGCTCCCAAGAGATTTTAATTCTCACCACACAATGGTGTGACTACCCTTCATCAGACATAAAGTGAAGCAGGCTACACACCTCTATATATATAAAAAAGAAAAATGTGTTTCTTGTCTCTTTTTCTTTAAAAAATAAAATAAAAAATGAATATATACAATTGATTAATTAATGACAGGTCACATGTCACAATGAGGTGTAGCCCCCCCTGAAATGTGATGACAAGATACCACAGTACAGATAAATACCACAGCAAAAATAGATACCACAACATATACACATATATTAACAAATTTACATTTTCTTTGCAAAAATGTACAAATAATTGTACATGTTTGCAATATCACATATTTATACTGTATATTTACTTTTATTATATGACTTGGATCGTACGTGCGCTCTGATTTGTTGATTTGCGGTCTGATATTTTCCCATCTCGGACCGTTACCATGACAATTGGTCCACAGCGCATATCAAATTGAATATCTTTCCTCGGTAAAGAAAGAATGAGCGACGACTTCGAAGAGCCAGAGGAATTAATAACAGCAAATAACGACGAAAACACAACTCCTAACAGTCAAGAAGAGATTGACAACTTTGTTACAGACCAGAAAGCTAAAAACACGGTTAGGAAAACCAAGTCGGAGATCAATATTTGCATAAATTAAAAATAGTCATATAATAAAACATTTATTAACCTCGCGCTCGTTTAATAAGCTGATAATATATTTACAGTACCACAATGCTAATTGATTAACGAACAATTGTCATGGTTGTCATTTGTAATTCATGTTTTATTTTGTTAATTATTGCTGTTAATTTGTCTGTTCTCCTGTGTCCGTTTGAGTTTTACTTCCTGTTCCTGCCCCGCCCTGTTCTGTTTCAGTCCATCAAATGTTTGTTCGGTGGTTCTTGTCTTTGTCTTCCGTTCCTGTGTTTTTGTTTTGCATTTTTTTGATTCTTGTTTTAATAAATTATATCATTTTTGCAGTATTTAATTTTGGGTCCTTCCTCCTTTCCACCACATAACAGCAATATTTAAACAGTCACACCCTTTAAAATATAACAAATGCAAACATCATACACTTGTCATGATTCATCCATTAGTTCATGATGGGTTCACTTAGGAGGCAGGTCATACAGGTACATGATTCATGATGATTCATTGCTAAAGATTCATGTGTTTATTTATGAAGGAACTCCAGAACTCACAGAACACACTCATCATGGATATTGCATTCTGCCGTGTCTCATTATTATAAGGCATTTCTGTGTTTTTTTTTATACAATGTAACAACAACTAGAGTGAGAGTTATATCAATCATTATAATTTTTGTTATTACCATTCTTATTTTGTATGATTATTATTTGACAGATGTGACAATAGTGAAAGACACCTTACACTCCCGGTGAAGCTAGAGGTCCACAGATTTCAAGATGGCAGCGTTAACAGCAATTTTTTGGGGCAAGTGAGCTGAACATTGTGTCCCTCCATATGGCATATAATCCACATCCAGGGAGGGGCCACGTTTAGGCCACCGCTTTACTCGGTTTAATGAGTCAGACACCAGTCAATAACAAGTCAGCGGATACCTTCAGATCATGAAGAATGTGATGGATAGCCAAAAGGGAAGAGAAAAGGAAAAGAGCAGTATTTTCCAATGAAGTCCAATGAGTCAACAGGAATCAATCCTCAACACAATCACTTGTTATTCAGTCATTTTATCTGTATTTGTTTCTTTGATTGTTTGTAGCTGTGAGCTCATATGAAGCATGCACATTATCAGTTCAAATCATAGACTGTAAATATACAGTATAACAGACGTAGCAACACCTATATCTGCTTTTGAAACTGATGTGCCACCACCTTCGCCTACTGTGGGCAGTTGCCACAGGGCAGCATTTGTGCCGTCATAATTGATGCATGAGGTTCTATATACCATATGTCCTTTAGGAAAGACACCTCACCCACATTTCCTTCTCCCTGTATAATGTGTGGTTGTCAGAGGCACACACTGGTTGCCTCGCTGCACCAGTGCCCCAGGGCAGCTCTGGCTACAATAGTGGTGTGTACTACCACTGTGTGTGGAGTAACAGAATAATCACATGTGAACAAGCTTAATATATAATTCCATTCAATATTGTACGGCGACCTGGGCCATTTTGATAAAGAATGGACACAGTTCCATTCTGAAATGTAGCACACATTAGTTTGCTTAGCAGCACCTCACCTAATTGCATGTTATATGCAAATCAAGTTCAAGCTAAGTTCAGCCAGCCCAGAACAACAACGAACCAACAACTGCAGAGGCCTAAAAACAACACTTTAGGCTATAGTGAACTCCATGCCACAGAATTAACGAGTCTGAACACTTGCACACACATTGAAAGGGTTTGGCGTACCGTCACTTCAGTTGCTCAAGTTATAAATCACTAAAATGTACTTGCAAGGACCACAACCTCAGCATGGGTGCTAGGAAATTATTCTAGAACTACCATACTTTCTGGACTATAAACCACACCAGCAACATTTTAAGAAATGGACATTGGCCGCACCTCAACCTAAGATCTATGGGTTCATGTGGTACTCTAGCACAGTGTCTCCCAAAGTGGGGTCCGCGGCCCCCTGGTGGGCCGCGAGTGTACTGCAGGGGGGCCGCGGGAGGTCATAAAAAAAATAAACTAATAATATAATTATTTAATGTTAAATTTATAATGTTTTGTTTGTAATATTAAAATATTTGTGTTCATTATTTGACTTGAATAATCCACTGTAATCATTTTTGTATTCCAATGTTTGTAGCAGAGGCTATTTCCCCAAAATAAAATAACCAGAAGAGCCTATTCTTAATGTTGTCTTCTTGGTTATTATTTTGGGGGGGCCACGCAGACCCGTCAGATTTTTAAGGGGGCCTCGGTGTTACTGAGTTTGGGAATGGCTGCTCTAGCAGATAGACAACTGGTTTAACTGGTCACAACATGATTTAATGAAGAGGTTTGTGTGTTTTTATGGTGATAGATGGCATAAAATTGGACTAAAACATGGCATACTTTGGCATAAAGGGATATTCATTAAGTTGAAATGCATGTGTCATACGTTACCAGCAAAGTCAAATATGAGTATTTGGTTTTGATGTTTATTGTTAAACACTTGTATACTGTTGAGCTTTAGACTTTCTCATTGAAAGTTCACTGACCACAATGGAAGCCCTGGACACGTTCGTTCCTTAAGGAAGATGGATTGCTCTTTTCCGGGGAACTAATTAGGCCGTGTCTTCCAGTGCCATGTTCAAATGCCAAGGCCTGAAGTTCTGTGGCTGCAGGGAGACAGCCAACAATGGCACTGGACAACACACACACACATCCGCACTCTGCTAATTGTCCATTATGAATGCTTTGGGGTCCCGTTTGATTTAGCTGTGCTGAGGTCACTATTCAAACCAAGTCCATTTCATTCTGTTTCACGTCATAAAAGACGTATCGTGCTTTGATCTGCTATAGTGTAAGAAATATTGCAGTGTTAATGACAATAAATAATGATTAGGTTTAGGGAAGAAGTTAGGGTTAGATTTCTTTAGATGTGACTAAAATGAGGAGAACGTTCAGCGCGGCCTTTATCAAATAGATTTTTTTTATGACACATGTGACGTATGGGGACGATTTGACTTACACTTACAACTGAAATTGTCTCCGTCTGGACTGGGCCATTGTCCAACTGTTTAAATCAATTCAATCAATGTATTTAATTCAAACCTGCACATACAGAGACATTTGTAGGACAATTCCTCTTGTAAACATATGCATGGTCTCACACAATACCCACAATCTCTCAACCACAATGTAAATAAATCACATACAAAAAATACAAAAACAATACTAACCTATATACCCTTAACCTACCACCACCAGTAAAGTAAAGTAAAGCACATAACAATGCAGTACTGTAGCAAAACAACACTGGGAGAGGATAAGACGAGACGAGACTTATTGAGGGATCTCTAATTCAAATTGTTATGTCAAGTTTTCAAACATGTAATCGATCGTGAACCTTCCCTGAATAGCAGCCTTTTGGATTTTCCCATCAGACCACCCCACCTGATGTTTATCTGCTGTGTCCCTTGCATCCTCACCTTTAACAATCAGAATTGCTCTAAATCTCCCAAATCTACAGCATACATACACAAAATTACTGAAGAGAAAAATGATACTAGACTCACTGTACTTCAACACATAATTGACTTGCTCACTGGAAGATACAATGTGATTGGTTGATCCTTTCCACCATTAAAAGCATTTCACAGCACTCTTTGCCTCTATTCAATCTATTCAATTTGCCATGAGGAGAATTCAATTGAAGAATGACAAAAGTATAGAAATGAAATGGGCCTCAGAAGCGTTTAGGAGAGTCCTCTAAGTGTTATAATAAGCATCATTTGTCCCTAAATTGTCCTTTCATCACAGACCCTCTCTGAAAGGGACCCTGGTCTTTCTTTGTGTGTTTTGTATGACATCATCTGAGTGCATTTCCTCTCCTTGGTGCAACCATTCCCAGTAACATTCGCTGGAGTAATAATGATATAATAATAATAATAATAATGCCCTCCGACCACCACCACCAACCATTCACATCAGACTCATTCTAGGCAATGGGGGTAAAGTGTCTTGCCTTTGCAGCCACAGCCGCCCCACTGTGGTACCTGGTGTTTGCAGAGGTTACGTGTCTTGCCAAGGACCTTGACAGCAGACATCAATGGGAGTCGATGGAGAAAGTCTTGTGGTGGGCTCGAACCCACGACCTTCAGGCTCAAAGGCCAATGCTCTGCCAACTGAGCTACTGTCGCCCCAGTGTAGCAAGTTATTTGGTTTTTTTTGGTTTTTAAGGTGTCGTTTTAACTTGAAAATCTACTGCGAATGCTTTGCTCTTGATGTGACTGTTTTTAGAGCATAAGAAAATGACTGTAAAAAAAGTTAGGCCTCACTGATGGTGACGGGAGAAAACACTAAAATGTCTTAAGGCCTACAGGCTATTTAACATGTGATCACATTATGTTCACTTAGATATTATCTTGAAAATATAATGGTACCTAGCCCTACCCAGTTCTCTATCAACGATTTAGATTCCTTGTGTCCAATCTGGAAGTTGTGGGGGTGGGTCTAACTGACACTGGCTTTTGAGTCTTTGAAATATGAAAAATTACTTATTATTCTGTTGAATTGGTTGCTATTAATTTCCATTTCAAACAGTGAGAGAAAGATATGTTTTTTACACATTTAGTATTTGCCTGGTCCTCATTTAGAGAAACCTTGATGATGGATTTAAGCATCAACACAAACAGGATGCACCTTGAGCCTTGTCCAACTTTCCCACTTATGTTTGAAATGACATAAAAGGGAGCGTTTTAGAAATTATTATTTGAATGCACTCTTGTAACAACTTAATAAATACTCTGTTTTCTTAATGTAGAGGTAAAGATACATTATTTATAATCTTGCACAAAGCCGGAGATGAAACCCGACCTTGGGCGTTACTTCAGTCCCTCCGCCTGCAGGCCCCGCTGATGCTCAAGGCCCCGGAGACACCAGCGCCTCCTCCATTCATGTCTTATGTGAAGACTCTTTTAATATATGTTCATCTAGGAATCATACAAACATTATAGACACACACACACACACACATGCACGCACACACACACGCACCAACAACGCACACTCACAGATTTACCAAAAGAAATTACAGCAAATAAGACACAAATAAGAAAAAGCCTACAAATATTAAAAAGGGATTCTAGCATTATTTGGAGGAGGTATGCAGAGGACTACAGACAAAAAAATAACCTTTTACCACTGGTAAAGTCTATCATTTGAGATTGTTTATAGTTTTATCCCCAACCATTAGTCATTAAAAAGTTTTCCCTGCCCTGTTAATTATTCAATTCACAAACTCTCCAACACGACATGCACATGTAACAAAAGTTCAACACCATATTTTCCACTTTTCTTGAAATGTTCTAGAGCTGCCATCAGATTGTCATATGTATATATATATAAAAATTTACATTTATTTTATTTCTGCTTGAAGTGATTTAGTGTGGAGTGATACATATACATTTAATAGATTGAGTGTCAGTGGGATTGTGTTAACCAAACTGCAAAACACTTTGTGCAATGGTTATAAATCAGTTTTGGATTTGAAGTAGAAGCGATGCATTGATGTTAAGATAGATAGACGGATAGATTGACATTATAGATAGATTGTATTTAGTAAAATGGTAGGTAAAGTCCACATTCATTGCGAGATGGAACAGCCACGGTATGCATAACTTTAACTTTCATCTCAATCCACTATTGTGACTCTTAAAGTGGACATATCGTGTTTTCAAATAATAGATTTTTACATCTAAATCATTAATTTGTGGCCTATATAAAGCGTAACTGCAATGCCTGGGTCTGAGTCTCATTATTTGTAGCTCCACGGGCCTTTCTTTTACACCTGTTCTGAGGTGCGTCTGAGAGCAACCTGTTTTGGTGCTGTCTCTTTAAATGCAAATGAGGCGCTTTTGACCACGCCCCCATCCAGGTGACACAGGTTCAACTCCACCCCGAGCGGCCATTTTTGTAGTTACTAAGCACAGATACAATTATCTCATAGAAACTTCTCATTACATCGCAAACATGAAGCAGGCCTTCCTCATTGACTGAAAGCAAATGTTAATTTTCATTCTTAGTCCAGTCTTATTATCGACTCTTCTCTTTTTAGCTTTGGGATCCATGCGCACAGTCAAGGCAAGGAAAGGAAAGTTATTTATATAGCACAATTCATACACAAGGCAATTCAAAGTGCTGAAAAAAATATGAAAGCATTAAAATCATAAATAATCACAGAACATTAAAAAGAAAGATAAAAATATAAAATCCCACAGTTGTATGCACAGCTAAACAGAACTGTTTTTAACCTGGTTTTAAACATTGTCAGAGAGGAGGCCTGTCTCACATCTTCAGGAAGACTGTTCCAGATTTTAGCAGCATGAATCTGAAAAGCCTCCCCATGTTTAGTCCTGACTCTGGGCACTAACAGGAGTCCAGTCCCTGTGCTCCTCAGAGTCCCAGCAGGAGTCCAGTCCCTGTGCTCCTCAGAGTCCAGGCTGGTTCGTATGGTACTAACATGTCACTAATATATTTTGGAGCGAGGCCATGGAGAGACTTGTACACAAGCAGAGCTCACATGCCGGTTTGTTTACAACAGCGGCCGCCTGGCGCGGGCCTACGTCGCAGGATAAGACGCACTACGTTGACAGAAATGTTTAAATTGAATATTACTTATGCACAATTTTACAGCATTTAAAAACGTTAAGAACGTTTTTCCTTCTACAGAAGGAAAAAGACGCATGCACCTCCGGAGCCGCAGGTTGCCGACTCCTAGTTTATACAGTATGTGGAAGCAAATACTGTAGAGGATCAGGATATGTGCAGTTTCAACAATAAAATAAAATGCAATAGTCTGCATTACAAGAGAGTAATAAACATGTCTCAGAGTGAGGGAGGTGGACACAGACAACACTATTGTTTGTTACAGGGATGAGAATTGGTCAAAAAAGACTGAAATGCATATTGTCAGCCATTAGCTGGCTCTAAATCTGTTTAATTTGTTCACAACATATTACTTTTGGGCTCAAACATGAACTTTTAATGCAATGCAAAATTTAGGTATCAGAGCTTTACAGTATGTAGGGCGTTTATTCGCGCTTCGAGAGGAGAGGGGAGACGTGGACTGTTTCCTGCAGCAGTGTATTTATTGGGTGCACAGATTACTCAAAGACACGCATGGTCCTGTGCGCGTTTATGGGGTTGGGTACATGGCCACGATGAAGCTGCGCGCTCAGCCACAACACGGTGGAGCGGCTGCAAGCGGCTGGACGCTCACAGCCTCTCGCAGCCGCAGATGCCCCGGAACACTACGGCCGCTGAGGTGGCGGAATCCCGTTTGAGTGCATACAGCAGGTACCCCGCGGATACGGGCGCACGCTCGAACAATTCTCAACGGATTTACACTTCTCATAAACATGTGTTTTGTATGAGGCAGACAGACCGGCCCAACTATGGGCATCGGCCCTTTGGGCATTGCCCGGTACGCCCAATGGCCAGTCCAGCCCTGTCCGCTGGCATCCTTGAGCTTGGACTACAAATTCGAAGTGATGCACAGTAGAGGAGGGTTGGGCTGAAGTGTTTTGTTAGACGCCCATGCCCTTATATAGCAGTCTCGCTGCAAATACTGTGACGTAATAATTCCAAACACGTAATAGAGAATGGCAAAATCAGAACGGGTTGAAAAATCTTACCTAAACAGAATATGAAGTGTTCTCTGCAACCCATGAAGAGACTGATTTCAACTTTTTTGCACTTCTAGAGGCTCCAACTTCACAACATAAGGCATTTAAGACACAAAAAGTGGATTTTTCATGATATGTCCCCTTTAAAGCACAAATATAAATACATCAATCAGACTATAGTTTGAGTTAGGCTAGCTTCCTATAAAAAATACCAAGATTTAAATGTTACCGTACTCAGAGATTATAGTACCATTTTGGTTGCATGTATTTTACAATATTTATTTACAAAGTGCGTTTTCTTTTAGAATGTAGCTACTGTAGTAGGGTAAGTAGGTAAATGTGTTGTAGAGAATCAAACACATACAAAGAAGGCAACGTATCCAGTGGTATTGCTTTGAAAGCTGTGAATATCTAAATATTATTGCTTGCTAATTAATATAGAGACTGTTCTATGCAGTTTCAAAATTGCTTACTATTGTACTTTAAACAGCTTACGAAGCATAAATGTATAGTACATAGATATTACTATCTCATGTACATTGAAGTTTGGTCCATGACAAAGCCATCCATCCATTTTCTTCCCTCTAATCCATTTCTGGGTCAGAAAGTCTCACAGCACCAGCCCCTCACTGACCCTCCGCAGGTGGTGAGTCCACAGGAGGACGGCTGCTCTCTGACTGATCTTTCAGTGGGGGCTTTGGGCAAAGAGGGGTTAAGTGTCTTGCCCAAGGACACAACGACAGCAGTCATTAGTGGGAGTCGATGGAGAAGGTGCAGAGGTGGGAATTGAACCCACGACCTTCTGGCCTTAAGGCCAATGCTCTACCAACAGAGCTACTGTCGCCCCGACAAAGCCATACTTTTGATAATTTTGACATCTTAGGCCAATCATGTTTCCAAAGTCTATGTGTTTACAACAGCATCTAAGGCCTATATAAGCGCCATCCTTTTCTGTGACAATCAGACTTTGGCAGAGTTGTAGAGACTTTGGCAGAGTTGTGGAGAATTTCACAGAGTTATGTAGATTCTTGCTAGACTTCTGCAGGAGCGCCCATGGACCAGACTTTGGAGCTGTTTGGGATCTTGCTTAAAACTGCTAATAAATGCCAATTGCACAATGCAACCTTCTGATGTCTCCTTGTCTCATGTCTGGGCTTAAAATGAATTCGCAAAGCCTTGTAACTTTGAAGATCCATACTGATAGAAAGAGATTACAGATCCATACACACTGCTTCACCTTGTAGGATAAATT
Organism: Knipowitschia caucasica; assembly: GCA_964034765.1. NCBI lineage: Eukaryota > Metazoa > Chordata > Actinopteri > Gobiiformes > Gobiidae > Knipowitschia > Knipowitschia caucasica. The sequence goes on along the minus strand of OZ035828.1, from coordinate 32,537,558 downwards.
GTTATGTATTTTTTAGCCTAACAAAGACCAACATTGAGGGAGGGGACACAACCCCTTCTTTTCTTGTGCTTGTTTTGTGTGTCGTATGTGCGCTGGTGAGTGCTATTAAATGTTGTCCTTTCTCTTTTGTCAGATCTCCTCTTGAGTATCGAGTTGTCAATGCATTGATCCACACCGTATATCCACTTTCTTGGTTTATGAGTACATGGTCTCCTCTTGGACAGGATGTTTTTATAATCCTGGCGGCTCACTCGTGCTTGACTGGCTTCAGAGTCCAAATCCCAAACCTTCAAATGTCTGTGAGCACAGGGAATGTAAAGTCCAAGCTCCACTGATACTGGGATGATGTGCAGCAGCAGGAGCAGCAGCAGGAGCAGCAGCAGTGGACTGTGACCAGGCCTATTTAAATCCTCATTCATCCCCACTGGATAGAGTTAGCACGCTGAAGCCTGCAGTGTTTATTTGATTTTTATGTTATTCATTTGATGGACTGGTTGGTCATCTGTGGAAATAAGGATAGGTTCTTTCAGGCAATATCACGGTATTTACTTTGCACCACATGAGAAGAGAAATGTGATATTTGACCAAAGGGATGTTTCTCTATGGAGGAAATTATTTGCTGACACAATAGTTGTACAGGTGCATTGGTCCTGTGCGTGGGTGCAATTCTCGCCATGGCCTATCCCCTATCTTCTGTTCGTAAGTGAAATAACATCCGGGGAGAATGGGTAAAAAAATTGCATCTATAAATATGTGTTTTGACTGAAAACATTTGCGTGGGTCATATTTTGGGCTGTTTGTGCTCCAGGCTGCTACCACAGGCACGCATCGGAAATCAACCTCACTGCCTCCTATGTGCAACGCTGTGGCGGCCAGAACTACGAACCTTTCTGCTTCAAAACAGCAGGTTAGAGAACAAATGCAGTCGCGCTCACTGCTGATTACTTACTTGCTGATTACATATATTGGTCACGACTGTCTCCAGACCAAACAATGACGCTATATATATTTCCACTGCGGTGATCGTCATATGCACTGTAAAAAAAAAAACATCTGACTGACTGAGAGTATGAACAAAACAGTAGCTTTTATTTGTCAATTCAAGTCATTTCTGCTATGTTCATTAGTTCTGCTGTATATACTGTAAAAAGCAATAACAAAAGCAGAGATTGTGTATACTATATTAAACTAACACATTTTATTTTTTTAGAGGGGTTTGGATTAATATACAGTAAATATGTTTTGCTTTGTCCAATCCCTTGTCAAACCAAATCAAGGAAAAGTCTGCGATTTAATGGGATTAATTGTGAGTTCACCATGACATTAATGCAAATCCTAATCATTCGACAGTTCTAGTAAACTTATAAAGTAAAAAGCAGCAACATTAACACGCTTGAGTACATTACTTTGAAAACAAAGAAGTAATTAGAACCGTCTCTTGATTTCGTTCATACTTATTGAACATGCAAACTCCACAGAGAGAGGCCTTGTCTGGATGAATTAAACCCAGGACCTTCTTCACGTTCCTTGCTCTCAAAGCGGTTTGGTTCAGCCACAAGTTTGCACATCCATGTATCTTAGGTCTCTGTCTCATCTTTAGATCAGCTTTGTCAGGGAAAACGAGAGCACCTCAGAATGAAAAAGACATTTGTAGTCAGGGTTGCCAGGTCCAAGAAAAATTTCCAGCCCAATGACCTCTCAAAACTCGACCAAAAAGTATGAAAACTAGCCCAATAATTAATTTCAGTTCAATTTAAATTTATTTATCAAATAAACATTCTGTTTGCCAAACAACATTGGCTGGTTTATTCTCCTTTCATCAGCTGCTGTATTGACACACAAAGACATAGGTGTCAGTCAAAAGTTTGTTTAAAAGAGTGTGTGTTTCATTACCTAGTACCTACCTAGATTAGTTAATTATCTTACATTTTCACTCTTCCTCTTATCCAGTTCTGCTGCAGCTCTGTTGATAGACAAGCGTCCAGTTAAGAAACTGTAAAACTGTAAAACCGCTGCACGTGCGGCCTCTGTCTTGCGTAGGGGGGCGTGCCGCGGCACCACTCAAAGGCTTGCGTGTGAGTGAGAGAGAGAGCGAGAGAGACGGGGAGGGTGGGGGTGGGGAAGGGGGGTGAGGGACAGTGCTGAGCTTTGAATGTGACGAATCTGATTGGGAAAAATAGATAAAATGACAGATAAAGTTGCGGCCGCGGACAGTTTAAAATCAGCCCAAGAAAACCGCAACCCACAGCACAAGATTTTTTCCCGCAACGGCCAATTTAAAGTAGCCCAATTGTGCGGGAAAACCGCGGACCTGGCAACTCTGTTTGTAGTACAGAGTTTCTACAAGCGTCTTGTTAAAAATGTTTTTTGTGTTTTTTAATAAACATTTGTGGTCTGTGCTGTTGTGTTGTAGACCAAAGTAGCACAGTAACATGTTTGGACCAAAATGGTAGTTGACAAATTAAACTTTTGAGAAGATATATGGAAAAGTTACATATTGGCCATATTGTGAGAGCCAAATACCAACATTTTCAAGTATTTTAGGTATTATTTTCAAATGTATCAATTCGTTTGTTTTAAGACTTTTTAAAACCCTGTAGGAACCCTGTAATAAGGTACATGTTTTCTTGTACGTTCAAAAAATATTACTAAAACTCTCTGTCTGGGAAATGTATTCATGGAACTTGAAAAAGTGAGGTACACCAGCTTAAAGGTAAAATACTTATGTAATACTTAAGTCTTATTCAAGAAGCTATACCCGATTTATTTTCTAATGAGTTCATAAAAAAGCGTATTCCTACATACAAGTTGTATTAAAATCCGTAATATAATTGAAAACTTGAGCTCATTGATTCCTGTATGAATTCAGGTCGTAAAAAGTGGTGAGTAGAAACTTAGCGTGACGCCCGCTCGCCTCCAATCACAGAACGAGGAGTGGCGCTGTTACGAACAGGCTGCCTCCTCCATCCTCTACAGCGCTGGTAAAAACAGTAGCATGTTAGCAGAATTGGCTATAACTCCTCTTTCTGTAACTGCATACACAGCAAAACAGCCCGAATGAAACAGTGAGGAAGAGAAGAGGGAACTAAAGCAAAAGAATCATCAAAGAAGAAATCAAGCCCGAGTGAACATAGCTAGCTTGCATAGTACCCTCTGGAGAGACCTGCGGGACCACCTTGGACTACGTTTGGACGCAAAACTAGCAGTAATCTTTCAATTATATTTTGTTAACAGTGCGTTGCTTTTATACCACTTCATCGGTGATTGTTGTACAGCTTACAAGAAGCGTTTGCATACGTATCAGACCGCAAATAAAACTAGATGGCTTCAAGGGATGAGAGCGTAGGGGAAATGAGAGACCTGTGAGCAAGATGAGGGGCGGTGCTAAACATTCAAACTGAAAAAAAAACTTGGAGAAACAGGTATTGCTCCTTTAAGATTAGGAGATCCTTCATGTATCCCACAGTGGGGAACTTTCATTGTTGCATCACCAGTTACAGAACAGCATAAGAGGAGCACACAGAAAAATATCGGTGAACTATAACTCTATACTAAAATAAAATCTCTGACTTAAGCACAAGAAAGAAGCATGAATAAAATACTGTACATCATATCACCAGATATATTACACATGTATGACAACTCTTGAAGAGGCGGTGAACTAATCGTACCATAGATTATATTTTGTGTGGGAAGAGCATTGTTGAAATTGTTTCCTGGTATATTTATGTGTTTTCACTGCATGTTCATGCATAATTCATTATTTTTATGCAGCCACGGTAAGGATAATTTAGACAAGACAAGTGTGACTACCTGCTTCCCTGTATAATTTATTGGCAGCTACTTTTGCAGAGGTTAAGCAATTAATTTGATCCAGTGAAGTCTGACGTGATCTCTGGTGACTGACTTGGCTCAGCCTTGGAATTCATATGAAGTGACACGTACAGTATCAATGCTGGCAGAGTAATCACTGCAGCATCAACAACCCGGGCTTAGCACATGACGAGATCTATGGACTCACACCACGCCATCTGGAGTCAATGATGGAGTGTAAAGCTGTCGCAATATTAATCCAACTTTGTATGTTATTATTTCAACATTCACCCTTTGACTGCCATTGTGCCATGCTCTGCCGTCATCAAGAGCCTGATTGGGTTATTATTCTAGCATTATAATACAAGTAATAACATACTATGTGTGTCGCTTTGGTCTCTATTACACTCAACAAGAGAAAAATAACTTAAAGGTCCTTAAAACATGGTTTGGATAAAAATGGTCAGCAAAATGGGATACATATGAGGTAATATTGCTTGAATCAAAAGGTTTATTTATTGATTATTGAGTACATTTTGAATGTGTAAGAGTGTGTATGTGAAAGATTTGCCAATGGGACAAAGACATTTAGTTTTATTTCAAGAATAGTCTGTTTATTTTCTCATTTCAAGGGAGATATCTCTTGTATCTTTTTTAAACAAGACAACTTTGCATGTTCCATTGTCAAATCTTGTTTTAAGGCAGTCAGAATGTGCTTAAATTAAGATACATTTTGGCAAATTTGAGAAATGTTTTACTTATTTTTAATCACTTTTTGGAGTGAAGGAAGCGATGTTATTACCTTGATAGTATACTTGACGCATATGAGCAAGACACAAGAAAACCGTCATAAAATGAATCTGAATCTGGTAATAACATCACTAGCTTAATATTGTCTGGTATAGAAGAACCAATTACCTTTGTTCTGTGCCTTTGTTCGCCTCCTCCTCAGAAACATGTACAGAGGCGTGAGGTATGTAGCATGGTGGTTAGTGGGAAACACTCAGTGGGGCCGTGGGTCTTTCAGTGTGGATATTGCATCTTTCTCTTTGTGTCTCTGCGGCGGTCCAGTTTCACCCACCACACCCAATAACATGCACCCTGAGCCAGCCGAGTATCCACATCTGTGTGATCATAGTAGTGGCGAGGACATAATTCCATACAGGGACAATAAAGTGCACTACAAGGTAGGGTTGCCAACCGTCCCTTGAAATACGGAATTGCCCCGTATTATAGAAACACTATGTGCATCCCGTATTGAATCGATACGGGACGGCTTTTGTCCCGTATTTTCAGAGCCACCTTAAATGTATCACTCACTCACTGCATGTCCCACGCGCGACACACACGCACACAACACACACAAAGTAATCATAGTTTAAGCGTCTACCTTTCGGCCAATCAGTGTCAAAGGGGCGTAGGCTTGATCACATACATTGGTTTAATGTGGACAGGCGCCAGCGTGGGCCGCTCCCGCATTATCACCACAGCAGAAGTTTCATGGGTAAAGTAGCGCCATATTCCTAGATTCGGACTTCCGAGGTCAATAGTTCACAAAAGCTGCTTTGTGAAAAAAAAAGTCACTGTGATGATCATCTCTACGTTGTTTTTTCAAATCCAGTGCACTGCTTTAATGCAGAGAAATCCATTGAATCCAATGCACTGCAAGCGCCGAGAAAAGTGCTTAGGGAGCGTCAACAAATGTTCAGACCAGCTTTGTAAACGAACAATAGCTTTTACTGAAGCCATGTACTACAGACTTTGATTTCAACATTTGTGAGTTTTTTTAATGAATACATATGTTTTTCTTTTTTATTTGCTTTTACAGTAATGGTCTTTACTGTAATATACATAAATAATGTATGTTACAGCATTTGTCTTTTTTATATTTTTTGCATGAAGTCCTTAACCAGCCAAAGAGTTCCACCTATTTATTCAATTTCATTTTGGACTAAGGATTTGTTTTTTTTATATGTAGTCAATAAATTACATTCTAAAAATTGTGATGATGAAATACCATGATTACTGTGTAGATTGAAATTAGGACAAAAAAGTGCTCAAACCGATCCACCCAAATGGTGTCCCTTATTTTTTTGTTCTCAAGTTGGCAACCCTACTACAAGGACATGAGGAAAAGACCCTGCAGCAACTTGACCAAAATGCCATACGTGAGCAAATGTAGCAATGGGTCAAAATACAGAAGACAAAGTTTTCTACGGGGATGAATAAAGTGTACATTTAAATGTCGTCTGTGTCATCTTCAGGTAAAGACAGAGGTCTAGCTAGTTGTATAGTGATATATTGATCAAGGGGTTGTGTAAGTGTATAAATATGTACACATTAAAATTGTAGCAAACTTGCCATTAACCCACTAACTGATTTATTACATATACCTCATAGAAAAAACTTCAAACGCTGTCCTATTTAGAAAAGTTTAGTACATGGGTTGTTAATCACATTCTACTCATGTTTGTGGATTAAAACTCTGAGGAACATATTTGAACAAGTTTGAGAAAAGCAACAAGAAGAAAATCATTGTGGGCTAATTGGTTTAACCTTGTTTCAAGAACTTGATTGTTTGATGGTTAGGTATACAATCAAGTGTACTGCCAATAACAGTACCTTAACAATACATTAATCAAGATGTTTTTAAAAATGACTACAGATCACAAAACATCACTGATTATAAATATACGCTTACAAGGCTTTATCATCCTTCATAATCCTGCATCTCCCATTTAAAACCTTCCCACGATAATCCAGCGATGGGCAGAGTGGTGAGCCGGGGGTGGTGGGTCAGCTGGGTCTCAGATTGTGGGTCGTGACCTCTGCTTGTGTACACGGGCTACATAAAGGACAGGTCTGTGATGCGCCGGAGTCCGTATCTCTGGTCCAGTGACAGTGATGGTTGGGTTGAGAGTCCTTCGGCAGTGTGTTTGCGATGCTCCTTCACGATAGCACTGCAAAGATGGAGGCTCCGACGGGAAGGATTCATTACTAGGAGCCGCTGCTGCCGAGAGTGCTCTGAGGTCTGCTCCATATGGCTCAATAGATGGATATAAAGAGCTTATATATGCCCACCCCTCCTTGTTTTGTGAGATTTCCTTTCCAATGTACAGAGAAGCCACAGATTACCGTGACTGTGACACTGTTGTCTTTGCAGTGAACGAATGCACTACATCTGGATGACAATGAAAATGTGTTCACTAGACGTTGGCGCTGAAAAATCACTTCTATCTATAGGCCCCAGATCAAGGATTTTATTGCTTTATGCACATTGACAAGGATTCAAGCTTGTTTTTGGCAGAATGCTGCTTCATTTTATTTTTGACCCCTGCAAACGAGGCCGGTTATTCAGTCATTCTTTATTGAGTATTTTGATCAATTTCAGTGGTGGAAAACTGAGCTCAGAGAAGCGGCTTTGTCACTTTTGGTGAGAGCCGTAACTCGGAAGGCAGGAGACAAGCCAACAGCAGCACAATACAATCAATCAGGTCATCACAAGAGGTGTAAGATCGATTCTGACGCACAAACAAAAACCGTGTTGCTTCGTCTTCATGGTCCAGTTGAGAGATATTTTATTCATCCCACAGTGGGGAAATTTCTGTGTTGCAAGATAAGTGAACAATAAATAAAATAAGTGATAAAAAATCTCTAACTTTAGCAAAAAAAAGAAGCAACTATATATTCTAGTGCAGAAATATATAGTTGTATGTATACATCTGCACATGCATAAATAGAATGCATTATCAGCATATAGTCAAAACATTTGGTTTGTGAAAAGGCCTGTATAGTATATGATTAGGAAATGTGGGACATCGCAAAGAAATAATTGTGCAACAGTGTATTGACCAACATATTGTGTGAGCTCTTCAGCCACTGCATGCATAATAACAAAAATGCAATGAAAGAAAGAAAATACCACAACATTTGCCTATAATTCATCCCAAAATGATGCAAATGTTAAGGCGTGGGAAGGTGTGAAAGCAATTCTTGTCAATTCAGGAGCCATCACGAGGCCGTTCTGTGACAGGAAAATAGTATTTTTCAAATGATTTGATCCTGTTAGACACAAAATCTTGCTGCGCAGAGAAATGGAGATGCAAATAGAAATGGTCAAGGGAACTGTGGAAAAGAAAACAGGAGAGATAAAATGAAAACAATAGAAACCGCAGGTCACATTCATAGCAATAAATGTTGGCTTATGTTAAGCCTGTTGGAAGTGAGGGGAATAAAACATATGTAATTCTCCAATATTCACACAGAAACAGAACAGTCGGACCGGCCATTATAAAGGGAATGCATATTAACTTTGTGTTATTGTTGTAATCTATCAACATGGGATTTTACAATTTATTTATTGACTCATGAAATCAGATCTATTCTTAGAGTTCTGTTTCTGTCATCTGTTTCATGTAACACTTTTCTGGACATTCAAAAACGCTTCACATGGCTTCATTCTTTCACTTCATACACATTGGTGATTAACTACTACTGTAGCCACGGCTGACAGAAGCAATCAGTAAGTGTCATCGGCCACCGTACGTGCACGCGCTCACTCACTCACACTTTAAGCAATGTGAGTGAAGTGTCTTGCCAAAGGACACAATGACAGTTTGACACTGGACAGCCGCAGTGTTCTAACTGTGGTACTTGGTGTTCCAAGAGGTCTCCCATCACAGTACTAACCAGGAGCTGCCCTGCTTAGTAACAGAGGTCTGGCTTTCAAATGCAGGTATGGCCACTTACTTTGGCTTTAACATCTATAAAGTCTTGGGGCCATTATTCTAAAAAGTTGGAGTTGGACCAATCTTGTGATAAAATGTGTTTTTCTCTTGGCCGGTGTCCACGCTCCATCATGATTATGATAATCTGTCACGGTGCATCACACACCCTCTGATGTATAAAATGCAGGCATTATTAATGAAAAATGTGAGAGCGTGAGCTGGACGCTGCTTTTAGTCGTATTGTTGGCCCAAACAGGACAGGAACATGTTGGATTTTTTTGGGTTCAGTTTACCACATTTAGGCATTTATAGTTTCATAATATGTGCACCCATTATCATTATGTACGAAACACAAATTGAGCTGGCAGAAGCAGAAGCGTGTTCACCACTGACCTCTTCCATTTACAATTGCAATCCAAAGAGATACCAATACACACTATATTCACTGCACATGTTGATTGTATGGACTGAGTATAAGTGCCTCCTTGGCATAAATACTGCCATGAATGTGTTCATGTGCAGTATCTCAAGGATACAAGATGCTAAAGAGAGAGCCATTCATTTCTAATGTCACAATCTATTTGGTTGGTTTAATTAGTTTATTTCACGTGGTGAAAACTAAAGAGAACACAAAATACAGAAACGCATTTTTTTTTTTGATTGTATAAAATTGCATAAAATGCCAATGAAATTTTGTTTTTCATTTCGGTGTGCTGATAATCATGTAATTTCGTTTTGATATTTCTTTTGGTCCATTTTGACATATCCCTGTGCAGTGGTTCCATTCTGATTTGATGGAAAATATGCATAAACTATAACACTATGTTCTAATTTATGGACCTATGTTTACATTTAAAGTGCAGTCTGAAGAGCCAGCCTGTACACTCCAACTAGGTCAGCATATTGAGCAGTGGTTAACAAAGGCATAACTCATACAAAGTACAAATCCAATTGATTATTTGCATTTGACACATTTATGAGACTGAATGTGTAATAGCAGTGCCATTACTCTAAAAGGATGCAGTCCGTCCAAATGTCGAGGGAGTGACATGACTAACACTCGCTAAACTTACTCATCATAATTTATCGTGACTTTCATTGCGTATATTTAGTCTTGTTAGTATTACATGTACATCACCCACATACATCAGTTTCTCAGAGTTGGGACGAATGCACCCAATTTTCAAACAATATTGAGAGTTTGAATATACTTGTTTGTAAAGGTTTAATATGTAATTTAAAATGTTTAAATTGATATTGTTATTTATTTTGCTGCTGCTGTTGAAGTTGCCATGTGTGTGTGTGTGTGCGCATGTGAGTTTTTATATTTATAGTTACTGTGTATTTTTGCTATGAAATTTCTGTATTTTTGTTTAAGCTTTTTTTCGTTTGTACATGCGTCTTTGTCAGCGTGACATTGATTTTACATTCCTATTCATGGGCATGTATCAACATTTATGGATTAAGGTGGGGCGACAGTGGCTCAGTTGGTAGAGCATTGGTCTTTGAACCTAACAATCATGGGTATAATCCCCCCACAATCCATGTCATCTATTCCCAACAAGATCTGCTGTCTTTGTGTCCCTGGGCAAGACACACATTGAAACACTACGGTCGAGTCTTCGTCGGAACAGCAGCCATTTTTCCTGTGGATCCACCACCTGCAGGAGAATCAGCAAGCGGTGGCAGCTCTGATTGCCCCCTAACCCCCCCCCCCCCCCCCCCCCCCCCCCCAACCCAGAAATTGAATAATAAAGGGGAGGGAAATGACATGGCATGTTAGAGGACCACACACCTCACAATCCAGTGGAAAACAAAAAGCACCTTAAGACGAGAATGTCTTTAATCATTGCATTTCTCGTGTTTGAACTTTTTGATTCTCTGATCTGTGTTGGCGGACGGTTTTGTAAAGTCCAACGGTTTTGTAAATTCTTCCAAGTTTGTCTTATTTAGGCCTATACAAAAATTAATTGAATTGATGAGTACATAGACCTCATGAAAAATAGCTACTGTGTCATTTCAGAAGCTCTAAACAAACCAACAGACATACAAAAGTGATGGTTGCATTCTCCTCTACGTCATCTGGGTCCTGAGTGGAGGAGGGATGGGATGGGATGGGGGGGGGGTTGTTTCTGGAAGTGCAGACATGGGGGGTACTCCGGTGTCCAGTGTCACCGTGGAGAACACAGATAATGTCAGCACTGTCGGGATTAATCTGCCTCAGCTAAGGGCAGAGATTAAGGCCAGCTGTAAAAGTGGGACAACACAGGCTCAGTGTTCTGTTCACTCCGTCACAAAAAAATAAAACAAATAAACAGGGATTCTGTTCGGACAGCGCCGCACCGCGATGGATGTGCTGACTGTTGCGTTCGGAATTTAGACTTTCAAATCTAATTATACAGTGTTTAACTTAATTTTAACCTTTTACAATTCACTCCTTAAAGAAAGCGATGTATTATTTAATTTGATTTTGGATTTTTTAAATATATAAACTCTCTAATGTTCTGTTTTTGTTCTTCTTGAACCCATAGCTTTTTTAAATTAAAGGCCTGTATCAAATTGCAGCTTTATGGTAAAAGTGCCTCAGACCAAGTGATAGAGATCATTGCTTATCTTGAGTTTGAACGCTTTGATTTTCTGATCTTCGTTGGCAAATCTCTGGAGGTAACTACTGTTGTGATTTAGGGCTATACAAAAATACATTGACATTGATATATTGCCCAACCCAGAAAATAGATTAATGGATTAAGGGGGAGAAAATGGATAGATGGATGCATATTAAATTACATTATTTACTTATGTGAATGTGATGAAAAAACATTATTTGGCTCAAAATAATGTTTTAATGTTTTAGGTTTAATTCCCTCTCTACATTGCACAAGTTGAAGTGACGCACAGAAAACAAGCCAGGGGTGTATGTGAAGCGGTACATGCATATTAGCTGGAGTTAATAACCATTGGCTAACTTATAATTTGTGCACTTTATACAGCTTGACTGACTTGGGAGACACGCCTTAACACAATTACCCTGGCGTGTGTCAAGACTCTGGCGGTCAATGCATTTGCGGCTGCCAAGGAGCAACTTTAAAAATCAAGCTGTTTAATTACTAAGCTACTAAACTGCCAGCGCTGGTGGTTAGTCGAAGCCAAGAGACATCCCAGACACCGCGACTGACACTTTTATTAGATGTTGTAGACAAATTGGAATCAACAGTGGCATTTTCTGAACAGCCTTTTAATTGCTTTCCTGCTTTTGAGTTTGGTGACGCTTAGCTGTTAATGGTTCATAGACAAAACAAAGGGCTATGTAAATGCTAATGTTGATCAAAAGCATTGAAATTATGAGAATAATGAGTCAGCGGTATAAGCGGCACATATGAATATTGTTAGAGGTAGTGTAAGTGGTCTCTGGGAGCCTCAACACCGCAATACAAAAAAAATATTAAGTAAAAGGCACATTTTAAAAACACTTAAGTTGGAAAAACCACAAAGCTATTTAATTGGTTAGACTTAGGGGAAGGAGCAGCATTACCGTTCATGTTTGTGCCATAACTTACTGACATAGAGGTTTAGATGAAGGAACAATGTTGTAGCATGTTTAAACCTAAGAAGTAAATTTTGCATAAAAGTTGTGAACTTGTTACTTTCCACTCACTTTTGATCATTAAGAAGGAGTTAAAATTCTTAAAATATATGATCCCGAATATAGACGACTTGCAGAGTAGACCACAATCTCAATAGGACATTCCAAACCAGGTCACATCAAAGGCCCTCTCCTGGTGTCGGGGCAGGGTGCACATGTTACCTATAGGAACCTATAGTTATTTCTATTCTTTGCCTCATCACAGGTCCCACTGACCTCTACGCCCCGTGCACAGCTCTCCCCTCACACTCTCCTCTGACTGCTCTTTGTGTGTCAGAGGCCAAACCTTTATTACTTTCCTCTGAGAAAAATATTTTCAAAAATAAAAGGGAACCTCAACCACAGACCTGAGTCTTGATAGTTTCCCAATCTCTATCACACCCGCCAAGATTTTACTCTTTTTTTTTTTTTACTGGATCTTCTTTGAAGAAAGTTGCTCCATTAAAGTTTGAGATAATGTTACATTTTAAAATTGTAAATGTGTCTTATAAAACCATTTAACAGGATTTTCTGTGTCTTTTTTATTCATGCTAGATGGACTATCCATGTGTTGCTCTGCATTCAAGGATATAGAGAACATGTTGTTTTGCATCTTGTACCCACTCATAGTTGGTTATCTGAAAAATATAAAGTGGGCACTCATTTTTGTGCACACACACACACATTGCCTTAGCCTTAAGTAAATAATTTTGTAAATAATCGTTATTTCCATCCATCCATCCGTTTTCTTCCCCTTAATCCATTTCTGGGTTGGGGGGATGGCAGTCAGAGCTGCACTCAGTACACAGAGCACCAGCCCCTCACTGATCCTCCTGCAGGTGGTGAGTCCACAGGAGCCTTGATCTTTTTCAGCGGGGGCTTCGATACAATGCCCAAGGACACAACGACAGCAGTCATCAGTGGGAGTCTTGAAGCAGGTCTCATGGTGGGCTCGAACCCACGACCCTCAGGCCCAAAGGCCAATGCTCTAACAACTGAGCCACTGTCGCCCCTTTATTTATAAAATAATCTTTATTTATATAGCGCATTTTACAGACCAGACTCACTAAGTGCTTAAAAATTGTGGGAATTTGACACAGAGATGGGAGCAAGGTTTGTGCCGAAACAGAGAAAGACATTGTTGCATCGTTGCTGAGACGGTTGTTTGGGAAACTTGAAGGTAATACCTGGATTTGCAGACAATTTTGCGTGACTCAATTGGAGCCCGAGCAAGTTTGAGCGAAACATTTTCTATTGGACTTCATCAAGGTAGAAACTTAGCATTGTCCATCTATTGTTTCATACCTCACACACTTACACTCACGCTCATGCTTTACAAACAGCAACAACAGATCAACTCGGCCTCCGGACATTCTCCGGCTCTGTGCTGGACACCAGTAAGTCATGTGAAGGTAAAGTAAAGTAATATTGTTGTGTCAGATTACTGCCAACCAACAACCATAACCATGTTTAGTCTGATTGGGTCTCTCCAGATTGAAATGTGTGTATGATTACGTGTAATAACACAGTTTACCCTGGACAAAGACACCATCAATATAGTGGATTTCAACTCTCACAAAGTCTGATACCCAAATTGTACTTGAGACTACACGTAAATACATCCATTAATATGATAATCTAAACACACTATTTCCTTAGCAGTAAATCAGGTGAATCCAAAACATGTGAGACACTGCACTGAAATGTTGTGCATCGCCGGCATCTCCTGGAGAATCTGCGGCGCTGTACAAGCAGGTGGCAGATCTGGACTTCAGCCAGACTTAACACCAGAACAATCCAAGATCATCTCCAGATCAGAAAGATGATCTGGAGATGTGTACAAACGGCCAGCTCTACACAATTTACTTCTTATAGAGCTTTAGTCTCACACTCGTACTGCTGTTGCTCCTGGCGGCTTCAGTGGTAACACTTTACATTACGGGCCGGTAAGTCCATGGTACTTACAGTGGTACTTCTAGGTACTTATTGTGGTACTTACAGAGGTACTTACAGTGGTACTTATTGTGGTGCTTACAGAGGTACTTACAGTGGTACTTATTGTGGTACTTACAGAGGTACTTACAGTGGTACTTATTGTGGTACTTACAGTGGTACTTCTAGGTACTTATTGTGGTACTTACAGAGGTACTTACAGTGGTACTTATTGTGGTACTTACAGAGGTACTTACAGTGGTACTTATTGTGGTACTTACAGTGGTACTTCTAGGTACTTATTGTGGTACTTACAGAGGTACTTACAGTGGTACTTATTGTGGTACTTACAGAGGTACTTACAGTGGTACTTATAGTGGTACTTACAGTGGTACTTATTGTGGTACTTACAGAGGTACTTACAGTGGTACTTCTAGGTACTTATTGTGATAATTCTAGATACAGCTGTAACTTAGTAATTCAAGGATACTACAGCATTATTCCTATGTAGTAAATGTGGTACTTCTACATACATACATACATACATACATACAGAGGTCATTTGTAGGATTGTTTGACTATAAAACATAAAACAACATTATGTAAAACAAACGTCTTTATTAATATGGAATAAGTAGCACAGAAAGGACAGTATAAATACATTTAATGCATATTTCAAAACAAGTTTCAAGGACAAGGGAAACACTGCAAGAACTAGGTACCCAACCCAAGTAACAAGAATTACACATTAACACACCAGTAAGACTTGGCAGCAAGTACCTGGTACTTGGTAGCCAAGTACCTGGTACCTGGCAGCCAAGTACCAGGTACCTGGCAGCCAAGTACCAGGTACCTGGCAGCCAAGTACCAGGTACCTGGCAGCCAAGTACCAGGTACTTGGCAGCAAGTACCAGGTACTTGGCAGCAAGTACCAGGTACTTGGCAGCAAGTACCAGGTACTTAACAGCAAGTACCAGGTACTTAGCAGCAAGTACTTAGCAGCAAGTACTTAGCAGCAAGTACTTAGCAGCAAGTACTTAGCAGCAAGTACTAGGTACTTAGCAGTAAGTACCAGGTAATTACCATAGGAACTGGCCCATATTAAGACAAATAACTTCTATATAAGTACCAGTGATAACACCAGTAATTATACAGCAAGTACCAGGTACTTACCATAGGGACTGGCCCATAATAAGACAAAGGACTTTAACATAAGTACCAGTGATAATACCAGTAATTATACAGCAAGTACCAGGTACTTACCGGTAAGTACCATGTACTTACCATAGGAACTGGCCCATATTAAGACAAATAACTTCAATACAAGTACTTATGATAACACCAGTAATTATACAGCAAGTACCAGGTACTTACCATAGTACTGGCCCATATTAAGACAAAGGACTTTAACAAATTTGACCAGCATCTAGTGTGTGTATCCATTATTTTAAACCGACATGCAAACACAAACATGGTGTAAAAGGATAGTTGAATAGTTGTGAGCCCACAACGGTGTAGACTTTGGTTCAGTTTTAGTAAATTTGCCAAGTTCACATCTCTGATGAGCATAAATCACATCAAAAGCACACAATGACCACACGCCTCGCTGACCGCGATTGCTCATAAAAGCGAGCGCAGAGCACGCACGGGGACATGAGCACCTACCTGGTCAGTTAAGCCTCCACCAAACGGTAAATTATAGCTATCCGTTACCTTTATAGGTTGGCTTGCACTCACATTTCATGCCGCTATTGTCCAATACTAATTATCATTGGAAAACCTACATTAGATTCGGTGCTCATGTCTCATGCACAGGTGCGCTGCGTCAATGCAACTTTGTAGCGTAGGCTGATGCATTAGCCCGCTGCCCATCACTACTTCATGAATCCAAGCGGCAATAAAGGTAAACATGCAATTTAGTGTATTGGCCTACTGTCCGTGGCTCAACCAGTGCAGTTTATGCCCTCCCCCCTCCTGTTTTTATATTGCAGATTTAGATGAGTCATGTGAATTATATTTTCCCACGTCAAAATGGTGAATTTCCATGAAAGGCGACAGATTTGCATGCATGTTTGATGCATGCTCTGTCTGATTCTTCTGCTTTTGATGACTGTTGTCAGCCAGGGGAAAAGAGCACTGGCTTGTGGACTTTAGAAAACCATTCAGTCATCATTCTTCACTCCACCGCCATGGCATTGTTCAAAGTTTGCCTCTGCAAGAAAAAGGTAAAATACATGTTAAAAAATTATTAGCCAGGACTGTAGCCAAGATTTTACAAATACTAAGGTTCAGTTCTTGTGCTCATTAAACATTTACCTTTACCTACAATAAATAAATCCATGGCTACAACCATGCATTTATTAACAGCATGTGGACATCATTATTACTTACTTTTTTTTGTGCTCATTGTTGTTGTTCTCTCGACCTGATAATTAAAAGCAGAACATGTGTTAACAACCTCGACTTTATTAGCATATTAATATTTAATATTGTTAATCTGATCAAGTTTTTTAGAAAGTTTGCATTAGCGACAATGACAGAACGCGCTGAGCATTCTGAGGCCTACTTTTGTAAAGTGTCCTGACTGGTTCATTGGCCCACATTCACACGCGGTCTTTCAAACATAGACTGAAGCCAGTTGGGTAACACTACTACTATAGTAATATTATGTGCGTTGCTACATAGACAATTCGTTTATGCTCTCATATCATTGTGCTTTTGGTACAATCATAGTTACTGTCTGGTGTTGTTCCTCTGACTAGCGGTTCAGAGGGCATATGCCTCCGTGAAGTAACACCTGTGATAAAAAGTACAGACAAGAGCACATGCGTTGAGCTGCGTTTACTTCAAGAGGATTGATTCTTCCTCATTTGCAATCAATCAGAAAATGTACATTTACTTTTACATTTTTTTCCATATCCACAATAACACAAACTAAATCCATTTTTAACAAGAGCTTTTACATTAAATTAATTACTGTTTTTTAATATTTGAATTTACAAAAAAAAACAAAGAAATAGTCTCAATTATTCTTGGTGCTTGTGTACTAATTTAAATGTCCACAAGGTGGCACCAGACTCAGAACTGGACCATGTGCTTTTTTGCACTTACAATACTGTCTACTGATAATTGTTTAAACAATCAAATAAACTCAACAAAACAGTATTACATGAAATAAGTTTCATAAATGTTCACAAATGCCACTACTCATGTGGTTCTTGTACCATAAAGTGGTGTGGTTCAAGTTTATCCACGTCGCAATTTCCCTACCATGACCATTAGCTTCGCAAGTTAGCATAAAAAAAAACGAGACACATATTCACACAAACTTCACTCTACACATTACCACGGTTCACAATACACTCCTAAGACACCTGATAACTCTAACAATTGGCATCAACATGTGTTTTTAACGTTTTACCAACCTGTGATAAAAAGTACAGACAAGAGCACATGCGTTGAGCTGCGTTTACTTCAAGAGGATTGATTCTTCCTCTGCAGCGCTCAGTCTACTTTCTACCCACTCTGCGCGATATGCGCCACCTACTGGTCACGGGAGGAACTGCACTTAAAACAATATAGAGATTGTAGTAATCACATGAATAGCTACTAAACAAACAAAAATAAAGTTCTCAATAACAAAATAAAAATGAGGGGTGCCTGTTAATCATTTTGTTCTATTTCCAAGCCTCTACACTCTCCCCCACTTAATTTAAATGTCTCCTGTTAAGTACCTGGTACTTGCTGTTAAGTACCTGGTACTTGCTGTTAAGTACCTGGTACTTGCTGGTAAGTACCTGGTACTTGCTGGTAAGTACCTGGTACTTGCTGGTAAGTACATGGTATACTATATAATTACTGGTATTATCACTAGTACTTATGGGTAAGTCCTTTGTCTTATTATGGGCCAGTTCCTATGGTAAGTACCTGGTACTTGCTGTATAATTACTGGTGTTATCACTGGTACTTATGGTGAAGTCTTTGACATATTACCAAGTCCTTTGTCTGTGGCTAGTACCAGGTACTACCTGGTACTTACTGTGCTGCCAAGTACCTGGTACTTGCTGCCAAGTACCTGGTACTTGCTGCCAGGTACTTGGCACTTACCACTGTAAGTACCTCTGTAAGTACCACAATAAGTACCTCTGTAAGTACCACAATAAGTACCTAGAAGTACCACTGTAAGTACCTCTGTAAGTACCACAATAAGTACCACTGTAAGTACCTCTGTAAGTACCACAATAAGTACCACTGTAAGTACCTCTGTAAGTACCACAATAAGTACCTAGATGTACCTCTGTAAGTACCACAATAAGTACCACTGTAAGTACCTCTGTAAGTACCACAATAATTACCACTGTAAGTACCTCTGTAAGTACCACAATAAGTACCACTGTAAGTACCTCTGTAAGTACCACAATAAGTACCTAGAAGTACCACTGTAAGTACCACAATAAGTACCACTGTAAGTACCTCTGTAAGTACCACAATAAGTACCTAGAAGTACCACTGTAAGTACCTCTGTAAGTACCACAATAAGTACCTAGAAGTACCACTGTAAGTACCTAGAAGTACCACTGTAAGTACCATGGACTTACCGGCCCGTAATGTAAAGTGTTACCGCTTCGGTTAACACAGGAACGCCCAGAGCAGTCAAGCAGTTGTTTTGTATTTGAAATTACAAAAAAAAAAAAAAACACTTACAATAGGTCTGGCATGCGCCTCTTGTACGACGACCCCACTTCCATCTCTTTGTGGAGTGGGAGACAAGTGCTTTGTGACTCTGGTCTTTGAAAAGTGCTATACAAATAAAGATTACTTTTCTGGCTCTATATGTCAACATTTGTATGAAAATTATATTTTTTGTAAATGAGAGTAGTTCGTCCTTTACTGCCCAGAGTAGAGCCAGTGCCAGTGCCACTAGTTTCCATAGCAACAAACTGTTTACTTGCAACCAGTTAGCAATTGGTAAGGCAAGGCAAGTTTATTTGTAGCACAATTTCATCCACAAGGCAATTTAAAGTGCTGAACAAAACAAGATAGCATGAAAATCATAAATAATCACAATACATTAAAAAGAAAGATAAAAATATAAAATCCCTCAGTTGTATGCACAGCTAAACAGAACTTTTTTTAACCTGGTTTTAAACATTGACAGAGAGGAGGCTTGTCTCGCATCTTCAGGAAGATTGTTCCAGATTCTGAAACTGAAAAGTAGCCTCCCCATGTTTAGTTCTGACTCTGGGCACTAACAGGAGTCCAGTCCCTGTGCTCCTCAGAGTCCGGGCTGGTTCATATGGGACTAACATGTCACTAATGTTTTTTGGCCTGCAGTAGTCTAACCTACTGGAGACAAATGCATGGATAAGAAGCTCCAAGTCTGCTTTATGCCTAGCGTACATCGGACTGGCAACTGATTATATCCGTCGCATATGAGTTGCTGCCCCGCACACATCGACAATCTGACGAAAACGGGCAACTCCCAGTAGCAGACCAGTCTCGGGAAGTAACAGTGCGTACATCGACAGCAACTGGCCTCAACTACAGTGTGTTTTCTGGCATAAACTGTTGCGGGCTCGCAATACACGCAATACACACACGTTGTTGGAGCGGCGCATGGAGCGTGCACATTGGGTCATATCTCCGAAACTGAAGACAACTAGTTGCCGAAAAGTAGAACACGGGCAACTGACTGAAACTGGAGATCGACTGTTTATCTCCAGTTGTAAGAGCGCGCACATCGACCGATTTCGGCAACTGATCATCTTCCATCATCTACTCTCAGTTGCCAAAAGCTGCCTTGCAACTAGTTGTCTCCAGTTTCTCTGTCAATGTACGCTAGGCTTTAGACACTATGTTTTTGATCCTGGCGATGTTTTTTTAGCTGGTACAAAGCTGTTGATGTTACTGATTTGATGTAGCTATTAAAATGTAAGTCTGAGTCCAGTATTACCCCTAGATTTCTGACCTTGTTTGAGAAACTGTTGCATGGTGCCATTTCAACAAACTGATTTTGCTTAAATTCTATTTATATTCACCAGTTAAAGCACTCAGTACAAGTGAGTAAAGGTGAAAAAAAAAAAAAAAAAACATAAAAAATTGAATTTTGGGCAATTTCTCAGAAGTCCATTGGTTTTTGAGCGCAGTCAAAATGAGGGAGTCCTAGTAATTTTCTAATTGTGCCGCTCTCAGTGTGACCCAGGGGTAAAGTTTGGCCACAAAAAATGCACAGAAAAGATAAATTGTTACAAACTGTTTATTTGACTTCAAACTGTAAGTCGTTATTGGAGTCATAATTCAAGAGTAAATAAAAAGTACATTTTTTAAGCGTTTTTAGGATTGTGCCAAAAACTGTGTGAAAGAAAATTTGTCATAATTTATGGAGGCTTTAATGAGAACTGCTGTTTTATAGACACCGTGACAGGCAGCGTGGGGACTTAATAGAGAATGGGCCCCGCTTCTTCTTCTTCATAAATGTCACTAAACCTTATGTAACTCCAAAACATTAATTTTGTGGAAGAATAAAAATCATCTCTGTTCTTTTGGATCTGCTGATTGTGTCTAAAGGATATGACACACACACACACACACACACAGAGGATTGTGGGTTTGACAATATAGAACCACGGTGGCTGTTGGTTCAACCGCAAATTCAATATGTTTTAGATTAGATTTGTATTATTTTTATTGTGTTAGTTTGTGGTGGCCATAATGGAGCTTTCACATTGTGCCTCCTGAAATGATGTAATGCAGTAAGTAATATTTATTTATATATAGCGCCTTCACAGACCAGAGTGACAAATCGCTTTACAATTGTTGTGAACTTGTCCTCTCACTCCACAGAAAGATGGGAGTGGGGTCAGAAAATATTTACTCTTCTTAATCGGCAAACAATTTAATAAGTAATACAAATAGATAATAAAGTAATAATTTCTTGAATAGAGAGCTTTTTATCCTAATTTGAGTAATTTCTAAATGAACAATGTTTGGCAATGGGACAAAGCCATTTAGTTTTTTAGTTTTTTCATGAACTATCATTCCAAGGGTGATATTTCTTGTATCTTTATCTTCTTCCATTGGCAAATCTTGTTTTAAGGCAGTCATAATGTGCTCCAATTAAGATGCATTTTTCCAAATGTTATTATTTTTTATTTATTAATTTATCATTGCATTTTGCGATGGGCTGCTCCCTGGACTCTGTGGAGGAGGTGAGGGACAAGAAGGTGCAAGCCAAAGGCTGTGTCCAAAACGCTAGGCATCGGGCCGCGTAGGGTGGATATGTAGGCATCGTGACGTCACTTCCGCAAGCGACGGCTATTGCAGGGGTGTCCAAAACCACTTGGCGAGCTCGCCAAGCGTAGGCATCATGACTTCGTCTCTATGGAAACGGCCACTTTTGGAGCAGATATGAAGGATGCATCTGATGTATGCTTCACTGCCTTCTTTTTGCCAAGTCACGGCCGCGCATGCGCAGAACTTCGTTCGGCATTAACATGTAAACAACAGCTCGGAGCTGCTGGAGCTAACATTATGGTAAGCACTGCTATACTTTACTGTGAAGTTATGTCTATAGTAAGTACTGCTATACTTTACTGTTGAGTTATGAAGACGACTGTTATGATAAAACACAGACATAAATTAGATCTGCCACAGATGTGTATATTTAACCTTGTTATCTGCTGTAAATAAGCTCAGTCCCGAAAAGCTAATGCTACGAGGCTAGTTCATTCAGATTCGGTTTTTGAACAAGAAAAATCATGTTGTGTTTTATCTTTTAGGGAGAAACAAACCCACTGATTAAATATTAAAGCTACACTGAGGAAATAGTCACGTTTTCATGGAAAATCACTCTGCAGCACAGCAGCTATAGTATGCTAACACATGTTTTCTGTATTCATATAAAATAGATTGTGCATATTGTTTTTAATCCCACACTGAGACTGGGAAAACTGTATATATTAGACATATGAAATTATAGAATAGGCCAAGAATAATTATAAAGCCCTTTTCATACAATAGTCTAATAAATAGTAAACACACATTATACAGAGGTTTCGTTTGTCATTAAGACATTTGCAGAGGACAAGGTCCCACTTCCACAAACACAGGTTTAAAGTGGTTAGCCATGCTCATAACTTGATTATTTGTGTGTATTTCTATCATATCATTCTTCTGTTTCCCCTGCTGTGAAGCTTGTATCTCTAATATTAAATACTGTAAGGATTTCTGTATTTTATTTTTAACCAGTTTTTTGCAAAGCCCCAAATAAATAGTATTAATTGAATATGAAGTGTAAAAAGAATCCTAAATGTGGGCTGTGTTTTAATGCATGATGTTTGTGTTCTTCTTTTTCAGAGACTTGTGGTGAAATTAAGGTCATAATTTCTCCAGCTTCACCTCCATCACCTCCTGCTTCACCTCCATCACCTCCTGCTTCACCTCCATCACCTCCTGCTTCACCTCCATCACCTCATCACCACATTATGAACTACAACTAACTTGTATATAATATTTTCCTTTAATCAGCAATCATGAATAGTTAGAACAGTGGGCTCTGCATCAAGACATGTAGCAGAAGGAGCAGCAGCAGAAGGAGCAACAGGAGGAGTAACAGGAGGAGTAACAGCTGCAGCAGAAGGAGCAACAGGAGGAGTAACAGCTGCAGCAGAAGGAGCAACAGGAGGAGTAACAGCTGCAGCAGCAGGAGCAACAGGAGGAGTAACAGCAGCAGCAGCGGGAGCAACAGGAGGAGTAACAGCTGCAGCAGCAGGAGCAACAGGAGGAGTAACAGCAGCAGCAGAGGGAGCAACAGGAGGAGTAACAGCAGCAGCAGAAGGAGCAACAGGAGCAACAGCAGCAGGAGCAACAGCAGCAGGAGCAACAGCAGCAGGAGCAACAGCAGCAGGAGCAGCAGCAGCAGGAGCAACAGCAGCAGGAGCAACAGCAGCAGGAGCAGCAGCAGAGTCCTGGGCGTCTGCCTCTGACACAGGTCTCATCGACAGCACTTCAGAGAACCTGGAAATAAAGAAAACAAATCAAACTTGTTGGTTTTATTATGATTTTGTTGTTTGTGTGAAATGTAAAGAGTCATCAAAGTGAGGTATTATTTACACAACTACATATTTGTCAGCAGTACTTATACTTATACTTATAATTGAATACATTAAACTCAAATGTGATTAGTAACGGTCTGTTAGCTTTTCAAGAGACATAAAAGTGAATAAGAGCAGTGTCAAACATCTGTGTTCAACTTCATTTTACAGATGTCTGTTAATGTTTCCATGGATGTGTCAGTTATTATTATAGATCCATGGATGTGTCAGTTATTATTATAGATCCATGGATGTGTCAGTTATTATTATAGATCCATGGATGTGTCAGTTATTATTATAGATCTAATAATGTTGGATGGATGTTCCAGTTATTATTATTATAGATAAATTGATGTTCCAGTTATTATTATAGATCCATGGATGTGTCAGTTATTATTATAGATAAATGGATGTTTCTCTCTCATCAGCAAACACACGTTAATACATTTAGGTCTGATAAAATTACTTTTAAGTGATGCACAAACGAGGGCCATAGCAAATATATAATCCATATCTAATAATCATTTATTGCATATATGTGCATTGTTTACATAAAATATAACTTTGTAAAAACTAATGATTACTGCCAATACAATTGTTATAACAGAGAAAGTGTAACAACAAAAGCATCCTCTGTTTTTTCAGAATACGATTGTAAACATCCAGGGGGCTCTCATTACCTGACCCCGTGTTTAGACAGCCTGTTCTGGGCTTCAGCACTGCAGCTAACTGGGCTGTTAGCTTATAGCACCGGAGCTTCAGGCTGGAGGTAAAGTCCGAAAATTTTCGAATTTATCTCCAAACAGACCCCTGATATGACAATAGAGGGGGATATTTCTCGCCTCAAATGATATTAGAATTAACTTTTATGTCCTAATTAAAGCGTATTTAGAACTTTTTACCGTCCATCATGGCCGCCGTGTCCTTCCGCTCCGCTCTGAGTTGTGTAGTCACGTGACGAAGGCAGAAGGCAGCTGCTGTCCAAATCCACATCACGTCTCGCCTCCTACCTCGCCTGTGGCTACGCGGCCTTCCCTCGATGCCTACATATCCACCCTACGCGGCCCGATGCCTACCGTTTTGGACACAGCCAGTGTCTCCTCCATCACGGACAACACCTCCCACTGCACAGGGCTGTAGAGGAGCTGAGGAGCTTCTTCAGTGGAAGACTGAGGCCCCTGTCAGGCTACAATAAGTCATTTTAGGTCACTAATGCACTAGGACTGAAAGAAAAAAAGCACTATTGCCACTCTTTCTCTTATTGTACATAATTATTTCCTGCACAGACATATTTCTAACCTTTTAAACTTTAACATGTTTGCCCACTTATGTCTTTTGCAAAACCTGAGTGATTCTATATATGCCAAATGTGACATTTAAATTTCTCCAGTGTGAAATAAATAAAGTCTATTTTATCTTATCTTATCAAAGTACTAGGATTATTTTGCTGTCAAAAAACGTTTTGGATTGATAAAAAAAAAAAAGGATATTTCAGATTTTTCCATTTTCCAAAATGATCATTATCATCAGTATGATTTTGTTCCATCAGAACATGTTATTTAGTGGAATGTAGTAAAACCATTTTCACAAATTACATTGAAAACGCTGATTGAATCTGGAGAGGCTTGGACGAAGATTGCATTACATTATTTTTTGCCGAGATGCATGAATAAACACCGACAGACTCAGATTAAGTGCTAATATATTTAATGCACTAGGATTGGCGATTAAACCCCGGCGGGGAAACTGCATGACGTAAATGAAGAAGGGAGTTTTGTAGAAACTAGAGCTTGCGACCCCTGGGGCCTAGAACCTGGTGACGAAGAAGCTGAGCCGAAGACATGACATGATACTCCACTGAAGAGGCGGTGATGGGGAGGAGGTGGGATGCTGCTTGAGCAGCAGCTTGAGCAGCAGAGAACCGAGAGGGTTTGTTTAAATGCAGCCATGAAATGTTGAGCACAGGTGTGTCACTGAGCAGGAGAGGCTGATACTGTTAGGCTCAGGGCAGGTGTGTTGAGGAGTCCAGTGTGGCAGAAGGACGTCTCTTTGGTCTTCCATTCTGAATTTGCACTTAATCTTCATATTTACTCATGTTATATTTCTTCTCAATTTACTCATTTTGAGGTCAAAAAGGTTCAGTTGTTGTATTTGGGTATAAGTAATGCTAGAGAAAACACTAGAGATTAGCATGTCATCCCAAATAACAGTCTTTTCCATCATATTATTATATTCTATCTCAATCTATAATAATTGCAAAAACAAAATGCAATAGTAACTGTAAAACCACAGTCAGAAAGTGATACTAGACATTTAACTACAACACTACATAAAACATTATTTTGGAAATTCAAATTTAGACATTCCAAAAATTGCAGAACCAGATTGGTCCTAAGTTGTAGAATCACGCATGTACATTTCTTCATCTGATCCACAAAGAATCAAGCAGGCTACAAAGCAGGCTATTGAACAGTTTGATTTAATTGCTCAAGGCTCACAGGCAAGAAGTGGGTTGCTCAGTGTGGAAGGAAGAGGTGACCTGGGTTTGCTCAGTGGGGAAGAGACCGCAACAATGACATACTGTTGTTAACCGATGCATACATAGCACCAAGAACTATCAATCAAGAATATATTTACATCCAGCGCTGATCATTAAAGAACATGCAGAAGACACATGCAAATTTCTGGGGGTAGCCATCCTTTGGAAATATTGTCTAGCCTGTCAGGGGAAAACGGTTCAACAAACACGATTTAATGTGTTATCTCTAATAGAAAAAGCATTTGTAATTTGACAGCAGCAAAAAAAAGAGCCAGCCAGGAAGAAAACTATTATTGTAAATATCAGCGCTGCTTGGAGCCACAACCAACAAATACTAAATGGATGGAAAACATTCAGAATACTGTAAGGGATACATTTATGAAGGGTTTGCGGGTGTATGGAAGTGATAAGCAGCCCTTAAACTGGAGAAAACTGACTTAGTATGATGAGCAAAGGCAGACAGTACTAAAGCACATTTGGGCAAGAATCATACTGCTCCCACAAATGAGCACTTGGATTGATAAATACAACACCCCAGAGGCTTTATAAAGAAAGAACGATAGAATACTGTATATCTTTGTGAAAAATGTTATTATATGTTTTTGTGGTTTTGAATAGGTACTCAAGCTTAAACAGCTGGGGAGGTTGGTGTTGGTGACGTGAAGAGTTTGCGCCAAATTAGCAAGCTTAGTTTGGTAGTGGTAAGGAATCTGTTCTGGTTTGGCCCCAAATATCAAGAAACTGAAGCCAGAACAAATTTCAATGCAGGCAAAGATGTTGTGGCTCTGTCACGATTTGGTCCTACACCACCAAAAATACTTCCACTCTTAGGAAATGATGCAACCAGATAAAAGTTAACAGTGTTTTAATGTGTTTCATTCAACGTTAAAAGCAACGTATTTTAAAAGAGTCAATGGAGTCTAAAAATAGGTCTAAGCCTGTTTCTCCAGTAAAAGTATGTACAATATATACAAGGAGCGCCTAAACTACTTTGGGGAGGGGAGTAAGGGGGATAACACGACGTCCAGAGGAAAGGGTTGAGCAGTCCAGTCTGTGAGGGCCCGTCCACAATCACGCCCCTCTAAAATGGCCTGTGGACAAGGGAGATTCTCAATGCCAGCCAGGTACGACAAAACACACAGGGCACAGGAGTAGCAGAGTAAGTGGGGAAGCGTCCCTTTTACTTATCTGGCGTGCGCAGTCTAGCCACCCCGGGCTGGTCTGGTCCGCTGCTGATCCAGGCCGAGCTGGCTCCGCGTACCAGTCTGCCCGCACTCCCAGAGCGCGCGTCTGCCTACGTCTGTCCGAGCCTCGGTCACACTGGTTGGGGGGACAGGGGAAATCACACTTAAAAACACCACACTGCACACACACTGCAAATTCCCCAACGACAGTGAGAGGCTGCAGACGTCCCTTTACTTAGCTTGGTGCTGGCCTTTTCTCCACACTCCTGGTGGGCTCCGATAGTGCGCGCGCGCAGATTGGATGTGCGTCTCGAACCCTGGCGTCCTGTAAATCCCTGGGCCGCTCCTGCTGCACCGCGTCCGTCCGCCACAGAAGACTCGCGACCCGTCTCGTCTGTTCTGCGCTGATCCTGGTGCCGCTCCGGGCTGGTACCGGGGCTGGTACAGGGGCTGCTCCTGGGGCCGCTCCTCGAGTGTCCTGCGTGTCCCTTCTGCGTGTCCCTGCTGTCGAGTCTCGTCTCAAGCTCTGCTTCAGTTTCCGCGTACCTTGAGGGCCGGCTCTGGGCGGTTTATATAGTTCATCCTATAGATCTGCGTCCAATAGTATGCCGCTATAGGTCTATTGGGGGGGGGTGTGGTTACAGTCTGCGGTGCTCCACTCGCTAAAGTCATTCTGTAGCCCCTGCAAACTCGCCATTTGACATTTCCCCCCTCGTTTAACTTTGGTCGTCCCGGCCAATCATTACCTAAAACGTGGAGGTGGATTGCCCAAGTTGCGCCTCTGCGACCTTCTGACCTGTGGTTCTATTGGAGCAGCCTGGGGTCTCTGGGGTCCAATTTCAACCGGACTTGGTGCTCTGGGTTGAACTTGTTGCGAGACCATTACTCCTGGTGTCCAGTAGGCTCCAGGTGGCAGACAGGGCTGTTGACTGGGTCCCGCTTGTGGCTGTGGCTCAGTTGGGGGAGCCTCCTGTAAAATAGTCAGAGGACACAGGCGAAGGTTATTCCTATGTATGGTGCGAGTAGGTCCCCCTCTACCTTCTGGTCTAACCACATATACAGGGTGGCCTTCACTTAGGTTTTTCACCACCACCCATGGCTCAAACTTCCATCGATGTGCCAGCTTGCCCTGTGCTCGCCAGCGGAAATTTCGAATCAGCACCCGTTCACCCGGTAGAAGTGGCGGTAGACGAGCCCTCTGATCATGCCTGTGTCTGTCTTGCTCCCTGCGACGTTGCGAATTTTGCTCGGCAACATCATATGCACCTCGTAAAGCTTTCTGGTGTTGCCTAACCCAGCTGTCCAGCGTGTAAGAATCAAGGGGGGGTTTCAAGCCGACCACCCAATCCACAGGTAGCCTTGCATGTCTCCCAAATAACACATAGTGTGGAGTCATCCCAGTTGCGCTGTGGACTGTATTATTATATGCTTGGACTAGCGCTGGTAGCCGTTGGGACCACTGGGCCTGCTGGCTCTCCGAAAGCGAATTAAGCAGTTGCAGGAGAGTTTGATTAAACCGTTCACAGGCTCCGTTTCCCTGGGGGTGATAGGCTGTGGTTCGACTTTTTGTACAACCATATATCTGACACAACTGGCTCATAAGGGTGGATTCAAACGCCCCTCCACGATCTGTGAGGATTCTTTCAGGGCACCCAAAGGTCACGATCAAGTTGCGATAGAGGGCTTGGACAGTGGATTCTGCGGATTGATCCCTGGTTGGCACAGCAATAGCATATTTAGAAAATAGATCGGTCAGGACAAGAATATAGGGGTACTTATCTTGGGGCCGTCCTAGCGAGAGATAGTCCACGCCCACAACTTCGAACGGATAGGAGGTATGGATTGGAAGCAAAGGGGCCCGTCCATCTGGTCCAGCCTTTGCGCAGATACACTGGGGACATTCTTCTGTCCATTTCTTGATGTCCTGAGTCATCCCCGGCCAGTAACAGCGTGCCCTGATGATGGATGCGGTCCGGTCGCCACCGGGATGCCCCATCTCTCCATGGTATGCCTTCCATACCTCCATTCTCCGTTGATGCGGGACAAGAACCTGAAAGACAGAGGGGCCAATGCATCCCTCTTCCCGGCACCTCCCCAGAACCCCATCACAAATATATAGTCTGTCCCACTCCTTTAGCATTAATGTCATATTACGGGACATGTCCGCATTAGTCTCTGGTCGAGTTATCCCTTGTTCCTTCCACTGTATTATCTGAACCAGTTCTTGGTCTTCAACCTGCTGTTCTCTCCAGGCGTAATCTCTAGAGACAATGATCTGGTCTACTTCAGCCGGTTCCGCCAGAGATGGACTGGTCAGTCTGGAAAGTGCGTCTGCATTTCTGTTCTGTTTGCCTGGGCGGTATTTAATAGTGTAGGTGAAGTTGGCCAGTTGGGCCACCCACCTCTGTTCTACGGCACCCAAGCGTGCGGTCTCCAGGTGTACCAGAGGGTTGTTATCTGTATAGACTACAAACTCAGAACCATACAGGTAATCTTTGAACTTCTCCGTAACTGCCCACTTTAGCGCCAGCAACTCTAATTTGAATGAGCTATAATTTTGGTCATTTTTCTCTGTTGGCTGGAGGCTCCGGCTAGCATATGCGATCACTCGTTCCTTGCCGTGTTGTTCCTGCGCCAATACCGCCCCTAGGCCATCTAGACTAGCATCTGTGAAGAGTCGAAAAGGCAAAGAAAAATCTGCATATGCCAACACAGGAGCACTCAGCAAGGAACTTTTTAGCCGTTCGAAGGCGCATTCACATTCACTTGACCAGCTAACTGGGGTCGGCCGCCGTTCGTGTGTGGTGTTGTGGGTGAGAGCGTGCAAGGGTCTAGCAATTTTGGAGAAGTTCGGGATGAAACGACGATAGTACCCGGCAAACCCAAGGAATGATTTCACCTGGCGCACATTTTGGGGGACTGGCCAATCTCGAACTGCCGCCGTTTTAGCCGGGTCTGTGGCCACGCCTTCCTCGCTAATCACATGTCCCAAATAGATCACCTGGCGTTGGAACAGGCTGCATTTCTTTGGCTGAAGCTTCAGTCCATGCTCCGACAACCTTTGGAACACTTCCTCCAGGTGTCGAACATGGCTGTTGAAATCTGCAGAGAAGACCACCACATCATCAAGGTATATCAAAAGTGAATCATTTACCATAGTCCCTAGACAGCGCTGCATCAACCGCTGAAACGTGGCCGGGGCGTTGCATAAGCCGAAGGGCATTCGCTCGAACTCATAGAGCCCGAAGGGTGTAGTGAAGGCGGTCTTCTCCCGATCTTCTGGATCCATCTCGACTTGCCAATACCCACTAGCCAAGTCCAACGTGGAATAGTACCTGGCCGCCTTCAGTCCGGTGAGGGATTCTTCTATCCGTGGCAATGGGTAAGCGTCCTTATGTGTGAGAGCATTCAGCTTACGGTAATCAACACAGAACCTCCAGCTCCCATCTTTCTTCTTGACTAATACGATGGGTGCCGCCCAAGGACTTGAACTTTCTCTCACAACGCCATTCTCCAGCATGTTCTTAAGAAGGACTTGGAGTTCGCTATAAAGGCTCGGAGGCACCGGGCGGTAACGCTCTCGGCTAGGCGGGGCAACACCTGTGGGGATCTGGTGTCTTACTATGTTGGTGCGACCGAAATCGTCCTCATGCTGGGAGAAGATGCCGCTCCATTTCCGAAGTAGATTGTTCATTTGTTGCTGCTGTTCCTCCGTAAGGCCATCCCCCTGTAAGGACAATATTGGGTGAAGATTCTCATCAGCTTCTGCAGAAATCCCCACACGCCTCACCGCTACTTCTACCACATCAGGCTCCACCTGGCTGAAAACTAGTTCCTGTTCCCCTTGAATGTCATCAGTTTCCACCTCTGTAACCCGGGCTAGGGGTACCCGTTGGGGGACCTCCACAGGATAGGGATTTGGGTTGCATACTCGACAGGGGACTCTGCCTCCACTTAAGGTGGCCAGAGTGCGCCCAATACACCACTCATTATCACTACCAGGTAGGGGTTCCACCAGCACCGTACATGGATTCCCCGGCGCATTATTAGTTACGCAGGTCCAAACCACCATCTCTGAGTGTGGTGGAATAGTGACGGCCACCTGGCGGGGCAGTTTGGCAGCTCCTTCAAACAATGAGCGAGGACCCTTGGAGGCCACCCGCTGGCATTGTGTGAATACTTCGGTCCACATTCTCCCTTCAGCCGGAGGGATGATGGTCCGGAAGGCCGCCAGTCCAGGATGGCTTCCCTGTGTCAAAGCAGACCAGATTGGTTCAATAAAGTTCATGCCTAATATTCCCTTCTCCGGGCCCAAGCACGAATCTTCGACGATAATTATTCCTTTCCCAATTACTGGTACATTTCCCACTGTACAGTCGACCATAGCATACCCAATATACGGTATTTTGAGTCCATTTGCTGCCCGTAGATTGAGCCATGGGATCGCCTCCGCGCTTGTGAGCCCCGTCCCACCGAGGTGCTTTCTAAAGAGAGTTTGGCTCAACAGGGTAACTTGGGAACCGGTGTCAAGTACAAAAGGAATATCTACGTTATTGATCTTAATGGACACACTGGGGCACTCACCCACTAGAGCAGACCTGGGTCCTGGCTCAGATGAAGGATTGTCCTGGGAAGTCCTCAGGGTTGTGGGCTCCTGGGTCGAAATCACTGCCCCCACTGCTTGGCCCTCAGCTGTAGGGGTTGCTAAAAATCCTGCTGTCTTTGTTGCCTTTGTGGGCACCAGCGCCGAACATGTCCAGAAAGTCCACACTGTAAGCAGATGGGGCGGCCCCGTTCATCCCACTGGTAGGAGGGTTGATGCGATCTGAACTGGGCAGGCGGCATTAAAGGGGGTGGGCAGTTTTGTGGGGAGAGCTGTGCTTTAATTTCACTAACCAGGGAGGAGGACAAACTTTTTAGTTGCTCTTGTAATTCCTTTTTTATTTCACCCATCATTTCAGTCTTTAGCTCAACCTGAATCTGTTTTTTCATCTGTTCAAAGTTTGGCCTTACTGGGCTAAAGGGCGCTTGAGCAGCCACCCGATTGGCCAGGGCAGTGTCACCCTCTAGCTCCTGCTCTAGGGCACAAGCTTCCTTGCAGGCATCTTTGAATGACATGCCCTCCTGACGTCGCATCTGTCGCCCCAATTCTTGTCTAATTGCTCCCTTGTACATCCCTATCAATAATTGTTCAAGCAGTAACTCACCCCCCTCGTCAGCCCCATCCATGTCTTCCCCCTTCCACAGTTTATAATGCTCTCGAAGGCGCAGAATAAACGCTCCTACAGACTCGTCCGCTCTTTGTTTACAATTAAAAAAAGTAACTCGCAGCTGGGCTTTAGTGGCCGGCTTACAATACAGTGTCTTTAAAAAATCAAAAATCTTTTTCGCAGTGTCCCTCTCCTCAGTACTTAACAGCAGTAGTTCTCGCTTTGCATCTCCTTCTACAGCCCCAAGTACAAAGTCTGTCCGTTGTTGTGGGCTTAGTCCTTGAGCTCTAATCATTACTTCTATTTGGTCCCTCCATTCTGAGAATTTAATAGAGTCGCCAGTAAATTTAGGGACCCAGGCTGCACCCATGAACCACGGCATTACAAAATGGGTGGAGCTTCCCGCATTTGACCCACTCTGTGTTGGATCCATTTCCTAAAAGTGGAGTGGTGGACCCTGCCAGACAACGCCAAAAATAATGTCACGATTTGGTCCTACACCACCAAAAATACTTCCACTCTTAGGAAATGATGCAACCAGATAAAAGTTAACAGTGTTTTAATGTGTTTCATTCAACGTTAAAAGCAACGTATTTTAAAAGAGTCAATGGAGTCTAAAAATAGGTCTAAGCCTGTTTCTCCAGTAAAAGTATGTACAATATATACAAGGAGCGCCTAAACTACTTTGGGGAGGGGAGTAAGGGGGATAACACGACGTCCAGAGGAAAGGGTTGAGCAGTCCAGTCTGTGAGGGCCCGTCCACAATCACGCCCCTCTAAAATGGCCTGTGGACAAGGGAGATTCTCAATGCCAGCCAGGTACGACAAAACACACAGGGCACAGGAGTAGCAGAGTAAGTGGGGAAGCGTCCCTTTTACTTATCTGGCGTGCGCAGTCTAGCCACCCCGGGCTGGTCTGGTCCGCTGCTGATCCAGGCCGAGCTGGCTCCGCGTACCAGTCTGCCCGCACTCCCAGAGCGCGCGTCTGCCTACGTCTGTCCGAGCCTCGGTCACACTGGTTGGGGGGACAGGGGAAA
Source organism: Knipowitschia caucasica (assembly GCA_964034765.1). NCBI lineage: Eukaryota > Metazoa > Chordata > Actinopteri > Gobiiformes > Gobiidae > Knipowitschia > Knipowitschia caucasica. Next base: position 32,504,403 of record OZ035828.1, on the reverse strand, counting down.
TCACACTTAAAAACACCACACTGCACACACACTGCAAATTCCCCAACGACAGTGAGAGGCTGCAGACGTCCCTTTACTTAGCTTGGTGCTGGCCTTTTCTCCACACTCCTGGTGGGCTCCGATAGTGCGCGCGCGCAGATTGGATGTGCGTCTCGAACCCTGGCGTCCTGTAAATCCCTGGGCCGCTCCTGCTGCACCGCGTCCGTCCGCCACAGAAGACTCCCGACCCGTCTCGTCTGTTCTGCGCTGATCCTGGTGCCGCTCCGGGCTGGTACCGGGGCTGGTACAGGGGCTGCTCCTGGGGCCGCTCCTCGAGTGTCCTGCGTGTCCCTTCTGCGTGTCCCTGCTGTCGAGTCTCGTCTCAAGCTCTGCTTCAGTTTCCGCGTACCTTGAGGGCCGGCTCTGGGCGGTTTATATAGTTCATCCTATAGATCTGCGTCCAATAGTATGCCGCTATAGGTCTATTGGGGGGGGGTGTGGTTACAGTCTGCGGTGCTCCACTCGCTAAAGTCATTCTGTAGCCCCTGCAAACTCGCCATTTGACAGCTCTACTAGAGGCAAAAGAGATAGCTAAAGCTAGGCTAAATGCTAATTGCCTCACTCGCTAGGGCACAATACATAAGTCACGGTAAACTCGGATCCAATCTTCACCCGTCCCACCTCTTAACAGAGATCAGTTGGGCAAATCAAGACCCAAGATCATGATGGAGTGGTAGGACCAGGCTAGGGCTGAACCAGTTTCTCAAGTATGTATTTTGTCAGTGAGCTCAGATAAATATAATAACAGAACGTCCAAGGTAGAATCATCAAAGCATGTACTCAGTAAATGAAAAGAAACACAAATACAAATACAAATTCCAGTCTTTTCAGTTGACATGCCAACAATCACAACAGAAATGCTATAGAAATTATGCCAGAGCAATTCATCATAATGAGTTTCTTTTCATGGCCATTTAGCTGTGGGCTGTACCTTCAGCAACTCTAAGAAAATAGCAGATATACAGTATTCAGTGCATTGGGTTTGTGTTTGTGCGTCTCTCGGACAGATACACAAAATGTATAGAATGTAATTACATTTGTGAGTTGTATGTTTGCATTATAGAACCACATGTGTCCACTGTCATTTTCCTGAGTTACTTTGTCCCACAATCTCATGTATAGATACAACTATATACTGGATTTTAAACCTACTTCTTGATTATGATAAACACAGAGATTGTTTTCTATTTGTTTTATTTTTCACTTACCTTGTGTTGTGTGCTCCTCATTCCTACTGTTCTGTAACTGCTGATGCAACATTGAAATTTCCCACACCACACCGCTCTAGACTCATTGCCTAGAATGAGTCTGGTGTGTATGATTGATTGGTGGTGGTTGGAGGGGTCGATGGCACGTACTGGTTGCAGTAATTTATCACCACTGTGTAAAGGTGCTTTCAGAACAAAAGCTTCAAAAAGCTTTTGACGTGCATTGTTTGACGCTGGGTCTGGTGTGAACGCCTTGGTGCTTGAAGCTCCTGACGCCGGGTGGGAGGAGCTTCTCTGTTGCCGGTAGTCAAGATAACGGTGGATTTCCAGAAAGCAGCGAGCCTTTAGTAGCAGCAGCTACATGACTTCTTTCCATGACAGCCCTACAGCTGCTGCTCCTCATCTCCTGATTGGTTGAAGCCCAGCGTCAAGCTCGAAAAGCTCAGCTTCGGCATCAAAAAATCCCTTGACGCCAAAAGAGACGCGAGCGTTACGCGACCCAGAAATGGATCAAGGGGAAGAAAATGGATGGATGGATGGATTATTAAAAATAACAATAATAATAATAAAAGCAAGTAACCATAGCAATACACTGTTGTTGCAACCAGTTAGCATTAGCCCTTCAACAAACTTTTAATTGAAAGTAAATTTCACCAGTTTTTGCACTGTTTATTTGAAGTGATTAATGGTACATTTGAATATAATGGTAAATTCACAAACTTTTTCAGAATTGATTTGAGTTGGAGCAGTCAAAATGACGACTCTGGGAGTTCTGGAAGTTTCTTATGTCTGTGAGCCCAGGAGTCAAAGAAAAGCTTTAAGATTCAATCACATCTGTTAAAAGTTGTATTCGATCGACCTCAACCAACAATCCGTGTCTTCTTGCCACATTCTTCAATAGGGATCCTGATTCTTTCCATGCTGTGTGAAGATTCCCATCGCTCACTCAAACCGTTATGAGTAATGACCTGTTACATTGGTGAAGCTCCCACCACGGTGTACTGCTGGACTGGACGAGTCAGAGGATAAACTAGCCGTGGGCAGTAATTACTGTAGAAACAGTGTGGTCCAGACGGGTCTGTAAAAAGAACTAAAACCAGTGAGTGGAGAGGCAGGTTCTGATACATGTTTCAGCGAGAGGGAACAAGACAGCGTGAGCACCTCGTGCGGAAAAAACAAGCTGCTACCCACTAAACATCCGACGTCCACTCAACCTCCAGATCACGTCAATATCGCGTCGGTCGGTCGTGACCTTTTATTTACGTCCAAACGACGTCTGTGCAAGGTGCGCATCTGGACGTAAAACAATGACCTCCCATTTACGTGGATATGACGTTCAATCCCGACCTCCCCTAGACGTCGAAAACAGGTCATCGGCCGCCCGACGCAGTACGTCTTGATCTAGCAATACAATATATAGGCTGTGAAGCAACTTAAGTGTACCTGACGGTAGTGTAGTGGTTAAGCAAACGTGTGCAGTCTTGGTTACGTGGGTTCGAGCCCACGTGTGTGTATTATTATCTTTATATATTTGTTTTGATTTTTAACGAACAATTTTTTCCTGTTTGGTTAAAGACTAATAAACACTCAACATAGGATTACGTAGTGGCTAATAATAAAACTTGTGAATGTATGCATTTGTTGTGCTAACAATCTCAAGTTTGAAAATAAGGGGTGAGCACTTGAGATTTTATGCAAATGCATGGGTTCACAAGTTTTATTATTAGCCACTACATAATCTTATGTTGAGTGTTTATTCGTTTTTAACCAAACAGAAAAATTGTTTGCTAAAAAGTGAAAAGTCAAAAGTTTTCCGACGGGGACTTGAACCCGCGTCGTTGCGACTGAAGTCTCATTACGCAACCGCTACACCACGGCCAGGCATTTTTTCTGACTACTGTGAAAAAATAATAGATAACACCCTAAACAACCGACGCACACTTATGCGCCGCGCGAGTATAACTTGTAACATTACAGCCTGACACGTGAGTCGCTCGGTCGAGGACCTGTTTTCCACGTCTAAACGACGTAAGGTCTGGACGTAAAGCAATGTCTTCCCAGACGTTGATATGACGTTGAATCTGTACCTCTGTCGCTGCCCTGCTTTATTTACTTGGAATCACCCTCTCTAGTACAGTGTTTTTCAACCTTTTTTGAGCCAAGGCACACTTTTTTCACTGAAAAAATCTTGCGGCACACCTCCAGGAGAAAATGTAAAAATGTATACAGTACTAATGTAAAAAAATATATACTGTACATACTCTGTGTGATATATAAAGTATATCTTATCTTATAATGTATACAGTATACTCTGTAGCCTATATTCACAATATACAGTTATTCTCATCAAAATGCTTAAGTCCAGGCCTTGAAATTAAGCTTTATTTAATATTTCTCGATACAATTAACAAGAGTTTGGGAATAAAGTGGCACTAACTTTGTGGAAAAAAACTAAGAATCCACTCTCTGCCCAAATAGTCAAATAATAACTCACACAAAGAACATGCATTGTTAGTGCATGCGGGAAACATTTTGGTATCCGAGCTTTAAATTCAGGAGTTTTGGATGAGGGACACGGGAGGTCCTGAACGCGAGTCCATGGTTCTGTCCGGTCCGCATGTCTATGGTTCTGTCCACTCGACTACGGTCTGCGCTCGGTACCCAGTTCAGAAGTGCGTTCGCGAGAGCTGTTGTACAAAAATCGTACATTTCATAGTTAAACCACTACAACGCGGCCACAGCTGCCCCGGGGCAGAGTGGAGGATGTTAATCCTGTTCAGAAACGGCATAATTCATTTTCAAAAACGTCTCTATCACTTTCACTTCTCGCTCGCCACAAAGCTCTTGTCTCGCTCCCTCCCACATTTGTTGGTCGCATCCAATTTTACCTTTCTCGCCACAATGCTGACCTGTTACAGCCAGTGGTCGCATCCAATTTTTCAGTTTCAAAGTACTTAGCTATCTGCTGCCATCTACTGATTTGAAAAAGTATTACATGGTTACTCACAGTTCAAAACAAGTCACCGCTCGTCAACAGCGAATGCAGCTATTTTTAGACAAAGTAGACGAATTTCTCACGGCACACCAGACAATATCATACGGCACACTAGTGTGCCGCGGCACAGTGGTTGAAAAACACTGCTCTAGTAAGTACACAGTCTGCACAGTTTTTAGATATAGATGTATCATTTCCACATTGAAAAGAGTTGGAGACAGAAAGTAAGTCGTTTTCTCACGTATACGTGGATTTTGTTAAGTATATTTTGTATATTATCTGTATTTTGAATTGCCAGTGCATGAATCTATAATAATAACGGCTGGCACTGCTCAGCTGAAAGGGAGACACCTTTTTTTAGTTTTTAAGTTAAAGTTTAAAATATGATATTGTTTTTCATATTTCAAACTATTTTTAACACATTAGAATTCTTAGGTTAGACTGTCCAACAAACTATGTGTTAAAAAAGGTTAAGATTCTTGAGTTTTAAAATAATAATTCAATTCCAAAATGTAAAGTTACTGTATATTTCACAATGGTTTATAAACTGCAAAAAGACAACAGTACTTAGTAAACTAAGTTTAAAAACAGGGAGATCAGCTTTACTATTTGGGACACTCCCATCATTTAGACACCTGTGATGTCATCAGTTGGAGTTGAGTTCAGGTGTGGGACCATGTGGGACCATGTGGGACCATAGGAGCACACAGATGTTACCTGCTGCAGATAGAGAGTTTAATGTTCATGTATTGCTTTGTTTAATAAATTGATTTAATGTCTTCCCAGGTCTTCAATGTCAGAAACTTTCACTTCTTCTCACTGTGGCTGTTTAAATGAGCCACTACAGTTGTTATTTTTGTTATTGTTAGCTGCAAATATTAAATATCCATTCATCTGCTGGTAGCAAGCTAACTAGTGCTTGCAACTCTATTCAATTTCTTACTTTTTCTTATAAAGTTTAAAACCAGCCATATGTTAATTAAAATACATTTACCTTTGCTAATGCAGTCAATTATTGTGAAATCCATAGAGTATAATTTCATGATTGTTGCAATAACTAATGTTCTGTGTGTATTCCTAATGTGTCATGTGTGTTTGAGTCTTACAGGTGTCAGACTGTGTTGAAGGTGTTCAAAGGTAAGAATCACACACTCACACATTGATTGTTGTTCTGTATTAATATGTTGTTTTTAGAATAAACCATTATTTGGTGTATTCTCTTTGAAAACATCTATCTTTTTCTCAGATTGTTCAGCAACTCACTCAAGATGAGGGAAAAGAGCAACAAGGGGAAGATGCCCCCTCGGAAATGCAACATGTGTAGAGTAATACAGGGTAAGTAGCTTTCAGGGCTCATTTGTGTCCATGTGCAAAACAAATGCACATTTGCAATTGTTTTTTACATGGAATTACTCCAATGACCAAAGCCTTATCCCAAGTTTCTCAGACGGAGTGTCTTCCAGTGTCTCGAGCTAGTGCAGTGCCAAGGTTTGTATCACATGGTGATGGATCGAGTGGTTTGAGGCATTAATAGAAAGTTATGTTGTTATATCACTTTGCCACATTATGTTGAAACTAAACATGTTCCACATTTTCAGGTGCTGTGCTTGGACCTTATAATGAGACTGAAGACCAAGAGAGGACACATGTTGGAACCTCAACATTCAATAAATGCATTCTTCTGCCTTTCAGATTGTGTTTTTACATCTGGGGAACCTAGAGTGTAGCTTGTGCCTGTTTTAATACTGATCCAAACATAGGCGCTACAATCATGTTTTTTTACTTTGGCATGAACTGTTCAGTACAGTAGTGTTCATAACACTGTGCCCTGTGTGGTTTAACTTGTACTTTGATGTAGAGAAACATGATTTTTAATGCAGCTCCATTTGCAATAATGACTGATATCCTTCTACAACAGTTGTTCTAATGATTTTTGAATGCTGTGTTTATCGTTTATTGCCCAGAGTCAGAACTAAACATGATATAGCTGCATTTCAGATTCACAAGGCTAAAATCTGGAACAGTCTTCCTGGAAATGTGAGACAGGCTTTTTCTTTGACAATGTTAAAATCCAGGTTTAAAACACTTCTGTTTCTGCTTCAACTGAGAGATTTTATGAGAGATTTTATTTGTTTCTTTTTAATTTACAGTCAATATTTATAATTGTAATGCCTTGTTTGATTGTTTCTATCTTTTGTTCAGTGCTTTGAGTTTCCTTTTGTTTTGACTGTGCTATACAAATAAACTTGCCTTGCCTATTGCAAAAAGTATGTCTCGACCAGTGAGTGATTCTGCAGAGGTTAAGTATGTCAATAGGACTGTAAATGGACGTCATATAAACGTCAAAATTTTGGTCATATAAGACGTCGAGAGGACGTCGGACCCGACCGGTTCTGTACCACATTGCAACCTTGAATGAAGTGGCCGCGACGTCATTTGAACGTCCAGATAACGTCCAGATGACGTTGAAATGACATAGTTTTGACATCTGCTTGCTTAGTGGGAACGACTGAAAACGAACGTCATATAAACGTCAATATTTTGGTCATATGAGACGTTGATAGGACGTCAGACCCGACCGGTTCTGTACCACATTCAAACCTTGAATTGACGTGCCATCAACGTAACATTTGGAGGTTGAAGTGACGTCGGGAAACGACGTCGAGAAAACTTTCATTCTGCACCCACCAGTGACCTATATTCTACGTCGGACAACGACGTTCAAATTACGTTGATTCAACGTCGGCTTGCTTAGTGGGTATGTGGTCAAAAACACTTCAAACTGCAACAAAACAATGGGGCGTATTAGAATGATGCTTTGGAGTTATGTTTTCAATAAAGTGAGTTCCTCTAGTCTACAGAGTAGCGAAGATGGACATAACTTTGATTGCATGTAGCATTTAGACCCGCCCCCACAGGTTCCTGATTGGAGGTATTGAATTCAAATCATTGATTGACAGACCAGATCCGGCATTGTGGCGACTTTCAATGCAGTCTTTCTGTTCCTCAGCATATCATACCAGTGAGTCTAATTCCCAGAAGCTAAGATAAGATAAGATCAAACTTTACATTTCACATACTGTACGACATAGGATCGCTCAAGGTGTGCAAAAATGACTGTTTATGCATGTTGTGTGGCTATACCACCTCTGCTGCTGTGACCTGTCCTGCTCCACCCAGCAGCTGTGACCTAAAGTTCTGTTGCATTACTAGTGTTAGTACATTTTAGTTTGGAATTTGTTATTGGGATAACACTATTCTATTCTGTACCTTTACAATTTTTGTGGGCATTTGGCCTCTCACTCCACACAGAGACGGGAGCAGGTCACCTACAGGAGGCCCATATCAGAAACTATTGTACATGTTTTTGGTGGTAGGAGAAACTGGAGCACCTGGAGGAAACATGGAGACAACATGGAAGCTCCACACAGAAAGGCCTGGAGGTGGAATCAGGACCTTCTTAATGTGAAGCACAAGCGCTAACTTTAGCACAGTGGTAAGCTTAATATCAGACAATTATTGAGTCATTTTGTGTGTGTGTGTGTGTGTGTGTGTGTGTGTGTGTGTGTGTGTGTGTGTGTGTGTGTGTGTGTGTGTGTGTGTGTGTGTGTGTGTGTGTGTGTGTATTTGAATAAATACAAATGCTTTATTTATTATTTTTCCATTCTGCATGAAAGTTCCAATCCTGTTTGAACAATGAATAATAGACAATAGGAACACCGACCGCTAAGTGCACTAACACCAAATCATTCACTCCATTTAGCAATTATGTTGATTTAATCTCCAGCTGTTGCTAATAGTTATATGTATTATAAGTTAATTATGGTGTACAGTACATACTAATTGCAAAGAAATCTTGATATGATCCTATTCCTCATTCTGTTCCTCGGATGATGAAATGAATAAATACCTGAGAACGCTCAGCCTGACACTTGGGAGTAATTGTTGTTCTGCCTCGTGTGAGTCCGCAGCGAGGATTTTAATGATGAAACTTTAAAACCATTAGCTCTCTGTATCCAGTTGAATGGATTTTTGTGTGGGGCAGACTCGGCTCTATAGCTCAGCAGCCAAACTTAGAAACCCGGCCTCTGCAGCTGGGGATACTTACTGTGATGAATACTGCACAGGTACAAAGCAAAGTGCTGTGGTTTCACTTTAATGAGTCATGAATAATAGAACATCGTCTACAATGTACATCTTTAGCGTCCACACGTCCTCCACTGTTTGTCTCTGGGTTGTCCTGGGAAAATATGAGATGAGATAAGATAAACTTTATTCATCTCACAATGGAGGAATTTCAAAAGAATCATTCAGATTGTGACAGAAGTGTGCAAACATGTTAAGGTGAAAAATATTGACAAACAATTATGAGACTGTTTTATTTAACGTATTGACAATTTCTGCAGCGCGTAGACGTAAGAAGTTACATCCAATAATTGCTTGTTATTGACCCCTGACTATTTACACCCTCTGTGAAATACACACATTTTAAGGCATTTTTGTGACGGGTGTCTTTTGACTTAAGTAATCTTTATTTATTTGACGCCTTCCACAGACAAGAGTCACGAAGCGCTATAAAATTATTGTTTTTTTTTATTATATTTAGGGTTTTTTTGATTATTTTGTCTCTCACACACAGAGAGATGGTAGCAGGGTCATCTGTACACAGGAAGAGCATTCCAGATTTATTGTTCATGTATTTAGTGGTAGGTGAAACCAGAGCACCCGGAGAAAACCTACGCTGACAAAGGAGAACATGCAAACTTCACACAGAAAGGTCCTAGAGGTAGAATTGAACCCAGGACCTTTTTGCTGTGAAGTACAAGCGCTAACCACTGCTCCGCCGTGCCACCCCAAAGCAGAACTGGAGGGCAAACGCAATTTTAATGGTTTTTAATAACAAAAATACGCATACGTGGATGACGGAACAAACAGGACGACTGGAGACAGGAGAGCTAAGTGTGGAATCTAAAAACATGTGAGTAACAAACAAACTGGAGCTCGGGTAAGCACTAGCACTATGACAGAATAATCTGGCAGAGGAAGAATGAGTGGACCAGCGTTGGAATACTCGAGTAGAGAGATGGAGATGGAGATGAGAGATGGAGCTGTGCCTCGTCCGCAGATCGACCACGCCCCCGTCTCAATAACACTCTGCGCCTGGCCTGTGTGGGCATATGGCATTCACTTGTGATTATGTACCTTCAGTATATTGCATCTTTAGCATGAGGTTCTGTGACTCTCTTCCGATGGCTGTGTGCGAGAGACATGTATAGCTCTGCTGGTATGCGGACCGAGCCCTGGTCCAACTTAGCCTTAGCCTGCTTTAACAGCACAACACTACTCACAAAGCACAAACTGGGCAAGAGTAAATAGTGTACATTGAACTCTTTCTATGCATGTTCCCTGAAAATGTTGGGCCAACATTACAGTGACAATACAAGTTGGAGGGTGGTGAGACTTGGACTTGTGAGTTCAGAGACTTGGACTTGACATGACTTTGAAGGTTCATATTTGTTTGATGACTTGTATCAGACATAAGGAAGTGGAAGAGAAAGTCTTGAGCAACACATATCAAAGCTGACTTTATTTGTTTAGTATCTGAAGTTGATATTTCTTAGTTACTTAATTCTGTCTATTAATGTCTATTTAATGTATTATTTCCTCTTTGGAGAGACAGCTCTTGGATATCCACATTATTTTCTTTGTTTATGATATCAGTCTGTGCAGAAATTCCACAACAACCCTAACAACAGTGCCCTATACAACCACTGGTATTTCAATGTCTTTTTTTTTCTTTTTCCTTTCAAATCTTAGAGTTGTGCTTATTCTATATCTATCACATATAAAGCTGACAAACGTGTATATTTAGATTTAGATATTCAGAACTTGTTTTACAAGATGCGCTATATAAATAAACTGGAGCGGAATAATAAATATTATAGTATCCATCACTTAGATATAGTTTACACCAGTGTCTCCCAAAGTGGGGTCCGCGGCCCCCTGGTGGGCCGCGAGGGTACTGCAGGGGGGCCGCGGGAGGTCATAAAAAAAAAAAAAAAATATATATATATATATATATATATATATATATATATATATATATTTATTTAATGTTAAATTTATAATGTTTTGTTTGTAATATTAAAATATTTGTGTTCATTATTTGACTTGAATAATACACTGTAATCATTTTTGTATTACAATGTTTGTAGCAGAGGCTATTTCCCCAAAATAAAATAACCAGAAGAGCCTATTCTTAATGTTGTCTTCTTGGTTATTATTTTGGGGGGCCACGCAGACCCGTCAGATTTTTAAGGGGGCCTCGGTGTTACTGAGTTTGGGAATGGCTGGTTTACACTAAACCTCCTTTTAGACACTAGGCCCTTAAATATATATAAATATGAAGCTCATTCCTCTTTAACATCATCAAGTTGAGCTTTTATACCGACCTGAAAGTGCTTCTTCAAATTATGGCCAATCTCATGCAGATAGCAAATGGATTTGTGTGACCAGTGAACGATTTGCCTGTTGTAATCAGACGCCAGGCGTCCTGCTCCGGGGCCACGGTGCAGACCCAGTTGTTTCTATAGCTCTATACGATAAGAGCATCCACCATTACAGCAGCCTGCACCATCAATATTGCACTCATGCCTCAGTCTGATGTGTGCACCATTCAGCGACAGTATTTCTGAGACTAAGTACTAAATGCACACCGGAAAAATCCCAGAGTGACATCCAGGCTGATATGTATAGCACAGTTCTGTCATGGTGTGGAATGTTTTAGTTTTTTGTCATTTTATTTTGACTTCTATGGTTTTTGTTTTACTTTGACTTCATGTCCTGGGGCTGTATTCCTAAAGATTCTTAGCGCTAAGAGTTGCTCCTAGTGGCCAAATTCTAAGAATATTCTCAGAATATTGACATACTCTTAGAATTTTACCCTAAAATTGTAGAATAGATCCCAGGTAAGAAAAGCCATTCCCACAGAATCCTAGCTGTTAAGAGAAATCCTGAGGTGAGGTCTCTTAGGACAGGACCTCAGAGTTCCCTAAGAGGACAAAATGGTGGACGGAAGAGGCAGGAGAGTGATTGTCCGCTCCGCCCTCATGTGTTTTACCTGTGTCTCTCTGGGACTGCATGTACCTGTGCTCTTCCTCATTTGTTGCTGGTTCTTTGTCTTTGTCTGTCATTTTCCTGGTTCTCATTACTGATTGAAATTGTTGAGTTTTATTTTCCCTGGACTTTTGTTTATTATCATTAAATCCTATTGTTTTGCATTCCTGCATTTTGGGGTCTCCTTAATTTCACCGTATGACTAGTTCATACACAAGGGAACTCAACTTGCCTGGCTTGTGAGGGCATTTGGCACAATGAGATGAATGAATGAATTGAGTTTAATTTGGTCATATTTATACACATTTTTTAAGAGCACAAACGTTACAGCAGAAATAAGGCCCGAAAAAGGAGCAGCATTTACAAAATGAACTGTAAACAATTTTTTTGAGTTCCTCTAGCCATCCAAAATAATAGTTTGAATTGTATTTTTCAAGTGGAAAAGTGAATTACATGATTGAAGTTCATCAATCCATCTAATCCAGAGATCAACCCCTAAAACAGATAAACAACTTTCCTTACGTCAATGTAAATCTTTAATAACCCTTTAAGCAAAAAAAAAAAAAAATCTCTTAAATAATCACAGTGCATTAAAAGGAGTACAGATACAATCCTTCAATGGATTTGAACACTGTCAGAGAAGAGGCTAGTACACATAATTCAGTCACTGCACTGACAAGCCCCACTAAGCAAGCCGACGTTGAATCAACGTAATTTGAACGTCGTTGTCCGACGTAGAATAGAGGTCACTGGTGGGTGCAGAATGAAAGTTTTCTCGACGTCGTTTCCCGACGTCACTTCAACCTCCAAATGTTACGTTGATGGCACGTCAATTCAAGGTTTGAATGTGGTACGGAACCGGTCGGGTCTGACGTCCTATCAACGTCTCATATGACCAAAATATTGACGTTTATATGACGTTCGTTTTCAGTCGTTCCCACTAAGCAAGCAGATGTCAAAACTATGTCATTTCAACGTCATCTGGACGTTCATTCAAGGTTGCAATGTGGTACAGAACCGGTCGGGTCCGACGTCCTATCAACGTCTTATATGACCGAAATATTGCCTTCATATGACGTTCGTTTTCCGTTGTTCCCACTAAGCAAGCAGATGTCAAAACTATGTCATTTCAACGTCATCTGGACGTTATCTGGACGTTCAAATGACATCGCGGCCACTTCATTCAAGGTTGTAATGTGGTACAGAACCGGTCGGGTCCGACGTCCTCTCGACGTCTTATATGACCAAAATATTGACGTTTATATGACGTCCATTTACAGTCCTATTGACCTCTGCAGAATCACTCACTGGTCGAGACATACTTTTTGCAATAGGCAAGGCAAGTTTATTTGTATAGCACAGTCAAAACAAAAGGAAACTCAAAGCACTGAACAAAAGATAGAAACAATCAAACAAGGCATTACAATTATAAATATTGACTGTAAATTAAAAAGAAACAAATAAAATCTCTCATAAAATCTCTCAGTTGAAGCAGAAACAGAAGTGTTTTAAACCTGGATTTTAACATTGTCAAAGAAGAAGCCTGTCTCACATTTCCAGGAAGACCGTTCCAGATTTTAGCCTTGTGAATCTGAAATGCAGCTTTATCATGTTTAGTTCTGACTCTGGGCAATAAACGATAAACACAGCATTCAAAAATCATTAGAACAACTGTAGTAGAAGGATATCAGTCATTATTGCAAATGAAGCTGCATTAAAAATCATGTTTCTCTACATCAAAGTACAAGTTAAACCACACAGGGCACAGTGTTATGAACACTACTGTACTGAACAGTTCATGCCAAAGTAAAAAAACATGATTGTAGCGCCTATGTTTGGATCAGTATTAAAACAGGCACAAGCTACACTCTAGGTTCCCCAGATGTAAAAACACAATCTGAAAGGCAGAAGAATGCATTTATTGAATGTTGAGGTTCCAACATGTGTCCTCTCTTGGTCTTCAGTCTCATAAGGTCCAAGCACAGCACCTGAAAATGTGGAACATGTTTAGTTTCAACATAATGTGGCAAAGTGATATAACAACACATAACTTTCTATTAATGCCTCAAACCACTCGATCCATCACCATGTGATACAAACCTTGGCACTAGCTCGAGACACTGGAAGACACTCCGTCTGAGAAACTTGGGATAAGGCTTTGGTCATTGGAGTAATTCCATGTAAAAAACAATTGCAAATGTGCATTTGTTTTGCACATGGACACAAATGAGCCCTGAAAGCTACTTACCCTGTATTACTCTACACATGTTGCATTTCCGAGGGGGCATTTTCCCCTTGTTGCTCTTTTCCCTCATCTTGAGTGAGTTGCTGAACAATCTGAGAAAAAGATAGATGTTTTCAAAGAGAATACACCAAATAATGGTTTATTCTAAAAACAACATATTAATACAGAACAACAATCAATGTGTGAGAGTGTGATTCTTACCTTTGAACACCTTCAACACAGTCTGACACCTGTAAGACTCAAACACACATGACACATTAGGAATACACATAGAACATTAGTTATTGCAACAATCATGAAATTATACTCTATGGATTTCACAATAATTGACTGCATTAGCAAAGGTAAATGTATTTTAATTAACATATGGCTGGTTTTAAAGTTTATAAGAAAAAGTAAGAAATTGAATAGAGTTGCAAGCGCTAGTTAGCTTGCTACCAGCAGATGAATGGATATTTAATATTTGCAGCTAACAATAACAAAAATAACAACTGTAGTGGCTCATTTAAACAGCCACAGTGAGAAGAAGTGAAAGTCTCTGACATTGAAGACCTGGGAAGACATTAAATCAATTTATTAAACAAAGCAATACATGAACATTAAACTCTCTTTCTGCAGCAGGTAACATCTGTGTGCTCCTATGGTCCCACATGGTCCCACACCTGAACTCAACTCCAACTGATGACATCACAGGTGTCTAAATGATGGGAGTGTCCCAAATATTAAAGCTGATCTCCCTGTTTTTAAACTTAGTTTACTAAGTACTGTTGTCTTTTTGCAGTTTATAAACCATTGTGAAATATACAGTAACTTTACATTTTAGAATTGAATTATTATTTTAAAACTCAAGAATCTTAACCTTTTTTAACACATACTTTGTTGGACAGTCTAACCTAAGAATTCTAATGTGTTAAAAATAGTTTGAAATATGAAAAACAATATCATATTTTAAAACTTTAACTTAAAAACTAAAAAAAGGTGTCTCCCTTTCAGCTGAGCAGTGCCAGCCGTTATTATTATAGATTCATGCACTGGCAATTCAAAATACAGATAATATACAAAATATACTTAACAAAATCCACGTATACGTGAGAAAACAACTTACTTTCTGTCTCCAACTCTTTTCAATGTGGAAATGATACATCTATATCTAAAAACTGTGCAGACTGTGTACTTACTAGAGAGGGTGATTCCAAGTAAATAAAGCAGGGCAGCGACAGAGGTACAGATTCAACGTCATATCAACGTCTGGGAAGACATTGCTTTACGTCCAGATGCACACCTTACGTCGTTTAGACGTGGAAAACAGGTCCTCGACCGAGCGACTCACATGTCAGGCTGTAAAGTTATAAGTTATACTCGCGCGGCGCATAAGTGTGCGTCGGTTGTTTAGGGTGTTATGTATTATTTTTTCACGGTAGTCAGAAGAAATGCCTGGCCGTGGTGTAGCGGTTGCGTAATGAGACTTCAGTCGCAACGACGCGGGTTCAAATCCCCGTCGGAAAACTTTTGACTTTTCACTTTTTAGCGAACAATTTTTCTGTTTGGTTAAAAACGAATAAACACTCAACATAAGATTATGTAGTGGCTAATAATAAAACTTGTGAACCCATGCATTTGCATAAAATCTCAAGTGCTCACCCCTTATTTGCAAACTTGAGATTGTTAGCACAACAAATGCATACATTCACAAGTTTTATTATTAGCCACTACGTAATCCTATGTTGAGTGTTTATTAGTCTTTAACCAAACAGGAAAAAATTGTTCGTTAAAAATCAAAACAAATATATAAAGATAATAATGCACACACGTGGGCTCGAACCCACGTAACCAAGACTGCACACGTTTGCTTAACCACTACACTACCTTCAGGTTCACTTATATTGCTTCACAGCCTTTATATTGTATTGCTAGATCAAGACGTACTGCGTCGGTCGGCCGATGACCTGTTTTCGACGTCTAGGGGAGGTCGGGATTGAACGTCATATCCACGTATATGGGAGGTCATTGTTTTACGTCCAGATGCGCACCTTGCACAGACGTCGTTTGGACGTAAATAAAAGGTCACGACCGACCGACGCGATATTGACGTGATCTGGAGGTTGAGTGGACGTCGGATGTTTAGTGGGGCCCCATGACATGACATGTTATGACAGTCTTTTGTTTATATCATTATAACCTGTATCTATCTCTATCTATTAGACAATGAATTGAGTAGAGAATATAATTAAATGATTGTGTAAATAGAGTTTACATAATCAATTATTTCTGGTGAACATATTCCTCCTACAGACCTTCAGTTCTGGGACTTTTGACTTTTGAGTTAGTCCTGTAATCTCAAGCTCAATGTGACCTCAGCTGTTAATGAAGATAATGAGGTGCTGTGAACTTTCAAATCTGACGACATGCTGGAAACATTAGAAGCTCTCTGAATCACCATGTATTAAAACAATCATAATGAGCTAATTACATAAAACAAAGGGTGTTTGTTACATTGCGACTGGTAGTTATAATTAAATCTCTCTCTCAAAGAAAAGTGCACTTAGCTACGCCCAAACTATTCCTGCAATGAGAACACATATATATCAACAAAAGATCATTTTTATCAAGTGTTTCAAAACAGTCCATAATATCTATCCATCATACAACTGTGATTAACATTGATAGCAGCATATATTAGTTGGCTGATGATTCTTTCTTTTGCTGTGTGCTCCTCCTTCCTACTGTTCTGTAACTGGTCTCCCCATCATAACTTCCCTTGGTAGGTGCTATGTAACTTGAGTGGGAGCTGATTGCCACCCCCCGACCCAGAAACTGATTAACTATACCGGATTTATTTTCCAATGAGTTCATAAAAATGCTTGTTACTACATACAAGTTGTATTAAAATCCGCAAATTAATTGAAAACTTGAGCTCGTTGATTCAGCTTTTGTATGAATTCAGGCCGTAAAAAATGCTGAGTAGAAACTTTGCGTGACGCTGGCTCTCCTCCAATCACAAAACGCAATGATTTAAAAAAATAAAATAAACACACACACACATAAAGCCATTGGTCCATAAGGGGCAGATGTCCAATGTCCATAAATGTTGATGAAGTCCATAAATGTTGCCGAATGTCAAGTGTCCTGGACCATAACCACAGTCCTTACATCTTCCAAACCCAGGTAACAAGACTAGAAAAACTGGATTGGTGCATCCCTAATTACATAAATTAATTATTGACTTAGCTTGTGTTCATATTAATACTTACAGTCTATGGTTTAATTGCGGCATATATACTGTATGTATATGTTCTGCCGTTTAAAGATGAGAATGATTAAATCGCTCTTGTACAAAGTGGAGTGAAACAAGAAAAATGAAAAATGCCCAGAACAAAGACCTCTTCTGAAATTAATTAAAGTTGAATGCAGTGAAGATCAGCATTCTAAAACGCTCCTAAAATAGCTGAACTCCTGCTGCTATGTACAGCCCATTAATTAAGTATCCTCACCTCGGGGTCACTGAACGCGAAGATGAAGTGTCGTCTGGTGTCACCTAACAGCAGACACGGATCCGCTTCATTTGCTCAAAAACTCTCCATTTTAGGTGTAGCATAAGGTTATTGGCACCTGCCCTTGTCACTCATCTTCCACATGATGCAGCGTCTAATCTAGCATACCCTTCGCTAGCTGCAAATGTGTTTAGTGAAGGGCAGATAAGAGCTGTCATATACAAAATCAACCTCTGCCCGCCTCACCTTACTGCTAATGTCCTGGCTGATATAATAGCCACAGATGATGTTGGGACGTGAATGGAAAGAAAAAAAGCCACAGGACGTTTGTATACACTTTGGTCCAATGGCAGGGGACAAAATGAGAGTATGGCATTTGCATATTCTCACACCTGGCTGATCTAATTTGGTCAGTCTTCTGTCAAGTATTTGAAGTTACCTTTACCTATTTTGTGCAACATGGAATAAAAGTTATATGTAAATTATTCATTATTCCACTTGGCATAAATGAAGTTGTATCGGCCTACTCACTTGGCAGGTGTCTAATTGCTTTTCGGTTTGGCCATGACAGAAGTAAGATTGCATATATTAAAACACACATTACTAAGGCATGTGGGGTCTGTTAGAAAGAGCGGTCAGCGTCTCCGCACAAAAAGGCTTTGTGTTTGCTGACTGACATAAAGCACAAGATCTCAGAGATTAGTTTTCAAATTATTATAAAGTCAAGCTACAGTCAGAAAGGCCATTACGATGTAGCTCTGCATCCTCTGAATGGTTAATCACATCCAGTATATATATATCTGGATGTCAGAGGCAAAATAATATTCATTGGTGAGCAAAAGTCCTTGTTTCTCAAAGTGCAGCTCGTTGTTGTCAGCTATGCCTGGTGTTTGATGAATGATCCAACTACCTGACTAACTAGTCTTACTAACTGACCTAATTAATAAGTTAAACTTAGTGTAATGTATTATCAGTATGAATAAAGGTGTTCTGTGATGGATAAAGGGATATTGGTTACTCAACAACATAAGAGGTAAGAAGACGTCATACAAAAGCATTGGTTAATTCTCTTTCCGGGTCTACCCCCAGTGGCTAGGAATGGTATTGCAAGCATGTCAGCGCACATGCTCACTAACCTTTTTGAGCCAGGACCCGCCCCCACAGGGCGCGATGGAGGCAATGGGTATGGCGACTTGACGCATGCATTAAACGCAGATCATTGTTCAACTTTTTTGCCGGATGCACGTGTGGCAACCAATCAGAAGGCAGTAAAGTGGTCATGAGGACACAAGCAAGACGAAGACATTCAGATGCTCTCTGGACACAGAGACACCGCTGACCTGCAATCGTGGAGTAGAACTTCACACAAAATATGAGGCTAGATTAAACCCGCTAACATCAAAGCCCGCCCACGACTCCCAGGTCTGTGTTTTGCGGCATCGCAGGACAGTACATCAGATTTTCTAAACATGCAGCTCAGCTGGGGGACACTGTATTTGACTATTGAGGCATGAAGTAGTAACGCTCCAAAACATCACATGGATGATGCAGCAATTATGTGGAAACAGGTCCTCTGGCCAGAGGCAACCGATGGAACTGTTTGACCTAAAAGCAATATTCTTAATGAAGAAACGTATTTTGAGACTTGGGTATAGAGAACGAGGTTTACGTCAGGACAATTTCTATAAACATAAAGCCATTTCATACAGTGGCCCAGTATGAAGAAAAAAACATTCTTCTATTAGAATCAGTCACCAATCAAAGTCCAGACTAGACTAGAGTTATATTTGTTAACATAAATTAAACTCAAAGATATTTTTTTCTTTCAACCTTTGCTGCTTTGTGTCGGTCAGTACAGTGCGGGGGTTTGCACTCTGTAACTTGGTTTCTATTATTTTGATAAGTATGTCGTGTGCACTGACTAAAACCTGTGCAGTTAATTAAATGTGAGCTACAACCAAACTGCTGGAAGGATAAACAATGTTTTCTTTTTTGATTCTGTGTCCCTTGTTATTTCTGGATGCTTCTGAAATGAACTGATATATAGGTGTGGCAATAGCCCACTTTCACTGTTGTCCTCCTTTTTAATCAGGTTAATTAGGACAGCGAAAATATAATTAAAGCACCGGAGAAAGAATGCAAAGGGGGAACAAACAAAACATTCTTTCTTTGATTCCATTTTATTGTATTATGGCAGAAAAACATTTGGCACTGACCACATTTCACTTGCTGTATATTTGATTATGGTTATTAATCTTACCAATAAAAACTCCCAGAGGTTGGTAGGGGGTGCAATACTATTCCATTATCAGAGAGGGAAAGTCAGTCCATTTTAGAAACACACTAAGTGTAGTTGAGATATAGGAGCAGTCGGGGCGACAGTGGCTCAGTTGGTATTGGCCGTTGTGCCTGAAGGTCATGGGTTCGAGCCCACCATAAGACCTACTTCATGACTCCCTCTGATGTCAACTGTTGTTTTGTCCTTGGGAAAGACACTGAAGCACCCGCTGAAAGATCTAGGCTCCTGTGGACTCACATCCTGCAGGAGGATCAGTGAGGGGCTGGTGCTTAGTGTACTGGGTGCAGCTCTGACTGCCACCCCCCCCCCAACCCAGAAATGGATTAAGGGGAAGAAAATGGATGGATGGATAGAACTAAGTCTAGCTGAGATATAAGAGCAATTATTATCTGAGCAAGAGTCAGTGCAATAAAATAGTGCATTAGTAATCTACAATAGTTTTTGAGTTTTGTATTCAATAATCCATATATTATAATAATGTTTTAAGCATGCCTGTATGTGAAAGCCAGATCCTGTCAGATATCTAAAGCTAAGCAGGAAATGGCCTGGTTAGTACTGTTATGGGAGACCATAACAGTACCAGGTGCCACTGTGTCCTTAGGCAAGACACTTCACCCACATTGCCCAGAATGAGTCTGGTGTGTGTGAATGGTTGGTGATGGTCAGAGGGGGGCGATGACACATACTGGTTGCTTCACTTCTGTCAGTGTGCTCCAGGGCAGCTGTGGCTACAATACTGTAGTAGCTTATCACCACTGAATATGGAGCTAAAGAATAATGACATGTGAAGCAAGTTTGTCCCAAAAAGTTGAAAACAAAATATTATGAATCATTTTGCTTTTTCTTCACCAAATTGTCTTGGACTTGATCTTTCACAACAAAAATCAATATTGTGTTTATTTCTCAATACACTGTAGAACTCGTCTTACGGTAGTATGCTGCGAACACAATATTTTGACTGAACGTGTTTGATGTTAAAGCATCACATGCTGCTTTCTACACTTCAATGAACTCCTTTGTGAGCACAAAAACAGGAAAATGTAAATCAGCATTTTGATTTGTGCATTTTGCTGGGTGGCTTTGAATAGTGGCTGGGAGAGAATGTCCTGTGTTCTTTGACAGCTTTTCCCTTCTTTGTCTCTTCAAGAAACAACAAAGCTAACATTTGGCACCATGATCAAACCCACATCCATTCACAGACTAATCACTAACATACAAATAGAAAACCAAGCTTGAAATGGGCCATACAAAGGGAACACAATGTTTTGGCAAATTCTCGCTCTTAGAAATTGAGATTAGCTATCAAGAGACCACGGATTCTGTGATATCCAAACATTCTGTTATACCTCGGGCTGCATGAGGCTCAAGCTGCAACAATGTGCATTATATACCACATGTCAGCTCATTGCCTAACTCCATCAAAGTGAACTTGATTTGTCAGTGCGATACATTTACCTTGAGACACAATTTGAAAAGCAGGGGATAATATAATATACGTTAAAAGTTTGAATATGAAGTGAGATGTTGGGAGTGGCCGCTGACTATCTATAAGTAGAACAGATCACAGCAGGGGGTGGGCAGAATACAGAAATGAGTGATAGGCAGGTCCATTTGCTTACTATTCAGTTATTAGTGAGAAAAGCTCATATTATTAGCATTATAATTAACAGATTTAACTGAATACTTTGATTTTCATGTATTTACTTTTTTTAATGCACTGAAAGTGGCAGCAAATCCTAAGTAGACTGTTATTTTAGCTGTAAATGTCACTTCAATAGTGTTCATGGTTTTACACTGAGATCGAACCAAGCAGATAAACCGGAAGAATGGTAATTTTTAAAAAATTCAAAAAAAGCTTTTGGCATTTCACTCTGAACCAGAGCAGAAAAAATGGTCCAAACAAACTCAGCATATGTAGCTTTTGGTTCTTCCTATTTTTGTGACTGTCTATTCATAAATTCTCATTTATTGAAGAGTGAGCATTATCTTTAACTTCCAGAGCACTCATTTTCCACCGGAGAAGGGCCAGTGCGAGTTACCATAGCAACACACCGCACACTTGCACGAAACTAATTGTTTTTGCTGTATTTCACGGTATATTAAACAATTTTAGCACTTGAGTAGTTCATTAAGTAAACATTTGTACATGTTTACTTCATGAACATGAACATTTTTGGGGGAATTTTCAAAAGGTTTGAATGGGAGCAGTCAAAATTACGGCTGTGGGGGTCCTGGTGTGAACCTGACTCTGAGAGAATACAGTTTAGTTTGCTGATTTATTAAGGCTGAAGGATGAACTGCAGCATGGAGCCAGATGTGAGACGTCAGAGCAGGTGTAGCGCATATGCTAACTGTAACCTATAGTGATGCATGGTCATGGCATGAATGACTGTGCTGCTTTGCCTCCTTTTGCCAGATCAAAGAACGCAGCTGTGACCCTTTGGATTGACTCCTTAAACCTTACGCATCCACCCTAAAACTCAACCATCCGCTACCAAGACATAATTATTCATTTCATTCACCATCACGACTTAATCATCATCATCGCTTGACAGAATTATGTCCATCACTGGCCAGGAATGGTTGTCTAAATGTATCTCTTTGGCAGTTACTTTGGAAAATATCTCAAGCGGGATTCATGCCTTGGACAGCGGCACAGTGGCTGAGTGGATAATTCTCTGGCTTCTCAGTAAGAAGATGGATTTGAATCCTGGTCGGAACATGGTCCTCCTCAGGGGAGTTTGCATGTTCTCCCCGGGTGCTACCCCTACCACTAAAAACATATTCAATAGGTAAATATGCTGAGTTCCGGGCTCTGTACTACAGCGACCACTGCTCCTGACAGACGCAATAGTGGCATGAGGATGCGTCAAATGTAGAGGATGCCCTACGGGAATGAACAGCTTTTTAAGGATGGCTCAACGGACAATAAAGTATAACTCACTATATGGAATATTCAAGCTGACATGATTGCACCATAAAATCTTATTTTGCATTCTTGAGAGCCCTGTGAGTCACTATTTGATGCTTGAGGCTGAAAGCTGATTGGCTGAGTAGGGGCGGTCCTGTCTTTTTCCATTTTCTGTCAGGAAAAGTAGATACAAGAATTGTGAAAGCCTAAAAAGGTTGTAACAAGTGGAACTTGTTACATGGATCTTTTTTACATGCCCCATGTGTCCCAGCTTTAAGACAAGCCGATTCAAACAACTAGATATACCTGCATACTGTACTACCAATGTGTGCGCCGGCTCTACATTCAGCATGCTAACATTGTCCAACATCATTTCTTAGAGTTATTGCTTGAGTTTAGAATACTCAGAGCTGTATTAACACTGAGTTGATGCAAAGTGACTTTGTTCAGAGAGCTGTTAATTTCAGTTTGTGTATTGAATTTGTAGATAAACTGTGCAGGTTAGAGTTGATTGACAGGTGCTCTAGGTTTCAATTATGAGTACAAAGCCCCGGGAGGTTCTTTGAAAAGTGGAACACACAGAACAAAATTTACATTATTATGGATCAAAGATATAACACACTATGGTTAGGTGTTTCCTCCCTAATAACCCTGCTTTTCTCCATTTGATTTACTGCAAAAAAGTCTTACATTGAATATTGGTGTCATGAGTTTGGTGTGTGGATTGGAGACACACCCCCATCACAGAACATATGACTTATACAACGTTAGAACCAATAGTTCTATTATTATTATATTATTATAATCTATTATTACTAAAACTATTGCCAAAACTAGATACTAGTTTGAGCATCAATTATTATTATTTACACTTTTGACAGCTATAGTGTGTGCATATGGAAAATGGAGGAAGGTGAATGGGGCAGATTGGTATCGTTTTGTTAAATAAGTGAGGGAGTGATTATCATAGTGTAGATTTGTAGAGACCTGGCTCAGGCCTGTGAAGCTTTAACAGAAGTGATTTTTTTTTGGCAATTATATTTTGCTCTTTTTAGGTTGTTTGGGTGACATAGCAGTTAAGATGCCAGTCAAGTTTTGAATCATTCTGAAGCCTGATGACACCAGGAAGCTTATTCGGCCAGATGGAAAACCAAAAATACTCATGGATGAAGGAAAGTGTGTGACTTGAATAGAGAAATCAGACTACAGTACCAAGACACAGACTTTTGCTACAGTTGAACTATAAAATATCACCACCATCAAGGACCATCAAGGACAACGGCTCCACAATCCTGGGTTTTCTGTTTTCTTAGCCTCATGGCAGCCGTAAGAAGTTAGCTAAAAATAGATCATGAACTGATTGTAGCTGTTTGTACGGGTGCACTTACTGTATTAGCAATAGCTGTTAATCAGACAGAAAATGAAGAAAATGATTGTAACATCAAACGTTAAATGTTGGAAGTAGTTGCCTAGTAGTAGTAGTGTAAGTTGATTTTTCAAAAAAGCAACTTTTTGTGACACCTCGACATCAGGAAATTCTACAACAGGTCCTCCAGGTCCTGCTGTTGCCATGCCGATGATGAAGCTAGTGACGATAGCAACTTTGTATATGACAAATAGTTGAATAAAAAGGTTTTCCTAATAACTGGTTTAAACACATATTGAACAGTAGATCAGTTAAAGTGTTCATATAATCAAACATTTACCTGCACATCAGTGGTTGATGAATCAATGGACTTTTTTAAATTATCTCATAATTAGGAAATAATTACCTCCTAGTTACGAGATCTTTTTTTCTTTGTTTTTTTTGACAATTTATTTGTGTGACAACAATGCTCCTCCATGTGTTAGAAACAAATAATATTTTTGTTTGCATTTAATCAAAATGTATGGTTTAGCCAAATGGTTATTTTCATAACGCAGATGGTGCTTTTGCTGAGTGAGTAATCGTTATTTATATAGCACCTTTCACAGAGTGGTTGTTACGCACTTTGAGTTGCCCTGTGTCTGAACTTTGCTACACAAATTAACTTGCCTCGCCTTGGCTTAGATATTTTTAGCGGTATTGAGACCTGAGCATAAGGGCTACATTCCGCTCCACTCCGGCACTGTGGCGCAGTGATTAGAGCTTGTATTTCACAACAAGAAAGTCCTGGGTTCGATTCCACATCCAGCCCTTTCTGTATTGAGTTTGCATGTTCTCTCCGTGTCTGCTTCAGTTTCCTTCAGGTGCTCCGGTTCCCCCCAACCATTAAAACATACATACAACAATGTACAATAGTATGAATGTAATGAGTGAATGGATTGTGTTGATTGGGGGCTTTGATGCGCCTGTGTATTCAGCGTCTCACTTCCGTCACCACTGCGTGTGGAGAGAATGGAAAATTATCTGAACTGCACTATATGAATAAACATTATTTAGTTACACTCTTCCACTGTATGGAAGTAATCTGACAATCTAAAATATCGATTATCATTTCAAAATATTAAATTTTCTCATAATTGTGTACCATCAAATGAGTATAGACATGTGCTGTGTTTTGTTAAGAATGCGCCATGACCATTGGGGTGTTTTCTTTATGATGTGTGGGGCTCAGAGCTGTATTTGTTTTGTACATTAATCAGGGACATGACAGCAGTCAGGGGCATTGTTCTGAGGCTCTGTTTACACACATCCCTCAGGTGCAGACTCTACCTGGGCACACCCCGCCATCTGCTCATGACCACGCTCTCCTTTCAGACAGACAGCCACTGGAAAGGGTGGAACTAAGACAAATATTTGAATGCCACAGGCAACAGAACTCAAAAGATTCATTTCCTTCCTCCAGCGATCGGCCTGTGTCCAAACAGCTCTCTGTGAAAAATGTCATAAAGGAAAGTAGTCTGCAGCAATAAAGTTAGACTCAAATTGTTCGAAAAGTGTTCATTTTAAGCCAGCCTTGGTCCTTCAGCGAGGGCTTCAGGCAAAGTGGGGTTAAGTGTCTTGCGCAGGGACACAATGACAGCAGACACTGGGTGACACTATTAGTAATGGTTTGAGACGATGCCCGCTGTAGTAGGTGTATTTTTCAGAGCTATTGATTTCAACGCTCAAGCATTCTTCATGATTGATTGGATTCCCTCAATATGCAAGCTTGCGATTGTTTTGGCCACATCGCTCGATCAAGGGTTATTGTTTGGGATTTTGAGCTAGGATGTGGTTTGTAGCAGGTGTAGCTGTAGGAAATACAGCTGTTTGAGCCATAGACAGTCGGTTCAGGATATTCTTTCAAAGAGAGATTCTGGAGAGAAGGCGGGGCTTCTGTAAAACCTCTGGTCCCCCGGCTCAAATCAATCTGTTTCAGTCACTTGCAGAATAAATTAAATCAATATCATTCTCGTGTCTTTCAGAATCACGACAACTGTCACCTTCAAGGCTGTTCAAGAATTGTTGATTTGTAGAGCGCAGAACAGACAATCAAGAGAAAAGCAACAATAAAATACATAATTCATTGCTCATTGGGCATTGGGACTCATACTATAGGTCTGTAAGTAAGTATCAGTCATATTTATTTATATAGAGCATTTCACAGACCAAGGTGTTCAAACTTTACAAATGTGGATGTAATTTTTATTGATTTTCTAACACATAGCTTTTAACTTTATGAGGGGTGATGACAGAAATATTGCACCTGAAACTGAGTGATTTATTTTTTCCTCTTTTTTATTATTATGAAAAAAAGTATACAACAAAATAAAAACAAGACACTAAAGGTGCCATAAATCAAATGTATTCTCATATTTTGTGAGAGACATGTGTACCATTGCTCCTGGAGCCAAGATGGAGGACAGACATTCCAAATCTTACACACACAAAAAACAAAAAAACAGACCAGCTTCAGATTAACTTGAACTTCTCAGGACTTACCCTCTGGTCGTCTTATCTGGTTCCCTGCTCTCTCCAAGTCCATAGCCCAAACAACTTGCTTGGTTTCAGCACAATAAAAAGTATTCATGTAGGTGCTTACGTCCCCCTAAAAGATGATACACTGTGGAAGCCCCCTCTCTCCCAGTCTTGCATTATGACATTAGTTGACTGCCTTTTGGAACAACGAGTGCAAACGGCCGAGTGTTACAGTTATAAATATTTTAGTACAATTTTAAAACAAGGTCTGGTGCATTATGTTTAATACCAGCTGGAAAAAAACGCATTTTACTTAATCCGGAACAGAAACACTGGAACATTTGGGACAGATGTTTTTTTTAAATCAATTTTCTGCTTAAAAAGAGAACATAGTGATCTCTGACACTGATGACTGGGCCTCGGTGTTTCGGAGGGCCATGTATTCACTGGCTCGTCTCTTTAAAACCAGGATTTCCAGAGCATTTTTACGGCTCCATCCATTCAAAGATGCAGTCAGCGATTTTGTTAGCTTAGCCGTAGCACCAACTCGAAACCACTCCCCCCTCCCCTCTCCTCTCCACCAAACCAAACATCCAGAATTTTCTTTTCCTTGTCACAACAGGGAGAGTGGGCGAAAAACGTAAAATTGGCCTTTTCTATTCAGTCTTTTTAGGTTTTAGAAAATCCTATAACTCAGGTGCGCGCACTCGGAAGAAACAGGAAGAGGGTGAAGGGGGGTAGACACATCCCATTGGTGTATTTTTATCGGTCCGCTCCAAAATGTTTTATTTTTATTAATTTCTGGGGACTATGGCATCTGGTCAATTCCATTACTATTTAAAAAGACATGACAATTTTACTGCTTTTAGGGTTGATGGACGTTTTCCCACAGTATTTTTAAAAAATGCGTCTGGAAAAAATCACTGACTGCATCTTTAAGTGTAAAAATCAAATGTAGCAACCAACATTCTATGGCACAATTTTTCTTTAGGGGCTGGTCCTGGACTGGTCTTAGACTTTCCAACATCAACTGTGGCTTTGTGTTTGGTGTTGATGACAGTGCTTTACAGAGCCTGCCCTCTGTTGGTGCGTTTACTTCCAAAGTATTGACTTTTCCCAATTTGTAATGCTCTGTCTCTGCAGGTTTGGTGGATGTGCGTTGTAGCTTCACCGCAGCCTGTTTATGATCACACATACAGAAGCCCTGACCTGTTGTAATAAATAATGAAATGATGTAATGAACTCTAAACATTTACTAGAAGACGACAACGATGTGTTATTGTTGTGTGTGTACATATAATTAAGTTGGCTCACCCTGCAGATTTAATACCAAGTACCCCACCCACTCTTTGATGAAGTGAGATCTTATCACAAAGGCTACAGGAAGACAGAAAGACGATATCAGATACTGCTTCCTTTCGTTTGGACTTTAATTAAGAAAGAGCAGAAATCTATTATATTTACCCGTTGTGTTTTGCAGTTGGGGGTCTGAGTAAGGTGGTGAGATGGTAAAGAAAGAAAGCAGAAAGCAGACCCTGGAGTTGTAGCATATAGTTCTATGGAGTAAATCACTGTGTATTGGCCCTGGTCTTCACGTCATTAGAATTATAATCACACATTATGAATCGGCATTTGAAAATAAGGTTTTCAAATGCCTTATTTGAAAGGCATAAGGCCTTTCAAATAAGGTTTGGAGATAAAAGGTTGTGGTTTATTTCATTAAAATGTGTTGAATATATCGGATTCTAGCTCCGTTGTCCCACAGGTGCACTGCAAACACACACTCATTCACCTTAAACATGCTGTACATATTTTAGTGGTAGTGGAATGGCTGGAGTACCCAGAGGAAACTACGCAGACAGAGGGAGAAGTGTGCAGAAATGCGCCTTAAATAAATCATGCTTTAGCCAGTGGGGGCAGGTCCTGGCCCAAAAAGGTCCATGACCGGTGGGGGTGGACCCAGAAAGAGAATTACCCAACGCTTTTGTATGGCGTCTTCATTCCTCTCGGAAATGTCTTTACAGGAAAGTCCAAAAGTCGGCTCTAGGCCCAAAGCTACGTTCAAGATGCGTGTCAATGCTGAGGGGAGTATATTTTTTGTTTGACCGCTGTGCGCTTCAGAAGAAACTTGTCAAATGAATGGGGCTGGTGCCAGCTTATGCATGCAAAAATGCGGCTTTTCAAATTGTCGTGTGAGAGGGGCTTGAGCCATAGACAGAGAGTTATACAGTGGATTTTAAACATTGTATATATTTGCTTATTTATTGCTGGAGTGTTTCCCATTTCATCCTTGATCTATTAAGGCATACATTTTAATATTGTCCATACAAATCATTTAAGCATAATCCCCTAATGTAATACCACGGTGATTTTTCAATATGAAAATACAGGACATGGCGGGTTTTTACAATCCTTTTGAGTCCAGCTTTGTTTTGGTGTTCATCACGTCCCCAATAATCTCTCGTAGGTTTCAGAGTAAAAAAAATTGTGCATGGTACACGAATCATAGGACATGATCATATTGTGTCTGAATGTGTTTCAGGTAAAATGTTGTGATGATATTCAAAAGACTCATGTACACCATAGTTTGTAATTTATCAGTTGCCCGGAGGAAGATTCTGTTTGAACGGATGATAGCATTTCATAATGAATTATGACTGAGGCATCTGTGGGGTGGGGCCTCACAAACATCTCAGAGAGGGGGTCTTGGGCACTGCGAGCTCACTGCTTAATTAATTATACTCTGGTCCCGTGAGAATACCAAGCTCAAACTGTCAATTTTGAGTGTGCGTGCTCCTGTGCACAACCTTGATTATCAAAGTGATCATGAAACCGAAAAGAACATTGTGTGATTAATAATGAATGTGCAGAGAGACAAAGAGAGCCGCAGTTGAAGTGTGTGACTGAGAGAGGCCGACACTGTGGAACTTGCAGTGAGACTTACACCCATGTTATTCCTATGGGGCTAATGCTGTCATGGCTCATACTGTACTTATTCCAATGCAAAAAACCCATGAATGAATTTCTGTAGGGTAATTTGTGGTGGATTTTTACATTACAATACAAAACTCTAATACCAGAGCCATGTTTGTATTATAAGCACACATGTAGGCTTTAGTATGAAACAAACAATTAAAAAAGCAGGTATAAAGTACTGCATTAGAATTCACAGTGCTTTATACTTGCTTCTTATCAGGCCAAAGGTAGAGATTTTATACTTCTTAATTATGCTAAAGTCAGAGTTTTTGTACTCATTATGCTAAAGATAGAGATTGTACTTGTTTCCTCTTCATGCTTGAGTTAGAGATTTGTATTTTATTATATTTAGTATGAAGTTATTGGTCATTTATCTTGTACTGTGCGATCCTTTCCTTCTACTGTTCTGTAACTAGTGATGCAAAACTGGAATGTCCTCACTGTGGGACAAATAAAGGAAATCTTAATCTTTAGGCAGTTAGATTTTATTAAAAAAAGAAACTGCAACTTTGATATATTGGTTGAATCTTCAACCTGGCCAATGCAGGAGGGTCTGAGCACAGCAGTGATGCGGACAATCAACATCAGAATCAAAATCCGAATCATTTTTATTGCCACGTACAGCAAGTAACAGGAAGTCACAGACTTGGAAATTGCTTTGGCTCGGTGCAACAGTCAGAAAGAGAGGTAAAGAATAGAGAATAGAGTAAGGCATAATAAAAATCAGCATACACTTCAAAAGAATACAATTTAAAATATAATTTTTACAATTACAATTACTATATACAGTACAATATACAAGTGCACATGGTGCACACAATATGCAGTAGGCAGTGCAATGAGGTGACAAGCAGTAAGTGACATTATGATGGGCAGTAAGGTGACTTTATAAAGGGCGGGGGGACAGGTTTTGAGTGTTCAAGAGTCCAACAGCAGAGGAGAAGAAACTATTCTTATGGCGGGACGTTTTGGCCCTGATGGACCGTAGTCTCCAAGGGGAGAGGTTGGAACAGACCATGTGTAGGGTGAGAGGGGTCGCCTGTGATACGACCAGCCCGGCCTTGAGCTCGGGCGACGTATAGGTCCTGCAGCGATGGAAGGCTGCGGCCGATCACTTCCTCTGCAGAGCGCACAATGCGCTGTAGTCTCTGTTTGTCCCTGACTGTGGCTCCAGCGAACCACACGGTGATGGAGGAGGTGAGGATGGACTCGATGATGGCCGTGTAGAACTGCACCAACATCTGTGCAGGCAGCTTGGCTTTCCTGAGCTGCCGCAGGAAGTACATCCTCTGCTGGGCCTTCTTGATGAGGGAGCTGATGGTCGGCTCCCACTTGAGGTCCTGGGTGATGGTGGTGCCCAGGAAACGGAAGGACTCCACAGAGGTGATGGGGGAGTCCATCACGGAGGGTGGGGGCGGGGGGACAGTGCTCTTCCTGAAGTCCGCAATCATCTCCACTGTCTTCTGGGCGTTCAGCTCCAGGTTGTTACCACTGCACCAGGACACCAGCCGGTCCACCTCCCTCCTGTAGGCGGACTCATCGTTGTTGCTGATGAGGGTGGTGTCGTCCGCAAACTTGATCAGCTTCATGGAGTCGTGGCTGGAGGTGCAGTGGTTGGTGTACAGGGAGAAGAGCAGGGGAGAAAGAACACAGCCCTGTGGGGCTCCTGTATTTATAATCCGAGAGTCCGAGACATTCTTCCCCAGACGCACTCGCTGTTTCTTGGAAGTCAGTGATCCACCTGCAGGTGGAATCGGGCACGTTGAGCTGGGAGAGCTTGTCCTGGAGCAGGGATGGCAGGATTGTGTTGAAGGCAGAGCTGAAGTCCACGAACAGGACCCTGGCGTAGGTCCCCGGGGAGTCCAGATGCTGTAGGATGGAGTGGAGGGCCAGGTTAATGGCGTCGTCTACAGATCTGTTGGCTCTGTAGGCGAACTGCAGGGGGTCCAGGAGGGGGAGGTGAAGGACTTGAGATGGGAGAGGACCAGGCGTTCAAATGACTTGACATCCAATGATATTGAAGGACATTGTTCATATTCAGTAGGGCTGTGATGAAGGATCAGTTTTTCTTCATCGATTATTTCTTTAGATACCGATTGGTCAGTACACTTGTGATTGTTTCAGGTGAATGATTAGAAATACTGCAGTCATTATAAAACAATACTAGTGATATAAGATTGAAAAAACAATAAAACAAATAAAAGTACTGTATTAACCTGTTCATAAACCGGAGCTTTATTCCTGCATTTTGAAGGCTGAAGCAAGCAGATTTAATTAAGTTTAAAAATCGTCATTTATAACATCTAACAACGATACTGCTTCTGTCTGGAGGGGCCTACGGGAGATCACCAACTACAAACCCAAAGCCCCCCCCTGTGCTGATGACCACAAGCTAGCTGACGATCTGAACTTATTTTTCAGTCGCTTTGATGCTGCCCCTGACACCTCTCCCTCCCCCACCCCCCACTACTCTAACGACCCACCCATCAGCCCTGCCCCCAGCCTAACAATAGCCGCTAAAGAGATTAAACAACTCTTCCTGAGGCTGCACCCCCGCAAAGCTCCTGGCCCGGACCACGTGTCTCCGGCCACTCTGAGACACTGCGCCAGTGAGCTTACTCCTGTGTTCACGGACATTTTCAACACCTCTCTGCAGTCCTGCCATGTCCCGGCCTGCTTCAAATCCTCCATCATTGTCCCCGTCCCGAAGAAGCCCAGGATCACAGGACTCAATGACTACAGACCTGTAGCACTTACGTCTGTCGTCATGAAGTCATTTGAACGCCTGGTTCTCTCCCATCTCAAGTCCCTCACCTCCCCCCTCCTGGACCCCCTGCAGTTCGCCTACAGAGCCAACAGATCTGTAGACGACGCCATTAACCTGGCCCTCCACCACATCCTACAGCACCTGGACTCCCCGGGGACCTACGCCAGGGTCCTGTTCGTGGACTTCAGCTCTGCCTTCAACACAATCCTGCCATCCCTGCTCCAGGACAAGCTCTCCCAGCTCAACGTGCCCGATTCCACCTGCAGGTGGATCACTGACTTCCTGACGGACAGGAAGCAGCGAGTGCGTCTGGGGAAGAATGTCTCGGACTCTCGGATTATAAATACAGGAGCCCCACAGGGCTGTGTTCTTTCTCCCCTGCTCTTCTCCCTGTACACCAACCACTGCACCTCCAGCCACGACTCCGTGAAGCTGATCAAGTTCGCGGACGACACCACCCTCATTGGACTCATCTCCAACAACGATGAGTCCGCCTACAGGAGGGAGGTGGACCGGCTGGTGTCCTGGTGCAGTGGTAACAACCTGGAGCTGAACGCCCAGAAGACAGTGGAGATGATTGTGGACTTCAGGAAGAGCACTGTCCCCCCGCCCCCACCCTCCGTGATGGACTCCCCCATCACCTCTGTGGAGTCCTTCCGTTTCCTGGGCACCACCATCACCCAGGACCTCAAGTGGGAGCCGACCATCAGCTCCCTCATCAAGAAGGCCCAGCAGAGGATGTACTTCCTGCGGCAGCTCAGGAAAGCCAAGCTGCCTGCACAGATGTTGGTGCAGTTCTACACGGCCATCATCGAGTCCATCCTCACCTCCTCCATCACCGTGTGGTTCGCTGGAGCCACAGTCAGGGACAAACAGAGACTACAGCGCATTGTGCGCTCTGCAGAGGAAGTGATCGGCCGCAGCCTTCCATCGCTGCAGGACCTGTACGTCGCCCGAGCTCGAGGCCGGGCTGGTCGTATCACAGCCGACCCCTCTCACCCTGCACATGGACTATTCCAACCACTCCCCTCAGGCAGGAGGCTGCGGTCCATCAGGACTAGAACCTCCCGCCACAAGAACAGTTTCTTCCCCTCTGCTGTTGGACTCTTGAACACTTCTTAACCTGTCCCCCCGCCCTTTATAAAGTCACTTTACTGCCCATCATACGTCACTTTACTTCACTGTACTGCTGTCACCTTACATTGTGTGCACCATGTGCACTTGTATATTGTAAATAGTAACTGTAACTCTATTTTAAATTTAAATTTATTCTTTAGAAGTGTTTTTTATTCTTATTTTTATTATCTCTTTTTGACTGTTGCACTGAGCCAAAGCAATTTCCAAGTCTGTGACCTCCCGTTACTTACGTTGGCAATAAAAATGATTCTGATTCTGATTCTGATTCTTCTTGTAAATAACTCATAATAGTTTTTTTTGTTCTCTGTATAGACATGAAAGTGAAAAGATACCAGAAGATGTTGCTCCGTATCTTTCTGATTCACACTGATAGATTAAGAACAGTCAGTAACTCACTTCTTACTCTGATTACTCACAATAATAATTGTAATAATAATAAATGTTTTTGAGAAACATTTTTCAATATTACAATGTGGGATAGATGCAGCTTGTAATCCAGTGTGGCTTGTACAAGTAAAAATGTCTGTTTATTTCTAAAAAATTTGTGCCTGTGGCTTATAGTCCGTACAATACGTTATGTGTAACCATTGGCAATCACAACAGATATAGAAACTCAGACACATCAAATCCACTTCACAATTATATTATCCTTGCCAACTCTATTACGTATCAATCATGTATATAGGGTCTTTTTATAT
Organism: Knipowitschia caucasica; assembly: GCA_964034765.1. Classification (NCBI taxonomy): domain Eukaryota; kingdom Metazoa; phylum Chordata; class Actinopteri; order Gobiiformes; family Gobiidae; genus Knipowitschia; species Knipowitschia caucasica. The sequence goes on along the minus strand of OZ035828.1, from coordinate 32,470,638 downwards.
CATAGTGCTGTATTAAAAAACAAAAGAGCGGGAGAAAAGCAGGTGGCCAAATTTAGAACTACAAAATGAAAGAGAATGTGATTGGTAATTTGAGTAAGGCCAAAGATACGTGGGTGTTAAGTGCACATACTTAAATTCAATAGAACCTATTTTTAAATGAGTTTTTAATCATGGCTTTGTGGTTGAGTAATCAGAACCAGGATGGACTGAAGTTGACCACTGAGAAGAGGTTGTTTGCTCAAGGGCACATCACCCACGTCTCAACTCTGTGTGTGTGTGTGTGTGTGTGTTGTGTTTGTGTTTGCATATATCCAGGACTTAGTCGGGCTGTTTCATTGTTGTCATGTCCACAGATATCAAATCACATAAAGCCTGCGGCGCAACAATGTTATGCTTATGTGCACAACCATAATAGCTACAGTAGAGAGAATGAAATATTAAGAGTAAGAGATCCTTTATTCATCCCACAGCTGGGAAATTTCAGTGTTGCATCCCCAGTTACAGAAGCACACAGTGAGCAATAACTCTATACTAAAATACAGCACAATCTCTAACTTTAGCATAATAAAGTAGCAGGTATAAATTCTCTATCTTTAGCATAATAAAGTAGAAAGTATATGATATTGTGTATTCAAGTGCAATAAATACGTATATAATTGTATGTATCCTCTGTCATGTTATGAGGATATGTGACAGTGGACATTCAAATTGCACAGATGCTCGACATGAGGTCAGGTCCTCAGTTTTCATTAAGTCCTCAGGGTTCTTTGTACAGTCTGACACCAGCAGGTAGGAAAGGCCTGCAAAAACCTCTCCTTCACTGGGAGCGATTTTCTAATTTCTACAAACATTTAAAAACATTGAAAATTTTGAGTAATAATCCAGAAAAGATGTGACTGTCTGAAGGCCTGTTTTGTGTTTTGTGTTTTCTGTCAGACACGTCACAACACATGGCTCCTGCTTCATTTGTCGGTCCTGTCTGTTGACACGGCCTCCTCTTCCTGCTGACTGGATTGAGCCTTTATTGAGCCGTACTCAGTGTGTGGTGAGTGTGCACAGTAAGTAGACCATGGGAGGTGTAAAATGTCTTTTTTCTAGATCTTCCCTCACTTCCTTCCTCTCTCTCTTCTGTTGTGATGAGCCACTGTAGTTGGGGAGCAGCTTTGATCGACTGGCTTGACAACAGTCTGCCAAATTCCCTCTCCCCACGCTAAAATGCACAGATCCTGCCTCGCAGCTGTAGGCCTTCTTATTTGTAATCTCATAGATTACTGTCCTTGAGCTTTAATGTAATGAGCCACAAATATCCAAGAAAAACATGTTATTTTTGCACAAGAACTTAAAGGATTAACCTGTATATGAATGTTCTGAGACTTAACGGAAAACCAGAAGTTTACACAAACCATGTAAATAGATGACTAATTTGTTTATTCTCACAAAAAATATATATATTTTCAGCATTTTCAAGTTGTATGGATCTTTTATGAGACCTTTAACGCAATTAAGTTATTACTGCACTTGTCATTACAACAGAAATCAGAATTCATATATTTCCCACCTGATGTTTTGGTAATTTGAAGGTCACGTATCTATTGTCGCCACCACAGATGCTAAGAGAAGCATCCTTGAAAACTCTGGTCATGTCTTTTTATCAATAATAAAACGTCTTCTGCTGTGACACAATCCCAGACCTCTGATTTTTGTTTTTGTCATTTGCTTCAGTTGTTTTTATCATATTGGCTCGTCACCACTATATTGAGAGAATAAGTGTCTTTATCCATGGCACATTTCACAGCCTTTATTGTCATTCAGGGCAGTTGTTACTACAGTGGCCATATGCTCTGGTGTTATTGTCCATTTAGAAGACCCATTTTCACCCCAGATTTAACTTAAAGGTAAAGGTGCACTTTATTAATCCCTGTAGGGCAATTCATCCTCTGCATTGAACCCATCCTGATGCCGCTAAGGCTTACTTCAGGAGCAGTGGTCGCTGTAGTAGAGTACCCAGGAACCCATCCCCAGATTTTAATGCTCGGCTTGATCAGGACCACCAGAGTTGGAGGATTTTACCTAGTGTGCATGTTTTTAGTGGTAGGGGAAACTGGAGCACCCGGAGGAAACCTACGCAAGCACAGAGATAACATGCAAACTCCCCTCAGAAAGACCCTGTTCCGACCGGGATTTCGAACCCAGGACCTTCTTGCTGAGAGGTGAAAGTGCTATCCACTCAGCCAACATGCCGCCCATTTGCTGTGGTATTGCGATGTTGCTTCAATATTTCCACATATTGTTCCGTCTTCTTGATGCTTTGTATCTTTTTAACAATGTGCAGTGCAACATTACCTCCTGCAACAAATCAGCTCCACAACATGATGCTGCCACTCCCACACTTCATAGTTCACATTTACAAAGTCACTGGACAAACATGGACATACATCTTCGTCCTGTGTGCTCACAAACCTAATCTGGTCTGTTTGTTTACTTTGGAGAGCGATCATTCAGCCTATGTTTTTACAGGACTCATTTTACTTTGGATTATTTTCTCAATATCCTCCTCTATTCAAAGCTCTTTTTTATTGAATCTTTTCAATTAAATTAGTTCAGTTCATTTCCAGTCTTTTTGCAAAATAGAAAACTAAAATTGTTTTTCTTTTTGAAAGTGTCTCTATATTTCACTTTTACATGAAAAACTGGAGGCGACAGTGGCTCAATTGCTGGAGCATTGGCCCTTGGGCCTAATGGTCGTGGGTTCGAGCCCACCTTGAGACTTACTTCACGACTCCCACTGATAGCTACTGTCGTTGTGTCCTTTGGCAAGACACTTAACCCCACTTTGCCTGAAGCCCCCGCTGAAAGATCTCAGCTCCTGTGGACTCACCACCTGCAGGAGGATCAGTGAGGGGCTGGTGCTCTATGAACTGGGCACAGCTCTGACTGCCACCCCCCGACCCAGAAATGGAATAAGGGGAAAAAGATGGATGGATGGATGGATGGATATGTAAAACAAAAGCAAAAAACATGTAGTAACAACCAGTTAATGAATGATTCCCATAATTCCACGAGGCTACTCTTTTTATGCCTTGCAAGCATTCATATTTGGATTTTGTTAGGCTGTACGTTCCTAGGAGACAAAACACAGGTTCTTTAAGCACAAGCAAATCTCAAATATTCAAAGGTGCCAGATTGTGAGGGCTTTATAAACGCATGAGGATTTGAAAGTCAATCCGTGCCTGAATTGGAAGCCAGTGAAGAAGCATATGCCATAGGTAGAATACAGGCAAACAGGCTGTTATGTGAGCACCTCCATAGATTTCATACCAGAATGACTTCAGCTTAGCAAAGCTAAGCTTCAGCAATTGCACTACACAAATATACTTGTCTTGCTTTGATTTAGAGTCCAAATTAAATGTCTGAAAAAGGTCCGGACCTGTATTAAGATGAAGCATGGATCGATGGTCACAATAGGATTGGGACGTCAATATGTTCAATTAGACAAAAAGATTATACAAGGTAACAAAGTTGCTTTGTACAAAACCAACACAATGGCAGCAGTGATGACCTTTAATGCTTCCATCCTGCTTTCAGCAATCATAATTGCAAGGTCACGTTACAATAGCACTTGGAATTTCCAGTTCCTCATTCAATGACTAATAAGGCCCCGACGACTGACATGATCCAGGTTTGACAATTATTCAGTAACTGTGGTGGTGAAGCCGAGGCTCGCAAGCTGCATGCGGCTCTCAGCCAATCAAAATACGGCTCTTGCCTCTCATCAAATTTGATGAAAGTGATAATGTTTTCCATAAATAATCCATGTTTAAATGCTGTCTCATTTTGCTCCAGTGTCTTTCAAGTTTAGTCAATACAAATTATCCAAAACTAAATTCTAAATACTGTAGCAGATGATTAGCAGGACTCTCAAAATTGTTGTGTAAAAAGTATGAATCCATTATCTTTTTCACTGCTTGTCTAAGCTTTATCAGACCCCTGTCCAGAATCACTGAGTCCAGGATTTGCATTGTCATGTGTCCCTCTCCTTTTCACTCGAGGCTGTGTAATTATTTGTGCCACTTCCACTCGGTGAGGTGAATGATGCATTGCTACATTTGCTGGAGTCACGGCTCAGTTTTGTAGGATTGATGTTAAGAGATGGCTCGACCCATGCCACAGCTTCATACAGCCCATCCGTCAGCTCCCTCCGCAGCCTGGAAGTGCTCACCCTTAGCCCTTTGCTCCGCTGTGACTGATGCCTTCTCCGACTCCACACGTGCACGGCGTTAGCACGTACAGCTTTGTCATTTTCATCTCCACGGTGAAGGCTGGCTACAAACCGCCATTACAAGTCTAGCTTTTCTCTGACCTTATAGCTCCACTGCCAAATTTACCTGCACACGCTGAGAAGCACGTTTTAGACTTTGACCTGAAGGCTCAGCCAAAGTTGGAAAGAACAATTTCAGAAGTTATTGGTTGTTTGGAGTTGTGTTGTTCTATAGAAAATAGGTAAAGAAACATTTTACCACAGAAATGGCTATATACTCATACACATATATATAGTATTTATTATAGAGTTGTGTACTGTCCTATAAGATACAAATACATTTTCCTTGCCTTGCCTTGCCTTTTTTGCAAATTAAATATTCTAAAATTATACCAATGCATTTGATTTTTATTACATTTTGATCATACTAATGTATAAAAGAGATGCACTTTACTGTATAACAACTATATTAAACAAGCCCATTTCCTAAATGTATTGTACACTGTATCATAGAGTAAAACTAAGAAAACACTGACAATGCATTTTAATTCTGTATATTAATTTGAATGTATGGTGGTTACACAAATGCTGTAACTAGTAGAATCTCTACTAGTTACAGCATTCATTCATTCTTTGAAGAGATTAATGCATTTATAAGATTATTTACTTTGTTCTGACCCACATTACAATAATATAAGCATATAACAATACTATAGCTGATCTAATTAGTCAGATTCACAATATACCTTTTCTGTTCTCTGAATTCCCGATACCTGTGTGTGTGTTTGTATGTGTATGTGTGTGTGCTTGTGTGTGTGTGCTTGTGTGTATACATGGATTAGATTCACACTTTTGACTGTAAGGAAAAGCAAAGCGTAACTGTCAGAGCGTGTTTAAGGATTATTCAGCAGTAAGATGAGGCAAACAGGAAGTATGAATTGTGACGGTTCAACTTGACACTCTGTATTTTGCATTGCATTTACATTATTTGTACCTGTGAGTCAAATTGTCTTGCAGTGGACAGTTGTTGCAAACACGCTCCATAACAAATATAAGCAACAATAAGAGTTCAAAGCAGGGATGGGCTTATGGAGCCTTGTGAAGCTCTGGAGTGTTTCTTGCAACTGTATCGCGGCTGTTTCGAAGTGTCAACGCTGTATCAGTAGGGTAGATACATTTAATCATTGCAGCTATTAGAAAAAACGCGTACCGTGTATAGATTCTTATTTTGCTTTTTTCTACCAAACGCTGCTCCAGGTTCAGGGAGCAGAGCGACTTCGGCATACCCATTTTTTTTTTTACTTTGATAGCACCAATAACCTATATACGGTATTCAGATGAAGACCATTACGTCGACATAGCAGTGGTGATTTATCCATTATTTGACTCCTGCGTTAGGAACTAGCAACCGCCATCCCGAGTTAGTTGTAAAGTGCTTAGAAGGTTAGAAGATAAAAGTATAAGGAAGCTAGAACTGATTAATTAGCACACACGTTAGCACTCTCGCTTCTCAGCAAGAAGGTCCTGGGTTCGAATCCTGGTCAGAACAGGGTCTTTTTGAGTGGAGTTTGCATGTTCTCCCCGTGTCTGTGTAGGTTTCCTCCGCGTGCTCCGGTTTCCCCTACCACTAAAAACATGCACAATTGGTATGAATGTAAATGAGAGAGTGAATGGATGGTGAATGGATGCTGATGCGCTAGTGTATTCGGCGACTCGCTTCTGTCATCACCGTGTGTGGAAGGATTGGAACAATATCTGAACTCTGCACAATGTAAAGCGCTTTGGGTGACCTTGGTCTGTAAAATGAGCTATATAAATAAATTACTTACATGTTTTTAATGCACTACACAGAAAAGTCTCCAGACACACAGAGGGGCTGACTCCATCTCTCAATGCACCACATGTCACAGTATTTTTTTTAAAACAAAACATTTACTTTTAATATAGCGGTGAAATATGGAAATAATATAAGACTTTCACTTTCTCAGGAGACTCGTGTCATGGTGTGGACTTTTCGATTATTTTGACCTGGTTTTAATTTACTTTTTTGTTCTCTTGTACTTTGAGTTTGGTTCCTGCCTCCTGTTGATTGTTCAGGAATGTCCAAACCCAGGCCCCTAGGCGAATTGCGGCCCTCTGTGCCATTTTATGTGGCCCTTTGCAGCTAACTCAAAATCGCCATTGAGGCACTTTGACAGTGTCATCAAACCAACTTCAGCTCCACCAATACAGTCATGTTATAGCATATTGTAAATCTCAGACCCTCTGGAATCCAGTTGTTGACTTTATTGTTATGTCCTGATTTCATTATGTCATAAGCACGTATCATAACCCATTTTAAATTCCAGAATCCAGTCAATCCAGTTTATTTATTTATTTGAGCTCAAACTCAGCTTGAATCCAGTTTTTTAAATCCAGGATTTCAGCCCTCGAAGTCTGATGAACTAAAGTGGCCCTCTTGCTAAAAGGTTTGGACACCCCTGCCCTAATGTGTTCCACCTGTGTATTTATACTCTGTGCCTTTCCCCACCTGTCCATTAATTTTCTTTACCAAGTTTGTTTATTAAGGAAAACCCCTTGAGATGAATCATCTCATTTTCGAGGGGTTCCTAAACATAAATACAAACATGTAAACACACACACACACACATACAAAAACAATTTACAGCAATTTAAGGATGAGAAAAAATAATTACATAAACACACACACAGAAAAATTAAACAAAATAAATGCTCCTTCACACCCTTCTGCTAAAATAAAAAAATTCAAATAGACAAAGTAAAACTATTCACAATAATGACACATACAGAATACAGAACATTAGTGACATAAACAAAGAGTTTTAAGGAACCTAAATAATTCAAACTTAAATAAACCAAAAGACAGAATGGATCGTATAGATGTGGGTAGTTTTCTGTTTATTCCAGTCTGATGGAGCCTTGTATTGAAATGATCTGCATCCAACTCCTTCAGAAAGTTGTTCCTGGCTTGTTTTCAGTTATGGATTTGTGTGTTTTGGCATGGACCTTGGATTTACTTGAGTATACTCTGCGTTGTTTTCAGAATTTTGGGCTCCTACTTCATTGCTCCACACAGCAACACGTGGAGGTGTGACGTGTCTTTCATCAGCTGTTGTTACTGGATCCGGTCGAGTCTCTGTCAGAGCTGGACGCACTGAGCCAACAACGGGCCATTACCTCCTTTTTCACACACAGCAACAAATGCAATCAAGGTGAGCAGCTGCGAATTAAGACAGGTTCACCACCAACTTCTCACACCATTTACTTGATGCTGAACTCCAATTAGTCTCAAGGCCAGTCAAGTCCTCATTGTGCAAACATCATGCAAGAATGGGATCAATTTATCTCTAGATTGGAGAGGCAGGATTTCTGATTCACACAGCTGTAATCTGTAACAGTCTTCCTGAAAATGTGAGACAGGCTTCTTCTCTGACAATGTTCAATTCCACAGTTCTGTCTAGCTGTGCATACACCTGAGGGATTCTATATGAACCATTTTTAATATACTGTGATTAATTGTTATATAAATGCCTTGGATTGTCTTGTTTTATTTGCACTTTTGAGTCGCCTTTTGTATGAACTTTGCTATACAAATACACTTGCCTTGCCTAATTAGTTATTTCTAGCCTTTTTTGTTTGGTCTTTTCAGAGAATATTTAACATCTCCTAATGTGAACTTGTAGGTTTATAACAACAACAAAATATTTTACCCCTGTGCTTTATCTACTACCATCTGAGGTTATAGTGATGAATAGATATGAAGCGTGAATGAATTCTAACTGGAAGACAGGAGGAACTAAACTCACAGCATTCCTAGTCTTCCCATTTTTGCACACGGCAATCCTCACCTGGCAGCAATCAGGCACTTCCCCGCATCAGTTTCATATCACAAGGAAGCTCCATCTAAGCAGCAGCTCCATTCACGCCGCAACCCTCCTCCTCCCCAAATCCCTGGAACTCCACCTTGTTCCGGAACAGCTCGTTCATTATTTTCCTTGCTACCACCACCAGGGTTTAGGCCCAGGGCAAATTCATCTTCATAATCTCTTTCCCCTTCTGCAATCGTGCAGTGCTTTTCTTCTTTTTCTTAGCGCCAAATCCTACTACCTAGCCACATTCCTGTACAGCAGCAACAAATGTAATCTTGAAAATATTGTCCTCCGAGTCGTATATTTTAATTTATGCAGTGTCAGATCACTGCCAGCTAATATAAAATTCCAATGACACCCATGTTTTGTCTCTCCAGATTGAAATCGTTATTACTGATGTCACATATTTTATCTTGTGGGTTGAAACTATCTGGTAATTGTCTGTGAACTTTGGACCAATGCACAATATCTTTGAACATAAAGGACGGTTTTCACTATCTTATTAATGCAGGCGATTTACATCATAGGTCATTTCATTTTCTTCCACTCTATATGATTAGCTGGCATTTAAATATTTGAATCATCAGTGCTGATCTGGTAGATATTGCATTATTAGTCAAAGACACATTAGTGTGTCAGTCAGGACATCTTCATTACTGAGCTACATTAAGTTTTAATCAGGTCAAGAGGCAGTTTTATGACTCTTTTTTTTTTTCAGGAAATGATTCCATTATACAACAGTGCCTGGTGTTTTGATGAAAAGTGTAGCCGCCGGTGTGAATGTCCATTTGCATCCAGCTTTTGTGTTGCAGATCATGCTCGGTGAATGCAACACAGAGGACCTTTAACCCAACTGTAATGCATTGGTTTTTTATAGTGCTTTTTTTGGAAACTAAAAAGACTTCACATGTCATTATTCATTCACTTCATACACAGTGACGATTAACTACTACAGGAACCACAGCTGCTCTGGGGCCCACTGACAGAAGCGAGGCAACCAGTGTGTGCCATTAGCTCCTCTGACCACCACCAACCCTTCACACACCACACTCATACTTGGCATTGTAAGTGAAGTGTCTTGCCGCAGGATACAACCACTGTTCAGTACTTTACAGCTGAAGCCGCCCCACTGTGGCACCTGCTGTTCCCAGTGGGGGCGGGTCCCGACTCAAAAATGTCCAAAATGACGTGCGCTGACATGCTTGCAATACCACCCTGGGCCAATAGGGCTGGACCAGGAATAAGATAATGTATAATGTACGTATCTTCTTACCTCTCAAAAAGGGCTTTACAGAATGGTCCAAAAGTTGGCTCTTGGCCCAAAGCTACATTCCAGATGTGTGTCATTGCTGAGGGAAGTATATTTTTTTGACCATTCTAGTTTAGTCGCAGTGGAATTTTGAAGGCAATTGATGAATTAATTGGGCTCGTGCAGCTGAGGCATGCGAAAATGCATTTTTTCACATGGCCATTTTGAAACTGCCCATAGACGGAAAAAGTGGTGGCACATTAGTTTCAACGGTGAAGATAGGCGTGACGTTCTTTAATATTTACAGTCTAGGGCTGTTTCCCATTGTCTACAAACACAGTACAACCTGGTCCTGTCCTGGTCAGTACTGCAATGGGAGTAGGTAGTTTTTAATAAATAAGCAAAGAACAAGTTGTAAAAAAAGACACATGTATTTTCTCCTCACCCTAGATGTAGGCTCTTGGGTGAGTACACTCTGATAATAGAAATTTGTAGTTGAATATTCAGCCTATACATCCACGTGTCTTGTTGTTCCTCGAGAACTCTCCTGCCAGGAACATTCCCATCCATTTTGAACACATTTTAATAATTACACACACTCACGGCAGTCTGATGGCCCCTGTCGATGGAACATGCTGCTGGAGGAGCATGTTCCAGGTTTTAACAGCAGGCTCAAGACACGCCTCTATGGATTAAAGTTTGATTACAGAAACATGAATCATTTAGTTTTGTTTTTTACTGTATTTTATCTATTACATTTGTTTATTTACACTTGGATCCTGGACATGGAGGAGGTTAGAAGCCTCTCTGTCAGCTCTCTGCCACTGGTGCAGACTGCTCTTTGGATGATGCTTCAGGCTCATATTAGTTTGTGCCTGTGTGTACCTGTGTGTGCTTGGCTGTTCCTGTGTGTGCTTTTGTGTACCTGCATGTGCTTGTTTGTCCGTGTGTGTGCCTGTGTTTGTGTGCTTGTCTCTTTGTTAGCTCCTTGGTTTGATAAAGCCGTGCTGTTCCCATCCACCAACCATTGTGTGTAACAGTTGAGAAAAAATGAGACAACATTTAAGATTTTTTATTTTTTTTAAGAGCGCATTGCAACAATTCAAACTGACAAATATTTGTATTTGTAAATATAATATATGGTAGACTAAATCAACAGGCACATGTTATTTGATTAAATTTTATGTCATTTACAGTCTAGGTATTGCGTTGTATTTATTTGTTTTTGTATTATGCCCAAAGACATCTGTTAGTGAATTAGACATTTACATATTCCTAAGGAGCTCCAATAATGAACGCTGAGCAAAGCAAATATATTAGAATGACTTTTTATTTGTTAAAATAGCCCCAGGTTCTCTCTGCTCTACACCCACAGTTTGTTTAATATTCCTCCTTTGTGAACTAGTGCAGAGGAAAATGTGTAATAAAAGAGCTAATTATTCTATCTCTGCTTTTAATTTGTCAATTAAGAGTTCAGGCGACAAGAGCCCTTCTACCTACATACAGGTAATAAGGCTGAGTTTTACACAGGCTCAAAGGACAAAGGGAATATTTTCTTTTATAATAGATTGGTTGGAGCTACTTATCCAGTCTTAGTTCCTTATCCAGTCTTAGTTCCATAAACTTAATTATTCAGGCGACTGCCGTCTCCTAAACACAAGAAAAGGCTCCTGGGAAATAAAAGTTTAAATACTGTATGTGGCACTCTGATGTAGGATATAGGACATTTAGGGAGAGAGTACACTTTCACCCCTTTAACTTTAATTCAGATTCAGATTCAATTTATTTGCCATTTCAGTAAAAAAAACCACATTGGAATACATTAGCAAAAAGTCTCCAGTGTGCACAGACAAATACAGACATAAAACAACATTAAAAGATAAAAAATAAAACAAATAAAACAGTAAACAAGTGTCACTGTGAAATCGATCGACTAAAACAGTTTCAAAACAAGTGCAAATCATTAAAGTGCTCTGTTCACACTGATAACAGCTTGTGGATAAAAACTGTTAGCGTAACGAGATGTCCTGCATCTCAGAGAGCGATATCTTCTGCCAGAGGGAAGAAGCTGGAACATGGCTTTCCCAGGGTGGCCAGAAGAGCCATTGACAATCCTAAGAGCTTTGTTTAAAAGTCTGGATTTATAAAGAACCTCCAGAACAGGAAGCTCACAGCCCACGGTCCTCTTTGCAGAGCGGAGCACCTTGTTTAACGTTCTCTTTTCTTTATCTGTGATGTTTCCAAACCACACAGACACAGAACCAACAAGTAAACTCTCAATGGTGCAGCGATAAAAGTTAAGCAGAATCTTAGAGTTAGTGGTAAATTCTCTAAGTTTACGCAGAAAGTAGAGACGCTGACGATATAATCTTAATTTATATAAATCTTATTAACATGAGGTAGTAGCACCAAGGACAGCTCCACAAAGGAAAGTACCAAACTGCATAAACAACATTATGTAAGCTTCGGAATGCACAGTAAATGGACGCCGCATCAAAGGCAGGCTTGTGTTCCAAGGGGTCTCCCATCACAGCACTAACCAGGCCCTGCCCTGTTTAGTTTCAGAGGTCTGAGGGATCTGGCGGTGCTCAACTGGCAGAACAAAGAAACAGCCCCCTACTAAGTCTACATTTTTTTTTTATGATAAAAAGAAACATATATTTACCGTTTGAATGTTTGTAAATCTACATATATATCTGCGGAATGTAAAAATAAAACACCAATTCATGTTTTTCAGAATATTCAGGTCTGTAAATGTGAATGGAACAAACACTTCCTCATCACTGTGATTGTAAACAAAGCAATCCAAGAATGAAATTATAAAAAGTCTGAACTGTTTTCAGATAAACACACAACATTTCATGACATGTGAGGGAAATTACTTAAAGACTCATTAACACAATACAATAACAAGGAAATAAAAATATAGGCTATTACAACAACATAAATACTGTACAGAAACTTCTCATTTAATAAGGCACATTTGTCAATTAAAAGTATACGAGAAACAAACATAATTGCGTGAAAACTTTTGATAACAGCTTTAAATCATTACCCATTTGTAAACTCCGGTCAATTATCATTTTTCTACATGTACGTCTGGGTCTGATCCTAATGGCTGCAGTTAATGTACCTCAGTTGAATCCCATCCGACCATTCAGCGAGCGGGGGAGGCGGGTGTTGTAGGTAGGTGTCGGTCACGTCAAATTTGCGCCAAAATTGCTGGTTGTAGTTTGGCAATGGCGGAGAATGCGATAGTAAAGGAAGCTCTTCAATCCGTTCTGGTTCGGCTCCCAAACATCTAGACATTGAAGCCGGAGCAAGAGGAATATTTAACAAATGTCATTGCTGGCAAAGATCTACTCCTCACGGGCTCTGTTTGTGAAAAAAGAGGTGGCTAAGCTAAACGCTAAATTCCTCTCTCACACGGGGCGCATTACATACATCACCAGTGATTGGGTGAACTTCAATCTGCAAAAGGATTTAACCCCTCCCACCTGTTAACAGTGCCAAAGTGAGCAAATCCAGACCTAAGTACAAAATCAAAATGAGTGATATGATGGTATGATAATATATGATACGATGTTTATTCTACAGCTACAGTCTGTGGTCTGAACTTACCCATATAAAAACAGTTTATAAAGGTAAAATTTTTTAGATAATGCTGAAAATTGTAATGTAGTGTAGAGAGGCCCAACCAGGGACTGGAGTTGAAAATTCTCAATAGCTAAAAGTACACTTAGAATAAGGCATGCATGAAAATAAAATGAAAAAATTACACAATAATTCACATAATAGAAAATTAACATCATTAGATAGATATTTGCTCAGAAAATGTTAAAAGTAGTATTCGTTTTACATACATTTTTGTCAATTTTATGTTGTTTTACTTTAGTTTGGTTGTACTTCCTGTCTAGTTCCTTTGTTTTGATTGTCTGCCCCGCCCTAATGGGTCTTTTTGCATCGCATGTGTTACAAGCTTGTTTTGTTCCATGTTGACTTGAATTGTCCGTGCCAAAATAGTGACTAAATGAGAAAATAATATCTCAAATATATCATAAAATACCCGAATATTAAATGGTTTGCTATTGCACCGGTTCATACTGTAGATTCTGATTTTGTTTCCATGACAGAATGCCTCCCATTGCTCCTCTCTATCTTGACGCATTGAGACTTTCCTTTGCTCTTGGGAAAATGATTGTCACCCGAAAACAGGCAGAACTCAGGTTGAGATTATACTTACTCTCACACTGCTTCTGTGATTACCGATACCAGGAAAGGAAAAGCTGTTCTTCCAGGTCTGTATTTCTGATTTGAGCTGTGCCAAGTCCCTCCACTGAGTTGTTTTTGATAGATTTGAGAATTGTCCCTCTCCCAACGCCCTCTCCCTTCATCTCTGTTCCCGCTCACTGTATCTCACAAGTTCAGGCAAGATACAATTCTCAATGTTATTTTATAATTGCTAATTCAATTGTAAAGCACACAAACACATACATAAACAAAGTAAGTTTTATTTGACTGATCAAAAACCAACAGATAAAGTTCGTATAGCTAAAAATCAAAATCTGAATTATTATTATTGTCCTTGTGAGTATCAGGAAGTAACAAACTAGGAAGTTGTTTTGGCTCTCAGTGCAAACAAGTTACACAAGTAAAAAAGGAATAATTAATAGTTACCTAATGTAACTTAAGTTCTACGAATAGGTGCGTAGTCCCTTAGGACTTTGCTAGTGGGATATCACTCGTGACCCCCAGGTCACACGCCAGAGAGATCAAAATAATTTGCTCCAATCACCAGCCACCCTCTATAAATGCCCCTGCACAAGGCCGCACCCCCTCTTGAACTCTGCCAAGCCGGGCTGGCCTGATGGGCTCGTAGCTAAGGGACTACGCACCTATTCGTAGAACTTAAGATACATTAGGTAACTATTAATTCTACGTCATGGTGCTACGTCCCTTAGGACTTCGCTAGTGGGACACAACGCGGAGGCCGTAGGAACATGTACTCCCACTCAGCACGGAATGGGCCACCGACCGGTCCGACACATCCAAAGATAAGACCGGACGAAAGAGGAGGACGACGCCCAAGAAGCCGCACGGCAGACGTCCTCGACCGACACCCCCCTGAGAAGGGCCGTAGAGGCCGCCATCCCACGCGTGGAATGCGACCTGAAGCCCACCGGGAGGGCCAGACCCTGCGTCTGATACTCCCGCCACACAGCCGTGGCGACCCAGTGCGCCAGCCGCTGAGCCGACAGCGGGGCGCCCCTGTTCTTGGGGCCCAGACACACAAACAGCTGACCACCCAACCTGAATGACGACGTCATGGCCAGGTAATGCCTCAGCATTCTGACAGGACACAGAAGGTGCCACCGCTCCTCCTCGGGGGAGACATGCGGTGGCGGATAGAAAGCCCTAATCCTGATGACTCTCGACCTAAAGGCCGACGTGATGACCCTGGGGAGAAAAGCCGGATTGGGCCACCATACCACCATGCCATCGCCCTCTCCAAGGACCGGCAAGACGCATGGACAGAGAGCGCACACAAGTCGCCCGCCCTCTTAGCAGACGCCAACGCCAACAAGAGGGCCGTCTTAAGTCGACACACTCGGGACTCGCCTCCGCCGCCGGTTCAAAAGGCGGACCCGACAGCCCCCTAAGGACCACCCTGAGGTCCCAAACCGGGGGCGTTCTCTGGAGCGGGGGCCTCCTCCTGCGTGCCCCCCGCAGAAAACGTTTAACCAACGGATGAGAGCGGGCTGTGAACCCCCCGAATCCGTCGTGACCCGAAGTAATGGCTGCCGCGAACACCGCCAGGGTGGCGACAGCCCTCCCCTTGTCAAAGAGCTCCTGTAGGAATCCCAGGACCCCCTCCAGCGGGCAACGCCTGGGATCCCAGGAACGAAAACCGCACCAGTCGCTGAAGAGCCTCCACCTCGTGGCATAGGCCCTCACAGTGGACGGCGCCCTCGCCCCCTGAGTGGTCTCCACCACCGCAGGGGGAAGACCCAGGCCTACGAGGTTCCGCCTCTCAGCCTCCAAACCCAGAGCCTGCGGCCGATTATCGGGCGTGAAAACAGGGCTCCTCCCCCCTGGACTAGAGCCCCCGGCTCGTCCGGGAGGGCCCAGGGCTCCATCACCGCCATGCCCCTCAGGAAGGGGAACCAACGGGCATGCTGCCACTTGGGGAACCCAGATCAGCCTCCCCCCGTCCCAGGAGGGGTGAAGCCTGAGGCGTGAGAACCACCTCTGAAAATTCCTCATGTGGAGAAAGCCTAGCCGCACCACAGCATGAGCCGCTGCCATCATTCCCAGCAGGGACCTGAGGCGCCGAGCGGGGACTCTGGGGCCCGCCAGAACCTCCCTGGGCAGACGGGTAGTGTTCATCCGTCTGTCCACGGACAATGCAGCACGGAATGTCACAGAGTCTAGCCGGTTGCAGCCTGCTTCTACGTCATGGTGCTACGTCCCTTAGCGGACTTCGCTAGTGGGATAACACGTGCACCTATTCGTAGAACTTAAGTTACATTAGGTAACTATTAATTTTCTCCCTGTTCACCACAAAGCCCAGGCGGTGTATGTGGGACAGGACCCAGTGCGTGTGACTCACGGCCACTTCCCTGGATGATGCCAGAATTAACCAGTCGTCTATGTAGGTTAAAATTCTTACCCCTGCGCGTCTGAGCGGCTCCAGTGCCGCTTCCACGCATTTGGAAAAAGTCCGAGGCGCGAGTGCATAACCGAAGGGAAGACGGCAGTACTCGTAATTCCTCTCTCCCACTGCGAAACGCAGAAACCTCCTGTGTTCTGGCACTATGGGCACGTGGAAGTACGCATCTGTCAGGTCTATGGATGTCATCCAGTCTCCCTCCCTGACACACTTGAGGAGCTGCTTTGTGGACAGCATCCGAAACTGCCGTTTGGAAATGCACTCGTTCAACACGCGCAGATCCAGAATGGGACGCACCCCGCCTGATTTCTTTGGCACTAAGAAGTAAGGGGAGTACAGCCCCCTGGTGGCGTCGTGCGGGTCTACCTCCACTGCTGCGCCTCAACTCAGCAGAGAGGAGACCTCCGCTTGCAGTGCCTCTATTGATCCCCGTACCTGAGAGCGTACTGCCCGTACGCCTCGGAATGGTGGTGGCTTTCGGAAGAATTGCAGTGCGTAACCCCTGCGCAATGTTTTCTCCAGCCATATATCTGTCAGTAGGCCCTGCTCCCTCCAGATGCTGTAGAAGTCTGTGAGGGGCGGAACGGGAGCTGGAACACGAGACGTCACGGCCCCGCCCTCTCCTGGTGTTCCTAGCAGGGAGGGGGGGTGGACGAAAGGGCCGGGGGGGCCCCTGCGTCACACCGTGAGCGCCGGGGGCGGTCACGTGTCCTGCAGGCCCGACGTCATAAGTACGGGACTGCTCACCACACGTGACTCGGCTGCTGTGCCCCCCCCTGGCTCTTGCCTCATGGAGGGGGGGGCGAGCCCCTGGAGTGGGAAACCCCGTGTTAGCCTTTTAGCTCAGAGATGCTAACACGCGTTCGGCCGAAGCACACACATCATTACTCACCAGATCCCTCCGCCTGACCTCTCTCTGGGAGGGCATAGCATGAACCAGAGAACCGGAGCTTGTGGCTCGCGTAGCGCACTGCACACCCTTCTCTGGGGGCTGCAGGCCTAGCGAAGCCACGTTATATGCTCGAGAAGTAACACAATCAGAATTCAGATCATTTGACATGTTACATACCCCCAAATGAGACTCAGACAGCGAGTACTGATGAAATGCCGGTCGGCCTTTATTGAAAGAATTCTTCCCACCCCGACCTCCTCTGCCATAGGGAGGTCGGCGGTTGGTCCCGCGAGCCTCCCGTGTGTCTGTCTGGACCCGGGGGCCTCGTCGAGGGGGGACCATAGGTCATGGAGCGTGGATATGGGCCAGGGCGCCTCCCGGGCGAACGCTCCCTGCCTCTGTCCCGGCTCCGCGCTGGTGGGCGGGCCTCGCGCCTCGGCGCTAGGTGCTGGGCTAGGCTAGCCGAGTCCTTGGCTGCGGTCTCCAGTCTAGCCACCAGGGTCTGCATGTCCGGACCGAAAAGGGACGTCTGGGAGATAGGCAGGTCCAGCAGCTGCCTCCTCTCCGCCTCCCTGATATTAGCCAGCCCAAGCCAAAGGTGCCTGGCCCCGACTTGGGCTGCTGCCATGGAGCGGCCACCCTCCACAGCTAGCGACTGGCACATGCGCAGAGTCGCCGCCGAGGTGGTCCTCGCCTGTGACAGGAGGTCTCCACTGAGCGCCTGGCCAGAAGAGAGCGACATATCCAGGGCCCCCGTGATGAATGCCATGTTGTTAGTCAATGCGAGGACCTGTGCTGCAATGGCATAACATCTATCCAGCATCGCCAAGACATCCTGTCCCGCTCGGAGGGAAGGAGAGGTCTGGTGCCGGGCCACACGGATGCGGAGGGCTGCAGGGTATTGTATTAAAAAATGACGTGTTCAAAATCCCTTATAAAGATGACCATGATTCAGAAAGTTAAATTCAAAAAGGTTTATTTCCCTAATACAAAAAGAATCTAAAACAGCTGTTCGGACCAAAAGTAACTATCCCTTATTCTCTATATAAAGTATAAAAGTATAACTCTGAGTGGGCGCTCCACATCAGGTCACACACTGTCCCTGGTCCGGTAAAAAAAAAACTAAACACATTCAAGCTATTCATTAAGTAAATGTGCAGGAAGAAGGGGGCGTGTCGTATCAGGCAGGTCTCTGGTCCAAGGTCCGGCCTTTTCCTCCGTCTCGCCAAACCTGAACAGAAATCATTCACGCACTACCCCTCCCTAATTCTATAGAAATATTACTTCCTTGAGATAAGGCCGGAGGCTCTCTGGGTCCCCCTCCTTCTTCAAACAACTGGAAGGATTAGCAGAATCCCCCCAGATTACCTATCATTAACTCACCCATGCACTTTGGACAAAAATGGGACCAGGGGAGAAGAGCAATACAAGATCTTTTTTTTTGCTTGGAAAAATACAGAGTTCAATTCCGGGTCAATCAAATTCACATCGGCTTTTAGTCTATATTTAATACAACAAGGGCCATGCGGACTGAATCCTCGGTGTCCGGGTCACCATCCACGGCTAGCGTCTGGCACATGCGCAGGATCGCCGCCGAGGTGGTCCTCGCCTGTGACAGGAGGTCTCCACTGAGCGCCTGGCCAGAGGAGAGCGACCTATCCAGGGCCCCCGTGATGAATGTCATGTTGTTAGCCAATGTGACGACCTGTGCCGCATTGGCATAATATCTATCCAGCATCGGCAAGACATCCTGTCCCGCTCGGAGGGAAGGAGAGGTCTGGTGCCGGGCCACACGGATGCGGAGGGCTGCAGGGCCATGCGGACTGAATCCTCGATGTCCGGGACACCACCGGTCCAGGACCAGTCCTGCCCGCTGCAGTACATGTCGTACCCCAGAGCAGGCCTCTTGGCTGCTAGGGGCTTAGGCCACTCACGTGTCGCGTAATGGACGAACGGGTCCATCCGCGGGCACAACGTGGGTTTTATCCTCCTCCTCCCTCGAGTGGTGGCGCCCACAGAGGTGAAGTCCTCCACCGTCTGGATCCAGCGACGACGTCCGACGCCGGAGGGCGAAGGGAACTCGGACGAACAAGGAAGACATCTCAGAATGAAGTAAGTACTGTGGTAGATCTCAAACGGCGCCAGAGTGAAAGAGGGGGTGCGGCCTTGTGCAGGGGCATTTATAGAGGAGGGTGGCTGGTGATTGGAGCAAATTATTTTGATCTCTCTGGCGTGTGACCTGGGGGTCACGAGTGATATCCCACTAGCGAAGTCCTAAGGGACGTAGCACCATGACGTAGAACTGCTAATTTACACATCACGCGTTACAGCACAAACGCGTTATACGCGCAGCAGACGCGCGTAACTTTTTTCCATGTTAACCCATGATGATATTTACACTTCTAGCGTTATACGCGCGTATGACGGACATGTGACGCGAAGCTGCGCTCTAATTTAGGATGGATTTCTAATTTTGTGCGCGCACCAACGCGTCTCCCATTGAAATCTCATGTAAAACATGATTTTTCTTGCGGTCCTTGGCTCTAGATCGCAGTATACGCACACACAGCACTTGTGTCTAAACATCAGCAGGAGGAGCAGCAGGTTTTACAGTGATTCTGGACATCGTTTTTTTTCTTTCATAAAGTCTGGCGTCTGGCCAAACCAGCGCACAGAGACCATGAAGACAAACACATGCATGTGATTTGTGTTGCTCTACATCAGTCCTCTGGCTCGTACTGTCCTCTGCACTGCTCCATAGACTACACGGGGAGAGCATCAGAAGCCGCGGACCTGCGCGCACGGCCTGTGTAGATACTCCAAAAAAATGTTACGCGCAGAGAGCGCGCAGTAAACGTGTACGCGCTGTTTACGCCTACTGTGTAAATTCCCCGTAAGACATGCATGAAAATAAAATGGAAAATTACACAATTATAGAGATTTACTTTCCTACTTAGCAAAAGTAGACACATTTTTTTCAATTTTGTGTTGTTTTTCTTTGGTCGTACTTCCTGTCTAGTTCCTCCATTTTGATTGTCTGCCTAATGTGTTAATCAAATTTGTGTAGTACAGATTCATTAGAGATTGTTTACCTTTCAACACAGCCAATAACTTTCTGCACGCCATGATTTTTCCTCAGATCAGTAACTGTATCATCAAGGTCATAGCATCTACCATCAAACCAATGCTCTACAGAGACATAAAATATTGGACCAAAAGCCAATGAGAACACACCATTGTCAGGTGTTGCAGAGACTACATTTTGTGTTTGTATATTATTGTATACATGTTTGAACAGTCGAGCCCTGCTGTCCAGAGTGCTCTCATAGTTCCTCTGAGGTCCATCACACGAGGCTCCTCTAACGGGGATGTGAAAGGGCCCCTCAGGAGAGCCACATTCAGACAGTCGGTCTTCTCGGTTCAGGAGGCAAAGCTCTGGAACTCTTAAAGCCCCTTTCTAAAACTGAACTCTGACTGTGCTGGTTTTAAACACAAACTGAAGCGATTTTATTCATTTATTTATTTTCTTTTTTGTGATCATTAATGAGTTGAGGACACCTGCTTTTGTTTAATGCGAGTATGTAATGTAAAATGTGTTTTAATTGTGTCACAAGCCCTCTTAAAGTGATAGTCTGTAACTCTAAATTAATTACAAATTTTAGGAAATGTACTAAATTGACCTCCTGGCCTTAAATGTTGATATAAAATAAGTCATTTTATTCATTCTAATATTACGGGCAAGTCCCGCCTTCCCTGCTCTTAGCTATAGTTCAGAATCCACGATGCCGTCGAGGTTAACCAATCAAGTCATGCCAAGGGCTGTCAATCATCGGCGCTGATGCTCGCAGCTGCGAGCATGCGCAGTTGTTTGTTTTCGCGGAGCCTCCGAATCAAGCCTCTATTAGGCTCTGGAACAACATGAAAACTGAACAAAGAATTCTGAACATCTGCGCTGAGGTACTTATGTATATTCTGAACCTATATCCATAATCGGATCCTCTGCAGATGTGTCCTATAATGCGCAATTCATGATAATAGCACTTCCTGGTTTGCCGCGATCGCTTTTTTTGTGCATAAAAACATTATTTTTTTCATTAAAACGTTCACAAATAATTCTGAAAACCTCCGTGCATGTGTATTAATAATGTATATGTATAATGTGTTCTCTGATTAACATTTCAAAGTGTTACGGAAACGTAGGTGTAGACCAATCAGAAAGGAAGGGGGAGGGAGCTTGCGTCGTTTTTATGACAAACTCCAGACAATCACTTTAAGGACCGACCTTGGCTTTAAATGTTGTATTGTTTCACATTGATTGTGTACACTCATCTCTGTCAAATAAATCAATAAATACAAATATGAGTTAGAAATTATGTTTGAATTTCTGCATTTTAGGTCCTCTTTCATCTCACCCCATGACAGTTTTGTTAATGACATGATTTGCACAAAAAAGTGAAACTTGAACTATATCTGGCTTTTGAAAAAAAAGAGAATGTTGTAAGCCTTTCCCATACTTTTAAATGACACGTTTTCAGTGCGTAAAGCAAATTCTTTAAGATGTTTAAGATGTTCAAAAAGCCACCCAGAGAGCTGCAAGGGCTTAACATGGTAAATGATTTAAGGTGTGGTGCCACCTGCATATGAAAGCCTGAAGCTAAGCAGAGTAGGGCCTGGTTAAAACTGTGATGAGAGACCACGACTGCAGCTGAAAACATTGCACACACATTATTGGTGGTGATGGGAGGGGCTGATCGCTCGGATTAGGAGCCTCATACCCCGTTTAGATGGAGACACTTCAAAGCAATTGGCAAAAACAACCAGGCTCCTTATTCAAACTGCACAGCGTCAACACAACAACAAAGAACGGTGTAGTTCTAGCGCCCGGTCAGTAGGGGGCAGTGGAATTTTATAACACGACACACATGACCATCATCAGTATAATCCCTTCCTCAGCAACATCCAATACATGAACGAATGCTCCTCATCATTGTGCATTTAAGAGCAGCTGTGAAAATGGAATCTGAAACTAGGGCTTTGCGTAGTCAACCTGCCGCCATTGCTGTTTGCTACAAACGTAACGGAAAATCCAAATGTACGTGCGGGAAATGGTGAGCCAGATAATTCACTTATTTTTCTTCACGTGGCTGTGAGACAGCCTCCGCCACGCAGCGTATCTGTTCTGTTCCACTCTGGAGGCAGTTTCTCAACGCTTGCATTTTCACCCCCATGAAACACTGTTTTCATGTAAATGAATGGCCAATCCGATTCCCAACTTTAACATTTTACTGTCTCAACATCCTTGTTTAATCAGCACCTCACTTGTATCAGTCCACTCCCAGGCAGCTCTGGCAACAGAAGTGGTATGCGACGATAAAGGTGCAGGGAGAATGCATACTTTTCATAAGGACTTTCAGTGTCCAAAAGAGCACTATATTTTTATGTTAAGTGTTTGAAGTACACTCAAAGCAGATAATGAAACATAAAAATGATAAGTAGTTGTAATATTTACATACTAGGCTCTAATCTCTGTCCTCAAAAAATGTGTCGGCAGAGCAGTATCTGTAGTTAATAATGTGAACAGAGTCTTTGCTTTGTGTTTATTGCAGCCACTAAAATTGCAACATTGAGTGAATCTTTAATCAATACCACAGCAGCAATATTCTTATGTTAATATAAGGACACTTAAAAAGATAATACCCACACTACAGGAATTAATTAAAGTGTTTGTGGATGTGGATTATAATTTTTTTGTAGGTGTCTATAATAAAAGGTCCATATAAAGAGCTGGCTGTACATTCTTAAATCAACAATGTGGCAAAAGGCAAACACAGCAGCTTCAGCTCGTCACCATTGCTCCCAAATCACTTTCTAAGAACAAAAAGATCCTTCTACACTGGCAACAAAGGTCACTACCAAAACAATTTAGCTGGGCAGGGGACCCATGTGCTTTCAGGGCATTCAGTTCACAACACTGCACAATGTCTCATGCACTTTTTATGTGTCACTATAAATACAGCTGCAGAAACAACCCCAATGCTCACAATATGATAAAATCTGCGTTTGTCAAATTCAATGATAGACATTCTGTTGGTATTAAAATAGAGCATAGAGATTTTGTGTCACGTTTCAAAAAAGGAGGAAGGACCCAACAAACAAAACTGCAAAAATAATAATTTCATAAACACAACTGAATGCAAAAAAAGAGTTGTGGACAAAGACAAATCTGGGAACTAACACACAATGGACTGACAACAAGAGGGAAAGAGCACAGGGAATTTAATGAGAGACAAAGGTGAAGCACATCAAACAAAACAGCACAGGAAGTAGACCTCAAAAAGACACAGAGGAACAGATAATACAAATTAAAAACAGGAACTTAAAATGACAGCCATGACATTTGTTTAAACCAGACATATACTTATGATAATCTGAGAACAAAATGGACCTTATCGAATTTGGCCGTGTTCAGATCCCATGTAATGATGACCAGGATTCAGAAAGTTAAATCCAAAAGGATTTATTCCCTACTACATAGGAATCTAGACAGTGGTCTGAACCAGAAAACCTCTCCCTTTAAAGGCCTGAATCATATAAGTTGAATGTGCGGAGCGGGCGTGTCGTATCGGGAGACGCCATCCTGGGATCCATACGTAGAAGCGGCAAGAACTTTGGTCCAGGTCTGAGTCTCGATCTGCATCCTCCTCCATCCTTCACTTGTCCGAAAAACATCTTGGAGAAAACAGGAAGCTCCACTCCCTAATTATCTATCATCCTCAGTTTGACGCTTGATATTATAGTTTCTATTCTGTCATAGCCCGTCTTACATCTGTAACTTTCTTTGAAGTCTGCGATGACCCCAAGGCCATTGATGATGAATGCAATAAATCCCATTGTTTGTCGAACAGGCCATTAATATAAGACACACCTGTGTTTAGTTCAAAACAAACAACAACAATGTAACTGTTAATACACAAAATCACAGACTAAAAAAGGTAATTATGTTGACTCACTTTGGTTTTCTGTGTCAGCGTGTGCATGTATTTTATTTACACAACAACACAAATGGAGGCTCTGGGGTTGTATATATACTGTATATGTACTCCATTGAAGATTAAAGCTGTGGTGCATTTCAGAAAGCAAGTGCTGGATATACATTGGAAGTGCAGAGCTAAACTGTTCCAAACAAAGCAATGAGAGACTAGGCAGAAATGTATTTACCGACTCCATTTGAAAGAATATGATTTATGATAGGATTCTAAGATGAAATTGTTTACCGCTTCTGCCTGAAAGTGTAGCAGTCTATTGGAACTGTGGAGAGAAGATAGAGATTTTGATTTTAAAGCTGCAAAAAAAACTGGACAACAAACAATGAGGACTAACGAAGACCACCGACCTGACCTCACATGCCATGCACCTGTGCCATTATTTGAACTAATGTAAGAATGTGAAAGATAATGAGAAAGTAATGTTTATTTATGTAGCGCCTCTCACAGACCAGAGTCACAAATTGCTTTACAATTGTTACGTGCATCTTTTTAGTGGTAAAGGAAACCGGAGCACCTGGAGGAAACAAGGAGAACATGCAAACTCGACAGGTGGAATTGAACCCAGGACCTTCTTGCTGTGAGGCACAAGCGCTAACCACCACTGTCACTTTACTTAGTCACTGTGTCCCATCCCCTCATGTTGCTTGTACAGATGTATACATACAACTACTGTATAAATACTGTATACAACTACATATTTCTTGCACTAGAATGTTTGCTAAAGTCAGAGATTTTATACCTAATCCTTATTTTATTATTTTTATTGACAGGGTTTTCCAAAATTTTAGGAAAGAAGTGCCCTCTCCACTTTTTGAACAAATCTCTCTGGTCTTATTTGACGAGCACGTATCACCAGAATGATAGACAATTGGGAGGACCAATAGTCTTGATGATCTACCCGGAAGTAGAAAATCCTTCTATATACCTTTGATTCACATGGCGCATGGCAAGAGCTCTGGTTTGTCCTCTCCTGGTGCACACTGATGGTCTTGGACTGTTATTCCAATGTGTTTTTACTGCAAAAGGCAAACAAAACTCAATCAGGAATTTTCTTGCGTCTTGATTATGCTAAAGTTGGAGATTTTGCTTCCTTCTTATACTAATGCAATGGGCGCAAGAAGGCCCTGGGTTCGAATCCCCATCAGAACAGGGCCTTTCTGAGTGGAGTTTGTATGTTCTCCCCATGTCTGCGTAGGTTTCCTCCGGGTGCTCCGGTTTCCCCTACCACTGAAAACATGTACAGTAGGTTCCATTTCGTTTTGTCGCCTTTCACGCGTGAATCACACGAGACTCACGTGTGATTCACACGTCTTTTATTTATTTTTTCCCCAGTGATGCTGCAATGACCCAAACAACCACCAGGTGGCACTTGTGAGCAGGGTTAGGAAAATTGGCTTCTCATCGGTCTTTGTTCTCTGTTCACCGGACAACTTTCTGTGGCTTTATAGCTCAATGATAAGGAGCTAGACTCTGGTGTGAGAGGACTCGGGTTCAAGTACAGGCTATAACACTTTTGATTTTGTTGACGTTTACATTTTTTCTAAAACATACTTAGTAATTAGGCCAACACATTTAAAATAGTTGCTAGACTGTAGTAAACTGTTGTAAACTTCACAATCTGCACCAACCAAACTGCAGGAAAAAAATGCAACTTTATTCAGTAACGAAGTAATCTGATTCATATACTCCCCCCGCTAATAAAATTTGAGGATTGGCTGGGGCTCGAACCCCGATCGTCCAAGCGAAAGTCTTGGACAATCCTGCTACGCCACACAGGCGCCGAAAAAAACCCTGGATCTAATAGGATAAACGGCTGAGTGAATGAGCTGTGCGTATGTGCGGGACGCTTAAAATGCCTTATATGCAAGTTAATGCAAATGTTTGCCATATGATCTGCTACTCCTGTGCATTTTAGAATTCCTAATTAATGGTAGCTATATGTAACATGTGTAGTTTAAATTTTTGTATTGCTAATCAAAGTAAAAGTATTCTGAATACACTCGTGTTTGTTTTGTTCCAATGTTTCATGTTCAATAACGCACTTGCTGCTGGCTATCCCATACTGTAGAAGAAGTCAGAAAGGAAATTTTGAGAAGAAGTGTTTTTATTAAAAAATAAGAAGTAAAAATAAGTAATAAAGTAAAATACAATTGTATTGTTACAGTACTTACAATACAGTGCAGTAAGTTAGTACAGTGTTTTACAGAGTCAATCCTTTAAACTTTAGCATTCAGTAGCGACACTTTTAAACATAAAACACATTCTTACGATATTGCTAATACAAATGTATGATGGGGGGAAAACTTTCTTTCTCCGTGTTTTACAAATATAATGGAGTTGGCTGATGAATGTCTGCTTAGTTTGTGAACTGTAACAGTAGTGAACTAGATTGACCAGGGCTCGAGTCCACAGGAATGTCGAAAATCCAGTTCATCTTCACATATGCAAAACATCTTCACATAGCCTATCACTCAGGCGAGCAAAAACCGAGCACGTTTTCTCCAGTGTTAAATAAAAAATACTTAGTAATTAGGCCAACACATTTAAAATCGTTGCTAGACTGTAGTAAACTGTTGTAAACTTCACAATCTGCACCAACCAAACTGCAGGAAAAAAATGCAACTTTATTCAGTATTGGCTGAAAAATCACACGTGGCCAGCCCACGTGGGATTACTCCCCATTGGATGAAATCACTACTTTCAAATAAGTATAATCTCTCGTGATTGGCTGGCAGATCTGTCACTATTGGTCACCCTGCCTCATAATTAATGTAATAATATTTATATAAATATATATTTATTCTTTTTATTATGTTTATTGTTGTCCAAATCTTGAATTTCATGCGTGTTTTGGCGTGTTGTGCCGTAGGTTGAAATGAATAGTTGCTAGACTTTAGTAAACTTGTAAAACGATATTGCTAATACAAATGTATGATGGGTGGGAAACTTTCTTTCTCCGTGTTTTACAAATATAATGGAGTTGGCTGATGAATGTCTGCTTAGTTTTAACACTAGCAAACCCAAGCAAAATTGGCCCCTGTTTTGAAAAGAAGGAGCTAACTTGCTGGTTGGCTGCTAACATTTGCATGTATTGATTTGCAAATTTAGGTAATGACTTATAACAGCAGGGGGCTGGGGTGGGCTTTGTTTATTCGTGCAGGGGAGGGAGAGCTGCAAGAGAGTACTACAGTAGTCCACAGATACACATGTGGACAATGCAGAAGAGATGCCATGGCAGTGCTGTGTCCCCTGAGAATGCACAGTATATATTTTGTAATCAGTTTGTGCATTCCTCAGAACAATTAGTGCAAACGGCAAAACCTCATGGATAACTTGCTAAAAAGTCACTTCCTCAAAATGAACTTAATTCCTCAAAAGAAAGTCTTCATGTCAATGAAACGGTCTGTGTCTCAAAAGAATAAGTCCTGACACCAGTGTTTATGAACAACAGTCAAATGATTTAGTCATGTTTTCATTGTGACTGTATTTAGTGAGATATATATGTATGTACTGTATGTCTTTCACATATTTACTGCATATGCTCTTTGCAATTCTACAGCATTGTGCAACAAAAATAGCACACATACAGTATTTACGTAGAACAAACATACAAAACACTGAGTCACGTGTGACATAATCGCAGCAGTTTCTCGTTTGAACAGATTACAAATGCTTTTGTTCATGTATCAGTTACTTTCATACAATTCTCTGTTTTATAACATCATCATTTGCTTCTGTCCTGTTAGTCAAAATAAAACTTATCACGACTGAATAGTTTCTCCCTGTAAAACTAAAGCTCATTTCATGGCTTTAGTTTTGGCTCGCCTCGCACATCTTAAAGCTGCTTTCAATGTCTTTTCAAAACTGTTTTCCTTTTCTCCATAGCATGTCTCTAACAAAAGTTCTCATAATCTGAAGTCAGCGTATTTACATGGTTTTATGAAACAGAATTCTGAGAAAAACAGGTTTAAAGATCAACATTCCAAACATAATCATCACAGTCATATAACATGTAAATTTTGAATTACTCTGTTATGGCACACTTGTTTTAGTCACTATTTTGTAGAAGATTAAAAAGATGTTACTTTGGCACCAATTAAACACACAACACTCGTGAATTAGTCAAAAATCAAGAATGTATTGATTCTTTCAATATTCAATGGATTGAATTTTGACCTCCTCTTCTTTTTCTTTCTCTTCATAATTTACTGAAAATTAGATATGTATTAGACATTGCCAGTATTATTCTATCAAATCACGCAGTCTAAATATCCACAACCACCAAGCCTTTTTAATGCAAGGAGAAACTTAGGTAACTTTAAACACAAATAAAACAAATGGACCTGTCCGACTCGAGTGTCTATGCTTCGTGTGTCTCTGGTTCTGTCCAAGTGTCTATGATCCGCGTGTCTCGCGTGTCTCCGCCTGTCTGGGTTCTGTCTGCGTATATGTAAATGTAAATGTAAATGTCTGTCTGTGGTTCTGTTCGGGTGTCTATGGTCCTGTCTGTGGTTCTGTTCGGGTGTCTATGGTCCTGTCTGTGGTTCTGTTCGCGTGTCTATGGTCCGCGCTCGGAGCCCAGGCGGCAGTGCGTTCACTGAGCTGTCAGAGCGGGGGTCACAGCAGCTGCTCCCGGGGCCAGAGCGGAGGATGTAACGTAACGTTCGGTTTATCAAAACATATCACAATATTTAACGTATAACACTAGTGAATTTCACCTAGATTTTTTCAGACATTAAAGACAAGATGTTATATAATAATTGTTTAATGAAAAAACAATTTTGCCAAAAAAATGACAATCGACCTATTTTTACTGTTTACTCGGAACGTGCCAGCGTGACATCCGATGGGTTTTCCCAGATCGCATCACATATATACGTTAATGCAATTTAATTATAAAGATTAACATTAGTACAAAATATGTATATGTTGTCTGTTATGCTCTTACTTTGAAAAAGCATTCAATAGCAACACATATACATTCACATGCACGGCTTGAACACACAGCCAATTTTACACATTTCCTTTTGACAAGGAAAGAAGATAACAATCTGATAACGTTACGTAATTGCACACAAGCAACCAAAAGATGTGCAACCAAAATTGCCTCAGACAAGAATCGAACCTGGGTTCTCCAGGTCCCAGTCTTCAATGTTAACCATTCGGCCAACATAGAATCTCTGGGCTAGTCAGGTTTGCACGCAGTATGATACCTGAGCGTCTAAGTCGCTGGCAGAGCTAAAGCGGACTTAACCTGCCACCTTGTGGCGATAAGATGTAATATTTTTCACGCAGCTGCGTGATTCCCGAAAAGCGTGAATGAAGACGACAAAACGAAATGGGACCTACTGTACTATAGGTCTGGCATGCACTTCCTGCTCGGCAAACTCGCTCCCATCTTTGTGTGCAGTGAGAGACTAATGCCCAAAAATAACAATTGTAAACCGCTTTGTGACTCTGGTTTGTGAAAGGTTCTTGGTATACAGTAGTTGGTATATTGTTCATTTCTCTTGTGCTTTGTGCTCCTCATTCCTACTGTTCTGCAACCACTGAGGCAACACTAAAACTTCCCCACTGTGGTACGCATAAAGGATATCTTAATCTCAATCATAAGATTATTTCCAATTATAAGTGGCACGGTTAAAATCTCAAATGCAAGTAATAAGTTCTTCAAACTTGACCATGATCTCCACGTCACCACGGCTAGTCTCCCATCACAGCCGAGGCATAACATCGGTGGGCAGAGCTAACCGCGGCCCTCAGTTGGGACTCTCTGTGATGGATGACCTGAGCTGAGGAGGGATGAGAGGGGAGTGGAGCCCGAATGACTGTCCTGCGTCAACCTACACCCAAAGAGAGGCCATTACCATCTCTGACACGCCGAGATGGATGTCAGCTGTGTTTGCCATCAGATTAGAGGAGCCAGACGAGGTGTAGCGTTCTGCCAGTACATCTCATGGAGGTAATTAAATGAGGGAGAGCGCCGACTGCTCCTTTGAGTCCAGCTTTCAAGACGCCGCAAAAATCCCTCACAGTTTAAGAAGGAATGTGCGGTTAAAACAGCCGCAGATTCAGGTGATAGTCAGGAGTGTAAATGGGGTGAATGGAATCGTAAATAATGAATTTGGACGGAAATGGAATCCAATTTATTTCAGTAATAATTGCTAATTGGCTCGGAGGCTTGACCATCAGGTACCACTGGTTAAAATTAGAGAGAAAGTGTGTCTGTGATGGGATGAATGTTCTGTCATTGTCCATGGTTCCTCTTTGGGGGGGGGGGCACCACTGTCTTCTATCTGGCCATCTCTGTGTCGTGGCTGACCCGTTACATAATCAGGGGTCTGCTAGCTATGTATTGAATGCCCAAAAAATAACTTGTAAACCGCTTTGTGACTCTGGTCTGTGAAAGGTGGTTTATATATAAAGATTACTTACTTACTTACTGCACTGCAAAAAGTTGTGAAAAATTGCCAAAATTTTGCAAAATTTGGGCACAATATGACTTTCTTGGAATGAGACAATAAAGCAACAGTTCTTGGAATAAGAAAAAATAGCTTGTCCCATCGGCAAATCTTGTTTTAAGGCCAATTAAGATGAAAACCCCTCAAGCATTCAAGCAATCATTACCTCATATTTTATCATCAAAAAATGTATGTGCAATAACTAAACTGAAGGAGTGTCATTCCATCTGACATAGAGTAGGTTACTATACAAAAAAGTACATACAGAGTAAAAAGGAAATAAGCCTACAGTGTTCACTCCATAATGTGACTGCAGCAGAGATCCCCAAAGCCCACACAGTCAAAGTCAGCTCCATCAGCCTTTGTCCAAGCTGGGTATTAGCAAAAAGTAATTTCCCTGGTCAGTCATGGCTGCCCTGTCTGTGTGCGGCTGTTATCCCTGGAGCTGTCAGACTCCATCAGGGCTTTTGCTTCACATATCCTCATGTCCCGAGGAGCATGACCCGCCAACCACATCTGAGGTCAGCTGACTGTACCACAACCTCTGTTCGCCATCACATTATTCAGCGGTCCCTCGGGCCAATTACAAATAGTACAATATATCGCTGCTGGTCTTCGAGTTAGATTTACACTTAAAAAGCGTGACATGCCAGAGTAAAAAACTGACGTTGATGCCTCAAAATTGGGCCAGCGACCACCATATATTTATGTGCTACCCAAAATACTGGTGCAGTTCTATTAAATATCCTATTTAAATGCATGGGCTGCTGCAGATAGAGGTATAGTAGAGTTGGTTCATGCAGAAATGAGAGCATACTGGGAGCTGAGAGCCAGACACTGGTCAGACTCATGACAGCTTCATCTCAGTGGACAGCAGGCGGGCTCTCCATCACCCACTGCTACCTATAGAATAAAGCGTAGGATTATCGCACAAATTAGATAGCACCTATAGTCCTTGGTTCTTTTCATCAATTCAGGCTGCGGTCACAACACTGACACATTTATCGCAATGTTCAATGTTAAAGTCAAATGGCCACAGCATTGACAGTAGTTCATTAAAATTAAATACTAAGTCACTGTTTGCACTTGTGCTGCTCTCATCAGTGCATGTCAGAGCCTCTCATGTGAACATCCTGCACTGACATGCTATCTAATTAACTTTTGTTCACTTGAAACTATCGCTGAAGCCACTCTATTCTGTCAAGGCTGAGTTCCATTCATTGTATTATGCACAATGCATAGAAACAAGGGCTTTATTTGACCGATTTATATTAATCATTTATGTTAAGGTAAATTGAACTTAAATGTATGCATATATCTCGCCCAAGTTTATTTGGTGTGAAACAAGGGGCACCTCCAGAGAAAGATCAGTGGGGCAATATTGTGCAGACATTAAATTAAAAGTACGTCATATGGAACCAATTATGATGAAAATGGGACACACAGCATAGATAAAAAATAATACAGTCTGCATACTATTATTGCCTACAAACATCCAATATAAACTGTTTGGTCTTAAACAAGCAAAGATTAATCTGGAAACACATGTCATAAAGCACACACAATTGTAGCTCTGTACCACAAATCTAACAAATTAACTTCTTTATTGAAGTCAATTTTATATTCATGAATATGCTCACAGGCTGTAACATTAAAATAATAACTACATCTGTATGTCTAATCCTCATTATCCACTCCATTTTCTCACTGCCAGTTATTGTCACTGTAGGATTGAACAAAGCCAAAAAATGTATTTCTAAAGGTGATTTTTGGAGCTCATGTTTTGTGATGGATGATGCATATTGGATTCAAAGTTCCAGGCAGGCTGCACAGCGCCTGCTTGGCAAATCTGTCGCTACAAATACTACAGAAAAAGCTACTCAAGAGGAATAGTGTGGTTCTTTGTCAGTGGGAACATTTATTCTTTGGTCACATTGCTTGGAAATAAAATGCACTCTAAGTCCATATTCAATGTTATCGCACATTTGTTGGTGAATATACAGAATAGGAGTTGAAAATTAGCACTATAGCTATACACTCGCATCAGATTTTTCATGCTGTAATTATGTCCCCATCAAATAAATAAACAAAATATATAGATAAAATATAAAGTGCAAAAAAAAGACGGTGTTATTGTAGTAATTTAATTTAATTCAACACATTTTATTTTTCCACAGTCCAAAGTTAAGACAGAGGTTATCTCGGAGGACTTTACAAAGCTGTCTATTCGCCTACACAGATCAGAGAATAAAACGGTTCAAAAACAGTGAATGCGAGGATAAAAAAAAGTAAAAAAACATACACACATAGAGCCGTTGGTACATTAGAGGCAGATGACCAATGTCCATAAATGTTGAATAATTCCCATGAATGTTGTTGAATGTCGAGTGTCCAGGATCATCCCCCTGCCTTAGACCCTCCTCCATCGGCAAGGAAAAACTCAAAAAAATAATAACAAAAAACCCTTTTGGGAGAGAAGTGAAAAAAAACCTTGATGATAGCTTCTCAACTCTGAGTCCTGGAGAGGAAACCCTTATGAATCATTTCTGACACTTTAATTGCAACTAAAGTTCAAACGGAGCTGATCATGACAACAGTATGTAAGTCAGTGTACTTTTCCTGCTGATGTTTTGGTCTGAAGGTCAAAGCTGACAAATCTATTGGCGCCGTCACTGCTGCTATACAAATTAAGATTAAGATTAACTTAAAAAGTTGAGAAATTCTAGTGTTGCATCAAAGTTACAGACAGTAAGAATGAGGATAACTAGTATAACTCTATAATAAAATCAAATAACATAATATATGAAAATAAGCAGTATAAAATCTCCATCTTTAGCATAATGTGGAAAGAAGTTTAAAATCTGACTTTAGCTTGATGAAGAAGCAAGGCTTAAAGGGCCCATGCAACGCTTTTTGACTTGTCTTTGCTTTAAAAATGATTACAGTGCTTTTTGGCCTTCATACACATGCCCAGAGTAGTTTTTTCAATGATTCTGTCAATCTTTAATTAGAGAGCAATCTGTCTCCTTCCCCGTCAAGAGGCAGTGAAACGCTCGGGTCCACATCTGTGACAATAACCACACTGATATGACTCACATAAGCCCATTTGCTTTGTATGTAAAATGGTTTTTAAATACTGTCATCAAAACAGGTTAAACAATACACAATAAGTATGCTGTTTGTTATAATAATAATAATAGTAAAAGCTGGGAGGTGATTGACAATTTTAAACAGCAAATCAAAGCGCGCAGTCAGCTCCCAAGTCGAGCTCCCGAGTCCAGCGTCCGAGTCCTGCGTCCGAGTCCAGCGTATGTCTGTGGTTTGGTCCCGCAGACACCACATGGAGTTATACTGTTTTTGTCAGCAACTAAAAGTGTTAGGATCATGTCAACTTGGAGAAAATGTGTTTTGGGTGTAAATACTGTATGTGACGCACTATTTTGCCCGAAGAGGAAGAAAGCGGCTCAACTTTTTTCATGTGGATTTGCCTCTGTTTGAATGACTCTGTTCATCTGTGACACTTCACTAAGACTGTTCCAGAACTACAGGGACAATGGAACTGGACTTACTCAAAAACTGATCTGGAAACATGTGTTATTCCCACGATAAAAGACTCTGTAAGTACCGTGATGCTAACTCGCCGGATACTTCTGTAAACTAAATGATTAGGGTTTGATTGCGCATCGAGGACATAGAGCTCGATGTTACGGATTGTCATTGTTGGATGAAGTTTATTATGTTTGAAATGACTATGTACCAGAGATAAACAACTCGGAGCGTGATGCTACGTCTCCGTGCGGGCGGGGGGGGGGGACAGAGGAGCAGACTGATCTCTGAATCAGCTCGTTTGAGTCGAGGTGACGTCACCTATATACAAGAAATGGCTATAATCTCACAAGCTTTGAGTGTTGTATGGTGTATCACTCAAATTATTATCACACATGTGCATAGAATTGACTGTGAAACATGAATTAAAGCCTAATATGGGACCTTTAAGTACAAAAACTCTGTACATTCTAGTGCAAGTAATACATAGTTGTGTGTGTATACATATGTGCATGTAGGCAGCACGAGGGTGTGGGACAAACTGACTAAGTGCAGAGGCAGTAGCACATGTGGTTCTATATTGCACACAAAGCCATGTCCACGCTGCAAAATTCTGTTTGTGCCATTTACCATTTACCCACAATAAAATGTCTTCCACTGTGACACACTTCCAGACCTCTGCATCTTTTGTCAGTTTCTTCAGCATGAATGTAATCTGTGCCCCACATTTAGTGGTGAATATACAGTACAACATGTTCGAACCACCTGGTCTATCTAATCTACAAGTTACATTTTAGGACCAGAATTTGTAGAATTTGTCTGAAAAAGCAAGTGAACCAGAATGAGCAAAAATCTCCTCGTCGTCATTCTGTCAGGAGCAGCCTGAATGGAACCACCAGCTGGGCCATATTAAACAGCACACAAAATCTGTAGTTGGCTTTTGTTGTATTTCATTTTTTTCATTTTCTTCCTGACCCTGGAGTAGTAGACAATTAAGTAGAGTAAGTAACATACATATATTTCGTAGGATTAACTGGAGGGCAATATTTACACCAACGATGAGGGGACAAAAGGATTTCATTTAATTTTAACCAATCAAGCGACGAGAGTGACCCTGGGCGTGTCCAACCAGCACCTGCATGTGAAAGCCAGATCCCGTCAGACCTCTGAAGCTAAGCAAGGTAGGGCCTGGTTAGTGCTGTGATGAAAGACCTATGGGAACACCAGGTGCCACAGTGGGGCGGCTGCGGCTGTAACGTGCCAAACTGCCATTGTGTCCTTAGGCAAGACACTTCTCCCCCATTGTCTAGAATGAGTCTGGTGTGTGCGTGAATTGGTGGTTGGTGGAGAGGTCGATGGCACATACTGGTTGCCTTGCTTATGTCAGGGCAGCCGTGGCTACAGTAGTAGTTTATCACCACCATGTATGGGATGAAAGAAAAAAAAATCTCTAAATAAAACTGAGAATTATTATTATCATTATCAGTGATTGTCTTCAAAGTAAAATGATTCACCTTTTCACAATTTGAAAAGGAAAACAGTCACCTTCATTTAAACCATAACAAATAAAAATCCTATTTATATCGCAAGTCTGATGTATTATTAACTGTGATAATGAGCAGGACATGCTTCTGAATTAGCACATAATGTTGCCTATAGTGCTCTACAAATCATACAGGCCCAAGAGCGGAAGCCACTTACCTCTTGACAAATAATCCTCTGCTTTTTACATTGCAATTTCAATGATTTAGAGAGTTGATTATATGAATGACCCTATCAGCAGCCATGGCATCTGTATTCATAAGTGGTTTAGCTACACCACACAATCACACAGCCCTAACCCTAATAAACCATGTTATTTACTATGGCTCAACCTGCCAGGAACTGAACAGGTTGTCTGTATTATCCGAGAATCTCTTTGGAAACATTACGGCAAGGTCAGAATTCCTGTGTCGAGTTTGTTTGGGTAAATCTTATCATCATTTTCACCAGGACGTCTTTTGATGCCAAAAATCTTCCAGTAATATGGTAAACCTGATGTCCCTCTGTCTAGGCCGACCTCAGAACAGATGCTTATCGTTTGTTTCACTCGAGTGCTGCAGTCGGAGAAGGTCAAGGAGATGAGAAGATTCTTTTTCATTTTTGTACAAATCTGCACACACACACACACACAAACATTCACCTCCTCGGCATGCTTACAACCACACACCGCTTGCTTCCCTGTACCTTAGCTCTCTCTCCCGCAAACAAAAGCAAGCGCCAGATCTGTCACGCTGAGCTGAATGTGACACTGGACGTTATCCTTGCCTTCCATACAGTATAATGAGTTTCTTGATTCCCCCCAGGGAGTGGCAGACTTATCAAATGTCCCTAATGAGATGGCTAATTGAGGAACACTTGTATCTTTCACTAATGGGACATGGGAAAAGAATGTCTGCCTGGCACGATGGCAGCAGGGAGGTGAAAGGAGTCACAACACATGTCTGTGACACCGAAAGGCGAAATATATGCAGCATGGTCTGTCATTGTAATTGGCAGTACGATGACAGGATGTAATTAACAATTGTAATGATTTCTGGCGTCGTTTATTTTCACATTTTCCCTAAAGATTTTATTCTGTATAAAGCCTATAAGCATTCCTCACTTTTCCAGGGTTTAGAATCCCAATGTATTTTGTTTTAATTAGTGGCCACACTTGCATGCGAAAGATCCTCAGACCTCTGAAGCTAAGCAGGACCTGGTTAGTACTGTGATGGGAGACCTCTGGGAACACCAGGTGCCACAGTCTATAGGACACATTGTCTGTCCTTAATCAAGACACTTCGCTGACATTACCTCGTGTGAGTCTAGTGTGTGCTCCAATGGTTGATGGTGGTGGGAGGGACAGATGGCACGGACTGGTTGCCTCGCTTCTGTCAGTCTGCCCCAGAGCAGCTGTTGCTACAGTAGTAGTTTATCACTACTGTGTACAAAGTGAATGAATAATGCCATGTAAGATGTGTTTGAGTGTCCAAAGTGTTATGAATAACCATGATGGTTAACGCCGTTTCTTTTTCAGTAACGAGTAATCTAACTAATTACTTTGATTATCACTATAACACCGTTACCATTGCCGACACCCCGTTACTGCACGTTACTCAAGTCACAAAATGAACTTTTTTTAACTTGCAATACCGCTGACATGCTTGCAATACCACCCCTGGCCGATGGGGGTGGACCCGGAATAAGAATTAGCCAATGCTAACATATACGATTAGGTGACCTCTTGAAAACGTCTTTACAGGATGGTCCAAAAGTTGGCTCTTGGCCCAAAGCTCCGTTCCACATGTGTGTCAATGCTGAGGGCGGTGAATTTTTTTGGACCACTCTGGTTTAGTCGCTGTGAATTTTTGAAGTCTCTCGTTCAAATGAATGGAGCTTGCGCTGGATGACGTATGTGCGGATGCATTTTTTCACAATTTTATTGTGGACGGGACCACTCGTGGCCATTTTGGATAGCTCCAGTAGAGCACAATTGTTGGCCCATTAGTTTGAACGGCGAAGATAGGCGTAACTACGTCCGTTAATACACTGTAAAAAAGAAAAAGTTAGTTCAACTCAAAATTTCAAAGCAACCAGCTGCAAAGGATTTTTGAGTTGAAGGCATGAACTTAATTCTTCACGTTTTGAAGAACTACACTTATTAAGTTGTATCAGCTAAGTTTTCCGAGTTCTGCCAACTAAGAATTAAATTCAAGTTACTGGCAATTTCAAGTCTGTGAAAACTTACTTTTTAAAGCTCAGATTACTGTCCCCTACAATAACTTAATATTTTGAGTTTAAAGTAGCCCCACATTAAACCATCATGATGTTAATTTATTTAGCACATTTTACAGACCAAGGTCACTTGGGCAGGGCAAACCGGAGCACCCAGAGGAAACCTGTGCAGACACAGAGAACATGCAAATTCCACTCAGAAAGGCCCTGTTCCGACCGGGATTCAAACCCAGGACCTTCGTGTCAAGAAGTGAGAGTGCTATCCACTCAGCCGCACACACTGTGAACCCGATTAGTGGAAAACAAATGTTTCTAAGACTGACCCAGGGAATATACAGGGCTATTTTGGCTTGGCCCTGTCGATTACGGTTGGTAAAAATAAATACAATGATTTTTTTGATCATATTAGTTTTTTCAAAATGTTGAATGCAGCTGGTTGCCATGACAAATATTTAAATGAGCAAACGCAGATAAGTTGACCTCACTCTAGCTCGGTGAACTGTAAAAACGACAACTCAAAATTGTTCACCTTACTCAGATTTTTGCATTCACTGACAATAAAATTTCCAGTTGGAACTGGAACTGTCTGTTGGTGAGCCACTTGAACTCACTTTCAGAAGTTCACTACAACTTCAAAGTAAAATCAACTTAATATATCAAATAAGATGAACTTTTCATCAGAAACCTCTGAAAGTGAGTTCAAGTGGCTCACAACAGACAGTTGCAGTTCCAACTGGCAATTTTATTGTCAGTGAATGCAAAAATCTTAGTAAGGTGAACAATTTTGAGTTGTATTTTTTACAGTGTACATACAGTCTATGGTCTGAACTGAAGTGGTCTGTGCAGGTCATTTATAAGGTAAGGCCCATAACACACTTATGTGCTTTTTCATACTTTTGCGTTTTGTATGAGCAGACAATGCGGGCATGAAACATATTCTGCTACAGCCAAACAAATTGTGAAAAAGCCGCTCTGTAGGTCCTGTTGATTTATATGATATATATATGTTCATCTGATTGGGCTGAAGTCAGTGCCACCAATCACCAACCTCACCGCACTTCACTGGTGGGTGTTTCCGCATTCACAGTGGCGGGTGTTGGTGTTCAGTTCACACAGAGAAAGATGAAGAGTGAGGAAGACTCCAGCACTATTTCAAACTCACTGAGGTTAAAGGTAAAAATGTCCATGTCGAGTGCACATTATGTTCCAGAAGGAAACAAAAAAGTAACGCAATAGTTACTTTTACCGGTAACTAGTTACTTTTATAGTGGAGTAACTCAGTTATTAACTCAGTTACTTTGGGAGAAGTAACTAGTTACTATAACTAATTACTTTTTCAAAGTAACATGCCCAACACTGTGAATAACCAATGCATATTTGCCGTTGCAATGGTGCAACAGTCAATATTGGTAATCTTTGATTTCCAATAGGTCCTTATATTGGTGCTTCACACCAAGAGGAGTGAATTAGAAATGTCCATATAGTTTTTAAAGGGGTGAAAATGTCTGTTTGGGGAATGAGCTTTACCGAATGGGGCGGACCTGGCCTGTATAAACAGTACCAATCAGAAATTATAATCTACAAACTCTAGCTAGCTATTAATCATGTATTACAAATGTATTCACAAAAACAGTGGTGAATTAACCCTCTATGCACATGGTTTATTTTGGGGAACTTTCCTCGCCTGGTTTTCTTTGTGTATAATTGCTCATAAAACAGTCATCTTTTGATGCAGAGTCAAGCAGTATACTTTGTTTTTTTCAGTACAACCTGGGGTTTTAGAATATTCATATTGTAAAGCTGTCATATGAATTATATAAAAATTGTGGAATCATGAAGACAAAGAAAAAAATCAAACGGAAAATCAATTTAACAAAAATGTATTGAAAAAACACAATGAAATGCTATAAACAACTTTTTACACTGCATAGAAATGTTATTTATGGTCTTGGGGATAATGGGGAAAAAAATTGAATCTCTAACTATTATACTTTTTACAAAATTCCACTATAAAAGCAAAAAACTCTGTACTCCTGGTGCCCTTCTTGAAGCAGTTTGTCTATAATGCTGGGGTTGCTTCTGTAGCACAGCTGTAAAAAACGTAAAACATAAGAAACTGAGCCAAAAAAAAAAAAAAAACATCAATTATTTATATAATACATATATTTATATACATCATATACACATAATGTAATTTTACTGTATTTATTATCGTCTTTATCAATAATGCGCACTGCATCGGTGCCGATGCACGCGGGCATATAGGTAACACAGCAATGTGTTACTTGAAATGCAAAAGAAGTACAAATGCTACATTAATTAATTAGCATTAGTAAGAAATCATGGGCATCATTGAAACATTTTTTAACAATAGCAATGATGCTAGCAAATTTCTGTTGCTAATGCTATCATGAAAACAAGCAAACAGACTCACCATTTTGCTCTTCAAACTGGGCCTAACCAGCTCCTAGGGTCTGCAGCGGTGTCAACTCTGTGTAAAGAGTTGCGTTACTGGTTACAACAAGTTAGTTATATATTTACATTCAATGTTCGCCGTCACCACCTTTGCAGCCATCCTGTGTCGCATCTGCCCACGTCTCGAGTGTGGGAGGCGCAGGTGGCTCAGCTCTGATTGGGTTTGTGGCGCAAGTGAATGGTGAAGGCAGATTTCACACAAAATATGTTTTATATTTTCACTTTTAATAAAAGGACAATTTCAATGTGGGGTGTGAGTGTGAAACCTGCCGCTTCACACTCATCTTAAAACCGTCCCAGTCTTCCCATTAACTTTAGAGATATATATTTTTGTGAAAGAATGATATGATTATTAAGTACTATGAAGTACTATAACGAACTGACTTCATGATGTGCTATAATCATTTATGCATTCGTCTAATGCATTATTGAGTTGTAGGTGGTGGATATCCGTCACTGGGTTCATTGTATGGGCGACAGTGGCTCAGCTGGTAGAGCATTGGCCTTGAAACGGAAACCAGAAATGGATGGATAGATGTTCAGTAATATCCGTAAAAAGAAATAAAAAAACACTCTTAGAATATTTGTGTTACTGCAGACATATACAGTGATTAAACTAGTATACTTTGACATGGAACATTACATTTCTTTTGGTGTAGTGTTATTAGTAAGTGAAGTAAAGTATAGTGGAAGTTGAAAACTTGCAGGTCTTACATAACAGTAAAAAGTTCCCAAATCTCTCAAGCCAAAAGGCAGTGGAGCAATCATTGTGTCATTGCTATTGATCAACAGCCCAAACCAAACATGAGGGATTTTTTTTTTTATCATTTGTGCTATGAAACACACAATGTGCTGCCTGGTGGCTGGGTGGTGGAAGCATATGGCTCTGGCAGGGTTCAGCATGGTGTCTTCCCATTTCTCACCCTCAATTATGCCCTATTTATACTGGAGCTCTCCCAACCCGCCCCCTCCTTCCATGTTTTATGACATTTTCATGAGAGAGTATGTAAACAAAGCACTCACACTAGCCTTGCCCAATTGAATGTGACCAAACCCGGACGCGCCAAGTGAGGGGTAAAAATCCTGTCCGTTTGGCGTAACTGGATGAAACCATTTCTACTCCATTGAGGCTGACATTCAACCTGTATACTACTGAAAAAAGGCCAGAAGGTTATTTCAAAAGTCTAAGGGAAAATATATTTCCACAACTCACTCATTTTGATTATTGCAATGCAGTCCCCTTTTTTTCTTTTTTTGCTATGTGAAGCTAAAGCAAAACGTCACAGAAAGTACCGTGCGTTTAATTGATTTACAGGAATGTTATAACTTGTGGATACATGTAGTTGTAGCTTGTCCAACAATCAAATGCTCAAAGGAAAAAAATGTACATGTTACATTGGCCAAAACTGAGGTTTTACTGTATGAATAAGAGCACTTATTTCCAATTGCAGTGTCAAAGTGTGAGTAATAAGCCAGAGTTACAGATGACATGAAAAGCCCACTTTGTTTAAAAGGCAAGACAGAAACGGTAGCTCTACAGCTGTAAAATACAATACATTTAATACATACGTCTTTGAAACGAACCAAAAAAATGAACTCAAGAAGACAGGATTAACATTTTTGAACCCCCTCAATTGGACAAAGCGCCCCACATATAGACTTGGATCAGAGTGGTCAGACCAGTGTGGTATGAATCTTGCATACTCAGAGAGTGACTAATGAATTGGTTGGGTATACCACCTTGAGTCTCACCCAATTCAACTGATTTCATCTATCAATACATAGCTGTGGTAGCACTGTCTTACAATTGTCAAGTTTTTCTGCTCCACAATAACTACAGGCAACAGTCAACATTATTTTTGTGTATAGAATGTTATTTTTCTTCACAGAACAGAGAAAGTTACTGCTCTGCTTTCTATAAAATGAAGCAATTGGAGCTTCAAAGGCCATGTCTAGAATAAACCTGTTCAAAAAGACTCTAAAATGTTGGATTTCAAAGCCGGAAGCAGAGCCTTATCTCCAGTGAATTGTGTTTCAAAGGGGCAATTTTGCATTGCCAAAATAAGGTTGGAAAGTCTCATTAAATGTTTGGTTAGTGTGTGTAGTCCGCAGTGGATACAGATCATGAAGCTTCACAGACATACAACAGTAGAAAAGTAAATGGAAACACAGAAGTTTTGCTCAAATGCAAAATGAACAATAGTTTTTGGTGGAAATAA
This sequence comes from Knipowitschia caucasica, assembly GCA_964034765.1. Taxonomy (NCBI): domain Eukaryota; kingdom Metazoa; phylum Chordata; class Actinopteri; order Gobiiformes; family Gobiidae; genus Knipowitschia; species Knipowitschia caucasica. The sequence continues at coordinate 32,428,176 of OZ035828.1, read as the reverse complement.
TAGGGTTGGCTTGTGGAGCATTGTTTACTTTTGAGAAGGAATATTATTTACCTAGCTGTCTCCGCGCGATGACGAATGCAGGCTTGTCAGACACACAGACTGCTGGTGCAAGCAGAACACTGACAGCACCTAAACATATCCCGGGTGCTCTGTACTTTGGAGGTAGGCACTTTGCCGCTGGCCTCCGTCAAAAACATGGGCTCCGGTCATGCACCGCACAGATGTGAAGCCTGATGAATAGACTCCTGACAAGATGTGGCGAAGGAAATAAAGTTGAAAGCCGACTTGAATGATTGTGACAGGCCTAATATGAGCAAGGTAGAAAAACATGCAGTAAATGGAAAGCCTCACTTTGCGTGACATTTATCTTACATCTTTTACAGTTCGTAACCATATCAGACAGAGCAAAGTGCCGCAACACAACCAGCCAGTGAGCTTTGCTGTCTTTCACATGGTACTTATCACCATTTGCATAAAACCATTTGGATTTAAGATGATTCCACATGTCAGTTCAATAGCTCAGCCACTTTGCTTGCTTATGTGGTCACAATGGTCACTGAACTGTGTAATTGGACATTTTCAACAGTTTAGCAACTTAGTAAAGAATAAGGCCAAAGAGCGGACTGGCCGTATTAAATGTGAGTGGCGGTTGAATACCGAGGACAATGTGGCCATCACTGTCCACTTAAACCACTCCACACATTCCTCAGCTCACGTCCATTTCAATGTCCATTTCAATCTACTGAATGACAAGCAATGCTAACGCCTCCACCCTTGACATCTCCGGGGCACAATGACTGTCAAATGACCCTGCAAAACTGTTCCTCGAGATTCCTCCTTTTATGTGTCCTTTTGGGATATGGGCTTAGCAGAGCAGATTAGTGGTGGAAGAATCAGTTAGAGTTAACTATGACAAGAATGACAGTGTGTTTAGATGGTGAAAATTGCTGGTGGGATTTGAGCAGGAGAGCCACACCAAGCTGAGTTAATACTGTTTGTGATAAAGGCTGACAGCGTGCCTTTTGGGAGCGTCATTTGGGATTCTGACCTTTTCTTTTGACAGAGGTCACCGTTTATTTTGGGCATCAATACTTATTTACGCGGCAGCTCGGTTATTGTCAAAGAGGAGCTGCGTTCGGAGCCAGGAGTGCGGAAAATAATATGCAAAAAGCCAAGGAATGTAGTAATTTACTCCCATGATTGTGTCGAGTTCCATTCAAAATATAGGTGTCACATTGGCAGAAATAAAGTGGCAGCAGGTGAAGTTCACAAGCAGCAGACCACCAACCGTGTGACATAATATAGTACAAAGGGTACAACCCAAAGAGAGGATATAATGTATAATGTACAAGCAGTATCAGAGTACATGTACCGGGATTTTGTATTTGTACTATTTTGGGAGTTGGGACTAGAGATTGGGAGGCAGCATTCCAGACCTAAGAATCATTCTGAGGGAGTGAGACAGGCTGTATTTAGGTCTAAGCTGTGGTTTTTTACGACACGATGGCCGAGCGGACAGCAATCTCACAGCAAGAAAGTCCTGGGTTCAAATCCCAGCCAGTAGAGTTTGCATGTTCTCCCCATATCTGCCTTGGTTTCCTCCGGGTGCTGTGGTTTCCCCTACTCTAACAGGTACTCCAGTTCTGGTAGTCCTGACCAAGCCGAGTAGTAGTGGCATTAATGATGGTTCAAATACAGAATACAAACTTCCCTACAAAGACAAGAAAAGTGCATATTTATTCTGTTTTTTAATTGATTTAATTTTAACGTTTTTATTTTTGACATTTGTAGGCGTTTTTACAGTGTGTGTTTTAATTGGTTTTAAATGTTGTCAATGTGACGCACTATGGGTTGCATTCTGTATGAACTATGCTACATAAATGCATTTTGATTAATGTATGTTTTGTAATTAGGTAAAATGTCTATCATATGTATTGTGTCAGAACACTTTTTGGCACGTATTCAAGCAGCATTTGATTTTTAGACAGGCTTTGTTGCAGCAGCCCAAGTCAGTTAAAATCCAAAGTGTAATTAAACGCCCCATGTTCCCTGTTCTTGCTGTACGTAAAACACAACAAAAGCAGTTTGTTTTGCCGAATGCGAAGGACAGCAGATTCATGAGTAAGTAGCCCATCTGCATGTAAATACATACATTAATTAAATTATTATTTTTATTTACGTTTTTAATCCAAAAGTTAGCATAAATAAGGACATAACAGACAAAAAAACAGGAAAAAAAGCTTTTAAAATAAATAAACAACTATACAAGCATGGATTTTAGGGCGTATTCAGACCAGAAAAGTCCTTTGGTCCGCTTGCTTGGTCCGAACCAAAAGCGGACCAAATTCAAACTTTTTTTTATAAATACATCGACGCGTGTGATCGGCGCTCCTATTGGACAGCGAGAGCTCACGGAGAATAGATGCGGAAATGGAGGAAAATATCGAGCTTGTACGTCTGCTCTGCCTATGTTTCCTCTTTTTAGAGCGAAACGACCACATTTGTGTGTCTTTTCCAGAGGGCAGAGGCACGTACAAACCAAATTTCAAGGAGGCACAGTGTCTCCTCGTTGCTCCAGGTCTGCCCTCGGCTCATTGTTGTTGTGTAGCATGCGTTAGCAGCTGTGACGCGTGGCTAATTCCTCACAGTTCCTGTCTACGGTGGCTTGTTAAGGCCAAAAAATGCGCACGTATCCTTGAGTCCTGACCTGAATAGACTGGGACCAGAGTTCGTTTGGAAGCGGACAGAAACCACCTAAAAAAGTGGGTCTCGGTCCGGACCAGGATTAGTTTGTGTACATTCACACCTGCATAAAAAGTCCGGATAAGAGTTCCAAACGAATCCTGGTGCGTTTAAAGTGGACCAAAAGTGCAGGTCTGAATACACCCTTAGACATTCCCTGTGCTCTCAGATGAATCTATTGGCTGTGTCTTATTAAAATCCAGTTTTCATGATTACATGCTCGTCCAAACTGGGCTGGATTTTCACACCTCACTCGCTGCGCTCAGGTGTTCATGTGCCCTGCTCATCAGATTAAATGTAGCTTGTGGGGAGTGATCCGGTTTTCCTTATCGCGCCATATAACCATACTCATTATCAGAGCCTATTATCATGCAAATATGTGTAAAAGTATTCAGGTATTCAGAAAAAAGGCTCAGTTTGGTTAAAGGGGATTGAATCCTTATGCTTTCAATTGTATTTTTATGCTTATTTTGGGTGTCCCTCTCAGAAAAGTTTGGTTTAAGGAGGGAAGAAAAGTTTGAAATTAATAATTTACTTCATTGTGCAGACTGTGTGAGGGGTAACCCTGTTGAAAAATGGAAAAAGAATAGTGTTGGTTGTAAAAACCTGTGTTTCGATCTAGAGTTCCATTCATTCAACCACAATATTTGCAGTAATAGGTATCTTAGACATTGACTTGAGGCCAAATTAGTTTCCAAGCATTGGCGCTATTGCGTCAAAACCATACAATGGAAAGAAATTGCAGAAAGACCTCTGAACCCTGGATTTTTTCAAATTGTTCAAACATTATTGCAGTGCGGTCTCTATACTTTCCCTGAGAATAATTGCTGCTGGATGGTCCTCACGGCTTATGTTCATTTTCAATTCAAAAGCGTGTCTCTAATTAATCTAAAATAAGCTTCGTTCTGTCCATTTAACTGGGGTAAGGGAGCAGAGGCTGTAGTCTTGGTTATTGCAACTGCTCAGCCAGATATCGGCTCTTATAGCACCACTGACCACTCCACTCGGCTTGATAATACAAATGGGGGAAATTGGATATGGTCGAAGCGGGACAAGCGGAGTGTTGGAAGTTAGAATTACTCCTCATTTATACATGATTTACAGTTTCACGTCGGTCTCTCTAAAGGGCCAAGCGTCGGACTGAATAAGGAGATTAAAAGCAAATATAGTTTTGTTGAAGCAAGGCTAAAGCAGAGAACTATTCACTTCCATGTCAGCTTTGAGTCTGTGTTTTGCGTCTCGTGGCTTACAAGAGGGATTTAAAGTCGTTAAGCAAATACTTGCTGTTATTTATTCATTCGTCAGAGATCATTGGAGTTAGAAAGAGTATAATTATGTTTTTTTTTTTGGGAAAGACAGTGATTTACCAGTCGGTTTAGAATAATAACTAATAACTCTACTATAAGCAAGAATTCTTACTGTTTTTAACACTAGGACAAGAGAATATTGAGCTGGTATTTGATGAACTGTACCCCCCGATTCACCAGTGATACATTTATATAAACATGAAAAATATAAAAGTGTTTTTTAATTATTATTTTGTATTTTGTAGAAATCCATCAATTCATCTGTCTTCTTCCCCTTAATCCATTTCTGTGACAGAGGTGACAGAGCTACATCCAGCACACAGAGCACCAGCCCCTCACTGACCCTCCTGCAGGTGGTGAGTCCACAGGAGGATGGCTGCTCTATCAGTGACGGCACAGCCTTGGTCTTTCAGCGGGGGCTTCAGGCAAAGCGGGGTTAAGTGTCTTGCCCAAGGACACAACGACAGCAGACATCAGTGGGAGTTGGTGGAGATGGTCTTGTGGTGGACTTGAACCCACGCCCTTTAAGCTCAAAGGCCTAAATGATTCTATTTATTTTTTTAAATATCAATGTGCCCCACGGCAGCTGTGGCTACAGTTGTAATTTCTCACCAATGTGTATGTTTTTTTAAGTGTCCAAAAAAAGCACTATATAAAAGGTATGCCTTAAATTACATTACATCATTAATTTGAAAGAATTAAATGATTGTACTGTTTTTCTAGTTGTCTTCTGTTTAGGTATTTTACATTTGGATATTGTACAAATAATAGTAAAGAGCGGGACATCTGCTAGTGCCCGCTCTACTTTTATTCTCTTAATTACTATAGCTATAGCATTTTAATCTACTGTATCTTAGTTTTACCCCTATAGAGTGAGACATGGATGCAGTGTCCCTTCCACTTATCACCCTTCCAACTTACACTGGGCTCCACTACAACATGTCCTGGTAGAAGAAAACAGTTAGTGTGATTGTGACTCGCTCTCTGGAGGAGACAGGTGTGGATTGGATGTCCCTGTCATGCACTTGTCATCTGCACCACGTCGCTCAAGTCTCCCACCGTCACACCAATGACACTGTCACCACATGTCCTCTGTCTCACTCCGATCACAGTCGGTGAATACAAAGAATGACCTCGAGATGTCACCAGGGCCTTTAACTATTTAAGCCGTTTGGTATCACAGCATCAAATCAAATCTTTTTGTATTGCCCAAAATCCCAACAACATAAGTTCAGAAAGGGAAGTCTATAGTAGTAATTATAATAATACATTTTATTTACACTGAATCTCACATTTCCAGGAAAACCCAAAGTGCAACAGATTAAAATACAAAACCACAAACAACAAAATAGGGAAAAATAATAAAAGTACATAAATACGTCAAAAAGATACAGGCAGGGATCTCCAACCTGTTGCTTGGTAGCTACCAGTATCTCCAGAGTAGATTTAGAAATCAATAAATTATTGATTATTATTATTATTATTATTATTATAAATTATTTTGCTCAATATTTCAGAATGTATTATATTATTCCAATGCACAAGTAACTGATTGATTCTCTGATCTGTGTTGGCGACGATTTGGTCAAAAAAGTCAAAGTCAAAAATAAATGTAATTGAATTTTGCTGTAAATAATGCCTTTTGATTGATACCCGATCTTAGGCTCGCTCTCACCAATACGTCGTTATTCTTTCCCCCAGGGGCAGCTAGCTTTCTGCCATTTTGTTGAAAGAAAGACCCCTGCTTTAAGGTCCCATGGGTGCATTCATGGAACAGAGCGACAACAGGCAAAAAGAATTGCACAGAAAGTCAAATTGGCAATGAAGGAGAGGTCTATTCCTCCTGTGTTGAGTGTATATGAAAAAGGCCATTCCCACACACATGGGCAGGAGGGTCCAAGGACAATGGCAATTATCCAAGACACTCGACATACAACGAAATGTATGGACTTTATCAACCTTTATGGACATTGGTCATCCGCCCCCTGTAGACCAACGGCTATATACAGTATGTGTTTTTTCTCATTGCATTGGTTGTTTTTGAACTGCACTGCAAAAAGTGATTAAACAAAAGTTAATGAATGAATAAACCTTTTCCAAATAAAAATGACCTTGTTTTAAAAATATACAAGAAATCACTCCCTTGGAATGAAAAAAATAAAGCAAATGTTCTTGAAATGAGATTAAATAATTTTGTCCCATTGGCAAATCTTAATTTTAATGTACTTACATTAAGATAAAAAAAATACTTCATTCAAGAAATTATTACTTCATATTATATCAATTTTTGCAGTGTGTTTGATTCAGTGATTTAGCGCTATAAAAAAAATGTAATTAAAAAGGTTAAGTGTCTCTAAAGGGTCTTGTCGTTGTGAGCTTGTTTCTTTATGTCAGGACTGAGCTGCTGCTGTCCAAAGTAAAATGTCAGTTTTAGCTGACATGCCAAACGAGAACAATCATTAAAACTGTATTAACGCCTTTGTAACTGCAGAGTATAGGTGGATATAATATTGCTGCAATAAAAAAAACGGAAACCCAAACGCTCCACAAATGGTTTTGCCTTTTGCCAGTGCTGACATTCCAATTTCAGAAGAGAATGTGCACTGGCCCCATCGGCTTAAAGCACAATATACTTTGAGCTCAGTAAAGCAGACATGCAGCCTTGCAAAATGCCTTACTTTCAAGTCACTATAGAGTGCTCAGTGAGGCTAGTTCTGGATATTGTTTTTTCTTTCTTTCTTTTTTTTGTTCCCTGTAAGGAAATTGTAAGGGATGCATACGTCAACCCAATCCAATCCGCTTTAATTATGCAGCACATTTTATAAAAAAACAAACAATTTTCCAAAGTGCTCCACAGAGAAAAAAGGTTTGCCAGCTGTATGTACAAAGACAAATAGAAGAAGTAAAACGTTTTTACAAATAATCAAATATGAGGTAATATTTGCTTGAGTGTTTTTTTGTATATTAATTTGAGGACATCCTGACTGTCTTAGATTTGCCAATGGTTTAAAGACATTTGGTCTTATTTTAATAACTGTTACAAGAATTATCTCCCTTGGAATGAGAAAATAAAGTATCTTTCTAAAACAAGATCCTTTTGCTCATTCCATTGACAAATATTAGCCATTTTTGACTTATTTGTCAGTGTATGCAGTAAAAGGACTAGGTTCTTAATCTCAACGGGACAAATAAACAAAATATTTTAAAAACAGTTATTTGATTACTTACGTGGCAATAAAAATGATTCTGATTCTGATTCTGATTCGGTTTGATTGACAACCTTCCATCTGAGGATTTATCTCATAACTCACTATTTTTTAATGCTGCAGATTAACTAACTAAACAACAGTGACATTTATTCAGTCCACCTTAAGAAAGCCCAGAATGTATATTTTTAGCAGTTCTACCAAGAAGGCAACCGCTGTTTTAGGTTAAACTTTGCACTCAAATCTGTCCTTACATAGCCCCATATTGACATTACTGTGACTGTGTTCCTGCAGCCTCAAACAGGCTTTAATTGGTCATAGTGAAGGGGGACAATGTTTCTGAACCAAAGTTGCCTCAGAAGATTATAAATTGTGTCTTCATAATCCAACAGACGTAATTGGGTGCTTAAAAACGTAATAACTTTTGAATAAAACGTTTGTCAGCTTTTTAGTGCATCACATGTAATCTGTGACCAGGGCTCCAAAACGGCGTATGCTAATGATGACTGCAGGGATTTAATTAGATTTTGCTTCTTGCCTTTTTCCAGTTTATTTCACTGCGTTTTTCAAGTACAGCCCAACTTAATTTCTCAGACGGGTTGATTTGAATATTGCCTCTTCCATAAATTACTGTGAATCTAATTAAATGCATGTTTGTCTTCTCAAATCAACAGATGTTCAGAAACCCTGGCATAGAGTGTTTTTAGTAAACAGATTTGTGGGTATGCTGGCGTGATACATAAATGTGGAATAAGTGTCTCCGCATTTCAATTCAAATGATTTCAGTGAATTGCATTTTTATGTGGGTCATATAGTGCCGTATATTTCTCAAAATCTCCTTTGTTATTTATTAATTATTTACATTAAGAGATCCTTTATTTGTCCCAAAGGGGAGAAATTTCAGTGTTGCATCACAAGTTAAAGAAAAGTAGGAATGAGGGGCACATGCACAGCACATGATAAATGAACCATTGCTATACTAGTAAAATACAAATAAAAATCTCAAACTAAATAAAATCTCTATCTTGAACATCATAATAATAGAAAATAAGTATACAAGTTTTACATTTGGCAAAATAAGAGGCAAGTAAAAAACTGTGTATTCTAGTGCAAGCAATGTGCAGTTACAGTGCCTTGCGAAAGTATTCGTTTCAGGCTTCAAACATAAAGATATAAAAAATTAAAAAATTTTGTCAAGAATCAACAACAAGTAGGACACAATCGTGAAGTGGAACAAAATTTATTGGATAATTTAAACTTTTTTAACAAATAAAAAACTGAAAAGTGGGGCGTGCAATATTATTCAGCCCCTTGCGCTAATACTTTGTAGCGCCACCTTTTGCTGCAATTACAGCTGCAAGTCGCTTGGGGTATGTCTCTATCAGTTTTGCCCATCGAGAGACTGGAATTCTTGCCATTCTTCCTTGCAAAACAGCTCGAGCTCAGTGAGGTTGGATGGAGAGCGTTTGTGAACAGCAGTCTTCAGCTCTTTCCACAGATTCTCAATTGGATTCAGGTCTGGACTTTGACTTGGCCATTCTAACACCTGGATACGTCTATTTGTGAACCATTCCATTGTAGATTTGGCTTTATGTTTTGGATCATTGTCCTGTTGGAAGGTAAATCTCCGTCCCAGTCTCAGGTCTTTTGCAGACTCCAACAGGTTTTCTTCCAGAATGGTCCTGTATTTTGCTCCATCCATCTTCCCATCAATTTTAGCCATCTTCCCTGTCCCTGCTGAAGAAAAGCATGCCCAAACCATGATGCTGCCACCACCATGTTTGACAGTGGGGATGGTGTGTTCAGGGTGATGAGCTGTGTTGCTTTTACGCCAAACATATCGTTTTGCATTGTGGCCAAAAAGTTAGATTTTGGTTTCATCTGACGAGAGCACCTTCTTCCACATGTTTGGTGTGTCTCCCAGGTGGCTTGTGGCAAACTTTAAACAAGACCTTTTATGGATATCTTTGAGGAATGGCTTTCTTCTTGCCACTCTTCCATAAAGGCCAGATTTGTGCAGTGCACGACTGATTGTTGTCCTATGGACAGACTCTCCCACCTCAGCTGTAGTTCTCTGCAGTTCATCCAGAGTGATCATGGGCCTCTTGGCTGCATCTCTGATCAGTCTTCTCCTTGTTTGAGATGAAAGTCTGGAGGCCGGGTTTTGGTAGATTTGCAGTGGTCTGATACTCCTTCCATTTCAATATAATTGCTTGCACAGTGCTCCTTGAGATGTTTAAAGCTTGGGAAATCTTTTTGTATCCAAATCCAGCTTTAAACTTCTCCACAACAGTATCTCGGACCTGCCTGGTGTGTTCCTTTGTCTTCATGGTTCTCTCTGGGCTTTAAACAGAACCCTGAGACTATCAAAGAGCAGGTGCATTTATACGGAGACTTGATTACACACAGGTGCATTCTATTTATCATCATCAGTCATTTAGGACAACATTGGATCATTCAAAGATCCTCACTGAACTTCTGGAGTGAGTTTGCTGCACTGAAAGTAAAGGGGCCGAATAATATTGCACGCCCCACTTTTCAGTATTTTATTTGTTAAAAAAGTTTAAATTATCCAATAAATTTCGTTCCACTTCACGATTGTGTCCCACTTGTTATTGATTCATGACAAAAAATTTAAATTTTATATCTTTATGTTTGAAGCCTGAAATGTGGCGAAATGTTGAAAGGTTGAAGGGGGCCGAATACTTGTATATGTTAGCATCTGCACATTTTAGCCGCAGTATGTTTACATCTGTACATGTTAGCAGCAGTATGTTTACATCTGTACATTAGCAGCAGTATGTATACATCTGTACATGTTAGCAGCAGTATGTTTACATCTGTACATTAGCAGCAGTATGTTTACATCTGTACATTAGCAGCAGTATGTTTACATCTGTACATTAGCAGCAGTATGTTTACATCTGTACATTAGCAGCAGTATGTTTACATCTGTACATTAGCAGCAGTATGTTTACTTCTGTACATTAGCAGCAGTATGTTTACTTAGCAGTATGTTTACTTCTGTACATTAGCAGCATGGGCTTGCACTGGAGTTGTTCAATAGTATTATGCTAATATAAGATAAGGTATACTATAACTTCATTGATCTCACAATGGGTTAAATCACATTTGGCATAAATAGGATCACTCCGGGTGTACAAAAAGACAGGAAATGTGTAAAAAGGAAATGTAAACATGTAAAAAAAAATGGGAAAAAAAATTCTCCTTTGTGCAAGGTATTTTGTGTACAATCAAAATAAGCCACAATGCACTGTCCCCTGTCCTTTATGTGACTGTCCATACATTTTCTTCCCCTTTGGCTGGGGGGGGTGGCAGCAATTCACAGAGCACCAGCCCCTCACCGATCCTCCAAACCCTTGAGAGCGTATAGCCTGCATTAAGTCTTGCACGAGAACAGAACAACAGCAGACATCAGAAGGTCTCGTGTTGGTTTGAACCCACAACTTTCAGGCTCAAACGGCTAAATATCTGTTGTGTGTACTTAGTTTGCACTTGTATATAGTTATTTCAATAAATGTTATAAGGACTTCTTCATGCATGCCTGCTATTTATTTTTACTCTTGCTTGTGCCCTGAGCCAAAGCAAATTCCTAGTTTGTGACTTCCTGTTATACTTACAATGGCAATAAAAAAATATTGAGTATTCTAAAATACTAATTTAGAAGTTGGGATGTTTTTTAGTTTTGAATTGTATAAAAATTGTGCATATTTTACACTTATCTATTATTTTTTCTATTATCTAGTTTTATTGTTGATTTTGTTGTTCTTGCGCCATTATTCCAAAGCAAATTCCTAGTTTGTGAATAGTCCTGTTCACTGACAATAGCAATTTGTACTGATTCTGTATTTCACAGAAAGGGCTGAATTTTAGATGGAGAACCTTCTTGCAAACCGCTACAGCACAGAAAGCTGTAATAAATAAACATGTAATAAAATCCATTTAAGTAGTTTTATCGCTAGGTTCCACAATAATGTGTTTTTGAAGTCACATCACCGCTTTTGCAGACAGAAAAAATAAAAAAATAAAAAGGACCAAGCTCGATCAGCCAATTAGTTCTCAGCCCAAAACTCACAGGGCTCTCTCTGACATCCCATAGAGTGAATGAATATTAGGATTTGTTCGCAAAATGTACAAGGCTCTTTTTGGGACAAACCAAATTTAAAGTATGTAGGTTCTCTCAGCTTATAAAGTATTCATTTCAGTTTAACGTATTTTTGTATTGCCCTAAATCACAACAGTAGTAATCTCAGAGGATATATACACAAAACCGTTGATTCTCCAAAAAAGATCAGAGAATCAAATTTTTCGAACACAAATGCAATGATAAAAAACACATAGAAATATTGGTCCATAAGGGGCAGATGACCAATGTCCATAAATGTCATTGAATGTTGTGTGACTTGGATCATCACCACTGTCTTTAGACCCTCCTGCATATACAAATAAAAACTGCAACACAAGACATTGCAGGACTATTGTAAACAAAAATAAAAAAATAAAAACACGACAACCACAAAGTAATAATAGCATTATGAGCTTTTGTGCTGGATTCTGGAACACGCCACAGAGGAGTACGAGACAAAGCAGTGGAACCGGTGTATCATGTATCCTCCAGGGGCGAACCCACCGTAAGCCGCGCTATAACAAGGGTGCGTTATTCTACTTCCTATGTCCAGCCGAAAAACCCCTTTACCGTCAAACAATCGACTCAAACAAAGCGAGAACAAAGAAGTAATTATGTGTGGTGAAGGGTGCAGAGGTGGGTAAGGGGCAGTACCGTTAACCTAAGAGGCTTGTTGGGTTGAGACGGATAGGGAGGGCGGCGCGGCTGCTCTCACCGAGATAAGACCGCCATGCACGACACCGCAAAAAAACCCCATCCCTAACATAGACCCTTGGCTTGGTCCCGCCACTTCTGAGGGCCAGGGATTTTTTGCCCGGCCAAGATAAGATGCTCCTGAGCGTTGCAAAATAGCACAGGTAATAGCCGGAACCACTCATCACTCCACAAAAGGAATTCTGGTTAAATAGCACGGGCGCATTGGGAAGTGGCATATAGGACACGAGCCAGCCACCAGCTAGATGGCTTCCTGGGCAGACAGATAAGTCGTGGGGGTTAGATAAGCCGACGGACATCGGCGAGGACCCCTGCTGCGGAGATGAAGAAAAGCACGCCATGGGGTCCACCAGCCACGGTCCAATTTCTGCCCACAAAGCAGGAGCTGACTCTTAAGTGTTTATGTGCAGGCGTATGAATAGATAACAGTGATCACCATTATTCCTCAATTACACTTGCATTTTGTCAAGCTTTACTTAGAATACACGCAAAAAGAATGGCTTATTGTGATTCACTCCTAATTAATTCAATTCAATGTATTTGTAAAGTCCAGAAGTCATCAATGAAACAGTTCAGAAACAGGAAATGCAATGATATAAACACACAGAGCGCCATTGGCCCACAAGGGGCAGGTGACCAATGTCCATAAATGTTGATAAAGTCCATAGATGTCGTTGAATGTTGAGTGTCCTGGATCATCACCACTGTCCTTAGATTATCTCTCTGTATCGTACATGAGAAAGATAAATGCTTAACCCATTTGTGCCCAAATCTTTCTCAGACTGCATATACTGTAATTATATCAGTTGTGTCTCCTAGAATCAGGAAATGTATTTTTTTTTTCAATGTTGTAACTTGCTTTGAAGAAAATAGCATTTTTAGGATAGTTTCCAGTGGGCAAATTGCTTGTCAATAGGTCAGAATGGATATGATAACTGGATATAATCAACCCAAAAAGGTTGTGACAGGACCAACTGATTGTGATTGATTTCTCCTTTATAAAATCCCAAACAACAAAACAACTTGGATGATTTCTTTATTCTAAAATAAAAAACAAATATATTCAAAACATGGAATTTCTCATTGGCAATCCAAAAAAACGGCAAAAAGGTGCACCTATGTCCGTAGGCTGCAGCCTACGGACATAGGTTTTGAATACCTGTGAAAACTTTCACAACTGTTTAGATGAAGAGCAATCTGAGGTTTAAAATTAGCCATTGTACTCCATTCAACAATTTAAAATAAGTAAATTATGAGCAATACTGCAGGCAGTGTTTTCCTTTCCTTTACTGACATCGTACCGTACGTGCCCACCGGCAACTAAAGTTGCCAAGCTTGGTTCTTAGAGCTTGGTTCCGCGCACAGAAACATGCCTATAACTCAAAAAATATCTATCCCAGGAACAATGTTTTAGGGGAGGGTTAAGCGAGTGACTTGAATGATCAAACAAGTATCAATATGTTTGGGGGGAAAATCATTCAAAATGTATGAAAATGACCTCTTTCTGGGATGGTTTGCGTCAGCCATGTTTTCACTCAGGAAGGTACCATGACAGGAAGCACCAGGAAACTAAAACACTAAACTATAATTTTGTCTAAGTTGTTTACTAGCATATGTGGAAAAACCTGCCTTAATACGTTTGATATTTTTACTGTGAGTAGAAAATGACAATGATAAACTTTGGCAACTATAGTGGCCGGTGGGGGCAAATTGTTATTGAAGTAAGGTGTAATGTTGTTCCTGTTTTTTAGGGAAATATACTCAATGAAAGAAGGCTGTGTTCAAAGGCGAGGTGTGTGAAGGACACACAGTGGGCTTCCACAGAGTGCAGCCACAGCCGTTTGGGGACTTGGAAAATTATGTACAAGTAATTACTCTAACATTGAGAATATTTCACAGTTCACAGATGTTTTTTTTATAATAATTAAGAGATCCTTTATTTGTCCCGCAGTGGGGAAATTAATCTTAATAATTATAATAATTATAAAAGCAATTATTTATAATGCACTTTACATTCGACACCAAATCTCAAAGTGCTAAAACAGTGAAATATGTGTATTTTATGTTAAGAAGCAGCTCTCATTTCCTACTGGTTTACTGCTAAAATGCATACTCCCCAACATTTACCTGTAGTCCTGACTCTGGGCACCAACAGAGTGTGAATACATATACGTATATAAAATACAGTGTTGTAAATGCAATCAAATGAGCAGATGCCCTAATCTCCACCAATTCTGGCAGAGATCACAGTGTGTGATTGAAGTAAACAATGTGTGAATGTCAGCGTGTTCCTCAGAATTACCTTGGTGTTAATTAAGGACTGCTGAATCTGTATTTTACTCTATACAAGCTCCATTTACTGATCCAGGCTGAGCTCAGTGAAAATAAGAATCTCAGCAAGAAGCAACACAAACGCCCGAGCTAAACAACCGGTATCCGCTAAACAGGCACAATGTCAAAGGTGTCCTTAAAAGATGGTTGTTTGCCAATAACATCATCAGGGTGTGGAAATGTTGTTAAGATTAAAGCTGCACTAACTGACTTTGGGATTTTGAAGCCGCGGACTCGCTGGCCTCGCTCTTTCTGCTCCCCTCCCCGCACCCACGAAGCTATTGCCCCCCACACACACCCACCATTGTTGACGGAGCTAATGTCTTCCAATATGGATTTTATGGATATATGGATTTGCACGTGGATGGCGTGACCATAGAACGATAGAACCGGGAAGCGTGGAGGAACGAGACTTTCTTTTGGATGGCTGTCTCGCTGTGTAAGCAGTAACCGGTGACGAAGACACAGAAGTTTCAGGTTAACTCCTCGGTTTGTTGTGCTAACTCAGTCATCTATGCAAACGGACCTGTAGATTTCTCACGAAAGTGGGGGCCAGTGATCCGCTGTGATTGGTCACAATCTGCGACCCGAAACACATTCTCTTCCTGGTTTCATCAAAACTCGATCTAAAATATAATGACACGCCGGCACAAATCTGCGCTACTTTTTCTTCAAAAGGACGAATATCCCAATGCATTGCATGGACATGGATAGCATTTTCGTAATGAATTCAAAATAAAGTCAGTTAGTGCAGCTTTAAGAGATCCTTTGTTCGTCTCATAGCGGGGAAATTTCAGTGTTGCATCAGGATGGTAGGAATGAGGAACACACAGCACAAGACAAATGAACAATAACTCTGTACTAAAATAAAATCCAATCTCTGTCTTTACCATAATAAAGAAGCAAGTTTAGAACAGCAGGACGGAAAGACATTGCGAAACCTCTCCTTTAACTAATCTAGACTTTTATTCCAGAAAATGCTGCCGTCTTTGAATACTTCATTTCTTACCCTCTCGGTGTGTTCAGCAAAACATATAATAACTCTGAAACATGCTTTTGCGACACTTTCAATTATCAAAAAACCGTCCGATATCGTGTGCTGGCCCTGAGCAAATCTTGATCTTGGTGGTGCAGAATGTAGAAGTGTGTCATCGCTGTAACAAAGGCAGATTGGGAGAAGTTTGAACAGGAGGATGGAAGGGTTACAAAAGATTCTGGACAGCATTCAGCAGCCGCGCCTCTCAAATGGAGACAATTTAACGCCATTATTCCCTCTCCCTGCAGCTCTACAGCCTCAAAGTTCAGACCAAGAGCAGCGCAAGAATCAATTCCAGCGTGATTCTCTTTGGATTTTTGCTCGAAATGGTTCATCCGTGCGAGTTTACTTAGACGTCTCGAAAATGGAAACGTTGATTTACTTTACAACTATGTTTTAGGGTTCCTGTCTTAGGGAACGGTTGATTGAAAACGTATTGATATGAGATCAGATCAACTTTATTGATCTCACAATGGAGAAATTTCACACATCATACTACAGTCCATGGCAATTATTTTACTATTTTTGTGAAATAAGATTAAGATTAAGTATAAAGATCTTTTATTTGTCCCACAGTGGGGAAATTTCAGTGTTGCATCATCAGTAACAAAACAGTAGGGATGAGGAGCACACAGCACAAGTTAAAATGAACAATAACTCTATAAAATTAGGGAAAATCTCTAGCTTTAGCTTAATAAGGAAGCAAATGTAAAATCTCTAACTTTAGCAAAATAAAGAAGCAAGTATATAATCTATAGCTTTCACATAATAAAATGTATTAAAATAAAAATCTCTAGTTTTAACCATAGACTGTATATATTAACGGACGTAGTCACGCCTATGTCCGCCGTTCTAACTAATGGGACAAAAATTTGGCTTTCATGGAGTGATTCAAAATGGCCGCGGGGGCTGGAAAATGTGAAAAAATGCATCCGCGCATGCGTCAGCCGGCCCGGCACGAGCCCCATTCATTTAAACCAGTGACTTCAAAAATTCACAGCAAGTAAACTAGAGTGGTCCAAAAAAATCCACCGCCCTCAGCATTGACACACATGTGGAACGGAGCTTTGGGCCAAGAGCCAACTTTTGGACCATCCTGTAAAGACGTTTACGAGAGGTCTGCCAATGCTATATGTTAGCATTGGCAGGACCCGCCCCCACTGGTTTTAACATAATAAAGAAGCAAGTATAAAATCTCTAGCTTTAGCATAATAAAGAAGCAAGAATAAAATCTAACTTTAGCATCGCAAAGAAGCAAGTATAAAATAACCACCACAAACCGACCACAACATTTAGTAAAAACAAAATGATGGATGTGTTGTTTAGAGGTTGACATTATTATTTCACATTCTAACACATGAGATGACAGAGTAAAAAGTTCAAACCTTTTAATTTCCAAAATGAATGCTTCTTCTATAATATTTCTTCTTTTCAGACTCGCATGGTGAGTGTGAGAGCAGCTGACATTTACAAAAAAGGGAGTTTTCGACGGACAAGGATCACTATGGAGACAACAAAAAATAGCATCAAAAGACAATGTTCCTCTTTGCATCTAAACTCCCTCTCACAGTGTTTAACTATCTACTATTTTGGAAATGAATGAAGAGGCAGCTAAGAGGTTCAGGGAGACTCACTAATGCTTATTATTTCTGACCACAAAATGATTGAAACCATTTTACCGGATAGAACACTGATGTATTTTTTAACCATGTGCAAAACTATACTATGCCACAAAATGGAAAGAATATGAACTTCAACTCTGAAAATACAATCGTCCAAGACCCACGCCATTATTAAAATGTTTAATTTTTGTATTATTATTTTGAATAAGCAGACACACAATGACTTCCGAAGCCGTTCCCTTTCTCATGAGCGATTGAGACGATTTATGATACATACTCCACACTCCATGAGATGCCCTGACCATGACACGCTCATGATAGAAACAAAAGCATGGCATAAATGTTTTCCAAATGCAGCAGTTTAAATGAGATGCAAAACATTAACAAGAAAAGCCTCATTAATAATTCGTAGCCCAATATATTATTCATATACTTCCCAGTGTGTGTAAGTGGCCTGGCCTTGAACACCCAGTTTTCCCATGTCTTTAACTTGTAATAATATAAGCAGTTAAAGCAGAATTTGTTGGAGCGAAAGTGTTGGTTAAAATAATACATCAAAGTAATAAAAGCTACAGCTGAGTCTATTCATGGTTTATTCAACATCTGACTTGAAAAGATGGGAAAACAATGGCATTCACCCTGACTTGTGTGGATGTTCTGTTGTGGTTCTGCTACAGGCCTTGACTCCACGTGGACTCTAAAGGTTTTGGTTACTATGGCAATTAAAACCAAAACATCAAAAGCCAATGGAAGTCCTGTCCCGAATGTAGATTAGGCATTTTACTTTTATATATATTTCTTAATTTATTAGTAGATATAATAGTACAAATATAGTGCAAATACATATCAAATAACAACAATCGAAAAATATCATTGGTGAAGATCATACATTTGTAAGTATTTCATAGATCCCCACTCCACGGCCAAAAGTCTATTGGTGCTGACCCTACAGTGTTTGAAAAAGGGTTAAATAAAATAATACTACTACTACTACTACTACTACTACTACTACTACTACTACTACTACTACTACTACTACTAATAATAACAATAACAATAACAATAACAATAACAATAACAATAACAATAACAGTAACAGTAACAGTAACAGTAATAGTAATAGTAATAGTAATAATAATGGATGAGCTGGAGGAAGTGTGTGGGTAAGGAAGTCTGGGCGTCTCTGCTTTGACTGATGCCCCCGCGACCCGGCAACGGATGAAGTGGAAGAGAATCGATGGATGGATAATGATAATAATAATGATAATAATAATAATAATAATAAAGAAAATATAGAAGAAGAAGAATAAAAGGACCAACACCAATATGTTTTCTGTTTTTTTCTTGTCTTTGATCGGTTTGATTCTCTGCTTTGTGTTGGCAAATTCAACGGTCCTCCAAGATAACTACTGTTGTGATTTAGGGTTATGCAAGAATAAATGTCATTGAAATGAATTGAAAAAGGGGCCGATGACCAATGTCCATAAATGTTGTTGAATGTCGTATATCCTGGATCATCACCACTGTCCTTGGACCCTCCTGCATCGGTAATACACCTACACACAACACAAATACATATACTTGCACATCCACACATATACTCTATACACATATTTGTTTTAAGGTTAATGAACATTGTTAAAATTAAAGTGTCACTAGTTGTGCGTCTTGTGCCGTAAAAGACTGATGTGTGTCTCTCCTGTGCAGATCTGTGGAGACGTTCGTGTACTCAGGAATAGCGTCAGCTGTGACATTTCTCTCTTCAAACTAACTCTGGAGCTAAACTAACACTCGAGTCTGCATTGACTTTATTTGGATGACTTCCTACGCAAAGATTAAATAGGGCTCCATACAGTTCCCAGGAGTTTCTAAAAATACCTTTAACGCCAACCAGCAACTAATGTATAATGCAGGCCAACCAAAACGTGGGATAAAAATACTGAAGCTAACTGGGAATGCTGATTCTGAACTATAGTTTTTACTTTCAAGGCGAGGAGTAATGACTGAGATGGAGGATTTGGCAAAACAATCCCAGCCTCCTGCTTGTCCGTCCCAGTCACCACTGGCCCTACTGTCGTTTGAGGTCTTTGTGAAGAATAATGTCAAACATGTATACAAAGGCACAAAGCTTCATACGAAACACCTTTTTGTTGACAAATAAACATTAACCCTTCGATACAAAGATCCCCGGCTTGAGGCTCGGGTGGGATCTCCTGCTCGAACAGTAGAAATCCAAACTCCATAGATATACGCTCAAATGACTTTACGTTAATGTTAAACACATTCATTTAAAATGATAACATAAACTAAATTAGTTTGACACTTACCCAAGAATAGTGTCTGTAGTTCTATTGCTTGTTAGATTCGCACTATTTAACTCAAGATTACTCAAACAATTCTCCATTTTCTGATGTTTTCTGTGTTTTCTTCTCCTGACTGAATCTCAAATGTAGTGTGGAGAGACAGCTCTGTCAACCAAATGAATTGATAAATTCCTCAAGGTTGCTCTGTCCAGGTGCTGGTATTGCTTTATTATTGTGCTGTTATCTGATCTGTTAAAAGTTATGAAATATGAGGTAATAATTGCTTGAATGTTGTGTTTTTTTATCTTAATTTGAGTGTATTCTGACTGTCTTTCAACAGATTGGCTAATGGGACAAAGCCAATTTGTCGTATCTAGAACTTTCCTCATTCCAAGGGAGAAATTTCTTGTATTGTTCTGAAACAAGGTGATCTTGCATGTTCTTTAGATATTTCATGACTTTGTGAAGCAACTGTGGTGAAAGTTAAACCCATCATTATAACAATATGCACAAGTCAGTACTTTTCCACTCTTTTTGGGTTTTCTCAAGGTTGAAGCGATTGGCACCGTGGCAAATGCTGATTGGACGGTCTCCATTCCTCCATGCTGTATAATATCACTTGTATTCTGTAACTTCTTTGTTTTCGTGCTGTGTATCATCGATAATAAAACATGTCTTCTGTCTAAAGACACAATCCCAGACGGTTGTCATTTTCTTCAGTTCCATTAGTAAATCTTGTCAACATGTGCTCCAATTAAGATATCAAGTTTACCATTTACCAAGTTTAGCAATTTTTGACTTAATTTCAATACTTAATTAAATGTTTATCATTTAGTATTTAGTATTTATAACTGAATCCAAATAGATTTTTTTTTTTATCTCATTTTAAGTCCTTGCTTTTAAAATAATCCGTAATTTTGTTTTGTTTGTTGGCCCCCTAAAAGTAAACATACATTTGAATACATCTCTGGGGGATTGATTTTTTTACATTGAGGGCTCTGGCGACAATATGTATTCATGTATCTGAACCAACCACAGTCAATGTCGTATTTTAAAAAAAAGGTGGTTCCAGATTTCTAGAACCTCAATCAAGGATCTGGTAATGTCCGATCTTTGTCTAATGTTTGAATCTCTCTTTTACCCCAGAAGTATCACTGAATCCTTTGTTCAGTCTTACAGCAGGATACTACCAGCATGTGAAAGCCAGATTCCCTCAGACCTCTGAAACTAAGCAGGACAGGGCCTGGTTAGCACTGTGATGGGAGACCTCTGGGAACACCATATGGCATGCGGCTGTAAACTGCTGCTGTGTCCTTAGGCAAGACACTTCAGACACCTGGCCTAGAATGTGTCTGGTGTGTGCATGAATGGTTGGTGGTGTTGGGAGGGGCCGATGGCACAGACAGGTTGCCTCGCTTCTGTCCGCGTGCTCCCAGACAGAGTTTATGGAGTGAGTGAGTGAATGACATGTGAAGCATCTTTGAGTTTCCAAAAAAGCACTATATACAACTGTTGCATTCATATTATCATTGTTACTACCTACTCTCAGAGAAGACCTTCACACACTTTAGTTCCATTGAAAGCTCTGTTTTCAGGACAATGAAATGCACCAACACAACAGAAGCAGAGTGTGTCCGCGTGCTGCAGGGTCAGGGTGGTCAGTGGAGCAGGGGCACAGATCATACAGTATGTGCAATTCACATGTGAAACTACAGAAAAGGTCAGAGCAGTGCCAATGCAGGCAGCGCTTTGGAGAGTAAAGTGCACTAAAATACAGCCTCGAACGGTATGATTGTGTGGTAAGAATGATAAGCTCATACAAGAGCCTTTTTCATATTTTTCAGTCCATGCTGGTCATCTTATGAACTGATGCTAGACTAGGGTCAGAAAATCACAGAGTATCACGGCTAAATTAACAGTGTGTGTCCAATTGAGTTCCCACTGTTATCTATCTTGTCAGTAAGTATGTTTAAAGTAGCAATATGTAAGATTTTTATGTCAAGTCAACATTAAATGGCCCTAATCTGTCAAAAAACATTAATAAACCGTGCTCTTTTCAAATACTTCTTTAACTGATAACAATAGTTCAGCCGAGATATTTGCATTTCAAAATTTGTTTTAAAGCCCCAAATCATGTTATTGTTTTCATTTCGAAGTCCCGGCACCCACCGTTTTAACAACCAGAAAGTCCATACTCCAGGTTGCTGCAGAACTAAAAAGGTCTCCATTTTCTTCCCCTTAATTCATTTCTGGGTCGGGGAGTGGCAGTCAGAGCTGCACCCAGTACACATAGCACCAGCATCGTTATGATTCTCAAATCAATAATGACAAAACAAGGAATAAAACGAGGATTACTATCGAGGCTTTTGTGAAACAGGTATTGGTTATAGATTTCTTGTTAACAAAACTCTCGTCTACTCAGATATTAGGGTCCCAGCTGGATTCGTCTGCATATCGGGCAACCTGAGTCAGGGAGAGTGGGAAAGACTTTGGGCCAGATTTTTGCATATTGCTCTTTTAAGTGAAAGTTAAACTGTAAGACTAAACATTTTCATCGCCATTTTTTTTATTTAATTCATTTTTTTTACTTTAAGACAAAATATTCTTGAGTTTAAAGGCACACCGTGTAACTCTTGGCCACTAGGGGCGCTAGACCTGCAACTTTCACGTTTAGCGCCCCTAGTGGCCACAAGCAACTCAGCACTGTCGCAAAAGTCAAACAGTCAGCCGGTGTCTTTTGAGTGTGTATTCAGACAGCATGCACTGGTGTGTGTGTTCAAACTGTAGAGACATGCCTACAGATATTGAGAGACTCTGCTGTGGTCAGCCTCCAGACCGCTGCATTAGTAATCTACCACACATGGACTTCTATATCCTGGATGAGGGAGTTCTGCGTCTAGCTCGTGCTGCGTGGAATGACATCTTTGCGGTCGATGACATCCAGGAACCAGGTGAAGAGCAGCGCTCATACAGACATGCAGCTTACAGCACGATCCCTTTCGCGTTTCCTCTTTTTAGCCTCCTCCGAAGGTTTAAAATTTTTCCTTGCCTCAGCCATGACCAGGAGTCGAGCAGGTGAAAAATGAGTAGCAAAAGCCTTAGCTCCATGAGTATATCAGCGCCTGTAGCCGTAAAGCAAGTCTTTCTTCCAAGTCACGTGACCTGGTGGCAGACGGTCCGTCTGCTCGAAACTTACATGGGCGGTATTTCAAGAGGGCAGCCCCGCTCGGAGCATTGCAAGTGTCAAGCGCTGTATATTGGCCCAAGTATTCATATAAAATAACTCATATGTGTCAACTCTTTAGGTCACAAAGTCCGCGGTGTGCCTTTAAAGTCAGAATATTCTTGACTTTAAACTTGACATAAAAGTCAAAATATTATGAGATTTATCTCGTAAAAGTAGAGAATAAACGCAAAATGTTCTCATAGCACTAGGAGAATAAAGCCTTTTCACATTCCCCGAGTTCATACAACCTCTCACACTATTGGTTTTCAACGTGATATACGGATGATTTAATTGTCTTTGTCCCAGCCACAAGCAAAGGAGCTGCGTGGGGAAAGTCGTCATATAAACCTGCGTTCATTCACCTGCGACACAGACACAATAACGATACTCACAGCTTAAAACAAATAACACCAATGTTACATTTATTTAAGATTAAATGAAAGCATAAAACCATCTCGAGATTCAGAGAACGGGCTTCATTTCGTTGCTCTCTACGATGGAGCTCTGTTGTTTACATTTTGCACCGACTGAATTTTCTAAATTATAGTTGTTGCTTCATATAATAGGCCCAAAGCAAATATATGAAAGAAGACATTTATCGACAACATGCAGTTACAATATACATACAGAGCAGAAAATAATGCATATCCCAAGGAGAGATGGTATAGAGAGAGAGAGATTCTTGCATCATGAGAGGATGAGAGGATCCACAGAACCAGAGAACCACAGAACCAGAGACCCCCTCTGGTCCACCCCATGGGATACATATTTACCGCCATGATGTCACTCTGATATCACACTCGATTGGTCAGTGGGGGTCAGTCAGGTGCCAGTTAGTCATGGCACTCTCACTCAATAACTGTAATTGTGATGTCACATCTTTGAATACTAAACCCTAATCCTGGTTATGATGAAAATAATGGCAGCAACAGCCCATGTAAGTATAAGAAATTCTAATATGTTCAGTTCATTAGGAAAGCAGCTTATGATTGAGGCAGCGCGCCCACAAGGCTAGAACTCTCTGCCTGCTATGAACAAGCAGCTCTCATTAGGCCACAAAGCCTGATGAAACTGAAGGGTCAATCCCTATACGTAAGTAGCCATTCATCCTGCAACCCTACACTTCAATCCAATTCAATTCAATTCAATGTACTTTTTATAGGCGTAATTTGTACCTTTGGAAATGATCCAATATCACCTACTTGGTCAAAAAAATTTTGAAAGAAAAAAAAAATACATTGATTTTTGTGCTTGTTTGATGTTGATTATTAAATTCATTATTTTGATGAACGAAAGATCGTTGCCTTGGTTGATAAAACAAAGGACCTGCAGAGTTATAATTATTTGTTTCAGCAGGTGGGTTGTTTTTAATGGAATAAAGTGGTTCAAGAAAGGCCTGTCGTTGTGGAGTCTGCATGTTACTCCTTCCGTGCCTTACTAAAACCTGTCCCACAGGGGTCCATCATCATAGCGCCACTTCCCACTCCTCTGAGTTGTGATGCGTAGCGAGTTGAGATAGAGAAAGGACCCGTCATAAGTTGTAAGAGGGACATATTGTGCCTCAGGTCTGGCGAGAATGTGCGTATAAACAGTGCCTTGACGAAAGTTATTCAGGTCCGCAGCTTTGAACATTTCAATATTTTGACCACCATTACAGGCTTTCCCCCTAGAAAGATATAAAGTGAATTAAAGTTTATTCGTCATATGAATCAACAACAAGTTGGGACACAATCGTGAGATGTGGAATGTTAAATTTTATTGGATAATTTAAACTTTATAAACAAATAAATGATTTTTTGGATAGAAATCTCATCAGCACAGCTCATTTTGAGTTGCTCCTCTACATTTCACAGTGTGTAACTGACAAAACAACACATATTTCGATGACTTCTCTTCTGTCCACTTTACGTCCGAAATAGAAAATTAGAGCAAACTAGCCACGCTGTTCATGTCACTGCCTTCTATATGAACAAGGATCCATGAGTGATGTTTCAAAGCCACAAATGCACCGCTGGTGGTTTTGAAAGGTATGTTTATCCTTCTGTCGAAGCGTTCTGTTGTTGAGCTGGTTCATGTTTCAAGATAACTCTTAATTTTATATCCGTTTATAATTGAGAACCATAAACCTAAATAAGCCTAAGCAAGCTATGCACTCAGATACCGAGTACGTAGGGCTGGGCAATTAATAACATTTAGGCAATTAATTCCGGCTTTTGAAAAAATCAAAATTTGGTGAAAATTGTGAAAACCGTGAAATCGAAATGAATGATTATTGTGAGCGTTCCAGCATTCACATGATTAATACTTGGAATATCACACAGTATAAGACTTTTATAATGCTGATGGACTCTATGCATGCACCACTTCCCCGTTTCAGCGACTGCCCCACTCACTTCCTGTTCGCGGTGGAATGCTGTGAGTTTCACTGGAGTTCAGCATGGTTTACACGAGTTTCCCAAATAATGCTCAAACTTGAATAAACTGTGATACTGGCATTTTTAGACTCAGCATGCTTTTTGATTTGTGGCCGTCATTGTGTTTTTATAAAGATAACTTTCTCTCTGATGTCCACAGTCAAATCTCTACCTCAGTGAGAAAGCACAGCGACACTTTTGGGTCTGTCCTCTAGCTGAATTATCAAGCTAATTAACTTAAAACGTCACTAAAACCCACCCTAAAAGACTTAGGACAGCTAGGCAGGTAGTGAAAGGCTTTGCTTTGTTAACAGAAAATGAATTCACGCCTCCTTATAGCCCATTGGGAAAACAATTTAAATAATTGTTTGTGAAAGCTTTATTACTGAGATCAAAACATATATTTGGATTGCATAGTTCTTTTTGGTTACTTAATGAAAATTGATATAAGAATCGAAATTGGGCCCAAGCAGGAAATAAAAGTGAGATTTAACTTTTTGCCATATCGCCCATCCCTACCTCATACACACTAATAGTTCCCTGAGCTAGTTTGGTGTCCCCTGAGCGGAATGCACTAAATCAACTTGAGAAAAGAGAAAGTGATGTGGGATCGGAGACATGGTGGATGGAGCTGATGACAGTTGAAAAAGACATAGTATGAGCTTGTAATAATTCTTTCTCCTTAGTTGGGTTGTATTTATTTTTGTAAGAATTCATTTGTGACTTGAAGCTCTAAAAAAATCTTTCAACGGCCTCTTGTCCGCCTTCATACTTGCAATTTAATCATCAGTTATTATTCTGAGACTCTGAGTCATATGTAAAGAAAAAAAAACATTGTGAAGCAAGATCGGCTTATAACTATTTTTTATTATAATTTATTTTACAGCTTCTTCAAATGAAAAAACATGTTAACCAATGACTCATGTGACCTTTTAGAATATTTACCTCCACCATGTTTGACTTCTTTGTAGACTTAGCATTTGACTTATAAATGTCCATGAGAGATGTGACTCATCCCAGTCATGCACCTCTTGAATTACATTTTCGATCAGAGTACAAAAAGGATGCAGAAGCTTTTTCTTTCAAGTTCAACGTATATCATTGCTTTCAACCGTGAGCTGACACGTTTGAAAAAAGGAACATGAGGCCCCAGATATAGTGTAAAAGAACTACCGTACCGAAACAAGAAATCTTTTAGAAAAAAAAATTATGCAAAAATCTTGAAACCACGCGTCATAAAAGCAAACCACACGTACCAAAACTCCTGAACAATACGTAACTGTTCTTCACACCGAAATAACTTCTTCACACAGACATTAAATGAGAACGAGGCAGAATCTGCAACACAGGTACTCAGATGTTCTTACTCGCTATGATTCCAACTACTATGTCCACCTTCAGGGGTCAACCCTCAATACTGAATGTAAAGCACACAGAACCCCTTCCCAACAATCCCAGAATACGCGGTACGTTGTTCTTACCTGGTGATCAGACGCGCGCCGTGGTGAGAAGCTCATTTTTTAGCCACCAGATCACGCGACTTTGTACGTTGCCCTATTCCAAGGCAATGTCCTGGCTTCTTGATTCTCTGATCATTGTGGTTTTAAAATTGTTTAACATACTTGCATTACAAAAATCTAATAGTTTTCAAAGCTGATTTAGGATCATTGAATGTAATTGCCTGAAAAATAAGATCTCTTCTTTATATCTGTCTGATATGAACCTAAATTATAGTATATTATGAAACCATTCGCCAGCCAGAGAATGCACCTTGGTATGAACTTGTCCCTTTCCCAATGCCTGAGCTCAGTAATGTGCGTAGGGATTTATTAGATAAAAACATATGTTTCGAATGTGGTTGTGTGTTGTTTGTTTTCCCTGTATTGATTCTTCACAGATAACGAGCCAGGGCTGTGATGTTGGCGATGATGGAATTTCCCCAGTCCCGTCGCCCAGAGGGGTTATTGAAGATTGTGACCTAATTGTTTAATATAGGTCAAGAGAGGGAAATGTTGTATATTTTAAAATATACTCTGAACAGATGTGACAATAAATTGACCTTTTTGAACGATGGTCCTGATTCTCATCATAGCCAAACAGGACCTGTTCTCTCGAGTCTCAAGGACACAGGATAGTCAGATATGAGTCATAAAGATAAAATGCTGTTTAAACTAAGGCAAATTATTAACTTTAAATAATAAACATTTTGGCGAGGGCAGGAGTTCAGGGCCTGGTCTCCCAGGCAGACTGGGAGATTCACCAACGGCATTCTGACGCCTCCCAGTGGACAAGGGACGTCAGCACATCCGGAAGCCCCACGTTGGGCGCATATGGATGACTCATCGGAAGTCTCCCTTGCAAGGGCGTAGGTTTGCGTGGGGACCATGGGGACATGTCCCCACCAATATTTGGTGCGGACTAATAAGTCCCCACCAAAATGACATGATGTCCCGTGACCCGGACGGTCCGGGACACATGTCTTCCGTTTGTGCACACGTCGCGCCTCCTCCTCGCCTCCAGAGCAACAGCAGCAGCAGCAGCACGTGACCCGTTCCGTTCTCTGCAGTGATTGGCTGTCTTCTTCAGCGCCAAACTGAAGCACTGAGCGACTGTTTAATTTTTAAAAGTTAGCCAGCGTGAAGCAAGTGTTTTTTTTCGTTCCCTGAGCGTTGTAGCACGTGAGTAATCAGAGGAAAGTACTGTAGATCTATTACCATTCAAAGTACTTACGTTATTTCTAATCTGTCAGCGCACTGTTTAATGTTCCGAGGAGCTCACACGGCACAGAGACAGAACAGAACTGGCTCCAATAAAGAAACAGGTTGGTTGAAAGGCTGAAAAAATACTTATTGTGCTCTTACTATCCAAAATGTATAAGTGGGTGTGTTGTGTGAATCAGGATAAACTAGGGATGAAAATATTCCACGGATCCACGATTTACAACCTTTATCTGCTGATAATGTAATTTCTGTGAAATGTGCGACAGCGGGCACTTGCTGTTATTTGCTCTAAGCACATTCAAGAGATGCACTCGAATGTGCACGTCCTGGTGCAGCTGCTGCCGCTTTGTAATGACAGCCGCGGCGCTCAGTGAAAGCACAGCTCTAACATGGTACCGAGCTCGGACCATATGCAGACAGAACCATGTTGCAAGTGCGGGTCTCCCTCGTATCTCCCCCGTTTCTCCCCTGTGTCTCTGACATGTCTCTCCCCTGACTCTTCCCAAAGCGCAACCAGCGCTCCCGAAATTAAAGCTCGGATACGTAAATTTTCCATTGCGTTAACGATGCATGCTGGTTGTGCGCAAAACACACCACAACAGGTCATTTAAGTTTTTATTTTGCATACTTGAGAGCCCTGTGAGTCATTACTTGCCTTTTTGGGTAGAGAGTGGAATAAAAAAAAGAAAATATAGAAAAATCCACACTGTTACTTATTGCCAAACTCTTGTTAACTCATTGTATTGAGAAATACTATGTAACTTTTGACATTGGCCAAGTTATATAAATGATTCTGCAGTTCATGTATATGAATGTCTGTTTTTGATTGTCTATACCTTCTTATATAATTTAGAAAAAATGCCACCTCCACAAATAAGATAAAAGATATCAGGAGCTTTTTTAACAGTTGGAAAGTAAGTAAGAGAAAGCACAAGTAATAGCCAATTATGAATTGTGATGATTAATCTTCTGTTAACATACATAACTGCTTCTCATTCAGTCAACAGCTGAGTTTAGTATAGAAGGCAACACACTATTGCAAATATAGTGTGTGATTACACAACAAATTCTGGGGGAGAAACTCTGGACCCCGTGTCAATGGGTGTAGACTCAGGTCGTAGTGAATGTCCCCACCAAGATTGGAACCAAACCTACACCATTGCTCCCTTGTATGACCTCCCTGAAGGCTTTTGAGGTCAGTCAGCACAGGGCGAGAGAGGGACAGCATAGCATAGTTTTAGGAGCTCTCTTTTGTTTGAATGTTCTGTATCTGATTGTCAAGATAAATTAAATACAGATGTTAAACTTGGATATCTTCGCCTGATTTCTGTACCAAATTTTGAACACGTCAGTCAAATCTTTTTTGACCCACATTGCTCATTCTTCCTTGCAAAACAGCTCGAGCTCAGTGAGGTTGGATGGAGAGTGTTTGTGAACAGCAGTCTTCAGCTCTTTCCACAGATTCTCGATTGGATTCAGGTCTGGACTTTGACTTGGCCATTCTAACACCTGGATACGTCTATTTGTGAACCATTCCATTGTAGATTTGGCTTTATGTTTTGGATCATTGTCCTGTTGGAAGATAAATCGCCGTCCCAGTCTCAGGTCTTTTGCAGACTCCAACAGGTTTTCTTCCAGAATGGTCCTGTATTTGGCTCCATCCATCTTCCCATCAATTTTAGCCATCTTCCCTGTCCCTGCTGAAGAAAGGCAGGCCCAAACCATGATGCTGCCACCACCATGTTTGACAGTGGGGATGGTGTGTTCAGGGTGATGAGCTGTGTTGCTTTTACGCCAAACATATCGTTTTGCATTGTGGCCAAAAAGTTCGATTTTTTTTTCATCTGACCAGAGCACCTTCTTCCACATGTTTGGTGTGTCTCCCAGGTGGCTTGTGGCAAACTTTAAACGAGACTTTTTATGGATATCTTTGAGAAATGGCTTTCTTCTTGCCACTCTTCCATAAAGGCCAGATTTGTGCAGTGCACGACTGATTGTTGTCCTATGGACAGACTCTCCCACCTCAGCTGTAGTTATCTGCAGTTCATCCAGAGTGATCATGGGCCTCTTGGCTGCATCTCTGATCAGTCTTCTCCTTGTTTGAGATGAAAGTTTGGAGGGACGGCCGGGTCTTGGTAGATTTGCAGTGGTCTGATACTCCTTCCATTTCAATATAATTGCTTGCACAGTGCTCCTTGAGATGTTTAAAGCTTGGGAAATCTTTTTGTATCCAAATCCGGCTTTAAACTTCTCCACAACAGTATCTCGGACCTGCCTGGTGTGTTCCTTTGTCTTCATGGTTCTCTCTGCGCTTTAAACAGAACCCTGAGACTATCAAAGAGCAGGTGCATTTATACGGAGACTTGATTACACACAGGTGCATTCTATTTATCATCATCAGTCATTTAGGACAACATTGGATCATTCAAAGATCCTCACTGAACTTCTGGAGTGAGTTTGCTGCACTGAAAGTAAAGGGGCCGAATAATATTGCATGCCCCACTTTTCAGTGTTTTATTTGTTAAAAAAGTTTAAATTATCCAATACATTTTGTTCCACTTCACGATTATGTCCCACATTTTGCCACTGCCATTTGGCAACGAGTAGATGCTAAAAAAGTTTCAGGGAGTGGCCTTTTCCTTCTTTCAGCACGAGGAGGTACACTTTCGTTATTTATTTGGTTGCCCACTTTAAAAGTAAACTGCAGTAAAGAGTGGTCAGGTAATTGGCATCTATCGCCAATAAGAGACAAGCAATTTGCCGCATTTTTGTTAAGTAAGTCTGTGGCAATCATCACTTTAAAGTCAACACAAGATTCCAAGCAGGAATGGGGTGTCACAAAATAATCTACTACAGCTACAGTGAAATTATCATCGTTCACATTAAGGCTGCCATTCAAAACACAACACTTTGAGTCTTTCAAAAAATCAAGAAACGACTCCCTGTGACTAGTAGAAATAAGATCCAGCACCACTCTAGGCAGAATATTGTCCAGGCCTTCAATACAGTCCTCTTTATCAGCAACGCAACAATTAAAATCGCCACAAACATAAATTGCATCCACGTCTAAGCAGTACATTTGAGACAGTAGAGCGGAAAAGAATGCTTCAGTTTTTTCCTCTGATGGAACCCTCTGGGGAAAGATAACGGGAGAAAACAACAAAACTATAGCTGGTGGTGCAGTGTTCAAAGAGCACACTTATAATATCATCCACAGACTTATCCACCACATGGATTTTAAAACTATCAAAAAGGCCTGCTCTGACCAATAATCCAACTCCCCCGGAGCCTTTAGGTGCATGAATGTGTCTTTTTCTGTTGTTTCCAAACCAACTATAGCCACTTAGCTCGGCTGCGTCATCGGCAACCAAGTGCGTTTCAAGTGCAATAATGTCCGTGTTTAGCGACTGCAACAAGGATGCCCGGAGTGTACAGTTAAATCGTGTCCAGCCATTTACATTCCAATGTACAAGAGTAAGGGTTGCTTTTGCTAAGGGTTGCTGAAAATCAGTACTCTCCGACTGGGCACTGTTTGGTCAGTTTGCTCCTTGTCGTCCCTCGGTGCGCTTAACTAAGTGTCCACTTGCAGCCAAATAAAAGTCTTTCCCGAGCGGCGTTTCTCTCATAAGAGTCCTGAAGTTTAAATCCACCAGACTTTCTGCATGGGACTTAGCTTAAGACACAAAAACTCTGGTAGCGATTGTGGTCCTTTAGCTTTGCGTCGTAGCACTGACACCTTTTCCTCAACTGACTGCAGCTCCACTTTGACCAAGCCGGGCTTGTTGCCTACGAATGCGTTCCACCACCGGATCACACCCGGGGCCGTCACAGAGTAGAGTCAGGACTTTAGCCATGAGATCCTCATTGTCTTCTTGTTGATGACTGAGACACTCAGATCAAAGCTTGGTTTTGCTTGTTTGGCAGCAATTTTTGCTTCGATCTTCTCCATTCTGGAGGTCATTATTCCCACCTCAGTATCCAGATTAGCGCGTAATTCCGCAGCCGTTTTCTCCAGCTCGGCCTTCATACTGGCCTGACTCTCAGAAATGAGTATTCCCATTCGTTCATCCAGGCTGGAGAATTTGTCGTTTATCTGTTGCTCAAGGGAATTTTGCATTTTGTCCATCTTTGCGCTCAGCGATCTCATTTCATTCACCAGTGCCACAATGCCACCATCAGCTTCAGCGTCTTTTCCCACACGCTGTCGTGTATTATCTGCTATATTATCGGTCTGTTGCTTTCCGCAGACGTTTTTACAAATATTAGGAGGTGTGCACAAAATCTTTTTATTGTTAAATGAGATACAATATTTCATTCAATTAATCATTTGTTTTTACTAGTTTTTAGATTTTTCTTTGATTTAATAATATTTACTAATAATATTAAAGTACTTTGTACTTTAATAAAAAATAAAAATAAATAAAATATACAATAAATGTAACAATAGTGTTGTATGTTTTTTTGGGGCTAAAAGCAGTGGTGTGCGGTCACAGTGCCTAACCATGGACCTCAGCCTCAAGACTGATAAGTAAAGACCGATCCTGTAATGCCATTAGGGACATTGATGCTCTGTGTTCCATCCCTGAACGTGAAGGGGAAAGAAATGTAACATAAAAACCAGGTGTAAATGGTCAAATAAATGGGCTTTTTTTATTTTAGGGCAGAAAAGGTTTGCACAAATGGCTCATGAGTCTTGTTATGATCATGTTATGATCCTCGTCTGCAGACTAGGATCATAACACTCGTCTTAGTCAGGACGGAAGCTGGAAGATTTTATGTATTATACATGTTTTTAGTGGTTTGGGAAACTGTGTGGAAACAATCGATCAAAATGTATTTATAAAGAAAGACACAAAGTACTTTACATTTAAAAACAATCCCACATGCCCAAGCGCGTCAACCTGACCACCCATCAGACCCAAAACCACACGTATTATTAAGTACACACACGCACGCACGCACACGCATACGTACATGCACACACGTGCGTGTGTGCACACACACACACACATACAGTCAGATGTGTAAAATAGGTAAAACCATGAAAAGAAAAAGGGCTGGGTGTAGATGTAACCAGCTGAAGAAGCGACATGCAAGGAGACGTCTGCATCAGGAGCAGAAAGCCACCTGCAGCTACAGAGGACGACTCAGGACCCAGAGGAGAGAGGAGGCTCCAGACCTCCAGCAGGTCCAGAGCCAGACTCCCACAGCCACAGCTGACCCCGGCTCCCAGTGCAGAGGAAACACTGAGGATACTAAAACAAATACAATAAAATGTAAAATAATGAAATATGAGACAGTAATATTTAATACCCAGCCCAAGAGGAGACAACTGCAGTGTGTTTTGTAACCAAATAAGAAAAGTACAGTCTCCTGCTGGTTTGTTGTTGTTTCCTGCGTGCTTTGATGGGCACAAAAATGATTTAATTTTCATCATAAGATCTTTAATTATTCTACCCAAAATGTTTGAACCGTTTCCTCCCCCATTAGTTAAAACAGAGAGTGCTGTTAAACGCAAAAATTATACAGTTTTTTTGTGTGTGCAAAGATTATGTGTATTTGGGAATGCTTGATCTTTAAATATTATTCCCCTTGGTCCAGGTGTCTTTTTCTCATCAAAACACCTGGACCATCACAGATCCATTTGAACAGGACATATGTTCAAATGTACTCATTGTGGAAATGTGACGGATATTTAAGGCTGCGGTCACATGCGCAGCCTAAAGGCCGGTTTAAGTGGGCCAGGGCCCACTTCGCGATTAGAGCCGGGCTTTAGGTCCCATGTGACTGCGGCATGTGGGCTTGAGCACAATTGCAGGAATCGTGCTCTGGCCCGGTTCAAGACTTGGGCCAGAGCACACTTCGCAGCGCGGATGAGGGGGGTCAGTGTGGTGGGTGGTGGGGAGTGGGGGATGAGGTGTGGTGGGGACTTGATATTGTGCGTCACATTACGTCTTCCGTTGTGACGGACACACATGTTACCCACTGAACTGCTGCACTTTGCATCAGAGCAATGTGGACAAGTGTGAGATGTGTCCCTAAACAACGAGATCCGTACTGAGCTGTTAGCTACAGTAGCAGAATGTAAACAGGAAGAGAAATGGAAACTCAACCAGGACAACTGTAGTCGCTGGAGTTAGTATTAGCGCCACCAGCTGGACCGAGTGTTGTACTACAGCTTAGTTACTCTGGCACGTTTGCGAACACACGTTCATGTGACCACGGGCCGTTTTCACACCCCTGTGGCGACGATCCGGGCCACTTGGCCCAGTTTGCTTGTAAAAACCTATGTGACCGTGCCTTAAGGAGATTGTTATTAAACAAATATACTCCCCGCAGACCCTTTTCATGTTCTTTAAGATAAGATAAACTTACTCTCAGTGTGAGCTCCTCCCATCGGGCCGCTACAGAATATCAACAAGAAATTACAAAAGATATCTAAACCGGTATAAGAACTCGCTCCTCTCGATATTTGTGAACCTCCTGAATGTAGACCATCGAGCAGAACAGAGATAGACTAGAGAGACTAGAGAGACTAGAGAGAGACTAGAAAGAGACTAGAGAGGGAGCATGCATCCTCTTCTCAGCTAAATCTAAATCTATGTAAGCTTAAAACATTACTACATTTGCTGAAACCTCCCTAATTCTTAAATCCTTTGTGGAGTTACCTGCATGGCTACCAAGCTCCTGGTCGCTCCTAGCACTGCTCCTGCCTGCGCACTATTCCACAGTGTCTACAGTATCAGATAAACCGTTTACTCCCGTCACTCAGTCCATGAAATTATGTCAATATTCTGCTATCGGCTTCATCCGTGCCTTCATTTCCCTCCTACCTACGAACGCTACAATCTGGCTCACTAAATATGTGCTGCATCTCTCACTTGTCAGCCATCATCTGTCCATGCGTTTATGGACACATGCTGAAATGATGTTGGGTTTTATTTGTATTTGTAGCCAGTTTATTCAGATAATATTAATTTACATAAGATAATGACAAATGCTGGGTTGAAGAAAAATAGTTAAATCAACATGACTACATTTATTTGACAGGGAATGTTGTGAGAGTACATGGTAGGAGAGATTCACTGCACAAGAAACTATGAAAGAACATTTGAATACTTGGGGTTCATTCAAAGATGGCTCCTCATCTTTGAATAGACTTTAAAGCCGCTCTGTTTGTGTACAAGCCTCTCCACGGCCTCGCATCAAAGTTCATCCGCGCTGGTCCAGACCGGAAAGGAAAGGATTCATGGTCCGAACCAAGTGGATAGGCCAAAAATCCACTAGAGCAGGGGTGTCAAACTCATTTTGGTTGAGGGCTGAAAAAAAATTAATGGGCTGATCAGGGGCCAAAAGAAGAAGTGGGTTTCATTAATTATACTTTTTTTTTATAATATGAAGGTATCTATATAAATGACTTGTTTCACATTAGTTAAATTGGATATTCTTTTCTGATCGACTTAGTTCCGTTACTGTGGACTGAATATTGAAGGTATATGGATCATCAAGACTATTGGTCCTCCCAACCGTCAATCATTCTGGTGATTTGCGCTCGTCAAATAAGACAAGAGAGATTTGTGCAAAAGGTGGAGAGGGCGGTTCTTTCCTAAGAAAATCGGGGAAATCCTCCTTCATACCTTTGAGAAGAAATGTTTGTGTAAGCCCTCAGTCGTACAGGGATTAGTCAAAGCAAAGGAAGGTTTCTCACCCATCATCTGTACTTCTTAGCAAGTTTTCCCGACGTTTCGTCCTCAACCTGGGGACTTCTTCAGGGAAAAGAAGTCATTTCTTCATTTCCCTGAAGAAGTCCCCAGGTTGAGGACGAAACGTCGGGAAAACTTGCTAAGAAGTACAGATGATGGGTGAGAAACCTTCCTTTGCTTTGAGAAGAAATGTAATTGAAGAAAAAAAACATAACAATACTAACTTCTCATTACATGTTGGCTTAACATTTCATGGAATTAAATGTTGTGGTTGTTTTCTTGAGAAAATGAGTAATGGATAACATGCTATTGTCGCCTAATACCATCAAGGCTGCTATTTAATATAATAATTTAAATTCGTTCCCAGGGGCCACTGTAAATGGTCTCACGGGCCGGATCTGGCCCCCGGGCCTTGACGTTGACACCTGTGCACTAGAGGGATGCTAACTTTTTGAAAAATGCCAATAAAGAATTCAGCTTCTCACTTTGGACTAGAGCAGAGAAAATGGTCTGAACCAAGCGGCTGCACCACCTTATGACCCATCCTGCTCCACCCAACGGCTACTTCATCTCTGCTGCTGTGACCTAAAGTTTTTAGAATGTTCAAATCCAGGTTAAAAACAGTTCTGTTTAGCTCTGCATACACCCGAGGAATTGTATATTTACTCCTTTTAACATTATGTGGTTATTTTATGATTTCCATGCATTGTGTGACTGTTTCTATCTTGTTTTGTCGAGCACTTTGAGTTGCCTTGTGTATGCGCTCTACAAACAAACTTGCCTTGCTTTACATCATTTTAGCTATTTTTCCTCAATACATTTGTTTGCGGGATGATTTCAGAGTATATTGGTTAAAAAATCCATCCCGACCATGTTAAGAACTATTGTATTTGCAAATTTCACCAAAAAAAGTTTCCATTAATGGGTAAAATCTCATCATTAAATCTGTAGGAGGCCCACTTCAAATATATTTTTTTTGGGCCCCGGTTCTGAACGACACCTCTGTTGGCCATGTGCTGTGTTTGGCAAAAGTGAGTCTGCTCTAACTGTGCCCTTGAACATCAAACTTAGTGATCAGTACTTTGTTACTTTTAACGACTAAAGAGGTTGAAGATGGAAAAGGTTTCAAAGTGGACGCCCACAAACTTTTGGATGGCGGCTCGATTACAAAAACACTACCGAGGAATGGGATTGAAAGGTTTTTATATTTACCTTTAAATGAGCAGTTGTTATGAAGCAAAATGAGGTTTCATAATTTAGACTATGTCAATTTGTCAGTATTGTCTTACAGTATACATCAAATATTTATGCGCACAATAGAGAGCCCAGGATGAATAAATGTCAAAGTGGTCTATCCGGGATCAAAGTTATAGGCAAAGCAAGACAAGGCAAATTTATAGAACAGTTCATTCATACCCAAGAAAACTCAAAGTGCTCAGCAAAAGAAACCACATAGGAACACAAGACTTTTATCAATTAATTAATTAATTCATTCATTATTTTTCATTCATTTTCAATCATAAATAATCACAGTATATTAAGAGATAAAATCCCTCAGTTGTATGCACAGCTGAACAGAACTCTTTTTAACCCTTTAATGTTCACTCAGGGCTGGACTGGCCATCGGGCGTACCGGGCAATGCCCGAAGGGCCGATGCCCATATTTGGGCCGGTCTGTCTGCCTCATACAAAAAACATGTTTGTGAAAAGTGTAAATCCGTTGAGAACTGTTCGAGGGGAGGGCGCGTATCCGCGGGGCACCTGCTGTATGTACTCGAACGGGATTCCACCACCTCAGCGGCCGCAGTGTTCCCGCATCCAGCGGCTCTGAGCTGGACGCAGGAACCGCTCACCGGGAACCGCTCACAACACAACACGGTGAGCGCGTAGCCGCAACGTGACCATGTACCCAAGACCATAAACGCGCACAGGACCATGCATGTCTTTTCGTAATTTGTGCACCCAATAAATGCACCGCTGCAGAAAACAGCCCGCGTCTCCCCTCTCCTCTAAATTAAAGCTCGGGTACCTACATTTTACATTGCATTAAAAGTTCATGTTTGAGCCCAAAAGTAAAATGTTGTGAACAGATTAAACAGATTTAGAGCCAGCAAATGGCTGACAATATGCATTTCAGAAATGTTTACCAATTCTCATCCCTGTAACAAACAATAGTGTTGTCTGTGCCCACCTCCCTCACTCTGAGACATGTTTATTACTCTGTTTAATGTAGACTATTGTACTTTATTTTATTGATGAAACTGCAGACATCCTGATCCTCTACAGTATTTGCTTCCACATACTGTATAAACCAGGGGTCGGCAACCTTTAGTGCCCCTAAAGTGGCTCCTGGAGCCTTTTCAAAAATGTCTGAAAATGGAGTGTGAGGGCTATATTTTATTTCTAGTTTCAATGTGGTTTTCGGTAGGAGGAAAAACATTGTAGTGGTTTACTTTGATTGTCAATAAGAACTTTCACAGGACGGTGGCTGGGATAGGACAGGCGGCTGGAGGTTTTGTTTCGAGAATTGGTGCAGGGCTAGGTGATGAGACCGAGGAGGTAGAGCCAGATAGACTACTAAATCGCGCAGAGTATAACAGCTGGTATCAGTGGGTTCAGTATGCAGGCCGGACGAATGGAATGACTGACTGCTACGTTTGTACAAAGGCAAGGGCCGATCCTTTGTTCCTTTTTAATACTGTGTTTAGTTGGAAGGAGTGTAGTGACACAGCAGTAAGAGAGAATGACCCGCTGCGCGTATGGTGTAAAGCGGAGTGCCTGTTGTATTTGGGAACCCCGCAGTACAAAGAGCAGGTTGAGTTTATCATCACCGGTGTACAGAGCTGCTAAGGGCCCCCCTATTGACGTGTTAACAAATGACATGAAATCCTATGTGAAACAGTTGTCTAACAACCATAGGAGTATGTTTGCTCGTATTAACTCTGTGCAGAGCCAGACAAAGGAGGAGGAGGTGCCACCTGCAGTGAAGCCGGGGGACCTGGTCTATGTGAAAACCTTCCGACGGAAGTGGCATACTCCACGGAGGGAAGGTCCCTACGAGGTCGTGAACGCGACGTCAACGGCGGTGCAAGTGAAGGGATCGCCGACGTGGTACCACCTGAACCACTGCGTCAAGGCCCCGGTTGACGGCAACGAGGAAAAGACCATAAAGGGAAAGGAGAAGAATGACCATGGCTGCCAAGGCGACGAGTCCTTGGAAGGGGGGGACGAGGATCCTCGTGGTGCTGGTAATGACCATGATAGTACCGCTGAGTTCCCTGACGTCATCCTGGTGGAAGGGACAGGAACTCCCACTGGCCGAGAGACATAGAAGAGCAATCGATAAATGGCCACTAGAGGACAATTGGTCGTACACAGACACTAGTAGAACATACAAAGAAGACGTGAGCTGGACTGCCCAAATGCCCCTTATGATCTGGACTGATGACATGACCACGTTCAATGTTTATGTGAAGACTTCTGACTATCGACTGTGTGGGATCGGTTGGTCACTTGGGAGAAAGAAGATGATTAGGTCAACGTGGGGTGAAAGAGACTGTGGTATTGCCATAAAGGAAAAAGGCGATGTGTGGCTAGTACGGGTGGAATTTGACCCACTGAAAGGACAATTACCACAGACATACGTTGTGGGATGGACCAAGCTTTTCGTAGCTGGAATTGAGGAACGTGAAGTTAAATTGAACCCTCCGGGGTACAAAGACGAGACTGTTATAAAGATGGAGGAAAAAGACCACATGACTGTGGACCAAGGCATGCGGGTGGACTTACCCGCCAGCCCAGACAAAACAGGACAGAGTGACGGAACTCTACACACAGAACGTGGGACTGAACTTGCTTCTAGAGAGTCACCGATCCAGGAGAGACTGTTGAGGCCCTCAGAACTGGAAGAGGGGACACTATCCAGAGGGTCACCGATCCAGGAGAGACTGTTGAAGCCCTCAGAACTAGAGGACCGGACTGTGATAAAGGTGTCACCCATCCAAAAGAGACTGATGGACTCACCAGAACTGACTGACAAAACTGATGCTGGAACCCAAATACAGCAGAAAAACCCTACCAACCTTGACATAGCTCGCCTAGCGGACAATCAGAATGATCAGGCAGACACTGACCTGACTGGACAGAGTAGGGCTGACCTGATAGTCCCGGATGGCCAAAACCGAAATCCTGACGTACTGGTGACTGACGTACGGAGAGACAACTCAATGGAGAAGCATGACGGGGATAGAATGAATTTAAAAACTGCAGAGATCAGTGACGTGGTTAAGACTAACCTAAATTGGACGGACTGGTTTCACAGGACGGTGGCTGGGATAGGACAGGCGGCTGGAGGTTTTGTTTCGAGAATTGGTGCAGGGCTAGGTGATGAGACCGAGGAGGTAGAGCCAGATAGACTACTAAATCGCGCAGAGTATAACAGCTGGTATCAGTGGGTTCAGTATGCAGGCCGGACGAATGGAATGACTGACTGCTACGTTTGTACAAAGGCAAGGGCCGATCCTTTGTTCCTTTTTAATACTGTGTTTAGTTGGAAGGAGTGTAGTGACACAGCAGTAAGAGAGAATGACCCGCTGCGCGTATGGTGTAAAGCGGAGTGCCTGTTGTATTTGGGAACCCCGAAGTACAAAGAGCAGGTTGAGTTTATCCACAAAGGTAAAACAAACACTCAGCGCTGTGCAGAGATAGACGTTAGAGTAAGCATGCAGAGCGCAAAAATGGGGACCCCGGGAGGTGTGGCATTCTTTCCTGTAGGCCGGTACGAGTGCATAGAAAAGACAGGGTCAGTAAGGTTGGGAGAAGTCAAGGCAACTAAGTGTAGTAGCATCTGGAATGTAAATGCCAACTGTAATAAGTCTACCCTGAAGCGAGCTGTCCAGATTAAGGGACCCCAATTGGAGACTGTGTATGTCCCTGCCTGCCCGTTCCATAGTCAGGTAACACCTCTCTCCGATCACTTTTGGTGGTGTGGAGGCCAAGTACTGTTTCCTGTTCTTCCAGGCAACTGGTCCGGAAGATGCGCCAGAGTGCAGGTGGTGCAGGAGCTCATTGTTTTCCCACAGGGGGAGGAAACAAGTGATAGTAAGAGGGTGAAGAGGGCGTTCCGACCAGACCCTGGTGTGTATTTAGACAGTATTGGGCAGCCTAGAGGGATCCCAGAGGAGTTTAAGGCAAGATCTGAAATTAAGTCAGGGTTTGAATCCATTTTGCCCTGGATCTCCACAAATAAAAACACTGAGTGGATAAACTACATTTACTACAATTTCCAGCAGTTCATCAATTACACGGATAGTGCCATGTCAGCCCTGGGAGAGCAGTTGCATGCAACTAGTGCTGTAGCCTGGCAGAATAGACAGGCCTTAGACTGGGTTTTGGCAGAGACCTCAGGGGTCTGTGCCCTAGTGGGTGAATACTGTTGTACATTTATTCCCGATCATACAGGAGTAGGAGGAGCTTTCACACAGGCAATGGGGAAAATCAAGGCTCTAAGGTTAGAGATGAAGAAGAATGCTGGAAGGGATGCAGAGTTGGACTGGCTGAGCTGGCTACAGCAGACTTTAGGATCATGGAAACTGGGGTTGGTGAAGATTGGAGTACCAGTTATTATTTGCATTGTGGCAATAAGTCTTGTCCTCTGCTGTTGCATTCCGGTATTGAGAGCAGTAGTGGTGCGAGGGGTAACAAGACAGATGTTAGTGCTGAATGTGGAGAGCAAGAGTAGCCGACCAGAGCAGTTCCCCATCAAGGACTGGTTAGC
Organism: Knipowitschia caucasica; assembly: GCA_964034765.1. Lineage (NCBI taxonomy): Eukaryota > Metazoa > Chordata > Actinopteri > Gobiiformes > Gobiidae > Knipowitschia > Knipowitschia caucasica. The sequence continues at coordinate 32,386,929 of OZ035828.1, read as the reverse complement.
GGAGGACGACTCGTTGGACGATGAAAAGACCATGGACTGTGACAGTATACCTACTTTTTGACCACTCGTCCATCTTAAGTTCATGTTTAATCAAAATAATGTACAATGCAAGTGCGAGCCAAGTTCTGCCAACGCCTACACTCAAGAGTGATATTGTTTTGTATCATGTATCAAGTGTTTGAAAGTTATGTTATCTCATTTACTCTCATTTACTAAGTGTTTGACATTATTGTGTAACTCATGTAACTACTTTGCTAAGGCTGAGGAAAAGTTAGTGAAGGAACTTAATTCATGGCTGGGAGCCATGAAAGGGGGGGAAATATGTGGTAGAATGTTTGACAAATATTATGATTTCCTAAGTGCAATGGAATGTTCTTTTGGGATATGTTTAGGAAGCGCTGGGTCGGCCTGACCTGAACACTGTCTGTTGACCGGTAAAGAATTCTGTTTGGTAATAGTCATAAAGGAAACATCTGGATCCTGTTATTCGGTCGCAGCTAAGATTCCATGCCAGGATTCCATATTTGGTATTGACAGGAGCAGTTAAAAAGGAAAGCAAGGAGTGACGGGGAGCTTCTTCTGCGCAGGGCTCCATGCATGATTGACGGGTCTCCCATGTATTGTTAATCGAGTTAATAAACGCATTATATGAATTTTATTCTCGGCTCCTGTGAAAGTTCTTATTGACAATCAAAGTAAACCACTACAACATTAATGTTTTTCAATGCTGCAAAAACTTGTATAAGTAATAAGACAGTGAAAGAAAAGGCCATTAAGGACATTCAGCTCCAGCAAACTTCAGCCTGTGATCGATATGAACAGACAGTGATGCAGGTGAACTCGGAGCCAAAAAGCAGATTTATTTACTGTATTTGTACAATTGCATGAAGGCAAAAAAATGGAAGTTAAACTTAAAGCAGAGTTGTCACGTGGTGCGTCATTCTCTCCAAGACACGCTGCAATGAAAATACACATTTGATAATCATGAATGGTTTTTATGTGTTTAGCCTTTACTTTGTCATTTAGATATTAGTCTAATATAGCTAATATAGCTAATGTAGCTAAGGTAGCTAATGTAGCTAATACAGCTTCAGCCCCTGTTACCTTCATATAAGCCTTATACAACGCTGTTTTTTGTTGTTGTTGTCAAATATAGCTCCTTGAACCTTTTGAGTTGCCTGGGCCGCTAAAAAGGAAAAAATGCCCGGGCCGTTTTTTTGTCCCAGTCCAGCCCTGTGTTCACTCCTTGTAGAAAGAAATCTAAACGTTTCTCTTTCTGATTTTCTAAGATGTAGGAGCACTAATATCAAACAAATAATTGTGCTTTTTGAATGGTAATATATTATATTCATAGGCCTTTACCAAATGGTTGAGATGCAGTTTGAAGGTAAAAGAGGTTCTAACCAAGCTTCAAGTAGAAATAGTGACTCAAAAAGTGATCCACCAAATGGTTGAGGAAACTGTTGAAGGGTTAGTCTGGATATCAACATTGTCAGAAAAGAAGTCTGTCTCACATTTTTAGAAAGACTGTTCCAGATTGTAGCTGCATGAATCTAAAAATGCTGTCTCCCCATGTCTTTAGCCAACCAGTCAAGGGTCATTGTCGGAGGGTTAAAGTAAAGGCCTTTTCACATGGGCCCGGCTCTTGTGGCTCTAGCTCTCTCCGTGAGGGGGTGTGGTGCGGATATTTTATATTCACGCATAAATAAATAGAGCTGGCCTTTGAAGGGGCGGGGCATCTGCGCTTGAACATCACATCTTCGGAGGACGTAGATGATGGATGCATGAGACAGTGTGGCTGAGTAAAGTGACAGTGGACACATGTGGTTCTAAAATTGCACATTCTGACATGATGTTTTAACTGCATGGTACATTCATCCTTTCTGTTGTTTTGTTTTTGATAATGCTAATGTTTTTAAATTGCACCCTGTTTTAACCATATCTGCACAGTGTCCTTAAGTGCTTTGAAAGACGCCTTTTAATTAATTTTGTCTTCTGCTTAAGCCAACGGTGTGGACTAGAGGAGGCTGATGTGAAGGACAATCTTACATATATGCCAAATTATTTGGTCACCTGTGATTAGATAGAATACAAAGGTAATTTCACCTTAAATTCATTTGTACCTAGGCTTATGCTTTGATTGTGATGATTATGTGAGAAAATGTCTCACTGTGAGCAAGTCAGTACAAATAAGACTTTTCTATTTCTCTGTGCACTTGCTTAACCCATATAGTCAGAAAACAGAACGCCAATAATAAAGTCTTAACCTCACTGACTGAAGAGGCCTCTCATCACAGTTTGAAGATGTCAGATTAATAAAATAGAATAAAAAATATTGTTTGGATACAAGTAGAACGTGCACCAAAAGCTCACATCCGTCATGTGAGAAACAGGAGTAAACAATAGAACTCAATTTGAACTTTGATATTTGCTCAAAGAGAAACGCTTCCATGTCGCAGTATAATTAATAAGAAGCTACATACATAGAGCTGAAATGCCAAGTGTAAATGTGAGATGGTAACAGACGGAGGCAGAGCTGCAGGCCAGATGTATGATTCTCCGGGTAGTTTAAAAGGGCTTAAGTGAAAAGTATCCCCCTAATTTCCCACAGTTCCCTGCTAGAGTGGGGTATTTGAAAGGTCAACGATGAGATTTGTGCTGCCACTCTTGCCCACTCACACCAGCGAAACAAGCCTTGGTAAAGCCTCTTGGAAGCTATTTTTTTTTCCAATTCTTTTTATCTTTCATTTTATTTTATTTTATTTTGCAAAATAACGCATGAACGACAAAACAAAAATATGTGGGGAGGTACATATTTTAAGGGATACAACAGGTAAAGTGTGTGTGTGTGTGTGTGTGTGCGGAACAGTACATTGTGCAACATTATAATCAATATGTAAACATACTTTTTATAGAATATAATACAAACAAATAAATAAAGAAAAAAAGACACATAATAAGCATAATATTGGATAAATAATGGTAAGTCTTCGCCTATAGGTATTGTTATGGAAATTCTGCAGTGACCAAGAGCTAAAATAATGTAAACAACCAAGAGCTACAATACAATCAAAGTGTGAGTTTATTCATCAGTAAATGGGCACATATACAATAAATAACAGAACCGATACTACCTGGCAGCCGTCTGAAATCGTCTGCCCCGAATGAGGAAATGACTGGACATTAAATAGACCAGAGTAAACAAACACATATCTACTCTAGATATTATATAAATTAAGTCAACATTGATACGTGTCTCTCAAGGCTTCTCTTTGTGCCTTTGTACGCTGATATAACACTGATACTTGTAATAATCTGCTTTTGACGTGAACATATCGTCCTATGACCCAGATGAGGTCAAAGACATGTTTCAGCCCGTCTCTATCTATCAGCTGACCTGGAAGACAACTGAATCCAGAGTTGACTATTAGTTAATAACTTACACTTGATGTTAATTCAGATTGCTTTACTAAAAGATTTCTATAACAGTAGATAAGACAAGGGATGAATTGTAGTTATAAGGAAATGCTTGTGGCTGTTTTTTTTTTTTCTAAACTACCACCAAATATAATAAAGATTGTTTGTTGTTCCTTTACTTTTTGAAGTTCATGGTAAAATATTTGACATTACTGGGCGTGGGCTTGCATCTCCGATTCAGATTCAGATTCAGTTTATTTGCCATTTGCAGTAAAAAAAACCACATTGGAATACATTAGCAAAAAGTCTCCAGTGTGCACAGACAAATACAGACATAAAACAACATTAAAAGACAGAAATAAAACTCTCCACAAACCTAGTTCAAATTTAGATGGATACATAAATAGATAGATGAGGGAATTGATACACTTCATGAGACTCTTCATGTTTGTTTCCATGGAATGTTGTTAAATTGGATTCTGTACCCTAAACAGAAGGATACAGTATGGGAGGTTGACTTCATTCATTTACCCTAAAAGTCAGACTCATTCTTTCCAGTGTAAAAAAACAGTGTGATTCAAAAATATATTCATAATTCATATTTGAAGAATACATTCATCTTCATCCTTTTTGTCCAATTTTGGGCAATCAGAGCTGCCACCCAGTTTTCATAGCACCAGTCTCTCACAATGGGGTTAAGTGCCTTGCCCACGGACACAACGACAGCTGATCAGTGGGAGTTGATGGATTAGGTCTGGAGGATGGAGTGAGGCTCAAAGACCAATCCTCTACCACCTGAGCCTCCATATCTGTAGAGTTCATTTACAAAATCAGATATTTCTCCTCTGAAAATGTGTCAGAAAGTCAAATGCCTCGAGCTACAATCTTCACCATGTTTTGTTGTTGGGAGTACATTTGGAAAAAAATTCTCAAGAAGCGGTGAAAGTATTTGTATGGCACTAAAATAAATCTGGCTTTTCTTAAAACGACTTGGTAAAGGGCACATTTTAACCTTTGATTTATTTTCCTAATCTGTTTTTGCTGTTTTATAGATAATTGCACTCCTGACTTAGATTTTCTATTTAGAGTACCAAAGAGGGTGTCAATAACATGTCGGCCTCCCAATTTTCTCCCACTGGGTTCTCAGAGTTGTTTCTCGCCGCTGCAGGACGGTCTAAGGACAGTGGTGATGATCCAGGACACTTGACATTCAACGACATTTGTGGACTTAATCAACATTTACGGACATTGCTCATCCACCCCTTTGTGCTTTATGCAGAATGCCATCTTTTAAAAAACTTGTTTACAGTGATTATCGACATCAACATGTGACTCGGCAGGTTAGCTCCTGGAGTTTTAGTTGCTGATAAAGTTGAGCGGTATGAGCAGAACAGTTTTGTTTCGGGTTAGGGTTTAGAGCAGGGGTGGCCAACCAGTCAGAGACTAAGAGCCATTTTTTTTACTTTGTTACAGCAAAGAGCCACATCATACAAATGTGCGCTACATAAACATCACCCCATCCCTTACACACGCACACACACGCGCACGTACGCACACGAGCAGAGACACGCACACACATGCAACCTGTCTGAGCAGAGAGAGGTGTGCTCTGCTCAGATAGATGTAAATGTCATCAACATGATAATGACAGAAATTGACTCGTACAGTACTAAAGGGCTGGACTCGACTCTCCCCGGTTTGCGGGCCACCGCTCGCTTCAGCCGCTCCCCGGTACTTTTTATTGATGGTTCGGCCCTGGTTCTAACCGGGCGAGTCGATACCAGAACAATTGCACGTCAGCGAACATCAATTATGATTCCGAAATGAATGCTTTCAATCTCTAACCAAGAAAAAAAAATCAAGTTTAAACCCAGTATTCAGCAGAAACACAACTGTCTTTATCGAACCATGATTCACTCTCTGACTGTATTTAGTAAAAGATATAAATTTGACACATAACACCAACACCACTTTAGTTGATTTAGAACCACAGACACATGCTCAGTATAAGACCAGATACTTTTGCATTTGATTGAAGACAGACACTCACCAGGCAGAGTTGGCTTATCTCCTGGTGTAACGCTAGCTGGTGTTAGCTGGTTTTAGCATGTTAGCCGGTGTTAGCCGGTGTTAGCCGATGTCCGTAAATGTAATCCATTTGGTCAAACCACCTCCAGACTTTTCGGGTCTGCCTCTACTTCTGCTGCTGCGATCTTTCATTTCACGGTTGTCACTTTTAAGCTTTTTAACTTTTCTCTGCATTGTCATGTTTGTGGGAATCATTCTGCTCCGTCCTTAGCGCTAGCTCCACAAACACCTTCTGGTTTCTGGTGGAACCATCGAGCTCACGCTGGTGTCCTCTCCTCAAACTGAGGAAGGAGTTGCCCTCATCCAGCGACCAAGGAACTGTTTTCCGTACGGACGCCATGGGTCGAGGCAACGTGTTGTTTGTTATGATATTTAACAGCTGAGGCAGCGGCTGCAGAGTGGTTGACAGCGCATCTGACCAATCAGAATTGACGTTCGCCGACGTCAGATTGTTTTGGTGGCCTGGCTAGTGGAGTGAAGTCGGCCTTTACTATGGGTCAGAACTACATAGAGAATGAATGGCAGCGCCACCACCGAGGCGTTTTTGACGCTTGTCGTGTGAAAGCCCGAGAGCCGCACGGAACCAGCCAAAGAGCCGCATGCGGCTCACGAGCCGCGGGTTGGCCACCCCTGGTTTAGAGTTTAGGGTTAGGATTCCAGTTGGTTGGAATCAGCTGTTTATAGCATCAAGGGAAAATACATTTAAAAAAAATGAATGAATGTTTAAGGATGATGTGAAGTGCATTATTTTGTACTGTAAGTGTTTTTTATACTGTATGTTTGAAAATGTTGTGTTATTTTAGTTGACCCTGTTTGGAGTGGACTCGAGGAAGACTAGCGACCACTTTTGGAACCTAATGGTGATCCAAAAATTAAATAAATAAATGGTCCAATGGCTCAATGTGTGTGTGTTTTTTGCATATGACGCGAGGCTGCGCCTAATTTAGGATGGATTTCTAATTTTGTGCACGCTGCAACGCGTCTCCAAGTCAAAACACATAGGAAATGCACACACGGAGGAGCAGCAGGTTTTACAGTGTTCTGGACATTGTTTTTTTTTCATTCATAAAGTCCCGTGTCTGGTCAGACCAGCGCACAGAGACCATGAAGACAAACACATGCATGTGATTTGTGTTGCTCTACATCAGTCCTCTGTACTGTCCTCTACACTGCTCCATAGACTACACAGGGACCAGCTTCAAAAGCCGCGGACCTGCGCACAGGCCAGTGTAGATACAGCCGAGTATGTGCGCATAAGGCAAGGCAAGTTTATTTATATAGCACAATTCATTCACAAGGCAATTCAAAGTGCTGAACAAAACAAGAAAGCATTAAAATCATAAATAATCACAGAACATAAAAAGAAAGATAAAATATAAAATACCCTCAGTTGTATGCACAGCTAAACAGAACTGTCTTTAACCTGGTTTTAAACATTGTCATTGAGGAGGCCTGTCTCACATCTTCAGGAAGACTGTTCCAGATTTTAGCAGCATGAATCTGAAAAGCAGCCTCCCCATGTTTAGTTTCTGACTCTGGGCACTAACAGGAGTCCAGTCCCTGTGCTCCTCAGAGTCCTGGTTCATTGTGGGACTAACCATGTCAACTAATATATTTTGGTGCGAGGCCATATGGAACAATCAGTCTATTCAGCGCCCCCCCCCCCCCCCCCCCCCCCCCCCCCCCCCCCCCCCCCCCCCCCCCCCCCCCCCCCCCCCCCCCCACCAAGATATTTTATCCCTGTTGGAGCCCAGTTTGAAACTTGATGTATCATGACATTGAGCGTAATTAAATGTTGTTAGTGGAATGATTTCACTTTTATCATAATTAACTTTATATCCTGACACTGTACCATAGGAATGAAGCAGAGTTTGTAGTCTAGTAAGGGACTGAGACGGATCTGTAATATACAACATGACGTCATCGGCCAGAAGGTTAATCTTATGTGTATCTCCACCAACACTGACGCCTTTGATGTTTGGGTCCTGTCTGATCGCCTCCGCCAAAGGCTCAATAGCCAAAACAAATAGGGCGGGAGATAGGGGGCAGCCTTGTCTGCTCGATCTTTGTAAGGGAAAGGATGATGAAATTATCCCATTAGTTATAATTCGGGCTTTGGGATTATAGTATAGAGTCTTCACCCAGTCAATAAAATATTGTCCAAAACCAAATTTCTCCATTACCTTAAATAAATACGGCCATTCCAGCCTGTCAAAGGCCTTTTCGGCGTCCAATGCTACTGCCACCATTGGGTCAGACCGATGTTGTGACAGATGAATAATGCTGAAAAGCCTACTTAAGTTATTTGCTGACAAGCGTTTCTGAATAAAGCCACACTGATCAGGATTAACAATTTTAGGTAAAACTTGACTAAGACGATTCGCTAACAATTTGGAAATCAGTTTGTAATCAGCATTCAGCAGAGAAATAGGCCGATAGGAGGAGCATTTTAATGGGTCTTTATTCTTTTTTAGTATTACTGTGATTATGGCTGTAGTGAAGGATTCAGGGAGTGTATGTGTTTTCAACGCTAGTTGTGTTACATCCAAAAACAGTGGAATGAGCATGTCCTTAAATTCCTTATAAAATTCCACTGGGAAACCGTCCTCTCCAGGGGCCTTATTTGGCTGGAGGGAATTTAAGGTTTTAGCTATTTCTGTTTGGGTGAATGGAGAATCCAGTCTTTGTTGTTCTTCTTCGCCAATTTTAGTAAGTTCAATTTTGGAGAGGAAATTGTCAATTTGCGTCAGATCATGAGGAAGTTCAGATGTATACAAATTTGAATAAAAACTTTTAAAATTATCATTTATCTCTTCTGGGCTATATGACGTGTTCCCAATGTCGTTCTGAATTGCGTTGATGGTTCTGCTACTTTCCTCAGCTTTCAATTGCCATGCTAATATTTTATGTGCCTTCTCTCCCAATTCATAGTATCTTTGTTTTGTCCTTAAGATATCCTTTTCAATCTTATAAGTGTTCAATGTGTTGTATTGAGTTTTTTTCTGGATTAATGACTGATAAATGTCCTTCGAGCCACTGCCTTGAAAGTCTTTTTCCAAGTTTGAAATATCTACCTCCATCTTTTCTATTTCTGCTGTGTACTTCTTCTTAAGGCCCTTTGTATAAGAGATTATTTGTCCTCTTAGGTAGGCTTTTAACGTGTCCCAAAAGATAAAGCTATTGGGCGAGGAAGGACTATTTGTTTCACAAAACAACTGTATCTGACCCCTAACATATGAGCAGAAGTCTGGTCTCTGAAGAAGAGTAGAGTTAAGCCGCCATCGATATGGTCTTCTAGGCATATCGGGAAATATGATTGAGAGAGTCAGTGGTGAATGATGAGACAGTAACCGAGGTAAATATTCTGTATCTAACACTCTATGGAACAAATGGGAAGAGGACAAGAATAGATCTATTCTGGTGTGTGAATTGTGGGGGCATGAGTAAAAGGAATAGTCCCGAGTTTGAGGGTGCATATGCCGCCAAACGTCCATTAGATTTAAGTCCTTCATAAAAGAGTGAGTAATGTTAGCAGCTTTAGACTTCGATATTACCATAGACGATTTGTCTAAGGCTGGATCCAAACAAAAGTTAAAGTCCCCCCCAATTAGTAAATTGCAATGCCCTCCAGAAAGTTTGAGAAATACGTCTTGCATAAATGAGTCATCATCGTAGTTGGGAGCGTAGATATTGAGGAGCGACCACTGCTCAGAAAATATCCTACAGTTTACTAAGACATATCGTCCAGAAGGATCAACGATAGTATCGATCACTTCCAAAGGAGTATTCTTCCTGAGCAGTAACGCCACTCCCCTGGCTTTTGAGTTGAATGAGGAGGATATAACCTGCCCCACCCATTCACGCTTTAATTTATTATGTTCTTCAGAAGTAAGGTGAGTCTCTTGGATAAAAGCAATATCTACCTTTAACTTTTTCAAATAAGTCAGGACTCTTTTCCTTTTGACAGGCCCATTCAATCCGTTTACATTAAAACTGACAAACTTCAGGACCCTATCCATACAATTCTGTTACATATAAAATTACCTGACCTTTTAAAACTGTGACAATGAGGAAAGTGTTTGTAAAACATTATAAATAGGCACGTGTGTGAGCATCTGAAAACTAACAAACAAACAAAACCCAGAACAAAAATAAAAGTGAGCATAATTCCCCTCAGTGCCGCTCCTGGAACATGCGGCACAGTTCCCTTCCTTCTAAACGGTCTTCTCATCGTGAACAACGTTCTCTACTCTCTGGGGGCTCTCCGACATGTTATATTGTCTCAAACATTCTTAAACTGAGTATGAATATATGCGGATACAAGATAATAATAGAAATACCTTCAAGTCCAGTATGAAGAACATAACCGTGGACATATGGTAACACAGTGGCATGGTGCAATAGCGGGCAGCCCAACTATTCCTTTAGAAAAGCTGCTGCTTCTCCCGGTGTTTGGAAGATTTTCCGTTTCCCATCGGCGAGCAATATCCTCAGGGTTGCAGGATGTAATAGTGAGTACTGTATATTCCTGGAGCGCAGCTCTCTCTTCACATGGTCGAACTCCTTACGCCGCTTCACCAGGTTCGGACTTAAATCAGGGAAAAACATAAGAGGTCTGTCCTCGTACGTTATAGGACTCTTGTTTTCCTTGTATCGCTTTGCAGCAGTGCGTAGTATTTTCTCCCGATCTTGGTAGTTCAGCAGCCGGATCAGCACAGGTCTGGGTCTCTCGCTTGCGGATGGTTTCGGACCGAGTGTTCGGTGCGCTCGCTCTATCATGAGCGGTCCCGCAAACTCCTCACGAGTATGATTGGGAGCCAGTTGGTAAAAAAAGCCACTGGGTCATTACCTTCACAACCTTCCCGCAGGTTTAGTAAACGAATGTTGTTGCGCCTGCTGTAGTTCTCGAGTGAGTCAACTTTATCCATTAAGAATGTCTTGTCTTTTATAAGTTTGGCCACCTGGGCGCTCACGTCACTCAGCTCATCCTCCACTGCTCCTATGCGGTCCTCCGTTTCGTTAACACGGGACTTTAAACCATCGAGTGCTGTCTTTAGCCCCGAGATAGACTGGTTGATCTCTGTCGTGTGTTTGTCCAGTTTGTCACTCAGGGCTTGATTCCCGGACCGAATTTCCTGAAGCAAGAGCGCGATGTCCATAGGTGGCGCGGTGTGCTCGTGCGCCATGTTGCTAGCTTCTTGATGCAAATCTTCGTCGTAACTCGGTAAAACATCCATAACTGTTGAGCAAGATGGCTTATTTTTAGATCTCAGATCCATCCTCCCGTTAAGGAAGCAAGTTATAGGGAAACGAAGTTGATCCGAATGTTTTTGATGGTTGATATGGATAAATTATCGGAGAGCCTCCAAACTAGCGTCTGGCTGCTATCGCTGCATCACGTGACCCCGAGCTATTTCATTGTTGCAACTTTCAGAGCCTGCAGAACATGCAGAGCTTTAAGGGATTTTTCCTAAAAGGATCCATTTCAAACTTTAGTGTTTAAACCACGTGGTCTTTACTCGGGCTTCTCACAGACTGTGTCCCCTAAAGTTTAAAGAGCTCCTATTGTTACTTCTAGACTCGTGCACGTGCTACAAATGTTCTTCCCTTTTTCAGTAAAGCCAGTTCGGATTCATTAAAAAATGTAAATTAATTTCAAACTTTAATACTTCACCTTTGTTTCACGTTCATGTGGAGAAAAGACTATTATTGTACGTGTACTAACGTACTTGCACCAATCATGTCTCAGATAAACTGCGAACAGTTGTATCAAAGACATAATTGTCCTAATTGTTTCTAATTTAGCTATTTGGAAGAGAAACATGTCATAAAAGATTTCATAAAATGTTTCTACATCCGTGTTTTCAACCAATGGACCGTGGTGCGTTAGTGTACCATCAAAAATGGTCCAATATCACCTCTAACCATGATTTAGAAATACTCTATATTATTTTTCAAACTTTGATTGTCTGAACAAACCACTTTTTACCAAATGCAACGTCAATTAAAGGCTGCAGTTCTCTTTCCAGCACCAGTTTCAACTGTGCATGTGACTGTTTTAAATGAGAAACGAGCCCCGGTTCAGAGGTTGAAAAAATTGCGTTAAATATCCGTATTACCAAGATCATGCAGTCAAAATCAATAATTCTAAACTTCTCCGCGTCTATAACTTTAAATAACAATAATAGTTTTAATAATAAAACTCATCTAAATCATGCACAAATATACTGCTGTTCTAATCTTCTTGTGTCTCATTCTAGAGTAAGAGTCTAATAATTTTGACTATTGGCTTGTAATCATTCATGCAGTTAAATGTAGTGTTATGAACGAATGACCTAAATGTGTAAATATGACCTAAATGTCCTTAATGTCTTGGTGCGTTTGTTGCCCGTCTGTATATATTTACCTTCTGTCTGTTTCATTCAGCTCGGCCACCCCCAAATGTTTGTTAATGTCTCTTTCTTCTTCTCATATCGTCTTTCAATTGTCTTTGTCTCATAGTGTCCAATGTCCTTGTCTCAATGTCTTTTTCTTCTTCTTTCAATCTTTTTCTTCCGATAACTTTTTCTCATATCTGACGCACACAAGTGTGTCGTGTCCTTCTTCTTCTTGTTAGGTTTTTCCGGCGGGTGGCGGCCTATTTTTCGCATTACCGCCACCTTCTGTTCCGTGGATGGGTCAACACTCAGTTTGTGAAAAGTCTGTGGTCTTGTCACTCCCGTATTCGTCCCGGAAACCGGATTCGTCCGGAAGTTCAGTTTGCGCATGTCAAAAAGTTTAATATGTCCTTAAGTGGAGACTGGTTAAGTTTAGGCGTCTGATTAAGATGGTTAAGTTTAGGGTTAAGGCTGGGTTTGGGTTATTTTATGGGAATGGCTGGTTAAGTTTAGGCATGAATAGGTAGTTTTTTTATATTTACTGCCGCTTCCGTCCAGATTCCGTGACGTAATCTACTGCTGCGTTTGCTCATTGGATCAAACTGAACTTCCGGACGAATCCGGTTTCCGGGACGAATACGGGAGTGACAGTCTTTTTTTTGCCATGCTGTTAGAAATGGAGGCTGGAGAAGTCTTCTTCGAATGTTCTTGTTAGCTGCTGCAGCCGATACTGCTGTTGTTGGTGCCCCATGTGGGTCGGGGGAGACGCTGATGGTCCGTTTTTAGTAGATGCTCAGTTGAGGCTTGTGGTGGGGACTGTTTTGGCCAATGAAACAGACAGAAGTTTTCCTCAGATCAAACAGACAAACAAGAAGCACAAACGAGTGTGTTAATACCATACAAAACCAATGATTAATTACAAATCAAAATAAACCTATGACATAATTAATATTAACATTTTAAACATTAGATTCTGAAAACCGAATTCTGCATTCAACTGCTATCCTAAGCCCTATTTTTCCAAAAGTATAATGCTCTCTAAGATCATTCTAACTTTTATATCACCAAAATGTAGGGAAAAAATGTTTAATACCTTTTTCTAGACGCCTTGGAGATAAAAAATAAAATAATGCCTCTTTATAATCTAACTCAAAGTTCTGTGATCATATGACTCCATGTCAGTAACATTATTGTGTGTATAAATGTAATTTTCTACAACAAATATATATTTGGTAATAGTTCTGTCTTTGAGAGAGAGAGAGAGAGAGAGAGTGAGTGGAAGGGGAGGGGCTGAGTGGCCTCTCGAACAAAGGAAAACATGGACGATTGAAATACATCCTCCTGTTAGCTACATTTTCCTCGTTTTTATCGTGACAAGGTTTTAATCAGTGTTAGGAGTTCTTCTCACGTCAAACGACACTTTACATTTTATCCTTAAATACGTCAGTAATGAAAACATTACCATTTGTCTACATGACTAATGTATCAATAGTTACCGCAGAATCTCTTTTTTTTTTTGATTCTCTGTAACTATTAAACATTACATCAGAATAAGAGAAAAACTCCCAGAACTGATCATTCTGGTCCTTTCTCCACATGAAACTCGACAGCCAAGTGGCTCTCTTTTTTCCTCATTAATCAGATCATTATTATTCAATATACAGAATCCACATTTTAAATACTCTGCTTTTTGTTTAAATTAAATGTACCCTTTTTCCCGCCCCCCGGGGGATATAGAAGGTTTTATTATCCTGTTCTGACCCTAAAGCTGTCCCTATTTCTAATTCTATTCCTATTTTCACTATACTTGTGCCTCTCTGCACTTTAAAGCGTTGTGCCTCTTTTGCACTCTAAACTCTGTGGACTTTCTCTTCTCCCTTCTATTTTTTTAGAGAGAGACCAACTCTTCCCTCAAGGTTAAAACGTCGAAACCTAACTATTGTTTTACCGCGTCCGATAAAACGCCCATCACGGCGGTCTGTCCACACTGCAGTCTGTCGAGCCGAATTCTCTCTCTCTTCCATTTAAAACAATGTGCAGATTTTCAAAAGTATGATCCGCTTACCTCTTTCGAAGAGAAGAGAGAATTTTCCCGGCCCACGGACCCAGTCTATATCTGAGCTCATCTTGCGTCTTCTTTCTGTATCAAATCACGTCTCGGGGTCACCATTTGTGGGTCAAAAAAGATTTGACTGACGTGTTCAAAATTTGGTACAGAAATCAGACGAAGATATCCAAGTTTAACATCTGTATTTAATTTATCTTGACAATCAGATACAGAACATTCAAACGAAAGAGAGCTCCTAAAACTATGCTATGCTGTCCCTCTCTCGCCCTGTGCTGACTGACCTCAAAAGCCTTCAGGGAGGTCATACAAGGGAGACTTCCGATGAGTCATCCATATGCGCCCAACGTGGGGCTTCCGGGTGTGCTGACGTCCCTTGTCCACTGGGAGGCGTCAGAATGCCGTTGGTGAATCTCCCAGTCTGCCTGGGAGACCAGGCCCTGAACTCCTGCCCTCGCCAAAATGTTTATTATTTAAAGTTAATAATTCGCCTTAGTTTAAACAGCATTTTATCTTTATGACTCATATCTGACTATCCTGTGTCCTTGAGACTCAAGAGAACAGGTCCTGTTTGGCTATGATGAGAATCAGGACCATCGTTCAAAATGGTCAATTTATTGTCACATCTGTTCAGAGTATATTTTAAAATATACAACAGCAAGAATTCCAGTCTCTCGATGTGCAAAACTGATAGAGACATACCCCAAGCGACTTGCAGCTGTAATTGCAGCAAAAGGTGGCGCTACAAAGTATTAGCGCAAGGGGGCCGAATAATATTGCACTTCCCACTTTTCAGTTTTTTATTTGTTAAAAAAGTTTAAATTATCCAATAAATTTCACTTTTAATGCAATTTGAGGCGAGATGTTGATGGTTCTGTATTGTCACATGTGGGTTTTAAGAGTCACAGTTTAGTGTAAAGTTTAGTTTTAGCAGTCACCTACGCCTGTGAAACCACAATGCTAATGTTATGATAGCAGTCTGCAGCTGCTGACGTAGGCTGATGACGCGTCCTGTGGCAACTCTAGCTTACAATTGGTCTGTCGGGTTGATAATGGAAATAATACATTTAATTTCAGATTCAGATTCAGATTCAGATTACTTTATTTACCATTGTGCAAAACACATAGGAATTTGACTTGGCAACATGACAGTGTGCATTCAACTTTTTTTTTTTTTCACATATAATTTAACAAAAAGTGCAAGAGATATAAATAGAATAGTGTATTAAAGTGCCTTAGTGTTCAGTCCTTGTTCCTAGGGGGCAAGGGAAGAAGGGAAACCAGCGTCAGTGAGCAGCCTGGCCGCTGAGGGGAAAAAACTGTTTTTGTAGCGCTCTGTCTTAGCCCCCAGGTGCTGCATCCTCCTCCCAGAGGGGAGCAGGGTGAGGAGGCTGTGACCAGGGTGGGAGGGGTCAGCCATGATCTTTCTCGCCCTCCTTAATGCATGTATCGTGCTGTATTCAATATGATTAACAATAGTGTGTTCAAACGAAATATTTAATTAGATCGAGTTTTTCCCCATTTTCCATTATCAACCCGACAGACCAGTTGTAAGCTGTAGAGTTGCCACAGGACGCGTCATCAGCCTACGTCAGCAGCTGCGGACTGCTATCATAACATTAGCATTGTGGTTTCACAGGCGCAGTTGACTGCTTAAACTAAACTTTACACCAAAAAAAATGAAATAAAATCTTTGTAGGTGTATTTTCTCTTATAAATAGACAGTATCTTTCCCAAAGTCTTCATTTGTGATCGACACACCGCCGGCCAGCGATGATGGTAGAAACAAGAAAAACCTGGCATACGTTTCAAGTAAAGTAGGGTCCACATGTGTTTTACCCACACAAAGTAACAGAAGCTGGAATACAGGCCGGTGTGAGAGTCAAGTTCACCTCATCTTTTTCAAAGGCTGGAGCTGGAGCGGCACCAACAGCAGATCAGCACATTGTTCATCTCTGTGCTTGGACCGGGATGACAGCTGAGGTCTCGGAGTGACAGGAGAACTGCTGTGTGCCGATGACAGCTTCAGCACCAGTCCAGTGGCTAATCCAGAGGTGTGGGGCTCCGTGGACTCAGCCTGGAGTCGAGGACCGCAGGGGAATAGAACTAGAGCCTTTGCGGGTAAGAACGGACAGTGTCTAAGTGAGTGTGACAGTGAGAACACCGGCAGAGAGAACCAAGCTGGGAAAATTGATTGTATGCATCCAATGAATCATATACACCTTCTGCGTTCCTTTTACTTACTACTTATTCTAAATACATAAGCCACAATATTTAGGGTCAATAATAATGCTTTTAAAAGGTGATTAATTTAACAGGATCTAACCTGGACAAACATTGTTTACAGATTTTAGCAGAGCGGGTAAAAACATGTAACAATTTTGTGTATGGGAGAAGCTGCAGTAGTTTAAACCAGACAATGTTCAGCCTCTTTTTAGCGAAAAGATTAAGAACAAACAGAGCCACGACCGCTCGGACCAAATCGATGATGACACTAATCCTAAATGAATAATAAATCTAGCCATTCTTTTCTAGCCGCACTCAGAGAGGATGTCCGCAGCTGTGTCGAGATATTAAGTGCCTCCATAGGATCATTTATTAATACACCAAGGCCCTTGTGTGCGATGATCATGCTGCACCCTTAGGCGACTGTTATCACCCACGACCCGCGGTGAGATGGAGCCATTTAGCACGGTAACACAATTAAATAGTACATTAATGAAATAATTGAGATAAAATGGTTGCTGACACTGGGTATAGTTTATGGCTCCTTTGTTTAAATGACAAAATATGAGGTAAAAATTGTTTTAATCAAGTGGTTGTTTCTCCTAATTTAACAACATTTTGACTGTCTTTAAAGGTACAGTTGGTGCTCCAAATGAAAAACATGTTAACTAATAACAAAAGTGACCTTTTTAATAATATTTACCTCCACCATGTTTTTGAATTGTTGTCATTGGCTCAGAAATTGACTTATAAATGTGCACGAGAGCTGGAGGACTCTACATGTCATTACGCCATCTTGAAATACCGAGGTTGATAAGGGAGAAAAAGTAGTTTGACCGGGAGTTGGAGACTGCAAAAACTGATTAAAATGTTTTTGTTGAAAAATGTAGTCTTATTTTAGCTGCTTAATTTTCTAATTCCAAGGGAGACATTTCTTATATATTTCTTAAACAATACTGTATATTTTGGCTTGTCCCTTTGGCAAACCTGGTTTTATAGCAGTCCAATTTACTCAAATTAAGATATATTTTTCAAAATTTTCCAAAAGGTTTGACTTATTTTTTATCACTTTTTGCAGTGTATTTAGACCCCCACATACACGATAATCAAACATTGTTATAAAGGAAATAAAGGTAAAACATAAAGAAACGTTTTGATACAAGCTAACCTCATGCAACAAGGCCATGAGATTACTGAGTTTAGTGCGCGAGGATCATGCAGCACCCTTAGGCTACACTTTATCACCCACGACCGGCGGTGAGACAGAGTCGTTTAGCACGGTAACACAATTAAATAGTACATCAATGAGAAATTTGAGACAAAATAGTTTCTGACTCTGGGTATAGTTCGTGGCTCCTTCGGGAGAATAGAAATGAACTCCCCTCAAGCAGCTGCACTTAAATAATTTAGCACAAAAACGACTAGGTGAGCGATGTGTTGACTGAAAATCAATTGGATGTCCGTAGACTCATATGTCTCTTTCGCTGCACTGGCACCTACACTTCTTCTTTCAAAAGTGGAACAGGCTTTTCCCACTGACAGAGCCATTTGTAAAACATTGGGAAAACAGTAAATAAGAAATGTAGTGGGCTTATGAATTGGGCGACACGGTGGCTGAGTGGTTGGCATTCTTGCTCCAGATGCTCTGGTTTCTTCTTCCACTAAAAAAGATGCACAGAAGGAATGATTGTAATGGGTAAAGGGATAATGTTGGTTGGGGGTTTTGGTGCATCTTGTGGAGAGAATGGATAATTATCTGAACTCTGATTATCTAGAAAAATAGATGGATAATAATAATTAACACTCCCAGAAACATGAAGAAACTTGAACTCCTTGAGCCGTCATTTTGACTGATCCCATTGAAACCAATGAAACAAAAAATATTTGTCCACCAGGTGTATTAAAAGTAAGTCGTTTATCAGGTCTTTACTCCCTACTCAAGTGCTGCTATGGTAACAAGCACTCGCTCGTCAATTCAATAATAAAAGTTCATAGAAAATTTTGTGCAGCAGATGAACAAGAAATGGAAAAATTGTCCCATTTTGGAACAGTATGGAACATTATGGCCGATGCACACACATGGTAACCACACTATCCATATTAACAGGTTGCAGTATTTCAAAGTGAATGCAATTTTTATCATTATTTTATTTATTTATTTATTTGATAAAGGGGGAGCAATACATATTAATGAACATTTTTACAAATGTAAATATGCCAGATTATAGCCTTAGGCTAGTTTCCATCTGCAGACCCCCTGGCAGGTTGGTGTTACACACAAGAGACACTATTTATGTACAGAGAGACAGGGACAGGAACAGTCTAATTTCCGTGATGGATATTTCAAACATATCTTTGAAACAAGTCCCTGATAGGGACTCAAAAAATGTTTTGTTTTGTCAAGTTAGAGTTCGATTTCTAAACGGTCGCATGGCGCCGTAAAGATGGCGCCGTGGCAAGAGCTCCGGTGTGTGTCGTCTTCTCTGTCTGGTGCACACTAGGGTAGTCTTGCACAGTTTTTCCAAAGTGGTTTTACTGCAAATGGCAAATAAATGAATCTGAATCTTAACTTGCCTCTGATTTAAACAATTTGAGAAAAGTGAACATATTACATCTATGTACATATGTATTCCTAACTTAGATGTTACCTGTTATACATACTTTTCAAAAACCATGACGCCCGTTTTAACCCTTTCAATTTAACTTTTGTTTTAATGATGCATTTTTATATAAAATAGACAGAGATAACCAGAGTTTTGCGTTTTCGCACGCCACAGTATGCACGCCAAGATGGCGGACTTTACGTCCGCCATTCTTGGATTCCTCTCGCTGCAGCATGAGAGAAGCTTGAGAAGGCAGTGCAAAACCCACGTAACACCGGCAATCCTGATTGGTCGATTAAAAAATAATCTGGGGAAGGCGTTTGGAATGTTATGAATGTGATTGAAAACGCAGAGATTCTGTTATGTGTAAAATCCTCATTTAGAAAAAATAAATGTTTTGCATTTTTGTAGTAGGTAGATCATTTTATAAGTAGCTCGCATGCTGCAAAAGTGTGAGCACCCCTGGTGAAGTCTCTGTGACCTTTGTCGGTTGAATAGGCTTCTGCTAGTCAAATGTTTTGGCTGAAATCACCTTGACAGTTGGTGAGTACGAGCACATTTGTTCATATTTTTGTCCCGCTGTCATGGAGCCTGCTGCGTAAGCCACTGTCTCCAGGGAGATCTGGGACCATTGTTCTTTCAGAGCTGCAGGGAAGAAGGAAGACTGGAGGCGACAAGATCCCTGTGCCACGGGCAGGCGGCTAAAAAACTGTTTGTTGCAGTGGCCCTTCCTTAGTAGATATCTCCCAGGAAATCGAGGACTTTATGGTAATGAATGTGGCTGTTGGTAATATTTTTATACATTTTTTTTTTTTTTACCACATGCTATACTGCAAAAACTGAGATTTGGCATGGTCATTGAGGGTTAAATTTTAAAATTTTTGTGTAGCCCTAAATCAAAACGGTGGTTATCTCTGGCTAGCACTTTACAAAGCTGTCGATTCTTCAACACAGATCAGAGAATCAAACAGTTCAAACACGAGAAAAGATAAAAACACAAAACACCAATGGCTGTAGAGCCATTGGTCCGTAAGTGGCAGAGAGCCATCATTGTTGATAAAGTCCTCCATTGTTGTTGAACGTTCTTGAGTAGATATAATAAAAGAGACGAGATGAAATAAAAAAAACCATCAAGACTTTATATATGTGTAGTTCAATGGGCTGCACAAATAGACCAAAGGAGGACGTTTCAGTTTACCGGGAATTGAACTCGGTGAATTCGACATCGTCTTGAGAAGAATGCAACTGGAGGTATGCGTACGTACACAACACTTATACCTTTGCAGAAATAATTATGTTTACCTTTGTGAGTCGATGGCAGTGGCACATACTGGTTGCCTCACTTCTGTCAGTGTTCCCCATGGCAGCTGCGGCTAAAATAGTAGTTTAATCACCACCATGCATGGACTGAACGAATGAGTGTCCAAAGAAAATGTGCTATATATAAAACCATTGCATTAAACTCACTCATGCAAGATAATAGCCATACTTACTAATAATCTGCATGCCCACTGATCCAGGCCCATTCATTCATTGAGTTTTTTATTTTTATTTCACAGAGCATAATTCTGTTTTGCAAAGACACCAAAACGCAGTGAGGCGTATGGCGTATGGGCGTCCAAGGCTCCCAAGTTCCACAACGTCAAAGAGCTGATCCAAACAGTTCCATCTCCGCCATGGTTGTAGTAATTTAAAAGGATTTGACAGGTACATCCTCTCTCCTGACGGCGATTACAAAGACCCAGCGGTTTGCATGTGGGCCGGAGTTTCAACGACTTTACTGAAGCACAAATCATCGCCTCTCCGCCAACTGCTTCCCTTGAATGTGTTATTTGAAGACGAGATTTAAATGTGAAAGGCCACACATACAGATGCTCAAACAAATCTGTTATACCCACCCGCTTTGTGGAAATAACAGTGAGGCCGATGGATTTACCGCGCTGAGGCTTGTTGAGAATACTCTGGCATTGAACATGAAAAACAGGTGTGAAAGAAGGTCCACGCGGATGGGTCAGTGTATCATTGTCGTGCACACAAAACAGGAAGTTGTATTGTGTTTATAGACGCGACCATTTTATGCTCTTTGAGTTACGATTATTCTGAGGTAAAATATTAAGAATTCTTTTGCATGTATTTTAGCAAGTTAGCAAGTGTATTTTTGATGTTTACTCGTGAACCTGATATTGCACTGTTGACTTCAGCATGTGTTGTGAGTGTTTGTTGAGGTAGAAAGATCAAGCTTTGGAACCTTGAGTGAATTTACTCCTTTTTCTTCAATAGTATATGAGGCCCTCTCTTCTAAATCCACTGAATGTCACTTTCTTCATCCTGCCCTATATATGTAACTTTGCACTACATCTATATGTATGAAAATATATCTATATAGATAGAGGTAGGTGATGTATGGATATTTAAGCATTTACAGCCAGTGAAGAAACATAGCAGCTACTCATACTGTGTATTTTGTGTGCTCCCCGTGTGTTCTTACTGTCCTGTATGTGCGCGGCAACAATGGAATTTCCTCACTGTGGGACAAATAAACGTATTCTTATGTTATCAGTGGAGGAGGTATCAGTGCTTATAACTTGTAACTTGACTGTCGTAGTGACATTCTGCGTTGTTTTTGCTCCTGGACATAATGTACACTTCACAATCATGTTTACCCACAATTCATTTGAAGTGGTGCTGTATCTCCACTTCAACAAATCGATATTTTCATCAAACTGCTACAGATACACAGAATATGTTTAGTGGCTGCGAGTTGGAGGGACTATGTCTCTCAGCTGGCTTGGGAACGCCTCGTGATTCCCCTGGATGAGCTGGAGGAGGAAGTTTGTGGATAGGGAATTTTTGGACGTCTCTCCTTAGACTGCTGCCCTCGCCAGTGACGTGCAGTCATCCTTGAAAAAATAATTATTATTTTAGTCAAATTGTTTTCCACTGTCCTATGCTTTTAATGTATTTTCGGCATGGTTCCGACCAGTTTTGATCATTTCTGAAGTTAAAATCGCTGAAATCCTATTTTTCCTATTCAAAGAGACAGGTGAGGCAGCTCTCCTGTGTGCCTCACCTTCAATCGCTCGCTCCCTCACAGTGGACTGTGTGAGTGCACTCAGCTCATGCTGGTTGATATATCGCTGTTTGTTTTATCATCCTGCTATGAAAACATTTGTCATTGTGTTTAGTAATGTATTGCACGTATGTGTGTACTATTTATATTTATTTGAAGTCTTTTGATTGGAGAACATACAAGGAAAAAGCCTGGCGTGAGGCAGGCAGTGTCTGTGCCTCACCACTAGGGGTGATAGTGAGCATGAAGTTCTACCCGAGTTGCTAACAGACTGTCAATATTTTGCTAACCAACAATCAGTCCTGTCGGTGCTATTTCTTTTGCTGGAAAATGGATGATTGGATTGAGGATTTGTTTCTCAACTGGACTTTCAATCGAAACAAGAAGTAATATAGACAAGACCACCGCTGGACTGACGAGGTTAGTTAGAGGAGTTTGTCAGTGTCTGTGTTTTATGTTGAAAATGTACTAGAGCTGCATAAAAGTGCTTCCCCGAAAAACACTGATTTAACACGGCTCAAGAGTTCTGCAACTTGTTTATTTCTTGTTTATGTTCCTCACGTTTCTCTCTCTCCTAGCGTCTCTCCGTTTCTCTCTCTCCTCGCATCTCTCGCTCCTTGCGTCTCTCTCTCTCACGCTCTTTGCGTGTCTCTCGCTCCTTGCGTCTCTCTCTCGCTCCTTGCGTCTCTCTCTCTCTCTCTCCCTCCTCTCGTCTCTCGCACCTGTTCTTCGCAAAGACTTGGTTTGATGCGGAGCGGAGAGCCAGAGTCTAGATGTGTTGTGATTTTTAATAATATGCTGGTTCTTTTCTTTACATTGTATAATGTTTGTGGACGTTTTTGCATTGACGATTTGATGCTATTTTATTAGAATCACAAACCTGGCCGCACGTCCCTGGCCCTCACAACCCGGCAACGGACCAAACGGAAGAAAATGGATGGATGGAAGTTTCACATTTTCTCCCACTGGGTTTTGTAGAGTTGTTCCTGCTGATGCAGGAGGATCTAAAGACAGTGGTGATGATCCAAGACACTCGACATTCAACAACATTTATGGACTTCATCATATATGCACATCTGCCTTTTTCAAACCAATGGATTTTAAAAATCAATTTTTTTCTTGTGTTTGAACGATTTGATTCTCGGATGTAGGCGAATCAACGGCTTGTAAAGTTATGATAGGGCTGTACAAAAAGAAATGTAATTGAAATTGAATTTAAATAAGGCTAAAGTCATTAGGCTCCAAACATATTCAGCCTTCAGTGTTTAGCCTTTTACTTTGGACTAGAGCAGAGAAAATGATTCGAACCAAGCTGCTACTCCACCTTATGACCTGTCTTGCTCCACTCAGAGGCTACTCCATCTCTTCTGCTGTGACTTGAAGTGTTGTTGCTTATTATTACTAGCTTTTTAGAATGATCAATTTTATGTTTTTATTTATGCTGATCCGGGACACCTGAATTTCTCCTACGGGGATCAATAAAGTATCTATCTACTGTATGTATCTATCTATCTATCGTTCTAAGTAAAAACATCGAATGGTTCAAATTTGCACTGTGCTGTGAATACAAGAGGCTTGGAAAAATGGTTTCCTTGATAACCCTTGAGCCACACGCCAATTTAAAGATTTAGACCAAAACATAACTGTGACAAAAAACATCCATCTCTTAGTGAAACTTTACATCCTGAGAGCCTTCTCGCCTAAACGCTGTCACAGAGAACACAAAGGAGAGTGAGTATTTGATCAAGCATGGCTCCAGTAGCATGACAAAATAATCCAATAAGTGCTCTATGATGAGGTCAGGCTAAAACTTGGGGCTAGGGGCTGACAACAAAGTCAACCTTATGGATGGTTCTTCTTCCCGTTCACTATTATTGTTATGACTTCTGTTGTGGCAAGTCACATATGTCATTACTTAACCAGTGAGGAATTGCATTTTTCGACGCAGTATGACCTGCCTTTGGGGCGCCTGCTGACACGAACAATTTGTATGATGTAATAAGCAGCAAGAGCTCCTCACATCGCTCCAGTTACACCCACAGATGTACTGTAGGCCACTGTACAAGGACATTATACATGGAAATTAACTCACCATATATCATTGAAATATGACTATAGCATTAAGCTGCCATAATAAGGTTGGTTCTATATTATGGATGCATCAATCAAGTATTTTTATATTCTATGCTAGTCGATACAATGGTCTGTCAATGTCTGTTTGTGATAATAATAATAATATGAATGCATCGGTTTTATATGTAGCGCTTTTTTGGACGTTCAAAGACTGCCATGGGCCACACTGACAGAAGCGAGACAACCAGTATGTGCCAACCTCCACCAACTATTCACACACACACACGCACACACACACCAGATCAGGCAATGTGGGTGAAGTGTCTTGCCTAAGGACACAACTAAAGTCTGGCATATTGCAGCTGCAGCCGTCTCACTGTGGCACCTGGTGTTTTCAGAGGTCTCACATCACAGTACTAACTCGCCGTGCCCTGCTTAGCTTCAGCGGTCTGACGGGACCTAGTTTTCACATGTATGGCCACAAAGTGAATTAATACCAGAGAGAAGAATGTTACAAACATACAAAATAAACTCAGAGCAAAATAGTTTGAAAATGTGTTCACATGTTTTGTTGTTGTTACTATGATCCTCAGAACCTCTAACTAGTATGTCATTTGTATTTATATAGCACTTCTCACAAAGCCCTCCACAATTGTTGAGGGACTTTCTCCTCTTGCTCCATACACAGAGGAGTGGGAGGCGCATGCAGGAGGCGCACTATGGTACGTGTTTTTAGTGGTAACCTAAAAAGGCACGGAGAGAACATGCAGAGTGAAGCACAAGCTATAACCACTGTGCACATCATTTACCTCTGCTTTTTTACTCTCTCGAGTCAATTCCATTTATTTTTGTATATCTCTAAATCACTAGCCTGACTCTCACCAGACCCATGTAGTTCGCTGCACTTCACACATGAGTCTGGGCCTCCTCCATAGCAGTTGGATTTTCAGAAAAATCCTTGTATGTGATTGGATAAACTACTTGTCCGTTATCCTAAATGACATCTTTCTTCAACCACTCACATCGAAGCACACGACTCCCATGGTTTTCCAAATGCCGGCAAGATTTTCCAACCCAAAACCTGCGAGAATGCCCAAAAAAAGAACCCGCCCAGAATGATTTTTTGGCTAAAAACGTAACGTAATCAACTTGGGCTATCATGATTCTGTTTATTGTCTTTCTGTTTATTTATTACCTACAAGTTTCTTGAAGAAAAGTGTGCGGGAAACAACCCAACCTGCTGCATAGTGTTGTAAACAGGAACACTTAAACCAGTACTTAAACCACACTTTACATGAACATTTGACTCTTAAAACACACATATAACATCTCGCCTCATATTGGATTCAAAGTGACATCCGTGTGTTAATTGGTCCGTATTTAAACTTAAAAATTCACGGACCCTACGTCCGCCATCTTGGATTGCTTTCGCTGCAGCTTGAGACATGCTCGAGAAGGCGGTGCAAACCCGACGTAACACCGGCGATCCTGAATGGTCGATTATTTTATGATCTGCTGAAGGAGTTTGCTATGCGCCCAATCCCAGACCCATGTGGTTCAGCCAAACGCATCTGGTGGAGCATGCCGGAACTACAAGGGTCTGGCGAGAGTCAGGCTAGTGGTCGACCCATCTCTAGATGTGATTCTCACCTTGGTCTTCCTGGAGCTGGAAGATTTTACCCCGGATACATGTTTTGGGTAGAGGGGGAAACAGACAAGGCCAAAACAGGATTTTCTTGTGTTTGAACCATTTGATGGCCAATTCAAGGGTTAAGTCCTCCGAGGTAACTACTGTTGTGATTTAGGGATATACAAGAATAAAGTGAGTTGAATTGGTTCTTGATGATTTAACACTTCCTCTCTGTTGTCGTAAAGCACTTTGTTTTGCCATCTGCATGAACTGTGCCACACCAATAAACATTCCTTGCCTCGAATGGCAAGAAGTCCTTTCGCATGAATATATTTTCCCCATTCCTGAAATGACTGTCTTTTCAAAATCCCTGACACACTAACCTTTTCTTGTCTTCTCAAAATGGCAAAAGATCAAACTGCAGCAGCCACCAGCACCTCTACCTCTGGGTGTGATGTGCCCTGGATCTAAAAGCTTTGAACGCTCATTTGACCGCTGCATAAACGGAGCTCTCAGCACTTTTGGGGACATCTGGATATTTCACACTGAATGGCCAATTGATTACACGCTGGTTTAATTATATTGTGACAATGCTCCATCTTTTTAACTGCAACTATAAATAATAGTAATGGTCCAATTGGGCGGCCATCGTTGGTAATATATGGTCATCCCAGATTCAGTGCAGGCTATGAGATTTTTAGCACTCCACAATTCATTAAAGCAAAGTATTTTTGACATATCAATTCCGGGGTTTGTGCAGTAGGAAACAGGAGAAACATATAGTCTTATATAATGTTTGACTTTATTTTTTGGTTGTAAATGTCAACTCTAGATCAGCTGCAGAAGGGACAACCTTTACGCATCACCCTCGTGTCGAAATGTAAGAAGATCCTTGGGGTTGTGCCTCCAGAGCAGTGTAGAAATGTTAAACTAAAGACAGAGCTGATTATACAGGCTCTATTGATTCTTTAGCATAGACTCCAGGCATTTAACATTTAACTATACATCATTGGCATTTAGAATAAATGCACAAAAAAGGGGAAGCAAGTTGGATTAAAGAACCATATAGTCTCTTTGAAACCGAATCATGAATCCGTCTGTGTGTTTTTTCTTATCTGTCATAACAAAGCAAAGATGGCAGTGAGCGACAGCTGTAAATCAAGTGATTTTATCTGAATTTTCAGTATATTCAGACTTAAAACAAGATTGGCCAATGGAACATTCGAGAATTGTTGCAATTCATCATTCCAAGTCAAGATATTTCTTACATTTTCTTGTATCTGTGTCCCATTAGCAAATCTTGTTTAAGCAAAAGTGTACTCAACATTAAAAAACATTTGATTCAAGACTTTATCACCTTATATTTTATCACAACCTCTCTCCCACTGTTCTCTCTGTGCTCATCCCGTCATTCTTCTTCAGCACTTCCTTTTTGAGCAGCTTTTTAAACTCTAACACATTTGTTCCACAGAGTGACTCCTCGCACAGACACACATTTCAAAGTAGTTCTAAAATGTAACACGGCCCTACATCATAATTGTAGATTCAATGTTAATCCTATAGTGACAAATATATGATCACATTGTTATTTTAATGTGTTTGCTCTTCATAACTTTCTGACTTTTTCTATTTCTCTATGTATTTTTTTTTTTTCAATGCCATTATGTTTTCTGTTTGAATAGTCTACTTTGTTATCCCGGTAACTGGTTTCTCTGTATTTAAAATTATATGCTGCGGTCTGAGTAAAAGTGAGTTATGGTAAAAAGAAAAAGAAACCCGGTGGAAGATTTAACTTTTTTGGGGACATTTCTCTAATTGAATGGGCGTAGTCAAAATGTTCCTAACCTGGCCTTAGCCATCCGTACTATCTGGTCAATCATAATTTCCCTGCACGTAATATCTGGGTCTGGTCCCTGTGATTGCGATTACATCGGTTGAATTCTATCCGACCAATCAGCGAGCGCGGGAGACAGGTGTTGTAGTTAGATGTCAAGAGTTCGCGCTGAACAGGTGGGAGTTTGGTAATGGCAAAGAATGCGATAGTAAAGTATTACGGTCTGGTTCTATCAAGAAAATTTGAAGCCGGAGCAAGAGGAATGTTTAGCAGATGTTATCGCTGGCAAAGATTCTAACGCTAAACCCCACGGGCTCCATTAGCGGCAAAGGAGATGGCTAAAGCTAGGCTAAATGCTAACGACTCACTCGAGGGCATTACATACGTCACGGTAAAATCAGATCCAATCGTTTCAATCTGCAAAAGGAGTTAACCCCTCCTATCTGTTAACGGAGCTCAATGGAGCACCTCCAGACCTTAGTACAGAATGTAATTTGTACTATGGTGTGGTACGACCGGGCTAGTGTGTTCTGGCGGTTTCATAAATTTGGTTCTCCTTGCATTAATGAAGAAACTCCTGTGCATCACACGACACAAACATATACATTACAGTGAGATTAGGTCTGTGTTCCATCAACTGGTTAAAATGCAATCTTCAAGTCTCTGCAGACCAAAGCAATATTCTGTTTTATAGCGGTAAAAAAACTATAATATTACTACATAACGTGCTATATCTCCATTTGCTCCTCATCATTGCTTTTCATTTCGCCTCAACAGAAATGAGCCCACCGACTCCATATCCCTGCATTGACTTGTGTGATTACATTGAATCACCGTATACACAATAAAGGACCACAGGGACACTGATTCGGTGGATAATATCTGCAACTCGTGGGCTCCCGCGGCGAAAACGGTGAGGTGTAAATGTTCCGTGTGGCGACAGGGTAATCCAGTATTAGAACTGAGACAAGAAGAGACAAACCCAGAGAGACAGCCACATAAAGAAACATTTCAAACTGTGACAGGGATGGAAGCGCATCACTAGTTGTTGCCTGATTCGGTGGCATGGACCTTTTTCTGATACAACATGTTTCTTTTTTGACAAGTATCTCAAGCAAAGCCAAGATACAACTGCAGTAGTCTCTCCCATCTGCTTTAAAAACTGCTCTTCGTTCGCATAATACGAGTCTCATTATTCACAACTGTCAGCGGAAACATGTCTTGTCAATGTAGGTATTTGGTATTGTATGTCTTTCATGGTTAAATGCACAAAATATGTATGCAATTACTGTCCTTTTTCAAAACGGTGACAAGTTTACATTCAATACAGTGAGTAAGTGAGTCTTTAGTAAAGATTTACAAATCAAATATCGGTGCTGCTGCAGACACGGCGACTGTTATCTTTGCTGATTAGTCAAATGGAAAGGCCATTGAATATTTAAGTAACTAAGTTTTTTGTGACTCACTAAGAACCAAAGAGAATGTCTTTTGTCATGTTGTCTTTGAATGTTGTGATAAAGGATCTGCGTAATTTAAGTGTTTATATATATCATTTCTGAATCTTTCACAGTTTTTATCAGTGAGGCTTGTCTGGGCTCTTTCACTGTGCCTCTGGTGTCTCTTTCTGGTCTCTCTCTGGTGTCTATCTGGTATCTCTTTTTGGTCTCTTTTGCTGGTCTCTGTCTCTGGTATCTCTTTTTGGTCTCTTTTGCTGGTCTCTCTTTGTCTCTGGTCTCTTTCGCTGGTCTCTGTCTCTGGTATCTCTTTTTGGTCTCTTTTGCTGGTCTCTCTGTCTCTGGTCTCTTTCCCTGGTCTCTGTCTCTGGTCTCTGTCTCTGGTCTCTTTCGCTGGTCTCTGTCTCTGGTCTCTTTCCCTGGTCTCTGTCTCTGGTCTCTGTCTCTGGTCTCTGTCTCTGGTCTCTGGCCTCTTGCGCTGGGCTATCTTGGATATTTCTTTCTGGTCTCTCTCTGGTCCCTGTCTGGTCTCTCTGGTGTCTATCTAGTTTCTCTCTCTCTCTCTTTCTGGTTTCTTTCTTTCTTTTTGGTCTCTTTTGCTGGTCTCTCTGTCTATGGTCTCTTTCTCGGGTCTGTCTGTATCTGGTCTCTACCCCTGTATCTCTCCTGCTGGGCTTTCTCTGGTGTCTCTTTCTGGTCTCTTTCTCTGGTCTCTGTCTCTGGTCTCTCTTGCTGGGCTTACTCTGATGTTTCTTTCTGGTCTCTCTCTGCTGTCTATCTGGTCCCTCTCTCTCTGTTGTCTCTCTCTGTTGTCTCTCTCTCTGTCTTTTTCTTTGGTCTCTATAGTCTCTCTTTGGTCCCCTTCTGGTCCCTCTAAGTGTCTCTCTGGTCTCTCTCACAATAGACAGTTAGCAGTACAGTAAAGTGACAGTAGTATAGGGAGGTGGTTGTATTTAAAGAACTGCCTTAATATGTATGTATTTTTTTATGTCAAGCAATGGAATATATTTAAATACAGCTAGCTTGATTCATTATGTTGAGCATCAAAAAAAGAAAGTCTAGTTTCTGATAAGTAGAGAAGTCTCTGATGTTGTTTGATTTTATCTAGTGTATTTTGCTTTGTGTTTAAATGTGACTCATGTCTTGTTTTTTTAATGTGCAAATTTGTCATTAAAAAATATATGTGTATTACCAATTAAAAAAAGCATTGTCAGTCAAAGTTTCATTTGTCCAAACCGATAAAAGACATTCAGATACTGTATTAAAAGTTCTGTGCTCTTCCTTTCTCCAAAACCTGCTCCTCAGCCTCAGACAGGGAGACTTTTCACCACAAATGGAAATCAATAATTAATCACTTATAACTTATTACTCATCTACTCTCAATATTTCAGCTGGTTACCATTATGAAGATTCCTCCCTGGGGCACCCCCATTGTGACAGCGTGAAATTTTGGGTTTTCTCCGAGGGGCTGTGATGTGTAAAAATAGAAGCTGTCACCGTCGCTTACCGCAAATGTCCAGCCTCTAAAACCGACAGCCTCCTCTCTGCCAAGCTCTCTGCAAAGCCAAAGCTCTTTTTCTTTTTGTCAAGAGATGGAGGAGTGTATTTTGAATAAATATCACGCATGCCACTTCTGATACCGCCTCTCAATATCCCCCAGAAACAGCCAATCTTATATGAAGTTGTCAATCCATGTGCCAAGAGAAATGTGCTTTTAGGCTTCACAGAATTTGCAATTTTGGTGAACCTGAAGTTTTTATGTTGAGGTCTCGGCTTGTCTTACTGACTGAAATGTGTCAGGGACAGAATTGGTGTCACGTTCGTATCACTTCATTTCACTGGAAATTTGGTGAACTTTGATTGTGTTACATCAACAATATAAGAGGGTAAATTGTCTTTGAATGTTTTCAAATAAATATGATAAAACAGTTGCTAAAAGCCCCACAGAAAGGGACAAAAATAAAGCAGACCAAGCTCAAAATAAGGTTGGAAATGTGTCTGTTTATCTCCACTATCCTGTAAGATCCTAGTTTGTAGTCTATTTCACATTTTAATGAGAGGTTTAAGCCCAATACTTTTATGCTACTCTCACTGCAAAAAAATGACAAAACATGAGGTAGTAATTGCTAGAATTTTTATCTTAATTTGAGTACATTCTGTTTGTCTTAAAACCAGATTTGCCATGGGGAAAAGGCCCTTTGGTTTTATTTCAGGAACTTTTACTTTATTTTTTTAACTTCAAGGGACACATTTCTTGTATTGTTTAAAAAAAAAAAACAAGATCACTTTGCTTCACTTCAGGGTTTTACCTGCTGCAGTTTCCTCCCAGCTCTCCTCGAGACCATGGTCGCCTCCGCTTCAGGTGCCCTTCGGGGGTGCAGGGGCCGCGGCGCCGTTACCGTCACCTTCACCGTTACTGCCGCTTCAGCCCAGGACAGCCTCACAGCTCAGAGTGTTGCACTCAGCCTGTGCGCCCCGTGCGTCGGGGCTTTAAGAGTGCATGGCCAGTGCCCCTCTCTTGCTCACACCGTGGGTTCCCGAGGCCTCTCCTGCCTCTGCGACCACTATCTCCCAACCGCACTTCCCCGATGCCATCCGCTCCATTATTTCCCAGTCCGCTCCTCAACATGAGCTTGTTTTGATCTACTTAAACCATTTGAAGGAAGGGGGTTATTTCCTGTTTCAACAATGTAATTAAGAAAAAGTCCCAGAGTTTGTTTTTCAATGTGCACGTCAGAAAAGAAAATAGAATGAGCGGAAGGACACAAACCCATTTTGCCAAATTTGAGCAATTTTTGACTTATTTTCATCACTGCACGGTGTTTGAGTGGATAGCACTATCGCCTCTCAGCAAGAAGGTCCTGGGTTCGAATCCCGGTCGGAACAGGGCCTTTCTTAGTGGAGTTTGCTTGTTCTCCTCGTGTCTGCGTTGGTTTCCCCTACCACTAAAAACATGCACAATAGGTTTGAATGGATGGTGTTAATTGGGGCTGATGGTCCAGTGTGTTCGGCGACTCGCTTCCGTCATCACCGTGTGTGGAATGATTGGAACAATATCTGAACTCTGAACATTGTGAAGCGCTTTGGGTGACCTTGGTCTGTAAAATGCGCTATATATATAAACATTACTTACTTTTTGTGTACTTTTTCTTTTTAATTATCTTTGACAACAATCAAATGGCACACCATCATCTGAAACGGACATAAAAATGAAACATCAAACGTTCTCATTAAAGTGTATTATATAGAAAATCAAAGACTGCTCCAAAAATATCTCTTCACTGTATTTTGACCAATTAGGTGATATTGGACCATTTCCAAAGGCGCACCAAACAACATCTCAAGGCACAAAAGAGGCCATGATTGGAGAAAACCCCGTTCTATATGTCGAATATACAAAATTGTTATTCTCAAAGACTGAGAGGGCATAATGAAGTGGGCGTTGACTTTGCAATCATGAAAGTTTTCAGACCACGTCATCCATTAATTCAACAGTATTCCTTCCACTGCCTCCGCGTCCCAAAGACCCTGATCAAAGCAAATCTCAGCTAAAACTTTGTGCACCCCTGTGTAACACAAACATGCTTACTTCTGCAAAGGTTTTTATTATTTATTTTTTCCAGCCGGTCGTCTTGGGGATGGTAATGCTCTGAAAAACAGTCTTGGTTATTTACTGTAATACAATGAAAATGGGCTTTAATAGGCTCCATCTGTCTTTCTGAGGACAACAGCACTAAAAGGTACAGTACAGCAGCGCCCTGAGGGAGAAAGAGCACAGGCCGAGTGCTGAAGAGGGAGGACACGACAAGACGCTCCAAACTTCACAATCTATCTGCCTCTATTAAAACAAGAGTCCTTCTCCATAAATATTACTCAGAGAATCCCACAGAGCTGTCCGTGCGTAACACTTGCATCATAATCTATTACGGAGCAGACATAAGCAAGACTGCATACAGCTGTTGATTCTAACATGCGCTAATCTCACATGGCAAAACCCACATCACGTCATTCTCGAGTTGTTAGGCGCTGGTTTTGTCAAGTGCCTCGTAGCCGTGGGTTTTAATAGCGACGCGTCTGTTTTAAGGTTTTTTGTGTGCTGAAGGCGGCCCCTGAAGGCTTATGGCTTCCTGTGTGGGATAGTTAAATGAGAGACAGGAGTGAGGAAAGTTTGCAAGTTGATTTTTACTTTTGCTGTATCACTGTTTTGTACAACTGAGGGGAGAGGGGTCTTGATTTAGGCAGGCCGCCGCAAGTGCCTGTTGTAAAAGGCTGCCGTAGTACCCTCTAACTGGATTTCACCAAATGACATTTTTATGGATATGTTTTGGCTCTAAGTTTTAGAAGCAATGTGTTGACATTTAGCGTCAATATGTACACAGTAAAATGCTGGAACTCCATTCTTTGCTCTGACATGGAAGATGTTGATCCAAGATGGCGCCCTATTCAAATGAATGGCTTGTGCTCAGTAGCGCATGGAACATCACAGGCGTTGACAAATAGCGGAACTTGCCTATATTTGGGCATCGTCTGGTCCTCCCGATTCTGGGCAGTGGACGAGCTCCGTTGCGCCAAATACGCATGTGTGGCTCTCATGCACATGCACAGAGGGGGCTCGGCAGCGCTTTGACCAATCAGTGCTGCTGATCAGAGCAGCGGTATAGAGCGGAGCCAGAGCGGGAAGGAAAGGAATTTGTTGCAGTAAAGTGTGGATTTAAAGAAAACCAAAGGATTTAAGAAGAAAGGTCAGGATGACAAGGGACACAAAATCCAATCTTTATGAAAGCTTTAGGTTTTCTGTCAGCTGAGGTCGAGCTGTTTCAGTTTACATTGAGATCTATGGGGAGATTTTCTGGGTAGCCCACATGAAGTTAGTCAGCAGTACCACGGGCGACCCCTGTGCTCATGGGTGGGACAGCATTGAGCTAGTAATACCGTTATTACAGTTATTATCATAGATCCATGCATGGAAGCTACAAGTTAAGGTAAACACATGGGTCTTTCATAATATCTGGATAGGGTATTACTGGCTTATAGCTGTCCCACCAATGGGCACAATTGAACTGCTGCATACGTCACCGAGCCACAGGACGCGATGACACATATTATATTATTATTATTATATTATAATATGATTATATTATTTCCAAAAATAACCACAATCTACAAATGATAACCAAAATCTAAGTTGTAATCAATTAGCTGTCGAGTTAACCACAGGACATGTTAACGCCGGCATGCGCAAATACGTTTTTTCACATTCTCCTGTGGGAGGGGCTGCCCGCGGCTATTTGGAAAAAGCCCCAGTTTCAACGGCAGAGATAGTTGTGACCAACTCTGTTAAAATGTACAGTCTATGGTGTCGATATTGGAAATATTGTTGGATATGGCATGGCACGGCATCACCTTCATGAAGAAGCCAGATTGCATCAGACCTCTGAAGCTAAGCAGGACCTGGTTAGTATTGTGATGGGAGACCTCTGGAAACACCAGGTGCCGCAGTTGGGGCAGGTGCAGCTGTAAAGTGCCAAACTGTGGTTGTGTCCTTTGGCAAGACATTTCACTCACATTGCCTAGAATGAGTCTGGTGAATGGTTGGTGGTGATCGGAGGGGCCGATGACACAAACTGGTTGCCTCACTTCTGTCAGTGTTCCCCAGGACAGCTGTGGCTACAGTAGTAACTTTTCACCAGCGTGTATGGAGTTGTTCTGTAGCCACTTTCAGAAAAAGATAATTCTGGCATAAAGGCAGGAATACTTTTGGAAAAAATCAGCCTCATGAAATCCCATTTTCAGACTGGAATATTGAGGTTTTATTTATGTCGTAGTGAGTGGGTATATGTATTTCTTACACCTCCACCCCGTTTTGTCAATACAGGTGTAATATTGAACATGATTCTCATTATTATCTTTTGGCTCCTGCGGTGAAATGCAGCCAGGTTTGCAACCACAGCTAACACATTATTTACCTCTGAAATGTGCTCACTGGCTGCCATCCAAATTCAACAGGGACGCAAAAGAAAAAGAAGAAGGATGGCGTAGAATGCTAACGTTCTCATTTAGTTTGAAATAGTCCAAGGAACATTGTCATAAAAGAGACTTGATTCACTATGAAACATAAAAAGAAATGTTATCTCGAGCGCAGAGGCCCCACTGAGATAGTAGCAGATATACAAAGTGAAGGTCATTCTTCAAAGGCCTGAAGTCCTACGAAATAAAACAGAGAGAGCGCTGGATATACCTTATATTGAGAGGATATATAAAATACAGAGATGAGAAGATGTTGTGCAGTCGTTAGGAGGGGGTAAATAGTAAAAGTTAGCTATTAAACTTGTTTACAGCCACATCACGTATTATGATTTTACAAAAAACATAAAAGATAATGTTCCGCCGACAGAGTGTGTGTCTATAAAATGCAAGGATAGAATCAGGTGAGCTCAGTGCTGGTAGAAGGGTTCTTATACATGAGGCTGACAAATATTATTTGCCAGATTCGCAAAGGCCTTCTTGACCCCGCTAAATAAAAGGTTTCAAGTGAAGTCAAATATATACAGTATCACACCTCACTTGGAACTAAATGAATGTGTTTGCTCCATACTGCCCGGGTTTCAGTCATGGCATTACATGGAGTCGGGTGCGAGATTGATTTCGGGTATTGATTTGATTGAGAATATACATTTAGCTTTTGTTGTGTCTGCAAAAAAATGGCTATTTCAGATTTGAACAGGATTTATCTTAAGTACAGATGCATTACGATATAAGAATTGGGGAAACATAAAAATCATTGTAGAACCCTAAACACAGGTAGATCTAATATACTTGATGGAGATTGGTCATCCCGCCCCCATGGACCAATAGCTGTGTTATTATCGCATTTTCTGTGTTCGAACTATCTGCTTTGCTGTGCCCTGTGTCTTGCTCCATTGCTCTACCAACTGAGCCACTGTCACCCCAGATCTAATGCAATAGTGAAAACACATTGTTTATTTATTTATTGATTTATTTTATTCCATTCTGTGAGGATGCAGTGCTGTGCTTGTGGCTGTTTAGATCAATATCTTTATTGAATATACTTGCCCTCTGTAATAATGCATTATTACAGTATGGCATTTTTGTATTATAGTCTAAAAATGGACTGGTGACGTTTGGAAAAAAGATTTAACCTAAAGCACACAAAACAACAGACACACACACACTCAGAGACACACAATGCATTTTTGCAGCTGATTATGTCTGTTACTTACAAGAGCGTGCAAATGTATCATATTAGTATCAAAAATCAGCCCTTTATCAAAGTCAAGAATTCTGAGGGATCTCTTTAAATAATGTAAACTAATTAAACTTGTATCCATCCTTTGCATGATTGAAATAAACCCCTAAATAAAATATATTCACGAGCTCCTCCCTGACACACGTCCTCTTGAAAGTGTCCGGTGACTGACAGCTTTAAACATTTCACAACATGTGGCGTTGGTGGAAAACAACTATAACCTCAATTTGAATATCCTCCAGCGTTGATAAGAAGGGGCTGGTTTGATGTGACCCGACCCCGCTGGTTGACTTGTGCACCGCTTGTTGACAGACATCAGCTCAAAGTGGAGATGAGGAGCCGATAGCACACCTGAGGCTTCCCCCTATATCTGCGCTCCGGCTCAACATTCTGCCTATGCAAATCACCGCTGCGTCTGCTTTGTGTGGCCCGGTCTGTACACTGTCTTTGTCTGCCGCCTGTGATCTCACAAACACACACACACATACATACATGTACCTG
Source organism: Knipowitschia caucasica (assembly GCA_964034765.1). Lineage (NCBI taxonomy): Eukaryota > Metazoa > Chordata > Actinopteri > Gobiiformes > Gobiidae > Knipowitschia > Knipowitschia caucasica. Next base: position 32,350,324 of record OZ035828.1, on the reverse strand, counting down.
CACAGTCGTATCACATGGAGAAACTGCAGGAAACTGAAAACCCAGGTAGCAGCAGCAGCAGGCCTGTCACAACACAATAATTACTGTATTGACTTTTCTGTAGGAAATAGATCAAACTGTGATGGGATGGATTTTTCTATTTCTGTATTTGGTTTTATTTTGTCAGTTCTGTGGTCTTGTTTTAGTTTGACTCTCCCCTGTGTTCATTTTCTGTCCTGCCCTAATGTGTTGCACCTGTGTCTATGCTACATGTACCTGTGCTCGTCTCCCGTTGTTGCCATGGTCGTGTTATTTCATGTTGGACTTTTATTTATCCTCAGTTAATCATTATTGTTTTGCATTACAGCAGCTGTAGTTTCGAAAGGATTTTACAAAGTTGTCTATTTTCCAAAAACAGATCAGAGAATTAGACCGTTTGAACACAGAAAATACAATACTAACAAATATTTCAAAGCCATTGGTCCAAAGGGAGCGGGATGACCACTGTTGTTAACACTAGAACTCTCAGAGCAGTCAATCTGATTGCTTTTCGTTTTGGATGCGTAAATGTATACTTGTTTGGATTTGAAAACGTTGTGACTTTTCATGTCTCTATGTAGCTTATGTCTATGTCATTATCTGAACAGTCCCAGACCCTGGTCCTAACAGTCCCAGACCCTGGTCCTAAAAATCCCAGACCCTGATCCGAACAGTTCTAACTCTGTTAGAAGACTTAGATCCCAGTTGCCTCGGTTACGGCAACCATATACTTTACAAATAGACTGTATTGTTTCCCTGAAAGTCAGTGAAGACTGCTGACTGTCAGCTGTGTTTGTGGCAGATGCTATGCAGGCTGATGCATTTCTTCTGTTCCTTTTTAGGTATTTTCGTAGGAATCAACACCCGTTAGATAATTTTATTTTAGCAAAATAGAGACTCCATTAGTTCTCCACTTGATACAAGCAGTTGCTACAACGGCACACACAGAAAATAAGAATTTTGACTCAGAATCTGCCCATTAAGAATGGTTCTTAATGGGCAGATGTACTTCTTTTGCACCACCGTGTAATGTCAGCTGCAACCCAGTAATACAAACAAAAATTGGTAAAACCTTCCTGAAATAATTACTTTTAGTAAAACTGGTGGAGGGGATTTTTTTTTTTTAATCCATTGTTAGTAGTTTCAGAATTGTAGTCCTATCGTTAAGACAAGAACACAAATATCATCATTATTTACTATAGTGCAGTGGGCGTCTATAGATGCAGCACTTGCTGTTGAGAAAATGTGTTTGAAGGTTGAGCGTACAAAGACTGTAAAGTTCTAGAGACGAAAAATAAATAAATAAATAAAATAAAAAATAAACTAATTGTTGTCTGTTTAGTTAAAGCAGAAGTAGGCAATTTTGTTGTATTAATATAAGTCTTAAATAGTTATATCTTCCGATAGCCATCACTAGTGTTTCTCATGTTTGGACAGAAACACGGATCTCTCAATTACTTCACTCTGCTCTTAGGCGTATTTATAAAAATTCTTCTACCCTACAGTTATTATCCAATCAGGAGAGAGAACGGTATAAGTGAAGTTTCTATATATGTGTGCACGCGCACTCTCCAAAACAATGGCGGAGAAACCAAAGCAGATTTCAGTGCTGCTGCAGACGGCTTACACTAAAATACACGTCCGGGTGGTCAATAAGGCCCAAAACAAGTTCTACGTCATGGTGCTACGTCCCTTAGGACTTCGCTAGTGGGATATCACTCGTGACCCCCAGGTCACACGCCAGAGAGATCAAAATAATTTGCTCCAATCACCAGCCACCTTCCTCTATAAATGCCCCTGCACAAGGCCGCACCCCCTCTTTCACTCTGGCGCCGATTGAGATCTACATTTCAATTTACCTGAGGAAAGATGTCTTCTGATGCTCGTCCGAGTTCCCCTTCGCCATCCGGCGTCGGACGTCGTCGTTGCTCGACTTGTCGGGTCAAGCTCCAGCGCAAGGACCAGCACTCCAGCTGCTTCGTGTGCCTGGGTTCGGGCCATGCGGCGTTGAGCGCCACCTGCGCCTCGTGTCTCGCTCTCCCCAGGGAGGAGAGTGAACGCAGGCGCGCGTTCTTCGCCGCTACAGCGCCCCGTCCGGACTCCTCTCAGGACGAGGAGTCTGTGATTGACTGGGCCCCCCTCGACCTTCCACCCGTGCCCGCGGAGTGGGGTGACTGCGAGGACGGAGAGGTGTCGGAGGTCGGCTCTCTCCTCACGCTGGACGAGGTGGTGTCCAACCCGGAGCCGGACCGCTTCCCGCTGGACCACATGCCTGGGCTCTACTCCACGGCGGCGGCCATCATGGATGCCCCCCTGCCTCCGCAACCGAACCAGAGGGTGGAGGACTTCACCTCTGGTTACGCCACCACTCGAGGGAGGAGGAGGGCGCAGCCCACGTTGTGCCCGCGGATGGACCCGATCGTCCATTACGCGACACGTGAGTGGCCAAAGCCCCTAGCGGCCAAGAGGCCCGCTTTGGGGTACGGCATGTACTGTAACGTGCAGGACTGGTCCTGGACCGGCGGGGTCCCGGACATCGAGGACTCGGTTCGAGCGGCCCTGCACCCCTCCGCATCCGTGTGGCCCGGCACCAGACCTCTCCTTCCCTCCGAGCGGGACAGGATGTCTTTGGCGATGCACGATAGATGTTACGCCAATGCGGCTCAGGTCGTCGCGGTGGCTAACAACATGGCCTTCATCACGGGGGCCCTGGATAGGTCGCTTTCTTCTGGCCAGGCGCTCAGTGGAGACACCTTATCCCAGGCGAGGACCACTTCAGCGGCGATCCTGCGCATGTGCCAGGCGCTAGCTGTCGATGGCGGCCGCACGATGGCAGCAGCACAAGTCGGGGCCAGACACCTCTGGCTGGGGCTGGCGAACATCAGAGAGGCGGAGAAGAGGCAGCTGCTGGACCTGCCCATCTCCCAAACGTCGCTCTTCGGTCCGGAGATGCAGACCCTGATGACTAGGCTGGACACCGCAGCTAAGGACTCTGCTAGCTTAGCCCAGCATCTAGCTACGAGGCGCGAGGCCCGCCCACCAGCGCGGAGCCGAGACAGAGGCAGGGAGCGCTCGCCCGGCAGGCGCCCCGGACCATATCCACGCTCCGTGGTTCATCGTTCCCCAGCGACGAGGCCCCCGGGCCCAGACAGGCACACGGGAGGCTCGCGGGACCAACGCACCCACCGACGACCTCCCTATGGCAGAGGAGGTCGGGGTGGGAAGAATTCTTTCAATAAAAGCCGTCCGGCATTTCATCAGTACTCGCTGTCTGAGTCTCATTGTTGGGGTATGTAACATGTCAAATGATCTGAATTCTGATTGTGTTACTTCTCGAGCATATAACGTGGCGCCGCTAGGCCTGCAGCCCCCAGAGAAGGGCGTGCAGCGTACTACGCGGGCCACGAGCTCCGATTCACGGGTTCATGTTTTGCCCTCCCGGAGAGAGGTCAGGCGGAGGGATCTGGTGAGTGATAATGTGTGTGCTCCGGCCGAACGCGTGTTAGCATCTCTGAGCTACAAGGCTAACACGGGGTTTCCCACTCCAGGGGCTTGCCCCCCCCCTCCATGAGGCAAGAGCCAGGGGGGGGCACAGCAGCCGAGTCACGTGTGGTGAGCAGTCCCGTACTTATGACGTCGGGCCTGCAGAACACGTGACCGCCCCCGGCGCTCACGGTGTGACGCAGGGGCCCCCCCGGCCCTTTCAGCCACCCCCCCTCCCTGCTAGGAACACCAGGAGAGGGCGGGGCCGTGACGTCTCGTGTTCCAGCTCCCGTTCCGCCCCTCACAGACTTCTACAGCATCTGGAGGGAGCAGGGCCTACTGACAGATATTTGGCTGGAGAAAACTTTGCGCAGGGGTTACGCACTGCAATTTTTCCGAAAACCACCACCATTCCGAGGCGTACGGGCAGTACGCTCTCAGGTACGGGGATCAATAGAGGCACTACAAGCGGAGGTCTCCTCTCTGCTGAGTCGAGGCGCAGCAGTGGAGGTAGACCCGCAGGACGCCACCAGGGGGCTGTACTCCCCTTACTTCTTAGTGCCAAAGAAGTCAGGCGGGGTGCGTCCCATTCTGGATCTGCGCGTGTTAAACGAGTGCATTTCAAAACGGCAGTTTCGGATGCTGTCCACAAGGCAGCTCCTCGAGTGTGTCAGGGAGGGAGACTGGATGACATCCATAGACCTGACAGATGCGTACTTCCACGTGCCCATAGTACCAGAACACAGGAGGTTTCTGCGTTTCGCAGTGGGAGAGAGGAATTACGAGTACTGCCGTCTACCCTTCGGGTACGCACTCGCGCCTCGGACTTTTTCCAAATGTGTGGAAGCAGCTCTGGAGCCGATCAGACGCGCGGGGGTAAGAATATTAACCTATATAGACGATTGGTTAATACTGGCTTCATCCAGGGAAGTGGCCGTGAGCCACACGCACTGGGTCCTGTCCCACATACAGCGTCTGGGCTTTGTGGTGAACAGGGAGAAGAGCAAGCTGCAGCCGGCTCAGCGCATGATTTATCTCGGTCTGCAGCTAGACTCTGTGACATTCCGTGCTGCATTGTCCGTGGACAGACGGATGAATATTACCCGTCTGGCCCGGGAGCGCTCGGCGCCTCAGGTCCCTGCTGGGAATGATGGCGGCGGCTCATGCTGTGGTGCGGCTAGGCTTTCTCCACATGAGGAATTTTCAGAGGTGGTTCTCGCACCTCAGGCTTCACCCCTCCCGGGACGGGGGGAGGCTGATCTGGGTTCCCCAAGTGGCAGCATCGAACATCAGGTTCTGGCTCACTCCGGGTCTATTGCGGGACGGAGTGACTCTGCCCTGCGCCGTGTCTCACGTCGAGGTGTTCACGGACGCGTCGCTCGAAGGATGGGGCGGGGTCCTCGGCCAGAGCTCTGTAGGAGGCTGCTGGTCGGACTCAGCCCGTCACATCAACCTGCTGGAGATGGAGGCAGTGCACAGAGTACTGCTGCACTTTGCCCCTCAGCTGCAGGGGAGACACGTGATGGTGCGCTCAGACAACACCACAGTGGTCTCCTATCTGAACAGGCAGGGGGGCACCAGGTCCCCCGCTCTCCGTCGCATGGCAACGGTGACGCTGCTGTGGGCGGCGCTTCACCTCCTGTCTCTCAGGGCGCGCCACGTCCCGGGGGTTCGGAACGTGGGACCGACAGGATGTCCAGGGGGGGCCCACTCCAGGACGAGTGGGGCCTGGCCCCACGGGTAGCTGCGGAGATCTGGCGAAGGTTCGGCCGTCCAGTGGTCGACCTTTTTGCCAGTGCAGAGAACGCACAGTGCCCGTCCTGGTTCGCCTTAAGGGCCGCGGACGAGCCGCCTTTAGGCGTGGACGCTCTGGCTCATTACCCATGGCCAGGCGGCCTGTTGTACGCTTTCCCACCGGTGCGTCTCCTGCCGGTCCTGCTGCGGAGGATCGAACAGGAGAGGAGATCGGTGATCCTGGTGGCTCCGGACAGTCCGCATGCCCGGTGGTTCCCCTTCCTGAGGGGCATGGCGGTGATGGAGCCCTGGGCCCTCCCGGACGAGCCGGGGGCTCTAGTCCAGGGGGCAGGAGCCCTGTTTTCACGTCCGATAATCGGCCGCAGGCTCTGGGCTTGGAGGCTGAGAGGCGGAGCCTCGTAGACCTGGGTCTTCCCCCTGCGGTGGTGGAGACCATTCAGGGAGCGAGGGCGCCGTCCACTGTGAGGGCCTACGCCACGAGGTGGAGGCTATTCAGTGTCTGGTGCGATTCCCGTTCCTGGGATCCCAGGTGTTGCCCGCTGGAGGGGGTCCTGGGATTCCTACAGGAGCTCTTCGACAAGGGGAGGGCTGTCGCTACCTTGGCGGTGTTCGCGGCAGCCATTACTTCGGGTCACGACGGATTCGGGGGGTTCACAGCCCGTTCTCATCCGTTGGTTAAACTTTTTCTGCGGGGGGCGCGCAGGAGGAGGCCCCCGCTCCAGAGAACGCCTCCGGTTTGGGACCTCAGGGTGGTCCTTAGGGGGCTGTCGGGTCCGCCTTTTGAACCGGCGGCGGAGGCGAGTCCCGAGTGTATCGCCTTTAAGACGGCCTTCTTACTGGCGTTGGCGTCTGCTAAGAGGGCGGGCGATTTGTGTGCGCTCTCCGTCCATGCGTCGTGCCTGTCCTTTGGAGAGGACGACGGCATGGTGGAATTGTGGCCCAATCCGGCTTTTCTCCCCAAGGTCATCACGTCGGCCTTTAGGTCGAGAGTCATCAGGATTAGGGCTTTCCATCCGCCGCCGCATGCCTCCCCCGAGGAGGAGCGGCAGCACCTTCTGTGTCCTATCAGAATGCTGAGGCATTACCTGGCCATGACGTCGTCATTCAGGTCGGGTGATCAGCTGTTTGTGTGTCTGGGCCCCAAGAACAGGGGCGCCCCGCTGTCGGCTCAGCGGCTGGCGCATTGGGTCGCCACGGCGGTGCGGCGGGCGTATCAGACGCAGGGTCTGGCCCCCCCGGTGGGTTTCAGGTCGCATTCCACGCGTGGCCTCTACGGCCCTTCTCAGGGGGGCGTCGGTCGAGGACGTTTGCCGTGCGGCTTCTTGGGCGTCGTCCTCCTCTTTCGTCCGGTCTTATCTTTCGGATGTGTCGGACCGGTCGGTGGCCCATTCCGTGCTGAGTGCAGCGGACTGAGTTAGACCGTTGGGTCCCTCCCCTGAGGGGGCCTTCGGTCTATTTTCCGCCCTGGTGCAGGAGCTCTTGGGAGAGGCATCCTACAGGTGCGGTACATTTTGTGTGTGTGGTCGGTCTGGTAGTCCACGTCAGGAGCTCTTGGGAGAGGCGTCCTGTGACTACGGATGACCTACGACTTGTGTTACGTGGGGGTATCCTTGGTAGGAGTGGCCCCGTAACACGCTTGTTTCTTCTGCCCTGAGTCCTCTCACGTTGTGAGGGTCTTGCTCGGGCGGAGCTCCAATCACCCTTCGCTGGCCTGCTGGGAGTACATTTTCCTACGGCCTCCGCGTTGTGTCCCACTAGCGAAGTCCTAAGGGACGTAGCACCATGACGTATAATTAATAGTTACTTAATGTAACTTAAGCTCTACGAATAGGTGCGTAGTCCCTTAGCTACGAGCCCATCAGGCCAGCCCGGCTTGGCAGAGTTCAAGAGGGGGTGCGGCCTTGTGCAGGGGCATTTATAGAGGAAGGTGGCTGGTGATTGGAGCAAATTATTTTGATCTCTCTGGCGTGTGACCTGGGGGTCACGAGTGATATCCCACTAGCGAAGTCCTAAGGGACTACGCACCTATTCGTAGAACTTAAGTTACATTAAGTAACTATTAATTCTTAAAGGCGCTATACCCGTTTCTGCAAGGTTTCAATGTTTAGCACCGCCCCCAACTCGCTCTCAGGCTTCGCATTTCCCCTACGCTCTCATAACACAGAGCCATCTAGCTCAATTTCCGATCTGATACGTATGCTAACATTAGCATTAACGCAACTTCTTGTAAGCTGTACAACAATCACTGAAGAAATGGTACAAAAGCAACGCACTGCTAACACAATATATAGATAAAAGAATACCGCTAGTTTCGCATCCGAATCTATTCATTAAAACAGAATATATTCTGATATTTAATTATAATTTATTATGCAGCTCCTCACAGCAGCAGTAGAACACTCCATTTACTTGAATGTAATTCTACCAATATTTTTTTTCTTGATAACAGAACTCTCAAACCAATAATGACCGCTGCCCTTTGACAATGCAATCTCTGTTTGTAATTCAGGTGTGAAATACTAACATTACTCTGCAAGTACAACGAGCCTTCAGCGCCTTTCACTGCACTGTGCAGCTTATCTGCACGCTGTTGTCTGTGCAGAGAAGCTAGCCACGCTTTATAAACAATACATATCAATCAATCAACGCCATTAAATGTTAATCGGACAATACAGTTTACATATACATCCTTAACACACATGCACGGACGTTTTCAGAATTTGTTGTTAACGTTTTCATGACCAAATTACTATTTTAATGTGACAAAAAGCGAAAGTAACCATTAACATGAAACGAACATTTTAGGACACATTTGAAGAGGATCTGAGGGATTTAGGTTGGGTATAAATGATTAACTCACCGCTGATGTTCAGAGTTCTTTGTTCAGTTTTCATGTAGTTCCAGAGAGTTTTTGAACTGGCTAGCTTAGCTGTTACCGGCCTAGCACGTCCCGGTGAAACCTTTGGGAGCCAACTATTTTATTTGCAGTCATTAAATACATTTCGAATTATAAGCGCTGTCTAATATGTGTTTGAATATATATTTTAAAAAAAGACAGAGAGGTACTTGATTTGAAAAACAAAAACGACGCAAGTTCCCTCCCCCTTCCTTTCTGATTGGTCTACACCTACGTTTCCGTAACACATTTAAATGTTGATGAGAGAACATATTATACATTATTAATAAACATGCACAGAGGTTTTCAGAATTATTATTAACGTTTTCATGGAAAAAATAATGATTTAATGCACACAAAAAAAACAATTGCGGCAAACCCGGAAGTAGCTATTATCATTAATTGAACATTTTAGGACACATCTGCAGAGGACCTGATTATGGATATAGGTTCAGTATATAAATGATTATGGATATAGGTTCAGTATATAAATGATTATGGATATAGGTTCAGTATATACATAAGTTCCTCAGCGTGGATGTTCAGAATTCTTTGTTCAGTTTTCATGTAGTTCCAGAGCCTAATGGAGGCTCCGTGAAAACAAACAACTGAGCATGCGCGTAGCTACGAGCATCAGCGCCGATGATTGACAGCCCTTGGCATGACTCGATTGGTTAACCTCGACGGCACCGTGGATTCTGAACTATAGCTAAGAGAAGTTTAGGCGGGACTTACCCGTAATATTAGAATTAATAAAATGACTTATTTGATAACAACATTTAAGGCCAGAAGGGCAATTTAATACAAATCTTAAAATTTGTAATTAATTTAGAGTTCCAGACTATCACTTTAAAGAGCTGAATATGAAGCGATAGGCAAATGATCTTTATTCAGCTTTTCTATGCAATATAAAAGCTACATTTTGGATCATATCTTTCCCATCTTTGCACAGACATACGGCAACAAATACTCGAATCCAATGCAAATCACAGCCCTTTCTTTGTAAAAAGACACGTTTTTTTTATTTAATGTGTGCCTTTCCTTTATCATTCCCCGCCACGGAGCCCCTGGAAATGAAAAGCAATGCAAATACAGCACGACTTTTAAGGGGTCCTGCCGATAAAGGGAAAGGAGAGCAAGGGGGGGTGGGACTGTAACGCTTCAGCCGCTCCAGTTCAGCCCCGACCGAGCCATGCAAATTATACCTGCGATGGTGAGAGCGGAGCCCAGAGCCGCACAGGCGCAAAGCTGGGCATGGAGATAGGCAAATCTCTCCGCAAGCAGGGTTAATTGGTAGAAAATGTCCATTGAAAGGTTGGGGGAGTAAAAAAGGTTGTAAATTCTCATGTGAAAAAGGGATGTGTATTTCATGCTCTGTTCTAGTGAGGGAAATACAGCCGTTCTAACATTCTTGCTTTTAATAATAACAATAATAATAATGTCTCAGTTGTATATAACACTTAATGGACACTTACAGCCGCTTCACATGTCATTATCATTCAATCCATGCACGGTGGTGACACTACTTTTGAATAGTCACAGCTGCCCTGGGGCACACTAACAGTAGCAAGGAAATCAGTATGTGACATCGGTACTTCCCACCACCACCGATCATTCACACATTTCAGATTCATTTCTAGGCAATATGGGAGAAGTGTCTTGCCTAAGGATACTACCGCAGTTCGGCATTTTACAGCTACGACCTGCTACTGTTACATCTGGTGTTCCCAGAGGTCTACCATCAAATTATTTGCCTGGACCATCCCTGCTTAGCTTCAGAGGTCTGACACATGCAAGTAAGGCCACGATCTAGTAATTCGGTTTTGGTGATGTGTTGTACAGTCGATTCGGATTCACCTAGACTGAAATGTTCTCAATACTTTTATGACTGCTCTGTATGTGTTTTTTACAGTGTGTGTCCTTGTCCCAGGACGCCAGAAATAGAAACAGAAATGCAGAAATGTTCTTGGATATTTACCCACATTAGCCATGAAATATATAATCTAATCTAAGCATTGAATTAATATTAAAAAGTGAGTCAAAAAAAAAAAAAAGGCCATATAATGAAGACTTAGCCTCTCATGGTTAATCTATCTTCTGGCAGAAATGGGTCTTTTATGGCCCCAGATAGACGGCAGGGAATCCTCAGCTCAGAGACGGACAAGCGCTCACATCTCCTCGTCCTCTCCCCAGTGTGAGTCCCTGCGGTGTGTGGCCTCCGTGATTCTATCCATGTAAAAATCCTGCTGTGTGTGACTGGTCAGCGTGCAGGGGTAGAAGTGGGTCAAGTGACAATTGTAAGATTTTTTTTTGTCAGTGCAAAAACCTAAATCAAAATCCTGAGAATTCCTTTTGTATTAAACAGAAACTAAGAGAAACTAAAATTCAAAGTGAAGTCAGTTGTGGAGAAGTCTGCAATAATAAACTTAAAGAAAATGATCATGACTTAACATATTTCAAACATTTTCTCCAGACTATTCCACTGGTTTACAAAAATGTGCGGATAAGGAGCCGGCTGCAAAGTTACATCAATCTTTCTCTCTCTCTCTTTCCCTCTTTTTTTGTACTTTTTAGCTTATTTATTCTAACTTTTCTACACCTGTTACAAATACAGTAGTAGTAGTTGTTGTGGTACTGCAGTTGTTATTTATGAAAATGAGCTCAGAGATTCTATTTTAATATATTATTTTGCCATTCAATCCTACTGTTCATTTAATTCAGTGATTCCCAAACTTTACCCATTGGTACATAAACAAGGAGATACATACACATTTTGTTTTCAGAGTCCATTGCAATTTATTTCACACATTGTAATTCATATAAACCTCAGCCCTAACTGCAGATTGTAATGTTGAGATGGCCACAGTACCACAACTGTTTATTACAGGGATGAGAATGGGACGTTTCAAAGAAGTCTGAAATGTATAATGTCAAGTCAGCCAATGGCTGTCATTATTTCTGTTTGATTTGTTCGCATCATTTTACTTTTGTGCACAACCAACATGAACTGTGAATGCAACGGGAAAATGTAGGTACCCCAGCTTTAACTACAAGTTTAGTTGCGCTTCAAGAGGAGACACAGGGGAGACGTGGACTGTTTCTTGCAGCACTGTATTAACTGCGTGCACAGGTTACACAAAGACACGCACAGGTTGTGTGCTTACACAGGTTACACAAAGACACGCACACAATAAGCAGAGTATGGTCCTGTGCGTGTGCATGGTCTTGGGCCATGGCCACGTTGCAGCTGCATGCTTCTGTGTTGTTATCAAAGCGGCGCACAGCTGCTGGACGCAGGAACCACTGTCAAAAGCATTCACAGCTGCCTCAGAAAGCTGCAGCCACGGAGGATGCAGAATCCCGTTCAGTTCATACAGCAAACAGCAGGAAGGGCCACACGACCGCACGTTCCCCCCGCCAACATTTCAGATGTATACATTTCACAAAAATGTTTTTGTATGAGGCTCACAGGCTGGCCCTTTGGGCATTGCCCGGGACGCCCAATGGCCAGTCCAGCCCCGTTGCAGTGTCATTTAACCTATTGAATCTGTGTTCATTCTTTTGTCCCGCAATCCCCTGCATCGGCTCTGCGCACTCCGCATTTTGGGAACCACTGATTTAATTTTTTCTGTTCACAAGAAACAAAACCATTCACAAAGTTTTGCATACTCTTTGTCAATACACATCATCTATGGTCTAATTCTTTTCTCATTGATCAGAAGTGATGGAAATATACAAAAAGAAACGCATGATAATTTAGGCTAATCTTGTTTTATAGGTGCACTTTATTAATCCCCGTAGGGCAATGCATCCTCTGCATTTGACCCATCCTGATGCCGCGATGACTCAAGTCAGGAGCAGTGGTCGCCGTAGTAACAGCACCTGGGAACCCATTTCCAGATGTTAATGCTCGCCTTGGTCAGGACCGCAGTTGGAGGATTTTAGCTATTGTACATGTTTTTAGTGGTTTTTTGGGAAACTGGAGCACCTACGCAGGCACAGGGAGAACATGCAAACGCTACTCAGAAAGTCTTTGGGTGGAAACTCTTCTCCAAAGTTATTTGTTCAAAACTTTTGTTCAAAACTCAAACTTCTTTCTGTAATTCGCTTTAAAATGAGACCAATATATGATGTATAGTCATTCCACACAAAGTGGTATATGCATAACCGTTGTTAGCTACACTGTATAATTGAGATGATTACGGCTTACGGCCCATTTCAAAAATATATTTTATTTGGGGTTTTTCAAAGCCGTGAGTCAATTATCAACACTCTCACAAATAAAGGCGTGATTTATCTTGCGTGTAATGAGTCTGTTACATTAGTTTCACATTGTACGTTTCACAGAAGCAGATTGATTTTTGCCACCTGCATGTGAAAGTCAGATGTTGTCAGACTCTGGATGCTAAGCAGGACAGGGCCAGGCTTGTATTGTGATGAGAGACCTCAGGGAACACAGGTACTACAGTGAGGTGGAATAAATCACCCACAATGCCGAGTACAAGTCTGGTGTGTGCATGAAAGATTGGTAGTGACAAGAGGGGCCGATTACAGACTGGTGACCCCCCATGTGTCAGTCTGCCTCTGGTCATCTGTGGCTGCTGTGGCAATGCATCATAACCTTGTATGGATTGAAAGAATAATGCAATTTGAAGCATTTTTGATTGTCCCAAAAATCTCAATATAAAAGCAATAAATTATTATTATTATTATTATTATTATTATTAGCAAGGCACCCGGAAAAAGGTGCCTTGCCTTCTCCGGGTGGGTGGAGAGGTCCTTCCTCAAGTGGAGGAGTTCAAGTATCTCGGGGTCTTGTTCACGAGTGAGGGAAGGATGGAGCGTGAGATTGACGGTCGGATCGGTGCAGCGTGCGCAGTGATGCGGTCGCTGTATCGGACCGTTGTGGTCATGAGCTTTGGGTAATGACCGAAAGAACGAGATCGCGGATACAAGCGGTCGAAATGAGCTTCCTCCCCAGAGTGGCTGGGCGCTCCCTTAGAGATAGGGTGAGGAGCTCAGTCACACGGGAGGAGCTCGGAGTAGAGCCGCTGCTACTCCACGTCGAGAGGAACCAGTTGAGGTGGCTCGGGCATCTGTTCCGGATGCCCCCGCGACCCGGCAACGGATGAAGCGGAAGAAAATGGATGGATGCATGGATTATTATTATTAACTCATTAACTCACTGATTCTCAAGATCCACAGAATATTTAATGCTAAGAATATGTGAAATATGAAACCGGATTCTGAAATATGGGATTGCTAACTTTCATCAGCAAAAATAAGTTTGTTTCTAGCTATTTTTGATCTCCAGTCGCATAGAGGGAAGTTTGACAGAAATCTCCAGTCTCAAATAAATACGTCCATGGCAGTCAATGAGTTAACACTAATCTAATTTTCCAAGTTTCACCTGTATGTGTTATGTTTTAATAATAACACACATCATACAAACCCACGTTGCATTTAACCAGTTGGAGAAGCGCGTTTTAAAGACCAGCTCCATCAATGCCATTATTATGTAAAAGCCATTTCCTCTCTGGGGATAGGACAGTTGACCTTGGGAGAATCTGATATCCGTTATAAACACTTATGCTTTAAATGTCACCTTAAACACTAACATCTGAGAGCACTCTATTTATCCTGTCATCTATGGTTTATTTTTGCAGTGACCTTTGGGTGCGAGTTTCCTGTAGGCTACTGTGCGGATCGCAGTAGTTTTGGGTCTCCTCACCGCAGATGACATCAAGTGCTCCCTGGTGTTACACGCTGGCTCTAGAGGTGCAGTCAAAAGAGCATCAGGCAAATAAAAGTTAAAATAATGTATTAACAACAGCAAAAGTCTCAGTCTTAGAACCAACTCCTCCCTTCCTACGGTTGAGCACATAACCTGCGAGAAGAAATACTACTCCTGCTCTTGAAAAACCATTTAAAGAAGTCCTCTTTACTTCTAACTCTTTCAAAAACTGCTCATCCTCCAATATTATTTGATTTTCTCTAAGATGAAAGATAAGATAAACTTTATGGATCTCACAATGGACAATGGAGAAATGTACATGTCACGTCTGGCTTGGATAGAATCACTCGGGTTGCGTAAAAAGACAGGAAGTGTGCAAACATGTATAAAATAATGAAAATATCGTCTCTTTCAATCAGACTGAGCTGAGGAGAAGCCCGCAGGTCTGCGGAGGGTTGAAGCAGGCCCCTCTCAACTCATTCAGCTCTCACCATGTCCTAGTATGTTCCTTCAAATGTCTATTTCAACCACGGGTGTCAAGACCATAAAATACAGCTAAACTCAATAACTGTCCTTTGGTGAATTTATCAAATAGCCGCACAGATGGTGACTGAACAAAGTCTGCCACCGTAGCCATAGTCATAGTTACCTAATCACTAGGCAAAATACAAAACAAAAATCCTCAAAAAATTCACAAAAAAGTGTCCCAAAACACAGAAAAGAGGCTGACGTGAATGCTCTCTCATCACATAAGTAGCTTGAGAAAATTAAAAAAAATTTGATTAATGTATCCCTACTTAGTCTAACCAAGGCGACCAACTAAACTGGCACAACTAAAACCCCCTTTCATACAAACTTACCCCAAACTGGATCAACAAAGACAGGAAAACAAAAATCTAACAAGGTTCACACTGGAGATGAGCCCCAATATATTACACCCTGGCTCTAGAGCAGTAAAACATAAAGGATAAAAAAATAAAAAAATAATTATATAAAGGATAACGGTAAAGGTGCCAGTCTTTATGTGGCGTGACTGCTCCGTGGCGAGTCTGGAGGAAGAGAAACGCTCTGAATGTAAGTTTCGGGTCAAAAGGCAAAGGCACGCAGCGACCCGGCGACAGGTCACCGGGAAATTGCCCTGCTTCATTTCCTACGATGATGGATAGGGGATTTGCTTCGGCCGCTGCCTCCGCCGACACATATAAAAAATAAAAAAAACACACGATACTGGAGAGAGAGAGGGAGAGAAGTGGTAACGGAATTGAAAATGGTTGTGACTGGATGTTGAGGGTGAATGTGGGGCGCGATGTTAAATGTAATTACGATTTTGTTTTGTCACTACTGTATTATTGCTCCTGTTATAACATACGATTAGTGTATTTGTACAGGATTATTATGATGCGCGTGTATGGAAAAATATGAATCAAAGACAAGAACATTTTGGGTTTTGGCACTGGTCCGGATAACGTTATAAGAAGCATCTGGGAAGAGCGTAGTAACAGCAGCGACTCAAGCGTTCCTCTTCATGTCTTTGCCCAAGTGCAAATGAGAAACCTTTTTGGCGAACGAAAGAAAACCTGTGACGCAGTGATACATATATTTGTATATATATCACCTGCAAGTGAAAGCCAAGTCCTGTCAGACCTCTAAAGCTAATCCGGGCAGGGACTGGTTAGTTCTGTGATGGGAGAACTGACCAGGTGCCACAGTGGGGCGGCTGTGGCTGTAAAGTGCCAGGCCGTTGATGTGTCCTTAGGAAAGACAAATGAAGCTGAAGGCGGAGATTCAGACTGAAAGACCGAGTACAAATTCCCCCTTCCAAGCCAACCAATCACACAGCTCTGCCAGCCTCAAACCTCTGCCAATCACACAGCCCGGCCAGCCTCCTGCCAACCCTCTCACAGCAAAGCGGGCAGTTTAAAAGGCTGCCACTTCCTGAGGCTCTTAATACCCACCACCTCCCCAGCACCTCCTCCGGCTCCTGCTCTAGGCTCCTGCCCTGGCTCCTGCTCTGCCTACGCCCCATTCACACCATACTCCAGCCACCACCAGTGCTTGAACCCGGGGGATCTGAGATCAGCTGCAAGTGCCACTGCCGGGGTCAATGTGCCAAATAAATAAATCATTTTAATGTATTAATTGTGTCTTTGGTCTCTTCAGATTGGATTCACCCACATTGCCTAAAATGTGTCTGGTGTGTGTGAGAGTGGTTGGTGGTGGTTGGAGGGGCTGATGACGTCTGGTTGCCTTGCTTATATCAGTTTGCCCCAGGGCAGCTGTGGCTATAGCAGTACTTTATCACCACTGTGTATGGAGTGAATGAAAAATGACTCGCAAATCGCCAAAACAAGTGCTATATAAAACCAATGCATTGTTATCATTATTATTATTATTCGCGGACGAAAGACTAAACTGGGATTAGGATCCTTTCTGATGAGATGAGAAGATATTTCAGCTAAATGTACGTGTTAAAAACATGCGACTGGCAGTGAATAGAACGACTGATATCCTGGTGCCGTGACCCGTCTGAAACTGCTGCTGCCTGCTTCACTTACTGATGAGAGACTCTGGCTTTATTCTTCATACAATCAGTTCATTTTTCCTCCAATGGCTTATTTGATACATGTCTGTTATATTTATACATATATATTACCAGTGGTTGTAATAATAATGCATAGTACAGCGCTTTCCTTGACACTTTAAGATGTTTCACACAGTCTTATACATTGTCACTAAAATACTTCAGGAACCTCAGCTGTTAAAGAGCATCCATTCAAAAGCTGACACACTGAACATTCCTAGTGTAACCACAGCTAACCTGGAGCAGACTGTCGTAAGCATGGCAACTATTCTGTGCAATCTGACGAAGTTTGAATTATTCAGGACAGATTTAGCATCAAGCGACTTTCCACCATGTAGTCCTTGACAATACAATCATATAGCTTAGCAGAATAACACACTAAGAAATTACTATTACTAAGAAAAAAAAAAAGTGCAAGTTACTAAAATATGGTACAACATCGGAAAAGGACCTTTCTGAGTGGAGTTTGCATGTTCTCCCCATCTCTGCGTAGGTTTCCTCCGAGTGCTCCGGTTTCCCCTACCACTAAAAACCTGTACAATAGGTTCTGGCATGCGCATCTCGTACTGGCGACCTCCAATCTCTGTGTGAAGTGGGAGACAAATGGCCACAATTGTAAACCGCTTTGTGACTCTGGTCTGTGAAAGGCGGTGTATAAATCAAGGTTACTAACTTAGATATCAACAAAAAGTTCAAAACAAAAGTGCAAGATACCACCAATCACTCACGCACACACCAGACTTGTGTTCGGCAATGGGTGAAGTGTTTTGTGTAAGTGCTATCCAGGCCATGCCCTTCTTAGCTGCTGAGGTCTGACAGGATCAGAGGAACTTAAAGAGTTTTAGGTGAATGTTGTTTGCGGTTTGAGATGGGTCTGTTGGGTCAATGTTTTTAATGAACTGTGACGCACTTTGTGTTATTCTTTTGTATGAAAAGCTCTCTCCAAATAAATATTGATATTCTGGGTTCTGTGAAAGATTGATTCAGACTCAAACCAGTGCGTTCGTTTTCTGAACATATTCCTCTCTGAATGAATAAAGCTGATTTGTCTTGCTTCCATCAATGTAGCTATTTTGAAGATGTTTGTGTTTAAAAATCTACTTTAATGTTAAGAAAAAAAAAGTGCTGACCCATTACTATTTCTATAGCAATGGAGTGTGGTGATGGTGTTAATGTATGAATGTAAAAAAAACATGTGAAAAGTTTCTACAAAACCAGTTTCATCCATAGATTAACTCAGACATTTGGCTGCCCTTTAAAAGAGAGCAGTTAATAAATGATAGAAGTCACTTTGTCTTGTTACGGCAGTCTTTAGAGTAATCACATTAAAACCAGCCGCAGCAAATACACGGACGTAAAAGGTCTTTTACCAATGCAGACTACCTTCTGACGCCATGCTGAGCTTTGTGAAGGTCCCTGCTGCCTGTCACACCCTTGTGTCTTTCCTATCTGAATCTGTATGCCTGCTCCTATCCATATGTCCTTGCTCCAGGAAGGAGCGGGGCCCTCCCGACACCTACAGACAATGGCGATCACTCTTGCCCCCTTTGACCTCCTGCATATGTATCGGTCTGTATATGTGTACTGGCTACTTCCTGCAGTCTGTTCGCATCTACATGCCCTGTGTCTGATTCCCTCACCACAGGGACATGGCGCCTGCGCTTTCCCTATGCGCCTCCCCACCGGTGGCCCCCTCCGATCGGTTGTGGGCGTGACTGTCTCTCATGTGTGTCTATGTATACAGGAAGCTCGGGGCTCTGGCCCTCCAGAGCTGACGACATGCCGCCTTGTGCGTGTGTGCTGGCTCTCCGTGCGCACGTAAACAATAAACTTACGCTCCTGAATTAAGACAAAGACCTTTGAGTTTTCTCCTTCATTGGATAGAAACTTCCACAACAATTTGGCGTTGCTGACATGTCTTGGCATGGATACTTTCGGCGGGGACGAGCGGCCTTGTTTGGCCGACCTGAAGCATCAGCCTCTGTTCTTTATTGGAGACAAAGGAGGGCGCGCTCGTCCCGCGCACGGAAGGAATCCCTTTGCCACACAAGACCAAAAAGAACCTAATCTGGTGAGTTTTGTCTTTTCATCTGCGTAACGAGCACTTCAGTGTACACGGGGATTTGTTTATTTATGTATTTTTGGGGTATTTCATGCATTGCCACAGCATAGACTGTGTGCCGGATTTTTGGGGGCTTTTTTGTTCTAGATTGAAGCTAGCGGCTGCGCGTTAGTACCGTCCTGTGGGCGGCCCTGGAAATCTCTGAGTGTCTTCAGCCAGAACCGCTCCGTTTTCAAGAACGCGCGCTCGCTGGTTGAACCAGCGGGGGGGGAAACGGAGCGCCCCAAAGTGGGTAGGAGCAGGGAGAGACTAAGCGGGTTAGGCTCATTGTTCGTACAAGAAAATGGGTAAAAAACAATCTAGATGCAAGCTATGGAGTGCTTGCCTATGGTGCAGGCCATTACGCATCTTGCGTGATAATTTAGAAGAAGAAGGGAAGAAAAAATATACTTGGTTTTAAGAATATCACGGCAAAAGAGGTTAGAGAAAGAAATATGTAAAAACAATAGCTCCTCCGCCTTTCAAGCGGAGAACACGCAGGCGGACACACACACACACATCCCCCACACCCCCACCCTCCCCTACTAACAATAAGCGTGCACCCAAACAAGGCTTTGGGTTGTTAAAAAATGGAGCAGACTACTGTTGTCTCTTTTCCTTGTCCCTATCCAGGTCTGTCGGCGTTTTTCCTCCGCGCTCTCCCTCTGCCTCAAAGCACCAGCCCCACGCCCCAACCACAGGCGGCGCCCGCACCAGCTGAGACCCCGCGAGAAGTGGGCCCAAACCGCAGAAGAAGAAGAGGCGGAAACGGACACACGCTCAGGAAACCACAGAAGAAGAAGTGGGGGACGCAAATATGTGAGACACCGACAACTGCTTTGGAGCACAGACAGAAACTGCTCCAAATCCCGTGACTGTTCTCCACGGAGGGGGGCAGCGTGATATACCAAACGCACCCGCGGAAACCCGCTTGAAAGTTGTTCCCGCACCGCAAACAGAAGAAGCCAAAAGTACCGGCACGTTTTGGGTTATTCCATGGACCACAGGCTAACGCTTTGGGCCTCCTGCGGACTTTGAAAAACTTCCACAGCCCGGCGGAAAGACTGTGTGCTCGACAATGGGTCGAAGGACTGTTACCGGAGGAGGCGTTAAAGGCAGAGGAACGCTCAAGCTCACACGGGGCCAGAGGACGGCAGAGGCGGGCACGGAGGAAACACGAGCGACTGACCAAACCTGGGCTCACATTCGTCACCAAAGCCACCGCTCATGTAAGTTGAACAACAACAAATTGCAATTGGCACTTTTTAGAGATAATTCATGCCCGTAATATACGCCGGGGCAACAAATTCTGTGCTAAAAATGACAGCCTTTCTGTCTCCCCTAAAGTGAGCGGTCGCTTCACAAAACTCATGGCTTCAGTTAGGGCTGGGCAATTAATCGATTTTAATCATTAATTCGAGTTTTTACATTTAGGGCGATTTCTTTTCTTTTAAAATTCGACAGCGCTAACGCGCTACCCGCGGGTCTATGGTGTTGAACAGCCATTTTGAAGCTAACCTAATGCTAACAGGCTCCCTTTGACCTGATGCTCGCTCTCACAGTTGGTGCTGTTGCAATAACACTTCAAACGGTCAAGAATCAGACTTTATTTAAATCACCAGAACACACACTCGTGTCCCACTGAGCCGCTGCACTTTGGGGAAAGACACGTCTCTCATTGCTCTGATACAAACAACGGGTTTCCCCGCTAGCTGTTAGCTACAGTAGCTGCTACAGTAGTTGTTAGCTACAGCATCAGAATGTAAACAGGAAGCTCGCACAATGCGGGAGCCACTGAAGTTAGTATTAGCGCCACCAGCTGGACCGAGCGTTGTACTACAGCACAGTTACTCAGGCACAGTTGGAATAACAACATTTCTATTTTGAGTCATCAGTTTTAAAAACGTGATATTTCATGTAAATAATGCATGTGTTTAATAGGATTGATATATTTGCGATGGGCCTTGTTTGTGTGATTTAAGTTATTTGGAAGGTGCATAGTGTCATTGTAAGTGAAGTTATTATAAAACCGCTAAGCTACATTTTCGTAACAAGAGCTCATTAGAGATATAGGGGACACCATTTGTGATAAGCCCGACTACAGACCACGTGGTAAACACACTAAAGTTGGAAATGGATTTCTTTTTTTTAGGAAATATCTCTTAAAAAGCTTTGCATGTTTTTGCAGGCTCTGAAAGTTGCAACAATATAATAACTCATGAGACAATTGGAATTGGACATGGAAAAATATAACAAAGTTAAAAGTACAGGCCTTCTGTGTTGTTATATGTTTGTCTGTGTGTTATATGTTTTGTGTATGTTATATGTTTGTGTGTCATGTCAAAATACACTACGCTGACCTTAACAAACTCTGGACCAATACTAACGTGGGAAATCGGCCTGTGATATGAGTGTGATGTGACTGTGATATGAGTGTGATGTGTGAAATAAGGAGTGAAATGGGGAATGCTGATCGGAATCATGGAATAACAAATGTGTCTGTAATGTTTTAATGTGATCATGGAATAATTCTTTTTTGTCAACAGCATACGGTGTAAGTACTAGAGATTCAAAGATAACGACCTTTATTGAACAGGTGTAAAAGTGAGAGTACTCTGGGATGAGTACTCTGAGAAAAGTACTCTGCGGAAAGTACTCGGAGATGAAATACCTCGCTGAAGATATTGGGAGTTCCTCCCTCTGCTGTTTGTCCTGACAGCGACACAGTCCAACCGCAGTGAGCTGTCGGTGGTTGGAGGACAACTTTGGTTTGTAAACTCACATTTAGGGGAGTATAAAATTAGAAACATACATTTTGTTGTTCTGTATTTGGCTACAGCCTCCGCCCTGATGCCACTGTCAATGCAGTTATGTTTTGCCCAATTGGAAAAAAGATTGACAAGCGAAAGTGGGCATTTTTTGTGTTTTTTGTGTTCTGATATTTCCTTTTCAGATGAGAGATAAACTACTCCTGCTCCAGGGATGACAGGAGTATGGATCATGAGGAAATGAGCTTCTACTTTGGCACAAAAGCCCACAATATGAATTGAGGACGATCCGGGAAAAAAGCAACTGGAGATGAACGGAACAGCAAATCTACACACACACACTAGGTCTCCCTGACCCCACCTGGCCATTCACTCAGACTGTGGATGAACGGTGTGGATGCATGGTGTCGGTATTTTTGCAGTCTCACGGAGGGCCACTGAGACCCACTGCTTACTTCTCAGCAAAACTCGATCGCGTGGCAGCAGGGCTGCCTCGCTGCCTGCGGGCTGTGGCTGCCGCTGAGAAAGCGGCCCTAGCATCACGTGACCTTGTGGGATACACTGAACTAACTTTGCTTGTGCCCCATGCTGTTTCCCTGACCCTGTTAGAGCAGAGGGCCTCTCGCCTTTCTGCGGCTCGTTGGCTGGGGTACAACACGGTGCTCTTTGAACTACGGTGAAGGAATGCACACAGCTGAACCCCTCCTCGCTGCTGCCCACGCCAGAGGAAGGGGAGGCACACTGCTGTATCGCCACAATGGAACAGAGATGCACTCCCAGGCCAGACCTGAAAGAGGTGCCTCTGACTAATCCTGACTTGAATTTTTCTATACAGACGGAGCCGCGTCACGTGACAACACTGGGAAGAACCGAGTCGGCTATGCTGTGTGTTCTGATTTTGATATTATAGACTCTGGTAGTTTGCCCCACTACCATTCAGCACAAAACCGCTGAACTGGTCGCGCCCACCGGGGCTTGTGAGCTGGCAGCGGGCAAAACTGTTAACATATTATGTGATACGCGCTATGGTTTCTCTGTGGTGCACGACTGGGAAGCACTGTGGAAACACCGCAATTTTATGAAATCTGATGAGATCGCTGTATGCAAATGCCAGGCCCACACTAATGCCACTGATCCCATCTCTGCAGGGAATCGGCGCGCGGACAAAACAGCGGCATACGCACCTCTACACACACACACACACACACTACCTCACTCAAGACGTTGATACTTTCTATTCCAGCAGAGACGCTGCTGTGAGAGGGGAATGGGGCTCAACGACGGCATGGTGTGTGTGGCTGGGACCAGACAGCAAACCGTGCCTACCACGGCATTTCTTCAGACAGTTTGCAATTTTAGCACATGGTCGAGACCATGCCTCGAAAGGAGGGATGATGTGTGATTTAATCACACAAAATTGGTATACAAAGGGGTTTACGGCATTTGCACAGAGATTCAGCCAAACATGCGCTATATGCCTCGCGCACAACCCAGGTAAGTCCCAAAAGTATCCAACAGGCTGCTCATCCTCCGCCCCTGCGCCCAGTTCAAACATGTCCAAAGGGACCTTGTTGAACTCACACCATGCCAAGGTAAGTAATACTGTCTGGGTCTGGCGGATCTCTGGTCCAAATGTGCCACGACATGCTGTCCCGAGGGAAAATCTCTAGGGACAATGGCAGTCACTTTGTAGCAAAAGTCATTGAGGAAGTGGGTGAATTTCTATACGTAAACACTGCAGTTACGCCCCCTGGTCCGGAGGCACGTGCGAGCGAGAGAATGGCACTCAAAGCTCTGCTGCTAGCCCCACGTTGGGCGCGGGACCCCCGAACAGAGATCTGCCAAGTACCTCTTTTGTGTGATGACGACATGCTGTCCTATTGTAAGGAAATTAATGCACTTTTGTCCTTTATTTCTGCCCAGGTCAGGAGCGCCCCGCCACAGGCTGCGCAGGCGACTGGGTCCTGGTGAAGGAAACGAGACGAAAGCATTGGCGGTCCAAGCGCTGGCTCGGCCCATTCCTCGTCCTCCTGGTGACGGACACTGCCGTTAAGGTCGCGGAGAGGACAACGTGGATCCACGCCAACCACTGTCGTGCGGTGCTGCCACTGAGGGCCATAGACGAGGACACCGAGGGCGCGGACGGACCAGGCCCATCCGCGGCTCCCTACGCTGAAAGCATCGGCCGGCGTGCGGCCACCATCTGTGAAGCAGGCCAACAACAACACCCAGAGAATCCCAGCGTTGCCGAGGCAACCCCCCTTTTTTGCCCAACTCCCCAGCCCCCGGATCCCAAGACTTGGGAGCCATGAAGGCCCTGAGCGCTCTGCACAGCTGCAGCAAGTATGCAGAGCTGCTGCCCATTCCAAAGATCTCTCCAGAGCTTGCTCCCTCTGGTCATAATGCAGATTTGAGCTCAGCTGGAGTGCCCCCCTGGTGTCTCGTCTCCCGTGTGTCCGGAGGAGGTGGAGATGAGGGCTGCTCTACAGTTCCTGATGAGGCACATGGTGAAGCGTGCTGTCATGAGGTCTCCCATCAAACGAGCTGTGGGCCTGGCCGATCTGGAGCGTGCTCAAGCCATGGTTGCCACACCCCAAACCCCGAGCACTCTGCCCAACCAAGGGCTGAGGCCAAGGCTTCAACGCAATTAGAGTCTTGTCGCTCCAAGACCAAACATCGCCATGACCACTAACGCTCCACACACGCTCATAGGGAGCGGTGCCACTGACTGCGAGACGGCACTGCTCGTGAGTATTCCCGCGGAAAAGACTACCGAACGTAGACCGGCATGGGCCCTTGGACTGTTATGCTGGCCACACTGACACTACTTTCCGTGCTGACCGTGTTTATTATGTTAATATTGTCTTCTCTTATCGCTGTCCGGATCCATTGTGTTATTATAATGTGCTCTTTCTTTTATTGACAAGCATGTTTCTTTTCTT
The DNA here is from genome assembly GCA_964034765.1 of Knipowitschia caucasica. Classification (NCBI taxonomy): domain Eukaryota; kingdom Metazoa; phylum Chordata; class Actinopteri; order Gobiiformes; family Gobiidae; genus Knipowitschia; species Knipowitschia caucasica. Next base: position 32,326,046 of record OZ035828.1, on the reverse strand, counting down.
GTCCGCTATGGACAGCAATAATTTAAGTGTTTCAAGCTTAAAGGTGGTGTGATTACGATGCCTCCGGTATTTAACTGATTAATGCAAAAATGGTTTTGAATTATCAGAAGAAGGGAGTGTTACGGCAGTCTTTAGAGTAATCACATTAAAACCAGCCGCAGCAAATACACGGACGTAAAAGGTCTTTTACCAATGCAGACTACCTTCTGACGCCATGCTGAGCTTTGTGAAGGTCCCTGCTGCCTGTCACACCCTTGTGTCTTTCCTATCTGAATCTGTATGCCTGCTCCTATCCATATGTCCTTGCTCCAGGAAGGAGCGGGGCCCTCCCGACACCTACAGACAATGGCGATCACTCTTGCCCCCTTTGACCTCCTGCATATGTATCGGTCTGTATATGTGTACTGGCTACTTCCTGCAGTCTGTTCGCATCTACATGCCCTGTGTCTGATTCCCTCACCACAGGGACATGGCGCCTGCGCTTTCCCTATGCGCCTCCCCACCGGTGGCCCCCTCCGATCGGTTGTGGGCGTGACTGTCTCTCATGTGTGTCTATGTATACAGGAAGCTCGGGGCTCTGGCCCTCCAGAGCTGACGACATGCCGCCTTGTGCGTGTGTGCTGGCTCTCCGTGCGCACGTAAACAATAAACTTACGCTCCTGAATTAAGACAAAGACCTTTGAGTTTTCTCCTTCATTGGATAGAAACTTCCACAACAGTCTCCTCGCGTCCAGACTGAGAACTTGGTTTTACATAAGGCCTTGCATTGCCTTTTTAAATCAGAGGATTACAGAACATGAGTCGAGAAACTCATTGTAATTTAAATAAGCAAGGACTAAGATCAAAGAGTGGATTTCATTTGCTGACTTGTGAAGAAAGGTGTCGAATCAATATTAAAATAAACAAACTTTCTGTATGCAAGGAATAAATAAAGTATGAGAAAAAGCGTATGCAGGTCTCTAGCCTGCATACGCTAAACCATAGACTCCTCCACCCTCTCTGTGTGAAGGAGAGGTTCCGCAGGTCTTTCTTTCCTGCTGCTGTCAGACTGTACAACGAACAATGAGGACTGACGGACACTGCTGACCTCACATGTCGAGAATCTGTGCAATAATTTGAACAAAGATCACAATGTGCAATATAGAACCACATGTGTCATTTTTTCCTCATGCTGCTAATGTACGTATAAATATGTATAATTCTTGCACTAGAATATGCAGTGTCTTATACTTGCTTCTTTATTATGCTTAAATTAGACATTTTAATTTCATTTCAGTATAGAGTTATTGTTCATTTATCTTGTGTTGTGCGCTTCTCTTTTGTAACTGGTTATGCAACACTGAAATTTCCCCACTGTGGGACAAATGAAGGGTCTCTTCAATCTTTCATTCTCTCTAACGTAGCTAATATGGTTGTGCACATAAGCATAACATTTTTGCGCCGCAGGCTGTATATGATTTGATATCTGTGGACATGACAACAATGAAACAGCCAGAGAAAGTCTTTGGTATATTAATCTTAATCTCATACAGTTAATTTGGCTCTAAAACAGAATTAAACAAAGCTTTGATAGGGCCTGACCTTGACTGGACCCATTATTACACTTAACACATATATACGCGTTTGTATTCACTGCATGTTAAGTCAAATAAGATTCAAAACGCCGACTCTGGGTTCGTGTTTCATCATGAGCTGAGCGTGGCAGGATCGTGGACTGGTGAGCGAAACATCTTCTCCAGTGACCATGAAAACCACTTCATTCTCCTCCACATGAATTAAACAAGACTTCTCAGACTTTTTACAGACTTCACAGATTTACATAAAACTAACTCTATTCAAGGGTGGGTTACATCACGGTTGGAATGATGGCCAGTTGTTTTAAATGTTTTAATAAATGAGACTAGCCTGGCCTTAGCCATCCGGTAAATGATAATTTCCCTACATGTACGTCTGGGTCTGATCCTAGTGGCGGCGGTTACCTCGGTTGAATCCCATCCGACCATTCAGCGAGCCGGGGAGGCGGGTGTTGCAGGAAGGTGTCGGTGACGTCAAGAGTTTGCGCTGAATTTGCTATTTGTGGTTTGGCAATGGCGGCAAATGCGACTAAGTAAGCTCTTCAATCCATTCTGGTTCGGCTCCAAACATCAAGAAATTGAAGTCGGAGCAAGAGGAATGTTTAGCTAATTTCAATGCAGGCAAAGACGTTGTGGCTCTACTCCCCACGGACTCAGTTAGTGGCAAAGGAGATGGCTAAAGCTAGGCTATAAATGCCTCACTCACGCAGGCCCATTACATACAGTATGTCACAATAAACTCGGATCCAATCGTTTCAATTTGCAAAAGAAGTTAACCCCTCCCACCTGTTAACCAAGTTCAATGGAGAAAACCCAGATACAAAATAAAATTAGTACAATGGTATAGTAAGAACGGGCTAATAAGAGACAGAAAAAGAGAACATTTTGATTTGCCTGTGGGGAAATTTTTAGATGTGAACTTTATGCTTTGTCGGTGATGGAGGAATAAGATGGGGAGAGGTGTGAGAGATAGAAAATGAGAAAAACAATAATTTGTGTTTGTTTTTGTCGAATGATGGGAGGGCTTCACCTGGTTGCACTCAATAAAACACTTAGTTCCTTCTTTTGTTGATGCCACTGGTTCATGTTGTTCAAGGCTGCTCCTACAATGGCATGTGTAGTCAATGAGTTTACGCACTGTTTGTTAGTAAAACACATTTTAATAAATATCTTTCCCACATATAAAAAAAAAACACAAGACCTACTAAAACATTGGTTGAAATAATACTGACAAATTCCAATTCAAGCTCTTTTAAACCCAATTGTGAATTTGAATGAAATGCTATATGAGGAACAAGTTACATTATTTGAGAAAATTACACAAGTTTATTCAAGCTTGGGACCATCCCAATAGGTGTGGTTAGGTTTAGTAATTCCTTTTGATCTGTTAAAATACATGAATAAGAAAAGTTTTTGTTTGACTTTGAAATGAACAGAGCTTTGCAAGTTTCATCGCAAAAAGTGACAAAATAGACTAGTGTAGTTAACTTGATTTTTAGTGAAATTATCTAATCTTATCTAATGTTTTTGGATGCAGGCTGAAGATACTTAATTTATTACATATTTTTTTGCTTTAAGATATCTCAACAAGTGGAACATGATCCACTGCCAAACAAATACATTTCCTATAGAAGCAGCTATTCTGTCTTGTTGTTTTGGAGCCACTTTTTGCAGTGAAATGCTTAGACATAATCCTGACATATGGATAAAAACGAGGATACATCACAACACAATGAAGACGCCACATTCACAGGTCGTTATTGTTACGTTGGCCTGTTTTGCCGAGCTCAAACGTCTAATAGTCCATGAACCAAAGGGGTGGATTTCCTGTTTTTCTTTGTGCGTCCATTTTCCTTGATCATCACTGTTTTTCTTCTTCAGAGTCATCTCGTTCCAACGTGACGCAAGACCATATTGCAAAAGGCATTTACACCACCGGGACAGTCAAAATGAATTTATAGCGTTGCTTAGAAAAGACTAAAAAGATTTCATTTTGAGCCACAATGGAAGGTGTTGTACATTCACATTAAAAGGGACGTGGGAATGGCTGGCAGAGCTAATAAAGTGATGCGCTTTGTTATGCGTTGGTAGTCCCAGGCTCTCGGCTCTAAACAGATGGGATCTCTCCCACAGGATCAGATAAAAGGCGTCCATCTCCAAGTCTGCAGAGCATGGCACATTCAACAAAGGCTGCATCTTTAAGCCGTGCCATCCGCAGGCGTGCACACAAAAGAGCTTCACTTTAAATGGATGTGGCAGAGCGCACTCCGCCATGATGAGGTTAAACGCAGGCATCAGTCTTAAAGGCAGAGTAAGCCATGCTAATCCACTGCACACTCCAACTATCTCCTCATTAACGCACAGCTATCTAATGTGCGCTTTAATTGGGAAATAAGGCAAAACAATAAGTGCAATGTACAATTAAACGAGCTGGAAAAACAACAAAAAAGACAACATTATTATCGTGGATCTAATTGTTTGGGTATATTCTCAACTTAAAAAGATTACATTAGTGCAAAACCATGTTGCACTTATGTATAATTGCAAGGACTAAGTGGGGCCTGGTTACTGTCTCCTAACTATGGATACATGTTATGCACTGCAAAAAGTAATCAAATATGAGGTAATAAATGCAGGAATCAAGTGTTTTCCAAATCTTAATTTGAGCCCATTCTGACTGTCTTAAAACAAGATTTGCAAATGGGACAAAGCCATTTAGACTAATTATTTCAAGATTTTTTTTATCTTGACTTGTATCTTTTTAAAACATGATAATTTTGCTTATCCCATTGGCAAATCGTATTTTAAGGCAGTCACAATGGGCTCAAATCAAGATGCATTTAGCCAAATGTAACTTATTTTTCATCACTTTTTGCGATTGGTGTGTCTATCGTCTGTTATTGTCACATTCTTGTCTTTTGACACATTTTTCTCTGTCAGGAGACGACAAAGACGAATCCAGACTTAGGGCGTGTTCACAATTCAGTTCCAAGACTCAAATCTCGAATAACACATTTTGCAATCATCGATCCACTTAAAGGGAGATTCAAATCACCAGCATGAATTCTACCGCAATGTCACAAAAAAAAAGAGATAAAACCCAAAATCAGCTTGTATTGGTGGTACTGAAAGAACGCGGCCTGTCACATATTGTACTAACTAACACAGTTTTAGTGTCTTCCTGGTGTGTAGTAAGTAAGTATGTATTATTTTTTATTTATATACCACCTTTCACAGACCAGAGTCATAAAGCGGTTTACAATTGTGGCCATTTGTCTCTCACTCCAGATGGGAGTGAGGTCACCAGTACAGGAGGCGCATGCCAGACCTATTGTAAATATGTTTTTAGTGGTAGGGGAAACTGGAGCACCCGGAGGAAACCTACGCAGACACGGGGAGAACATGCAAACTTTACCCAGAAAGGTCCCGTTCCGACAGGGATTCGAACCCAGAACCTTTAAGCTGAGAAGCAAGAGTGCTATCCGTGCCGCCCATCACTGTTGTCGTGTTGGTGTCTTCCTGGTGTGTTGACGTTTTGGTATCTTACTGTTGTGTTGACGTTTTGGTGCTGTGTTCAGGATTGCGTGAGACCATCGTGGCCATCTTCTTCTACTGAATTGGCTCCTCCCACACGTTGGTATACTGATACTGACTTGAAATTGATGCCTGGAGAATCTAATTCGGTGAAACCAAGGAGACTGACCTTTTGGAAGTGAGACAGTGCCCAGACCCTGGTGAGCAGGTGGAAAACTAGTGTTGCTAAATCTCATTGAAGTCCAGCAGTGGTACCTCTGAGTTAAAAAAGGGTCAAAAATACGCCTGCCTGGAGAGGGTTTTAATAAAATGATCCAGTGGTGATGATCCAGGACACCCACCCTCAACATTTATGAACCTTTATGGACCAATGACTATGTGTTTTAATCATTGCATTTCTTGTGTTGAACTGTTTGAATCTCTGATCTGTGTTGGTGAATTCAAAAGCTTTGTTAAGTCCTCTGAGATCACTACTGTTATGATTAAGGGCTATATAAGAATACATTGAATTGAATTGAAATGAAAACACGCTACACGGGCCATTTAAAGTGAAGTCCAGTTCACTCGGGACTGAAGTGTAAGCACAGCCTTCACGTCTGTCCTTGAAACCAGGAGATGTCATTAATACAAACAGAAAAACGCAATTAATAGCTACTCCACCTTTAAGTCTGGACGGCACATGCACACAATCATCTCTGTCACTGAGATTAAAATAGTCCACTCGGAACAGGACGAGACACGTACTCTCGCTTTCGTACCAGGTGAGTGTGAGTCGAGCTCAGCGTCTATAAATAATGCACCGCACCATCAGACAGTCAGAGGGAGCTGCCACACCATGAGGACATTCTCCGACCCCTCTGCACCCGTCCTGTTCGCTCCTCTCTCCTTCAGTCTCCGGAAGCCTCTGCCTCCGGAGAGCACGGCCACCGAGCTCACCCGGTCCTTGCGCGCCGCCTCCCGCTCGCACGGACCCCGCCCCCGCACCCACATCTCGGGGTCGTCGCTCAGCTCGTAAATAGAGCCGTCCTCCACGCTGTGCTCCAGGGACTCCAGGGAGGATTCGGAAACCTCGTCCCCGTCGGGCGATAGCAGGTGCCCTGGCAGACCGGAGGTGGAGCGCAGGCGGTACTGGAGGATCACGCCGCGGCCTCGGCCTCTGGGCTCGGCCTGGTTTGAGGAGGACTGCTGCTGGAGCGACTCTTGTGAGGAGGTGTCACTGCGCTCCTCTCCACCGCACGCAGAGTCTGGACCGTCGCACCATGAGTCTCTCTTGAGAAGCTCTGGGGACAGGGAGCTGCTGGTGGCCACGAGGAAGTCGACGGGTCCACTGTGGGCGTTCAGAGAAATCATCCCTTTACCTGTGCGACAGATGTACACAAGTCAATAGAGCATAGATTTCACCAACCATGTCACTCCATCTACTTATTACCCTGCAAGATATGTAAAATTTTAAATGTCATAATAGAAATAAAAATAATCGCTAATATCAGGAACTTCTGTATGTAACTCGTCTCCTTCTGTCTAAATGTATGATGGCATTGCACCACTGTGACATCACTCAACACAATTGCATGGTTGTGGTTGTAGCCGGTAATTTTCAAATTTGTGAGATAAACAACAAATATTCAACTGCTCCCTCTGGTGGTAGTGTCAGGAATTACAGTCAGAAAGCATGTTCACCTTTCATACTTGTTTTACCGTTTACTATCTACTACATTGTACTTAATAAGGCCAAGTAGAAAGTAAACTGTTTTTAACAATAGAAAAAAACTACCTCATTTGACAAAAGAAAAAGAGTGTATTTTTTCTTCAGCAGAAGCAGAGGTACTATGACAGCAGCTTGGTAATTGCAGAGAGCTGATTTAAATCAAATTCTCATCATGTATCTTCACCTGTTTTGAATTCACAGACTGCAACTGCATTAATTACTTTGGCGGGTTTTATATTTACATGTTGTTCAATAAACTGACTGACAATAAAAACCGTCGTGAGTACAATACAAGTGGGAATGTAATGACCTCCTTCAGGCCACATATTAAACAAAAACGCTGCCAGGCACTTTTTAAATTACCCCGGCGGAATATATATATATATATAAATGTACGTATACATATATAAATAATATAATATATACTGAACACTCTATGATTGGTCTGTTGTCGGCTTGGAACTCTTTGCACCAATTCTTTGTGCCAGAGGAAAATGTGAAGTGTGACCTCAATAATGGACAGAGCAGAGTAATTTTCCATCATAAAGAATCTCTCTTTGACCCCGGAGAGACTCTTCTTTCAGTGTGATTCCTCCTCGGGACCATACCTGTAATTTTGGGGATGCCTTCCAATTTGGGAACGGGTAGAGTGACAATTAGGCCTTGTGCGGTGCCCACCCATAAGAGACCCTGGCAAATAAGCAGGCTTGTGACACGCATCTTTTGGCCTGAAACACAAAATACAAACATATGAATTTATTTGGTTAAGGATTAAGGGACAGACGACCATAAACATGGAGACTAGAGAGAGAGAAACCAGAGAGATAGACCAGAGGGAGTCCAGAGCGATACCAGGGGGAGAGAAGACAGAGAGACCACAGACACCAATGAGAGAGACCAGAGACAGAGACCAGAGAGAGAGACACCAGAGAGAGTCCAGACAGAGAGATCACAGAGGGAGACAGCAGAGAAAGAGAGACCAGCGAGAGAGAGACCAGAAAAGGAGACCAGAGAGAGAGTCCAGACAAGGGAGACCACAGAGGGAGACCAGAGAGAGTCCAAAGAGACCAGAGAGAGAGAGAGTCCGGAGAGAAATAGACCAGAGAGAGACCAGATAGAAAGAGACCAGAGAGAAAGTCCAGAGAGAGACCAGAGAGACAAAGTCCAGAGAGAAATGCATGTATATATGCATGTACAATGTTTTAGGGAGTATGTGTTTGGGGAGAAGACAGTGATAAATAAGGAATGAGGGTGTATGTTTCATGTATGCTCTGTAATAAGTTTATTTAATTTTTTTATTTTCATCTTTGTTTTTTTGTCATGTTTGTTCTGTTTGAGATTGCACTTTAGTGTTGTTTTTGTGTTCTTGTTGAATGCTGTCTGTCGGTTGTAATGAAAAAAACAAAAACAAAACAGATGACCATAAACAAAAATTGCAATGGAGGTGAAAGATCTGTAAAGGTGTGAGAAGTTTCAACTTTTCAAAAACATGTTTCACTGACGACAAAAATGCTATAATCCGCCAACATGGAAGGTCAAAAAACAGTTTTACATGTCATTATTCATTCACTCCATACACGGTGGTGATAAACTACTACTGTAGCCACAGCTGCCCTGGGACACACTGACAGAAGCGAGGCAGCCAGTATGTGCCATCGGCCCCTCCGATCACCACCAACCATTCACACACACCAGACTCATTCTAGGCAATGGGGGTGAAGTGTCTTGCCTATGGACACAACGGCCGTTTGGCACTTTACAGCCACAGCCGCCCCACTGTGGCATCAGATGTTCCCAGAGGTTTAGTGTCTTGCCAAGGACACAACGACAGCAGACATGAGGGGGAGTAGATGGAGTAGGTCTACAAGTCGTAATGACTGTAGACTGCCTAAACGTAGCTCAGCCTTTGCGCAGACATCCTTCTCATTCAAAGGCATCAAAGAATGGAACAAACTCCCACAGAGTCTGAAACTTTCCTTAGACCTGAAAGATTTCTCTCGTAATACAAAAAAAGTGCTGTTGGTGAACCAGTCATGTCAGCACTGATAATTGTAAATGTAAATATGACCGTTAGTGATGTTTTATGTAGTAATTTTAGCATGAAATTATGTGGACTGATGGATGTAACGGGTGAATGTATGAATGAATATTTGTATTTGAGTGGTTAAATATATTTTATATTGTACATGTTGTGACTCACCTGCTCAGGGACTACAGATGGAAACTAGCTCAAGCTAAATCTGGTGCAAAGCATCTTTAATTAATGTATTTGCACATTGTCCCTGTTGAAATAAATTAATAAACTTAACTTAAACTTAAACCTTCAGGCCAAAAGCTCTACCAACTGAGCAAGCTACTGTCGCCCATTTTGTATCTTGTTTATTGTTTATATTGTTTTCTTTTGCATAACATTTGAAATCAATTCTGTACTATACTAATATACAACATTAAGTTTTAAAAAGAAAGAAAGAAAGGTGGTCATACTGTATGTATGTGAGTATTAAGACATAGGGTAAGATGACACCATGTTAAAATAACCTCCCGACTTTCAAAATAAGCAAAAGACTAGTGCCCTGACAACCAGAGGTAATTGCATTAAAATAGACTACACCAGGTTTAGAGTCCATGTGGAGCAAAATAAAACATTGTCAAATAAATATTTTTGAATGACGATTTGTAAAGAAAGTGCCGGGCATACAAAAGCCCAAACTTCTCCATCTGACCCACATGTAAACAACTTTAAACAGTTTTGTTCTGTTGCTGGCTAAATTATTGTTGTATTTGGTTGTGTTCACTATAATGCTTTTTTCCCAGTGGGAAGTGAAACTGAACAATAGAATTTTATTTTTCAAAAGGCAATTTTGAAACTTTACTATGTGACTCTAATATCTGACACATGTATGAAACAGAGTGAAATCTATTAAGCCTAAAGTTATTATACTGGATAAGGATTGTATGAATAAATATTCTGTATTATTCTGTAGAAAAAATTATATAACCGTCATGACGAGATAATTTGATTTAAAAGGATGTATAACATGTCATAGTAGGTTTTGAAAATGAACCCCTGTAATGCTCCCACATCCCACTAGGAGTCTGCGTACCTCCAGTTGATAAACACTGACATAGATCATTATATAAATGGCACATCAGAGGCTCGTTCCTCAGCTCAGCCCTCGTTTCTAACATGCCTGTACCGGCTGTAATAAAGATATCTTCAAAAGATAAATATTTCTTCTCAAGCAGCATGTCAGTGTAGGAAAGTTTATTCTAGAGAAATGTATTTGCACCCAGTGGAGGATGCTATTAAAGGAATTAGCCGAGAGGAGATCAGTAGTTCCGCCGCTTCTGAAACTTCTTCTTGTCGTTTGCTGCAAGTATAAATCCCAGTTGAATAGAAATATTAGAGGTTGTATCATTACAGCTCGTCCTATAGTCAAGGAGAAACTTAAAGAAACAAGGAAGCCATTGATAAAAGAACCTATTACTATTTTATGAAGCATATCTGCAAAGCATCAAGGGAAGATCTTTTCTCTTGTGAGCGCAACAAATCACATCACAACTCAAAGCTCTTTGTGTTTTTAACCCCCGGAGGACATGACCGGCAGCTGGTTTTCCCCTGGATCTCCCTGAGGGGCTGCTCCGCCAGGCAGCCACCCAGCCTCAGATCCACTGCATATTTTAGTGTGAGAGCCAGAGCTGAGAGACGAGGACCTCTGGGTCACCGGCTTTCTGCAGAAACATGGACCTGGATTCATAACTACAGTATATCAAGAAGCATTTCCACTTATGTCGAAATGTTTTGGAAGGAAATTGTGCAAAGGAATCATTGGAAAAAAAAGCATTGGCTTTTAATGGTAAAAAAAATAAAAACAGGGTAAAAGAACTAAATGAAAGTTTTTGGGAAAATGGTTGATCACTTATGCTAATGCAGTGGATCAATACTGCAGCGTGCATAGGAGGCAGTGGGCCCAACTACGTGCCAGTGGTAGACGCCTGGGGCAGCACAATATGTGACAAGCATATTTTTACTGCTTTCAGTCACAAGTAAAGACTGTAAATATTAACGAACGTAGTCACGCCTTTCCTGTAAAGACGTTTTCGAGAGGAAAGACGCCATATAAAGCAATGGGCAATTCTTATTCTGGGTCCACCGCCACCAGGAGTGAGATTGGATGGAAAAGCAGCTTTGTCTCACAGGTTTAGCAGCGAGAAGGAGGCATCAGCGGCTGAAGTGCAGGAGACACGACACCCGCAGACTGCAGACCTTCAGCCTGAGGTCTGGGGTCATGGACCAGCTGGATTTGGGCTGTCACCATATGAGCATTTGGTAAGAAGGCCTTTGTGGATACAGTGTTTGAGAGTAGAGTCATCTGACCAGAGGCTGCACAGCGCTGCACTCTCTCACTGCTCAGTGGGAGAAGGAGGCCTTCAGCAGCAGGAGACGTAAACCATTGCAAACCTTTGTTGCAAGAAATGCTCTATAATATTACAATTTAATACCTAACTGGTCCCTTTGATCTGGAAATACAACGAGTGCAAAAAGATGAGCTTCAGCTGTCTGCGCAATAATAAAGTAAATTTGGTGTTACTTTATTGTAGCGTTTGGGGCAGAATCAGGTGTAAAATAAATACCCCCATCATATCCTATAATATTAAATAATCATTGTCAAGATTATGTTGCAAACACATATTTTCATAATAACGAGCAGGCCTGATTATAATATTTAAGACCCACTAGCAGTAACATGCGTCTGAAGATCGAGGCATTATCATATTAAACAAATACTGTAAAATACATTGTGTGGTAGATTTTGGTGAATGAACAAGTCTTTATATAAAACAACTGCTTCCCCCCAGTTTTGATGCACTCAAGCACTTACAGCATGGATTACATGTGATTCACCAATCATTTGAGTAAGAAGAAAAAGGAGAACATGCGGATTGAAAGTAAAGTTGTGTAAAGTGTGCCTAAAAGTAAATACGAGCAGAGAAGAGAGAATGCTGAGCCAGTGAATAAAAGGCTAAATTACCTGCCATGCCTGAACATTAAAAACACAGCAGTGTTTCCATGGGAAACTACATCTTTACTAAAGCCATTTCACCACTTCTTTTCTCTTCTAGTTCTGTTCTGTAAAGCACTTGAGCTGAATACTTTTACAGGTGAGATCCCATGAGCCTCATGGACAAGACTGTAGATTTATTCTGCTCAGGACAGCAGTAACACTCGTAACTTCTGCCCCCTCCTGGTCCCTAGTGCGAGTTGTGCGACCTCAGAAGAGGAGAGGGCTCTACTCTGGCGTACGTACCAGTGTTGAGAAGTGTGGAGCGCATGGAGATGTTGATCTCCTGCAGAAGCTCCAGCGTCTCCGTGTGAAACAGACGAAGGGACGACCCCTCAGAAAAAGCCATCCACACCCCGCCGCCGGCCTGCGCCATGTGTGCCACACTCACCATCGGCTCTGGGTGCACTTCAAACTTCTGAAAACAAACAAACAATCACATCACAACAAGACATACACGTGTATACACTGCAAAAAATGATTGTGACTGTCTTAAAATAATGTTAACCAATGGGACAAATTCTGGACCCATGTTGTCTGTTTTTACCTGTTTGTACTATGAAGCGCTTTGTGGCCTGGTCTGTGAAAGGCGCTGTGTAAATAAAGCTTACTTACCTTTTATTATTTTCTCATTCCAGGGTAGATATTTCTTGTATCTCTTTAAAACAACATGATTTTGCTTGTCCCATTGGTAAATCCTGTGCTCCTCAGAGTCCGAGTTGGTTCACATGTCTCGGCTGCACTTTGGTGCGAGGCCATGGAGAGACTTGTACACAAGCAAATTTCCCTTCATTTAGTACATTTTATATATGTATCTTAAATACCTGAATCGAGTCATTTTCCACCTCTGCTAGATAGTTATGAAGAAGGAATACTATTTTATCATTACGTCTGACATAAAGTAACAAAAGAAAATGCGCCTTAAGTAAATGACCTACTGCTAGAAATCTATATCAATAGAATAGTTTTCTTATACTTCTACCACGGCTGACCCTGTTCCAAATGGCGACTGACAAACACAGTTCATTAGGTCTAAATGAGTTTTACAAAAAGCCCTCTGTGTTTGGTAAGCATTGCGCTCTAATCTTCTTTAAATAAAGTGGTTCCTCATTTTGTCATTTACTTCTGACGCGCAAGGCAAGTTTTTCTGTATCCCCCTTGGTCGCTGTGTTTTTTATGCACACAATGAGAAGAAAGGAGTTTGAGGCAAGGAGTGGTAATGAGTAGCTCTGTGTAAAACGCAATGAGCCTTATCACGGGGACGCATGCAGCCCCCGCGGTCCAAGGCGTGACAGGGGCTGGTTGAGGCCCTATCTTGGAGCCCCTATCGCTGTCACTGCACCAGCCTGGGCAATTAGTCAGTCAGTGGAGATGAGAGGCACACCCAGCTCCTCAACACAAGTGCACTGGCGGATTACCACCTGTTAGTGTGCCCTTGCCAATGGGCCCTTCTTTGTTTGAAATTAGGAGGAAAAGAGACGAGTCTTTGATGTGTTCCCCCCCCCCCTTTCTAAATGAATTCTCAGCTGCAGATGCATGCTCCGTCTGGGAGATGCTGGCCAACAAACAGAAGGTATCTGTAATAAAAGTGCAAATTTCACCTTCACTCGCTTACTGCTGTTACTTAACACTATAGGCGCACTGGGAGTTCGCCTGCGAGAGCTGGTGTCACATATATTGAGTTTGTGAGCGAGACTTTACAAGGCCATTTTCAACTTGCTTCTGTCTGCATGCATCACATTTCATTGAGAGGGTGTGTATTGCACTAGTGGCAACACTTTCAAACATTCATACATTTATTGCCACGTTTATCAACTTCAATACACCATCTTCTATTTGTGGATACGAGAATCCCGAGATTAACTGCGAGAAAGTGTCCATTTTAACAACAGTGTGTATGCCTTTGCTTTGAAAAGAGTGCCATAACAAAGAAAAATAGTAAAAAGGCTGATACAAATGAGGTCAGGTAAAGGGACTTGATTGAATTATAAATTACATCTACATCGTTTGTCAGCCAGACGGATTAAAACCTTGAACATAATTTGTATTGCCATTGTATTCTTTACTGTACACCTACCTATTAGTCCTTCAACTTTTAAACCATTAAAACTATATTCATTCCATTTTTCACACAGCAATTCTGGCCCCTAAAATCATTACATACTATGTTGGATTTGATTTTAGTTGAGTAAGAGATTTTTATTTTATTTTCTACATTCTTCACTTTTCTTATTATGTGAATCGTCATTATTATTACTATTATTATTATTATTATTATTATTATTTGTATTATTATTATTATCAGTATTATTATCAGTATCAGTATTATCATTTTAGTATTAGTATTATTATCATCTATTTACTTTACTTGTTTGGCTCATGGGTGAAAAGACAAAGAAATGTGTCTAATATGGTATTTGAAATTTGCTTTGATCATGTCGAGATGTACTGTGCAAATACACAATAAAGTGTAAACAAAAACTAATTACATGTATTTGGTCTCCTCTTCGAATTGAGCATAAGAACAAGGCATCTCTTTTACCGCATTGAAAAGAGCTTTACCTGAAATTACCTCACACCATTGAAATAATTACTGCAGCAGGATCACAAATCTGGTATCTGAGAATACACATCACATTACCGACTGCACGTGAATATGAGAAAATGTAGTCAATTACTGAAGGGAGGAAAATAACCAGAACTACTTTGATCAAATTTTCCACCTCATTAACGACACTAAAACTCACAGTGCGCAGTAATAACATGTAATTACAGAGCGCCTATATGGATGCTCAGAGCATTTGGGTTGCATGTCACTGTACTAGCATTTGTACTGTTAACTTTATGTACAAAAACATGGTCCGTGTCAGAGAAAGAATGAGCCAGAGCTGCAGCTGTTTGCCCGAGCCAGCCACCTGTTATTATCCAGCACTGCTTACAGAGATGAGCCGCTCACTGGAGCCTGACAGAAGTAATGTGGCCTTTAGACTCAACCCGGCAGAGTCGTGCAAGCCATCAGCATCCCAGTGGAGTGGTTTAGTAGCACTATAGTCATGTAGTCGTGTAAGTCATATGTGTACCAAAAGACAAAAAAATAAAAATGAAACAGGATACAAAAAGGAATCCACAACACAGTTTCAAAAGAGGTATGACGAAGTGGACGTCTTGGTTCTTTGGTTCTCGGGGTAATGTCAATGTCAGCTTTGTAATTTGTATAGCACATTTACAACAACACCAGCAACCCAAAGTGCTTCACATACATACAATAAAATAGATTTTAAAAAAACAGCATGAAATACACACAAATACGTATACATTGTAAATGGTAACAACTCAATTGGTTATTTTAATGCCAAGGCGTAGACTTCATTTAAAAACCTCCAATGATGGAGATGCTCTAATGTGCAGACAGTGATCCAGGACACTTGATATTCAACATAATTTATGGACATTGGTCACATTTTTTTATCATTTCTTGTGTTTGAATGGTTTGATTCTCTGCTCTGTGTTGGAGAATTCAACGGTTTTGTAAAATAAACTGTACAGCACAGCCCCAAACACTCTCTGACCCTACACACGTTTCGCCCATCACACACTTTTTTAGTACTTCTTTAATATTTCATATTTGAACAAACAAACATTTTAATCCAAAAGGGTAAGTTGTTGCAAAGAGTACCTCCTTGCACTGGGATACATGTTTTAATGTAGTTCTAAATGTTAAGTCAGTGGAAAGAAAGGGAAAGGGGCCACAGCTAAGGCCACACACACAACATCTGCTCTGAACAGATCATTAGGCCTTCATTACGCCAATTGACAAGGTGTCTCTGTCCTCTGGCCGGTCAAACAGCTCTCCTCCTTTCCACACAACAGGCAAGTGGGCAAGTGTGAGCGAGGGAGTGATGGAGGGGGACAGGTGGGAAGAGTAAAAGTAATAGAAAGAGGAAGGAACAAGGAGCTGCCAGCCAGTAGTGATCAGAGTCCAAATACCCATGTGTGTCCAAGACAGTTACGGCAGCATTGTTAGGGGACGTCTCTCACGGAGGGGTTAGCAATACCGGGTTAATAACGCACAAAGCGCCAAGCCTCCATCAATACTGCATTCACACGATGCTTTTTACCTTTTTGTGCGCACATTGCACACATTTTAATGGGACATTCCCGTAATGGTGCGTCGTAAGGAGTCATGTAAGTACCATTAGTTTTGGAGATGTTTTAATATGCGCATAATCTATGTGTATTGGTCTAATTTGGGTATGACATTATTGAAAAGCTAACCACGTATGCAGTTAAATGTTTGAATACATCGACATATAAAGGGCAGGGTTTTCCTAGTATGTTGGTGAGGTGGTGGCTGCTGGCAGTGAGGTTGCGGTGACATATCCAAGCATTCTCTATGGGCCAAATCAGTGTAATCATTAGTAGAAATGAATGTGGACCTCTGCTCTCTCCCATGCAGCAACATTTCAGCAGCAGCACTTTGGGGAATATGGGGCTAGTTGTTGCTTGTTGGCGAAGTCAAACATGTCTGGCGTTTTTCTTTTTCATTTTTTATTCAGATATTTTTTTCCTTGATTACATTTTTTCCCAGCCGTGTTGTCAATTTCATGGCCTCATCTCTCTCCCGTTCCCTCCCACTCTCTTTTATGTGTTCAAACACTTACCCTGGAAACATAATTCCCTATTTGCAGTTTTTTCTCCACAAACTGCATCTTCATTGGTATAAAACTAAGATTCACATTTTAAATAGAAGTCATTCCACCAAAATACATAAATCATAGAAAAGCACAAACACATGCACTTTTTATACCAACTATTTTGAGATTTTAACCATGCAGACCCGTAGTGGTTTTAAGATCCATCCTCTCAAATATCAGATACTTCAGTGATAATCATGTAACTCCGCCCCTTCTTTCTAAAAGCTCCCGTCTCAATAGTGCAATTGAAGGATGTAATCACAGAGCCTTTTGTCTTTAGAAATAAAGGATTGCCCAAGAAATAGTTTTGGCACATTCTAAATTGAATGGCTCATGTTGCATATATTTTTTTCCTATATATTTTTTTCTGCAATTACATTTTTTTCAGTCTTGCGTTCCCTCGCACTCTCTTTAATGTATTCATACATTTACCCAACATACTTCCAGATTTGCTTACGTACAGTGCGTGCAATTGGAACGCCTCCATTTTATTTTTCTGCAGAAAAATATGTTGCGAATGATGATATTTTGAGATATCCATACTTGTCTATCAATTTCCAGGAAATTTCACGGCGGCGTTTTATGTCAGGTCTATAATTTTCTTGTAGTCCCAGAAGAACAGGCTGTGTGCATAATCAAATAATACGAGGAGCGCAGAATAAAATAAAATATATTTGTGTTTATCCTCCCTTGGGTTTATTTTCTCCAATATTTGGAGTTTGCACTTATATAGCAAGAAAGTTTCCCCACAGAGATCTGGATTATACTGGACGTATTGTGTCAACTCTAGGAATCAGTTGTGTTTAAAGTCGAGAAAAGAATGAGATAATGAATGATTAATGATGGCAGCGGTTCTGACCAGAGCATATAAATCCACAAGGCATAGGAATGGACAAAGTTTCGGTACCTAACTTTCAAAACACAAACGTAGATTTGTCATCTATCAAAGACATTTGTCACTCTCAAAACAGTTTGGTTCAATCACTAGTTTTCACATGAATGTATTTTATTCTCTGTCACATAAAGAGTTCAAAAAAGAAAACTACCACATTCAGCCAATCAGCTCTTAGCCCAAGTGTCAAATTATGACTCACATGACTCTTTCTTACAAGTATACAAAATATGATATGTTTTGCGATAAGACAAAAAGAAGTGATTTCATTTATGCACAACACAAAATGTGTTATACTTTACTACTGTATGTAAAAGATTGAGATTTTATACTTGTTTCTTTGATGCTAGAGTTAGAGATTTTGTTTCATTTTCATTAGTATAGTTATCATTCACTTATCCTGTGCTGTTTGCAGCACATTTCACATTTACAGCTTTTTCTGTTGGAACAATAAATGCATTAGTTATTAAACAGAAAAGTATCAGAAGAAAAAGGTAGTGAATAAAAGTAAAAGAAGAAAGAAGAAAAGAAGAATAATACCACAAATTAGGGTTTAAAAGGGTCTAAAGGCCTAAGGGCTGGTCAAGTTAGGAAAACAAAAAACATCAGCTAGAAAATAATATTTAGAGTATTTTTTAATCACTGTGGTAGGTCAATTTGACCCGAGGACAGCACAGGGATTAATGGGAAAACTAGTTTCTGAAGAGGCCTTTTTTCTCGTTCATTCATCCTAATAAAGCGTATAATCTGTAAATGGAAAAATCCCACATTTCTAACCATAGCCGTTGTATCATCACCAGTTATGCGTCTTTATACAGCTGAACCCTTTCCTCGCCGTCCTTGATACGCATGAATGCCCCGAAGCTGCTATAGTTCCCCGGAGGACACATTAGTAAGGAAGACAAGGTTTTCTCTAGAAGTAACCAGAGTTGACCTGCTGCGCTCTGTGGGAGGAAGGGTGAAGCAGAACGAAGCCGCTGCTCTGTGGCCATTGGACTGATTAAGTCTGTGTCTCAGGAGGAGCAGGCAGAGAAGAGCAACAGCTTAAGATTAAGAGCACCTCCAGGCAGGATGTACCTTAAGACTCTCACCAGACACTTCTTATCGTCTTCTGAGGGTACAAAAACATTTTAGAAAGTAGTTTTAAGTTTTAGGTACACACTGTTTTGTATCCAGCACTTAACATAATGTAAAACAAGTAGGATCATAACATGTAAAGTGATTACTGTAGTATTTGTCCGAGGGCAACATAACTCAGAAAGTTATGGCAGGATTTGGTTGAAATTTCCATAAATGTGGGCAATGGTGCAGCGAAGAACAGATTACCTTTTTGAGGTGATCCAACTCACCGGTTGGATAAACAAGGTTTTTATTTTTTTTTGAGGGACTGCGTTTCTAGGTGGAGGTCTGCGCTGCGTGTGTGTTTTTCTAGTTTTGCTGGGGGATGACAAGGGCTGCACAACAATAACATTATACAATATAAGGTAATAATTGATTGGGTGGTTTTTATCTTAATTTGAGAAATTAAGATTTGCCAATGGGACACAGCCATTTAGTCTTATATCACAAAGACTACATGGCTTTTTAATAACAAGAGACACATTTCTTGTATTAAAAAGATAATTTTGCTTGTCCCATGGGCTAATATGAAGATACATTTTGCTTTTAGTTATTTTGCATCACTTCTTGCAATGTGTAACAAGTGAATTTGTTGAGTTATTATTAATTTGTTAAGTCAGCTATTGAAATAAACTAAAATAGTAATTGATAACAGAGTAATAGAGTTAAACATACCGAGAAGATGTTCTATGACTGATCATTCGTAATGACTGAAGAATTAAATGACAAAGTATTTCTTATCAAATGACCCATTGTGTAAGTCATCTCACTGACCTTTTTAGATGCAAAAAAGTAACCAATTATAGAATATAATTAAACTAGTCAAATACAGCACTTATGATGACATTTTCACAGTGCCAAGTGTTGTGAGTCAGTTGAATAATGTATTGTCTGATCTTAAAGCTGGAATACCTAACTTTGTTTTTCGTCTTGTGTCTTGTTCTAACCTGGCCTTAGCCATCTGCAAACTCCGGTCGATTATCAGGGTCTGATCTTAGTGGCAATGTTATTACCATCACACGTTTCAACAGTAACTTCAGTCTTCTTTTTACAATCTTCTTTTTTTAGTTAGCTACTCTAGCTTTCACATTCTACAGCCTGATCAAAATGTACACTCACATTAGTCCATTTTTCAGGTCTCTGCGCTCAGCACTGGCTGAGAATAGACTTTAAAGGAGCAATATGTAATATTTGCATGTCAAGTCATCATTAAATGACCCGAATATTTCAAAAGGCGTTATTAAATCATACTCTTTTCGAATTCATCTTTAACTGATAACAGTAGTTCAGCCGAGATATTTGATTATCAAAATTAGTTTTACGACCCGTAAAAGTTGTTATTGTTTTGATTTTGATGTCCTACCCTCCGCCGTTTCGCCAATCAGGAAGTGTCATGTAAGTTCGTGATCGGGTTGCCAGAACTCCGCGCGGCTCATTAATCTCAGAGGTAAAATAACATGTGGCGCAGAACTAAAAAAGGTCTTGTTATGACTCTCAAATCATTAATGACAAAACAAAGACTAAAACGAGGATTTATATCGGGATGCCTTTGAACAATTGAGACAGCTGATAAAAGTTCACGTGTGATGCAGAATTTTCTAGTTTGAGTGCGTTCTTCACAGTGTCTCTATTCGTGAGAATCGGTGGTCTAGTGGTCTAACCCACTAAACATCCGACGTCCACTCAACCTCCAGATCACGTCAATATCGCGTCGGTCGGTCGTGACCTTTTATTTACGTCCAAACGACGTCTGTGCAAGGTGCGCATCTGGACGTAAAACAATGACCTCCCATTTACGTGGATATGACGTTCAATCCCGACCTCCCCTAGACGTCGAAAACAGGTCATCGGCCGCCCGACGCAGTACGTCTTGATCTAGCAATACAATATATAGGCTGTGAAGCAATCTCAGTGTACCTGACGGTAGTGTAGTGGTTAAGCAAACGTGTGCAGCCTTGATTACGTGAGTTCGAGCCCACGTGTGTGTATTACTATCTTTACATATTTGTTTTGATTTTTAACTATTTTTTTCTGTTTGGTTAAAGACTAATAAAAACTCAACATAGGATTACGTAGTGGCTAATAATAAAACTTGTGAATGTATGCATTTGTTGTGCTAACAATCTCAAGTTTGAAAATAAGGGGTGAGCACTTGAGATTTTATGCAAATGCATGGGTTCACAAGTTTTATTATTAGCCACTACATAATCTTATGTTGAGTGTTTATTCGTTTTTAACCAAACAGAAAAATTGTTCGCTAAAAAGTGAAAAGTCAAAAAACTTCCGACGGGGATTTGAACCCGCGTCGTTGCGACTGAAGTCTCATTACGCAACCGCTACACCACAGCAAGGCATTTTCTCTGACTACTGTGAAAAAATAATAGATAACACCCTAAACAACCGACGCACACTTATGCGCCGCGCGAGTATAACTTATAACTTTACAGCCTGACACGTGAGTCGCTCGGTCGAGGACCTGTTTTCCACGTCTAAACGACGTAAGGTCTGGACGTAAAGCAATGTCTTCCCAGACGTTGATATGACGTTGAATCTGTACCTCTGTCGCTGCCCTGCTTTATTTACTTGGAATCACCCTCTCTAGTAAGTACACAGTCTGCACAGTTTTTAGATATAGATGTATCATTTCCACATTGAAAAGAGTTGGAGACAGAAAGTAAGTCGTTTTCTCACGTATACGTGGATTTTGTTAAGTATATTTTGTATATTATCTGTATTTTGAATTGCCAGTGCATGAATCTATAATAATAACGGCTGGCACTGCTCAGCTGAAAGGGAGACACCTTTTTTTAGTTTTTAAGTTAAAGTTTAAAATATGATATTGTTTTTCATATTTCAAACTATTTTTAACACATTAGAATTCTTAGGTTAGACTGTCCAACAAACTATGTGTTAAAAAAGGTTAAGATTCTTGAGTTTTAAAATAATAATTCAATTCCAAAATGTAAAGTTACTGTATATTTCACAATGGTTTATAAACTGCAAAAAGACAACAGTACTTAGTAAACTAAGTTTAAAAACAGGGAGATCAGCTTTAATATTTGGGACACTCCCATCATTTAGACACCTGTGATGTCATCAGTTGGAGTTGAGTTCAGGTGTGGGACCATGTGGGACCATAGGAGCACACAGATGTTACCTGCTGCAGAAAGAGAGTTTAATGTTTGTGTATTGCTTTGTTTAATAAATGGATTTAATGTCTTCCCATTAAATCTTCAATGTCAGAGACTTTCACTTCTTCTCACTGTGGCTGTTTAAATGAGCCACTACAGTTGTTATTTTTGTTATTGTTAGCTGCAAATATTAAATATCCATTCATCTGCTGGTAGCAAGCTAACTAGCGCTTGCAACTCTATTCAATTTATTTTTCTTATAAACTTTAAAACCAGCCATATGTTAATTAAAATACATTTACCTTTGCTAATGCAGTCAATTATTGTGAAATCCATAGAGTATAATTTCATGATTGTTGCAATAACTAATGTTCTGTGTGTATTCCTAATGTGTCATGTGTGTTTGAGTCTTACAGGTGTCAGACTGTGTTGAAGGTGTTCAAGGGTAAGAATCACACACTCACACATTGATTGTTCTTCTGTATTATTATGTTGTTTTTAGAATAAACCATTATTTGGTGTATTCTCTTTGAAAACATCTATCTTTTTCTCAGATTGTTCAGCAACTCACTCAAGATGAGGGAAAAGAGCAACAAGGGGAAGATGCCCCCTCGGAAATGCAACATGTGTAGAGTAATACAGGGTAAGTAGCTTTCAGGGCTCATTTGTGTCCATGTGCAAAACAAATGCACATTTGCAATTGTTTTTACATGGAAATGGAGCTTTCGCGAAAGTTCACCGTGGTAGACCCGGCTGTTGCTGCCAGGCCACAGGCTGCTCTTCCTCGACTCATCAATACCAGCAACGCCCACACCCAGTCAACCAATAACCACCAGGACAGCAAGTTAAAAGCCGGAGACGCCCACTTCCCGATCTTCTGAAGTCTGCAAACTTCTGAAGCCTGCAAGGTGCATGTCGCTAACGCACCTGTTCGCAAATGCATGCGTGGTTCTGGAGGGGTCGCTTCTGCTCACGTGTTGCTCGTGCGCGTGGCCCGGCTGTCCTCAGTCTGGCTGCTCATGGTCTGCTCCTCCTCCGCGTCCCTGCACCTGCTGTGGTTCGCATATCCCCACTGCTCTCCTCCTCTGCGGGCTCTTCTGCGGGCTGCTCCGCGGGGCCCCTCCGCGGTTCTGTGCTGCTCGTTCCTCGTGGTCTGCTGCCGCGCGCAGACGGTCTGGCGGTGCCGTGCGTGTCCCTGCCTCCGACTGGCGGTGCCGCGTTGTCCCGTTGCTTTCCCAAGTCTCCTGGCATGTGAGTACAGTGAGTGTGCCGACCGCGGACAGTTTAATCCCGGAGTCTAGGCTGCAGGCGGCTGGTTTTTGCCCTACGCACTTGACTGCAGGCGTCAGTCTTCGCCCGTGCTTGGTCTGCAGGCTCCGTTTTACACGTGTTGAGCTAACTGAGGGACAATGCATCTTAAATGGCATCAATCTCCAATGTCTGAGGGATATAAGAGGAGCAATGTGCATTAATTCAGATTCATGTTCTGCCACTTGCAGTAAAACCACGTTGGAAAAAATGTGCAAAGACTACCCCATCGTGCTCCAGACGGCACACACAGAGCTCTTGCACGGCGCCATCTTTACAGCATCAATCTCATCACTCGCAAGTCACTATTGTTAAATGATGTATTTAAATTCGTCTATCTGCAGGAGGAAGGAGGGGCCATGCATTTAAATAGCTAGGTCACTAGTATTAAACTGGGTAACTAAACTGCAGTTGTTGCATTTCGAAAGTGCAGCAGAAAGAAAAGGGGCCCAATGTGAATATGTAATGGGTTTGAAGTGGAGCTGGAGCTAATGAACGCATGGATCAGTGATCGTTCATGCGTATCTGCCATAACCAAAGCAGCAAGATGGCTCCAGGGGACATCTGTTCTCGCATGGGAATGTTTCGGATTCGGGTTGATTTATTTCCTCAGGCTCTTAAACAACCGTGGGCATGGTTCTCTGACCGCCGCTGCTGCGGTCCCTGCTGCCGTTCCTACTGATGCCTGATCCCGCTGCTGCCTATTCCTGCTGCTGCCTGTCCCTGCTGCCTGCTCCTGCTGCTCCTACTACTACATGTGCCGCTGCTGCTGTTCCTGCCGCTGCCGCTCCGCAGGCTCCCAGGCTGCACCTGTCTCTACGGCTCGGCTCTTCAGACACGTACGTAACCTGGCTCACGGAGACAAGCGGCGCACGCTGGCGTGACACGTCTGTTGTTCGTATGAATCGCATTGTGCTGCTGCTGCTTGCTGCTTCTGCTGCCGCTACTGCTGCTATTGCTGCCGCTGCTGCTTCATATTGCTACCGCTTCCGTGCTGCTGCTGCTTCTTTACTTGACACCTCTCTTCACTGCGCATCTCTTTTACTGAAACACTAAACAGCTTCAACTATATTCTACTGCGGTGGCTTGATACAGGATTATTGCTGTTATTATCTACGGATGCTGCAACCGCTGCTGCTGCTGCTGCTTCATGCTGCTACCGTTACTGCTGCTACTGCTGCCGCTGCTGCTTCATACTGCATCTGCTGCCGTGCTGCTGCTGCTTCATGTACTTGACATCCCTCTTCACTTCGCATCTCTTTTACTGAAACACTAAACAGCTACAACTTATTCTACTGCTCTGGCTTTGATACAGGATTATTGCTGCTATTATCTACGGATGCTGCAACCGCTGCTGCTTCATACTGCTACTGCTGCTACTGCTAATGCTGCTTCTGCTGCTTCATACTGCTACCGTTACTGCTGCTGCTGCTGCTGCTTCATACTGCATCTGCTGCCGTGCTGCTGCTGCTTCATGTACTTGACATCCCTCTTCACTTCGCATCTCTTTTACTGAAACACTAAACAGCTACAACTTATTCTACTGCTCTGGCTTTGATACAGGATTATTGCTGCTATTATCGACGGATGCTGCAGCTGCTGCTGCTTCATACTGCTACTGCTGCTTCATACTGCTACTGCTACTGCTGCTGCTTCATACGGCTACTGCTGCAACTACTGCTGCTGCTGCTTCACTTACCTTGCCATCTCTTCACTTGCATCTCTTTTACTGAAACACTGAGCAGCTACTACAACATTCTACTGCTGTGGCTTGATACAGGATATTACTGTTATTCTCTAAGGACGCTGCTGCTGCTGCTACCGTCGCGGCTTGATACAGGACTATTGCCGTTATTTTCTGAGGTTACTGCTGCTGCCGCTGCTGCTACTGCTGCAACCCACTCTCTCAGAAGCTTATCCTGCTTCTAATGGATGCAGCCCGGCTGAGCATGCCGCGCTGCGCTGGACTCGCACCTATGCTCCCAGGGTCGCTTCGGCGGTCATGCTTCATCTCTCTACTTAATCTTCTGATTCTATCAGATGCAGCTGGCCGAGTAGCTGCGCTGAGCCGTCAATCGGACTCCTAATCAAAGGCATCCATACCTGTATTCTTCACTCTTCTGATCGCAGGCTCCCCATCATGCTGTCCATCCTGCAGCGGCGCTGAACTCCGGCTCATCTCCCAAGTACATGTCCGCCCTCCTCGCAGCATCTTCCTGCTCTCCTTCTATGGCTTCTCTGCGTAAGCGTTTCACCATTGCTCACTCAACCTTCATGCGGTCCGGAACACGGCTTTCCCGACCATCCACTATCCTGATTATCTACTCTCCAACCCAAGGTTTCAAGCGTAAGGGCGCCTGCAACATCAATGGCCCTCTCCGGCATGTCTCTCTGCCCCTACAGGTCTCCGCTTCTACACGGACGCTGCCCCTTCCGTGGGTTTTTGGGGGATTCTTCCAGGACCACTGGTTGCCGAGCGTGGCCGCTACTTTCCACCGGAGCATCTCCTCTGCCCTACACGTGATATTCCCAGTGGTCGTGGCCTGCGCGCTGTGGAATCACGCGTGGCAGAGAGAGGATCTCTGTCACGTGGGATAATCTCGACGTAGTGGAAGCATTACACAAAGGTCGCTCTTTTCACCCAACATAATGTCCCCTGACCATTTCAACCTCCGTCTCAAACATTCAAAAATCAAGGAGCCTGCAATATAGTAACAGCTCGCTCGGACACATCTCTCTGCCCCTACAGGTCCATGATGCGTTACACTCGCCTCCGCTGCAAAAAGGAAATCTTAACGGACCTCTTTCTCACTCCAGACACTCTTCCCATGACAGCAACCTGGTTCAGAGCTCGACTAAGATCACTACTGCTCCTTCTGAAGTCTGCAATTTGTCTCCCCAGCTCTATACGCCCACTCCTTCAGGATAGGCGCTGCCACAGGATAGGCGCTGCCACAGGATAGGCGCTGCCACGCGCGCGACCTCGCTGGGGCTCCCCCACTCTTCTCTGCAACAGCTGGGGCGCTGGTCCTCTTCGGCTTCTCCACCTACATCAGGCCAGATGCGACCGCTATCATGGCAGCACAACGTCTACCGGCTTCCTCGTAAGCTCCCAGCAAAGCAAGTAAGCAATAAGATTCTGGTGGCGGCACGCACTTTCCTCAAACGCTCAAAGATTCCTTGCTTCAGCGTCTGGCTGAATATGAGCGTGCGCTCATATTCTCAGCTCGCTCAAAGATTCCTCTGCTGCGGCTGGCTGAACATGCGCGTGCGCGCATGTTCTCAGCTCGCTCAAAGATTCCCCTGCTGCGGCTGGCTGAACATGCGCGTGCGCGCATGTTCTCAGTTCGCTCAAAGATTCCTCTGCTGCGGCTGGCTGAACATGCGCGAGCGCGCATGTTCTCAGTTCGCTCAAAGATTCCTCTGCTGCGGCTGGCTGAACATGCGCGTGCGCGCATGTTCTCAGTTCGCTCAAAGATTCCTCTGCTGCGGCTGGCTGAACATGCGCGTGCGCGCATGTTCTCAGTTCGCTCAAAGATTCCTCTGCTGCGGCTGGCTGAACATGCGCGTGCGCGCATGTTCTCAGTTCGCTCAAAGATTCCTCTGCTACAGCGGCTGGCTGAACATGCGCGTGCGCGCATGTTCTCAGTTCGCTCAAAGATTCCTCTGCTACAGCGGCTGGCTGAACATGCGCGTGCGCGCATGTTCTCAGCTCGCTCATGCTCTCAGGCCCGCGCAGTGCGTCCTGCTATCCCAATCGCAGGCCCGCTTTTTGGGGATCATGCACGCGAGCAAGCGCCGTGCTCAACAGCATCCCGCCCGGGCCTAGGGCGCCAAACATGCTCAATCAATAAACATGCTTAAATCTAATAAGTCTAATGCGTTTTCCTCATGGGTCTCTCCAAGGTGAAATGGAGCTTTCGCGAAAGTTCACCGTGGTAGACCCGGCTGTTGCTGCCAGGCCACAGGCTGCTCTTCCTCGACTCATCAATACCAGCAACGCCCACACCCAGTCAACCAATAACCACCAGGACAGCAAGTTAAAAGCCGGAGACGCCCACTTCCCGATCTTCTGAAGTCTGCAAGCCGCCGCCGCCCCACCTCCTCCTTCTCGCATGAAGCGTGTTGCCTACTGCCTCTGCCGTCACCAGTGCCTAGGCCCCGGGGGGATCATGCACGCGAGCAAGCGCCGTGCTCAACAGCATCCCGCCCGGGCCTAGGGCGCCAAACATGCTCAATCAATAAACATGCTTAAATCTAATAAGTCTAATGCGTTTTCCTCATGGGTCTCTCCAAGGTGAATTACTCCAATGACCAAAGCCTTATCCCAAGTTTCTCAGACGGAGTGTCTTCCAGTGTCTCGAGCTAGTGCAGTGCCAAGGTTTGTATCACATGGTGATGGATCGAGTGGTTTGAGGCATTAATAGAAAGTTATGTGTTGTTATATCACTTTGCCACATTATGTTGAAACTAAACATGTTCCACATTTTCAGGTGCTGTGCTTGGACCTTGTGATGAGAGACTGAAGACCAAGAGAGGACACATGTTGGAACATCAACATTCAATAAATGCATTCTTCTGCCTTTCAGATTGTGTTTTATCATCTGGGGAACCTAGAGTGTACAGTAGCTTGTGCCTGTTTTAATACTGATCCAAACATAGGTGCTACAATCATGTTTTTTTACTTTGGCATGAACTGTTCAGTACAGTAGTGTTCAGTACAGTAGTGTTCATAACACTGTGCCCTGTGTCCTTTTTCTTGTACTGTACTTTGATGTAGAGAAACATGATTTTTAATGCAGCTCCATTTGCAGTAATGACTGATATCCTTCTACTACAGTTGTTCTAATGATTTTTGAATGCTGTGTTTATCGTTTATTGCCCAGAGTCAGAACTAAACATGATATAGCTGCATTTCAGATTCACAAGGCTAAAATCTGGAACGGTCTTCCTGGAAATGTGAGACAGGCTTCTTCTTTGACAATGTTAAAATCCAGGTTTAAAACACTTCTGTTTCTGCTTCAACTGAGAGATTTTATGAGAGATTTTATTTGTATCTTTTTAATTTACTGTCAATATTTATAATTGTAATGCCTTGTTTGATTGTTTCTATCTTTTGTTCAGTGCGTTGAGTTTCCTTTTGTTTTGACTGTGCTATACAAATAAACTTGCCTTGCCTATTGCAAAAAGTATGTCTCGACCAGTGAGTGATTCTGCAGAGGTTAATAGGTCAATAGGACTGTAAATGGACGTCATATAAACGTCAATATTTTGGTCATATAAGACGTCGATAGGACGTCGGACCCGACCGGTTCTGTACCACATTGCAACCTTGAATGAACGTCCAGATGACGTTGAAATGACATCGTTTTGACATCTGCTTGCTTAGTGGGAACGACTGAAAACGAACGTCATATAAACGTCAATATTTTGGTCATATAAGACGTTGATAGGACGTCAGACCCGACCGGTTCTGTACCACATTCAAACCTTGAATTGACGTGCCATCAACGTAACATTTGGAGGTTGAGGTGACGTCGGGAAACGACGTCGAGAAAACTTTCATTCTGCACCCACCAGTGACCTATATTCTACGTCGGACAACGACGTTCAAATTACGTTGATTCAACGTCGGCTTGCTTAGTGGGAAGGTGTGCGCTTACGCCGCAGGAACCCGGGTTTGATCCCGGGCTATGTCTTTTTGTATTTATTGCATGTTATCACATTCTATGACAGATTACTCTAAAAACAGTAAAAGATGAAGGTCAAGAATTTTTTTTTGCAGATTATAGCTTAATTGTAAAAATAATCATTTAAGACCACATGTACCCCAATTAAAATAATGTTAGTCTTTTTTTGATGTGGGACTTTTACATGTTTGTCTAAAAAATAGGGAATAAATAAAATTGAAAGGTGATATCCTCTTGAGCAAACCCTGATGTTGATACGCTGAAGAAATACGTTCCAACATCCATTCTTCCCACTCCTATTTTGGACATCAATTGCTTATTTATTTTGCATAAACTATGTATAATTACATTGCTTTTATTTTGTTTTTGTTTTTTATCTCAAATGTCCAAATAATAATAATAAAAAAACATTAATCAAAACATTCATTCAGCATTAGCACGGCTGTCATGGCAATGTGAATGGAGACGGACAAACAACTGATAAAATAATTCCCTGTGTTTGCTGCTGGATTTGGTGTGAATCTGGCAACCTGAGTCAGGGAGAGTGGGAGAGGACTACAAAATATTGACTGTGACTGCAGTACCACTTTTGGCCAGATTTTTACATATTGCTCTTTTAAATCAGCTCTGCTTGTGTACAAGTCTCTCCATGGCCTCGGACATCTGTGACATGCTAGTGCCATATGAACCAACTCGGACTCTGAGGAGCACAGAGACTGGACTGCTGGTGGTGCCCGCAGTCAGAACTAAAATAAAAGTCAGTGGGCAGTGTTTCAGATGTATGCAGCTAAAATATAGAACATTCTTCCTAATAATGTGGGACAGGCTTCATCTCTGACAAATCCAAGCTGTGCATACAACTCACTCTATTTAATGTATTGTGATAATTTATGACTACTTTGAGATGCCTTGTGTATGAATTTTGCTATACAAATAAAATTGCCTTGCCTAAGTGCAAAAAATAATCATCGCTTTCACAAGACCCCTAAAAATGTTCCTGAATAAAATGTTTGTTTATCTTTGCAATTATCCTACTCCGGGATTAAAGCAATAGGAGAAATGATTTCAATAAACACACAACGTTGGTTGGTTTGAGTTGTGCTATGTCGAGCTGAGGCAGACAGAGGGAGAGAAAAGCATTCACTGGTTCTCTGTCTTTTAAATACCACCTGGCAGCTTTGACAATAGCCAAGGATTTGTGGTGGTTTTATTCAGACAGAAATGACACATCTCTGTATGAACCAGAAAACACTTCACTGCTGTGTTCCGTCAATATAAAATACTTAGCATGACAAAAAAACAATTCATAATGTCAAAAGTAGGATGCATTTGACAAAAGACTTGTTGTCATTGTTGTTATGCCACAACAATCATATGTTATGTCCTGTAGTGACACAAGTTATGTACAAGTTACAGTATATGATGATGGCTAAAGGGCACATTTTAGGTTAGACTTGACCTTTTACTAAACAAGAGTTTAGATAAAATGCGATCAATTTTATCCACCATTTGCAGTGAAATGTATTTGAATACATTTGAAAAAGTCCCAAGAGTGCACCAGAAAAGTACATAAAAACACAAGGCAAAAGTAAATGAGGGGAATAGTCTGTTAAGGACCTTGACCAATGTGTTTTTTATCATTGCATTTCAACGGTTTTGTAAAGTATTCCAAGATAATGACTGTTGTGATTTAGGGATGTACAAGAATACATTGAATTGAATTGGTTCATATTTTCATGCAGCATACATGTTTTCCCGGTTTCAAACGTACCTGAAAGTTGAAGTTGGAGGAGTCCATCACTGTGACTGTATTCCCGCTGCTCGCCCACACATTCTCATCCAGCACCAGCAGAGTCCGCACTGGTTCAGATCCCAAACTCACCGATCGGCACGGCTCCGACTCCCAAAGCTCATCTGCATGTTAAAAATAGTTCTGTTCAGCTGTGCATACAACAGAGGGATTTCATCTTTAGTCTTTTTAATGTGCTGTGATTAAGATTAAGAGATTCTTTCTTCGTCCTACAGCGTGGTAATTTCAGGTGGTGTTTACGCTGAGATGCTGTGACAGTGAAACGTTAGAGTTGGGTATCAGTTTGGCCTCCAGTTTACATGGATACGGTGTTGGACATGCCGAGAACTAAGTAAAACAACAATGGCAGAGGGTCACCTAATGCCAAGTGTGCTTTGCAATTTACACGGAGGAGAATTCTACTCCTTTGTTGGTCCAAACAAAACCACGCAAAGTTCTTGTTTCAGTTTCCATTTTTGCAGCTGATGGTAAATGTAGAATGAAGTTTGTGTATTCTTTCACGTCTTTGCGGTGGCCTGAGGAGGATGTTGTTGAGGAAGTGGTTATACTACTGGGGGTCACGCGTGTCGTGTTGCAACGTTCCACTGCCCCCTACTGGCCGGGCGCTATATCTAGATTCTTTTTAGCTGTCTTCTAAATGTTGTGCACTTGGTTGTTTTTGTTAATTGCTTTGCGTCTCTGCAGCGTCTCAGTCTAAACGGGGCAACAGTAGGAATGAGGATCATACAGCACAAGACAAGTGAAAAATAACTCTATACTTACTTTAGCATAATAAAGAAGAAAGAATTAAGTAAGTAAGTAAGTAAGTAATCTTTATTTATATACCGCCTTTCACAGACCAGAGTTACAAAGCGGTTTACAATTGTTATTTTTTTTTTTTGGGGCATTCGTCCTCTCACTCCACACAGAGATGGGAGCGGGGTTGCCAGTACAGGAGGCGCATGCCAGACCTATTGTGCATGTTTTTAGTGGTAGGGGAAACCAGAGAACCTGACGGAAACCTACCTTGCCACGTTACCTCAATTAACAACAACAATTTTCAGTGAAGAGCTTTTCTAACAACAACATTATACACAGCATGGTGACCTGGTGTGTGTAGGAAAATTATCTGGAAATGTGGAATGCTCTTAGGCAATTAGTAAGTGCAGGTTTTTTCTTATTTAGAAACAAAGAGAAAAAAAAACCATGTAAAACCAGCTTGACAAAATAGTGCTTTGAGTTCCAGTGAATGTGCTCACAGTGTGCCAACAGCCACAGAGCATTACCACCCACATGCTAATAAGTCAGCACAAGAGCACTCGGCTCTTTATCAAGCAGCCCTCCACTTTTGTAACATCAATAAGAATATTATTTCTTATTCGGAAGCATAACAAAAAAAATCGTATTAAAATATTTAAAAAAGTTAAGTTCTGATTAGTCATCATACCCTGGTAGTGTGTGTGATTTCTTGATTTCTGTGCCATTTCGAAGAAAATATTAGTAATGGGAAAATGAAACGGGAGCTTCGAAGCTTGTATTTCTCTGTTACTGCATTGTAATTGTGGATTTAGTATATAAAGAACTAGAACTTAATAATATCTAAATTCTCATATTATACAGTTATTCATTTTTGAGCCCACCTTACTGAGGAAATGTGTGTGTGACAATTATTGTGAATATACATTGGGGAGATTTTTTATGTTTTATTTTGCTGGATGTTGAAACGGCCGTAGGCTTCGTGCTTTGAATAGTAATTAATTTGTATGGGGTTTGGCTTCAATAAGGGTTTCACTTAATCTGAAACCCTTTCAGTCATTTGTTTATGCTTTTTTGACTATTGTAGCCTGAATGAAGAGACTGAAATACATAAAATAACTAGTTAGTTTAATTTCTAGTGTAAATCAGTTCAATTACATTATTCGATGGATCAGATTTAGAATCACAAAGCTCAGAAAAACCAGTGACCAGACTTAAGATCTGAATCTAACTATGGTAAAATCAAAGTTCATTACTATCAAGTTAGAGCAGTGCTGCAAAGTAGAACCAATGACTATGCTCTGATTTGGCCCTGGGGAAGACCATTAAATAGCCTTGGTGCATACAAACAAATATATCAACCTTTGCTATCTTTATATTATAACAATTGCTGCATTCAATTATTTACTCTTCATCAGGAGCTTATTGAATGAAAATTCATCATAAACTTTAACCTGAGTTTGAGTTTCCTGCGTTATAATGTCATTACGAAATAATCACATGGGAGAAGTGCTTTGGTTTCAAGTGGTGTTACATTTGCTTTTGAAAGTTGCTTATACAATAAAACATTTTTGTTCAAACCCTCTCTATAAACAAGATTTATGTGTCTCACAGGACGTGAATATACCATTCCCTCAAATCTCTCCAATGTGATTTATGCATTGTTATCCTTTTGATACAAGGCTATATTCAAGCGTTGGTGTTTTTTTCACTACTGCAGTGAATTTTGACAGCAGTCTCCTAGTCAAGGGCACACATTTGTAAACTGCATGGCAAATCCACAAACATTTTCCTCATAGCCTTCGCCGCTTTCCGAAAGTTCTTCTTTTTTTCAGAGAATGAATAGTAATGTTTAATCGGCAGGCAGCAGCTTGGTGTAATTAATCATTCTTTCTGCTTGGGAGGAGCAGAGGAGCAGCAGGCTGACTTACTGTGGCCAGGTAAGAATGAATGGTGATAGAGCTTTTGTGCTAGTGCTGCCTGTGAATTGTGCTGAGATAGTGTAGAGGCCTCTTGGCTCAGTGCAATGCTTATAAACCTGTCACACTGCATACATGCACACACGCGCACACACACACACACACACACACACACACACACACACACACACATAGTCTGTGGAAACAGTTAGCCAGGGGTAATACACTGAGTAAGCACAACCCTTTCCGGCAGTTTGTCATAATGATTTCACCACATATTCAATTTGACTCCATAGTGTTCAATAATATAGCGTTTCAGTCCAATACAGAATAATTGAATTCAGATGAAATGCAATACTCAAAGGAGACATATTATGAAAATGTATATGGGTGTGTTCACAGTAAAGTGTCAATTAAAGTATCTGGACTTTATAAGGTTTTAACGCAGAAACTAAAATTACAATCACAGAATAGGAAAAATAGATTTCAAACACAGACACATCAAAGAGATAGTGTGGATAAAATCAAAAGAAAAGATTGATACATTTTGGCGTAATTTTAATCAGGATCAGCCTCTGATTTTATCATTCTCCTGTGACGCAAGATACATAGAAAAGTAAAGGTCATCAGTGACAAAGCAGCAGATGAACTCCCACAAGATTAACATGGCGAACAACATCAGTAAATCACTTAATTTAAAAAGGAATAATTTTTGAAAAATAATCAATACTCAAGTAATCACTTTGTTTCTACTCTTTGTATATACAAGAATCTCTTAATCAAATGTTACAACATCCCTCCTTAAAGCAGACCTGGAGTGGTTTTTACATCCATCCACACTATTATAAGGACATTCTTGTTCTTTCAACCGTGCCAGAGCAACTGTCAGGGCTTAAAGTTTTCCGGCACCGTGCCGGAAATCCGGCGTGAGAAAAAAAAAAAAAAAAAAATCCCTTTTTTTTTTTTTTTAATATATATATAAATAAATAATGATTGCTGTCATTTGAAAAAGGTTCATGTGTGTTCTACCAATTGTATGAAAGGATTGCATGTGTATAGCGCAGGGATTAAAGAGTTCCGTCTAAGTGACGGATTTCCGTCAAATGAAATTGGTCTGAAAAAAAAACAAAATATATAATAATAATATAATACACACAATGAAATGGTTAATTATAACAAAATATATAGTAATACGTGTGAATCTGTTGTATATATCTAGATATATATTAATAATTTGAATATAATTGTATTTATATGTATATAGAAATAAAAAGTAACGAGTGGGGCTTGAACGTGCCGTGGCTAGCTACATGAGCGCTCCGTAAATGATTCAAGGCAATGGGACGTAGCCAAGTTAGCGATGGTAACACGGAGGTGAAAGTTTCTGAAAAGTGCACGGAGCTTTTGAAAAGGAGAAGAGGACAAGGAAAATGTAATCGAACGGAGCAATAACAGCCAGCAGCCCGCGGACCGGTAAACTGGGCGCGTTATCAGAGGAAAGGTAGGACATAATTAACGTTTACCAAACGCAATGCTTTTTTATTTAACGGAATGTACAATATGTACTTTGCTGTGACTGGGAATGGGGACAAGCATGTCTTGGTGAGCTTTTGATAATATCTTGGTGGCGATCCCCATGCAAAACTGCGTGATAAAAAAGCAAATCAACGAGAGCGAACGGAAGAAACTCGCTGAAGAAAGATGTGTGTTAGCAGGTCTTATATTCATTCATCAAAGCTAGCCTAGCATGCACGCACAATCACAATCATGGATCGTTGTTTATGGAAGAAGGAGCTGTATAAGTTGCTGTTGATAACGGAGTGAAAAATAAATGGAGGTTGGCATGGCTGGATGAGGTGGAGACGATGGGATTCTGTTGCTTCATGGTGCAAAAAGATGAAGGTGTCCGGTGCTTGTTCGTACTTCGCTATTATTATTTTTTTATATGGGAGTAATGAGAAAACAGCTTTGGATTCACCACCAGCTCAAAACTGCGCACTTGGCAGCTGTCCGGGCACTTTCCCACACTTCTTTACCTGGTGCATCAGATTCAGCGACAACTGAGACTAGGCTTGCTCTGGTGGACTGTGTCTGTGACCTAAAACTATCTGTGGCTTTATCGCAGAAAATAACCTGTCGTTCAGAACCATCACTACCGCTGGTAGATTTAATTATCATTAATCATTTGCAGTTGATAAAACTGCGCTGTGCACTAGCACCAAGTTGATAGGGAAACCTTTTTCTTAAACATTGAGTGTCCACAAACAAATGTGGACAGAATTTTGAATGTCCTTTTTAACATGTTGGGCGGAGGGTTTAATGAGGAGGCTACTTTGTCTGAACAATTAAATAGAGGGAAAAAACCGCATGGTCCAGAGGAGGAAGCAGCTGGTGCAGAGGAGAGTTGTCTGGCTGGTCCAGAGGAGGAGGCAGCTGGTGCAGAGGAGAGTTGTCTGGCTGGTCCAGAGGAGGAGGCAGCTGGTGCAGAGGAGAGTTGTCTGGCTGGTCCAGAGGAGGAGGCAGCTGGTGCAGAGGAGAGTTGTCTGGCTGGTCCAGAGGAGATGATAAAAAGGCTGCAGCCCCACCGCACCAGCCAGACAACTCTCCTCTGCACCAGCTGCCTCCTCCTCTGCACCAGCTGCCCACTCCTCTGGACCAGCCAGACAACTCTCCTCTGCACCAGCTGCCTCCTCCTCTGCACCAGCTGCCCACTCCTCTGGACCAGCCAGACAACTCTCCTCTGCACCAGCTGCCTCCTCCTCTGCACCAGCTGCCCACTCCTCTGGACCAGCCAGACAACTCTCCTCTGCACCAGCTGCCTCCTCCTCTGGACCAGCCAGACAACTCTCCTCTGCACCAGCTGCCTCCTCCTCTGGACCAGCCAGACAACTCTCCTCTGCACCAGCTGCCTCCTCCTCTGCACCAGCTGCCCACTCCTCTGGACCAGCCAGACAACTCTCCTCTGCACCAGCTGCCTCCTCCTCTGGACCAGCCAGACAACTCTCCTCTGCACCAGCTGCCTCCTCCTCTGGACCAGCCAGACAACTCTCCTCTGCACCAGCTGCTTCCTCCTCTGGACCATGCGGTTTTTTCCCTCTATTTAATTGTTCAGACAAAGTAGCCTCCTCATTAAACCCTCCGCCCAACATGTTAAAAAGAAAGCATACAGATAATTCACACCCTAAACAAAAGAAAAAGAAATGAATATTTCAAACAGTACTGTTAACATTTGTGTTGTTTTGTAATGTTTTACCAAATCAAAGTCTATTGAAAATTAACACAGGTGCTTTATGAAGACACACAGCACAAAGCTCATTTGCACTTTAGTTTCATTTATTTGTGTTGAAAGCTAAATGTTTAATAAGTAGAATTTAAAAGTTAAGGTTTATTTATATATTTAAGGTTGAATCTGGAAGTGTTCTTGTTGCCTGATCCAGTGTTTTTAGTTTTTGTATGTCATATCTGATGTCTAGTTTGGATGTTTAATCAGTTTACAGTTTACACATAAAATGTTAGTAATAACATCAATAATAAAAAAAAAAAAAGAAAATAGTATATTCACTTACTGTGATGTGGTATGTTTTTTTTTTTTTTTACATTATTACACAAATCCAAACTAGGGGTACTTGCAGAAAGGTCTTGGCAAGGTGAGGCTTTACATTTAAGTAACAATTCAATAGTCAGATGATGTATTTATTGCCAACAACTGATGTTTATAATAAACATCAGTTGTTGGCAATAAATAGATATAAATTATATGTATGAGCGTATAAAGGCGCTTATAAAAAACGCTTATTAGTGATCATTCTATGATTCATATAGATGGTTCAGGCTCAGGAATTTTTTCAACTTTAACCCATGAACTGTGCTGTAGTACAACGCTCTGTCCAGCTGGTGGCGCTAATACTAACTCCAGCGACTACTTTGTTGTCCGAGTTAAGTTTCAGTTTCTCTTCCTGTTTACATCATATTCTGCTACTGTATCGGTAACAGCTCGAGCATGGAACGCGTTGTTTGCATCAGAGCAATGTGAACAAGTGTGAGATGTGTCTTTACCCAAAGTGCAGCAGCTCAGTGAGACACGTCGCACACACACGTGTCCCGGGCACGGGAGGGCTTTAGATTAAAGAGCGTAAGCGCTGATAAATGAATGAATGAAAGAATGAAAAGTGTGGCATACGAGCAGAGCGACCGGAGCTAGGCAGGATACAAGTGTGTGTTGGTATGTTCTTGCGATTGAATAAAGTCTGATTCTTGAACGTCTGAAGTTTTATTGGAATAGTCCCAGACTGTGACAGCGAGGGTCAGAACAGAGGGAGTTATTCCACGTAGGAAACGCTTCCCTTTGGCTCTATAGAGTAAATTTTAAAATCCTGGCTCTGACGTTAAGGGCTCTTCATGGCCAGGCTCCTGATTATATAAAGGACCTGATCCAGCCTTATACCTCTAACAGGAGCCTGAGGTCCTCCACGCAGAACCTACTGATGGTCCCCCGCACCTTTTTTAAAACCAGAGGAGACAGATCGTTCAAGGCCGTTGCCCCTCGCCTGTGGAATGAGCTGCCCCTGTCCCTGCGTGTCCTGGAGTCTGTGGATATCTTCAAGAGTCAGCTCAAGACGCACTTATTTAGACAGGCCTTTTAGATCTTGATGTTTATGTACTTTGTACAACTTGTTTTACTGTATAGTTTTTTCTTTACTCTGTATGCTCTATATGTATGTATTGATCTTGCTTTTAAAGTGAAGCGCTTTGTGACCCTGGTCTGAGAAAGGCGCTATATAAATACATTTTACTTACTTTTACTTACACACTCCCCGGAGCCCCTTGACCACGGTCCGGGGGCTGACATGAAAGGTTTAACACAAGCAGGGAGAATACAAAAGTATGTGACTGCTGTTGAGACGTGTGTGAAAATGCGTGTCACAACGGGCGCAGCAGGAAGAAGTAATGTGACGCACAATATCATGTCCCCACCACACCTCATCCCCCCACTCCCCACATTGACCCCCCTCATCTGGGCAACCGTGCTCAGGCCCACCTCTCCCAAGCGTGCCCAAGCCCAGTTGCCGTGATCACATAGCACCTAAAGCCCGGATCTAATCGCAAAGTGGGCCCAAGCCCACTTTAACCAGGCTTTAGGCTGTGCATGTGACCACAGCCTGTAACAGAATGTTCTTTTAGGACTGCTGTAGCATTTAATCTTACCACTCTGGTGTCTTCTATAAACCTTGATGGTGCCGTTTCTCAAACCAGCAAACAGGAAGTGAGAGGAGTGCTTGAGGCACAGCACTGGGCAGCCTTCAGGGTTATGGAGGGTCAACACACACTGTGCTGCAGTGTCCACGCTGCCATACACCAGAACACTGGAATAACCAAAGCAGAACAAGCCAACATGATGAATGAGTGTCATTTCAAAAGACAGAGTGCCTTGTTTTCATAGGGTTTGATTTAATAGTGCACTCCAAAGCAAGAAGCTTCTAACGTAGAACCACTTTGTCTTTCTCATGTTAGAAATGCCATCTGAACCACACTATTATGGTCTTCTTCTGAATATAATGACAAACAAACAGCTGTCTACCCCATTGTGGTGGATAAATACTAGAAAATATTACTCTATATAAATATGAATAACACTAAATTACAACTTTTTGTTTATCCATAATGCAGTTAGTTCAGACAAACAAACATCAGTAAATCACATCACACAACACAACACAACACACTCCTGAAGCTGTAAGATCCACAGACTGTAGGAAGAAGTACTGTGACCTCACCCACAGCATTTGGCTTCAGTAGAAGAAGATAATGAGAGAGTAGTGACAGAGAAAGAGATGTTCCCAGTAAATGAGTTCCAAAGTGATTTGGAACAAACACCGGCCATAGGAAGCCATATTAGGCTTTGTAGAGCTAGCAGTTAGCATTGTCCATCCCCATATATGATAATCTAGGGCAGGGATCTCCAACCTGTAGCTCGGGAGCCATCAGTAGCTCGCCACCCCTTCCAGGTAGCTCGCCAAAGGATTGAGAAATTAACACATCAAATAATATACTTAACATTTCAGATTGTATTATTCATTATCATTATTTGTTATTGTAAATGCACTAAATGTGTGCACTAGTTACAAATATGCAATGATAAATTATGAATATCAGGCTCGTTCATACCAATGTATACCCAAATGTTTCCCAAGGCTATTTAAAGAAGTAGCTCTCTAACTTTATCGTCCTTGGAAAGGACATATGATTTAATCTCATAAAAGATTAAATCAATCAAAACTGGAAATTCCTCAGAGAAAATGTTATTACTGAGTTATTATTGATTAAGTAAATATTGTCTCTTTTTTATTTTTCACAAATTTTTACTTCTTAAAGTTGACTCCTCTAAGCCGGTGTGTACAGTGCAGACACAGACAGTTTTGTGAGGATGACTCTTACCGCCCATCGTCCAATCCAATACAAATGTTGGAGCTGCTCCCGGTGGGAGACTTGGGAAGTGCAGCTTCATCCTCATTGGTACAGAGCTCAGGTATATACTCCAGACAACGGACGGCCGAGCCTAGCTGCAGGCTCTTCACCGCCCTGGGCACAGGCCTGTTGAGAGAAAAGATCTCTATCTGCCCCTGCGATGGGTCGCCTCCACCAGCGACCTGAGAGAGAGAAGAGAGGAAGGTTCAGGACTAAAGAGTACATATCAGAAGAAAAGATTGCATAATAACCCAGCTTTGTGTTGCAATTTGTAGTGCTAACTATGCCATAAATTATAAGGCTATAGATGTTCCGATGATCGTACAGTTTGTTTATGAGAAAAGATAACTTAAATAATATAAATGTCAATAAATACTGATGGATCACTTTACGTTCACTGAATGTGTATGTGAAAGAAAATAAGTGGTATTTAGTATAATAATGGGAACCTCTATGACAGTTATTAATAAAAATACATGACGTTGGCAAATACAGATAAAGAGGAAATGGCTAAAGAGAGGACTCTTAGATCTCCCGTGTCTTTGCGTTAAACAGTGAAGACCTTTGCAAAATTAGTCTTTAACATCCTCTATCGCTGCAAGCCTTTCAGATAAAGGCAAGGATCATTTTAGACCTCGTCGTCTGTAGCTTTCTCTTCACATTATTTTAATATAAGTCAAACTTTAAACACATTATATAATGGATTCATAATGTCATCTCCGGAGATCAAACAATTTTTTCAACGCTCAAGTCTTTTCATCAGAACAGAAGAGAAAGCTCTTGTAGGTTTGGGAGAGCTATCACTTGTTTAACAATGAGATGTTTTCAATATCTTCAGACAAAGTAAAGAAACAACTTCGGGGGAAGACTTTAACGCACTAACCTCAAGAGTAGTTTCACTCCTGGTTATTATTATTATTATTATACAAAAGATAAATAATCTTGGAACAAACACAGGGTGTATGTTTGTGTAGAAGTTATTTCCAAGAGTGAAGTGCCCTGCTCAAAGTACAATATTATCTTTGTTTAATATGTATTTATTTGAGCATCTGTTAAACCACATGCAAGATATTCAACTGCAACACAACCACATCTGCACACATGTAAGCAACACAACCACATATGCACACATGTGAGCAACACAACCACATATGCACACATGTAAGCAACACAACCACAGCTGCACACATGTAAGCAACACAACCACATCTGCACACATGAAAGCAACACAACCACATCCGCACACATGTAAGCAACGCAAGCACATATGTATATAAGTAACAACACAGCCACATCTACACACATGTGAGCAACGCAACCACATCTGCACACATGTGAGCAACGCAACCACATCTGCACACATGCGATCAACCCAACCACATCTGCACACATGTGAGCAACGCAACCACATCTGTATATATGTAACACAGCCACATCTACACACATGTGAGAAACGCAACCACATCTGCACACATGTTAGCATCACAAACACATATGCACATCTTTAAGCAACACAACCACATGTGCACACATGTAAGAAACACAACCGCATTTGCACACATTTTAGTAACAAAGGAAGACCGCTTTCACACACAAATGCATATTCAGTAAAAAAAAAAAAAATGTCAACATTTGCAGGTGAAAAAAAAAATCTTTATATTTACTATATTAATTAATTGCTTTCCATTCAGTTTGCGTTTCTACACTAATGTTGATAATGGGAAATTGAGTTTGTGTGGGAAAAAAATAGTTTTATTCTGTGGCACCACAAATAAAATGTCCATTGTGGGGAAACTCAATGAAATTCAAAGCAGAAGAGGAAGCAGCAGGAGCCCTTCCACCTGACGTTAATACATTTCAGATTCTCCCCATTTCCAAACAGTTAAAGCATCATTGTAGGCTTCCGACATGATTTCACTTATTATCCCGGGGTATGTCCGGACAGAACAAAACATCTCGGGGAGAAAAAAGACACAAGAACACGCGGCTGCAGTAGATGTATGCTCTGAATCACATTGTGCGAATGTGACGTGAGCTAAATATAGTCTTTAGCTCTTCCCTGCCGCGCTCAACCCTTATTTGCATGCAATCATTTGTTTGATTTGTATCAGCATGCCAAATCTGGACAGGAGCAATCCTCGTGGGCACTCGAGAATGAGCCAGAACAAATAATGGTCCAGTGCACAGGCTAAAAAAAAATGGGGGCGGGGGGGGGAGATAGGAAAGACTTATCTTCCAGAGCTAAAAGAGAATCTATATCTATCTGCGCCCTAACAAAGCTTCTTCACTTCTTCTTCAACGATAGCCAACCTCCAGACTCCAGCGATTCACTTTACCGCTGGTTTTCAATGCACAAAAAGGTCACAGCCTAGACTGAAAAATACTAACGCTTACTACTTCATAAATGCACTGGGAGGTGAGGGTGTTGTAGTAACGCCACGCCACAAAGCCACGGATGATCCAAGTTTGATTGGTGGCTTTTTTCCTGGTGAAGTGGTGGGTAGTTTGGTTCGTGAAATAGCCTCTTTCTTCTGGGACGTTTGAATGATTGCGAGGGTTAGGATTACACAGGAGCGGGCACGACTTGGAGTGAGAGTAGTGTGTAATGGACCACTTTGTTCTAATTGCATTTCTTTATAATACAATAAAATACACTTGAGGCACGTGTATATAGGTGTTTTTGAGTGCAGCTAGGAAGTATCAAACCAAGACGCAGTCAATAGGCACCGATAGAGAAATCCTAAAACACAAATCACATCCACAGTCATTCTATTACAACGGTTCGCATTCAAATGTAGAGATAATGCGAGAGAAACCAGGAATTTACAGGAACTGGAGACTGTTTCCCAAGAATAATGGGCAACTTTACCATCAGAGAGAGGATACAGAACCTAGAAGTAGTAGATTAAGATACCCTTTATTTGTACCAGAGTGGGGAAATTTCAATGTTGCATAATCAGTTACAAAACAGTAGAAATAAGGAGCACAAGATAAATGAAAAAAAAAAAAAATCTCCAGCTTTAGCAAAGGAAAGAAGCAAGTCTTTCCTATGC
Organism: Knipowitschia caucasica; assembly: GCA_964034765.1. Classification (NCBI taxonomy): domain Eukaryota; kingdom Metazoa; phylum Chordata; class Actinopteri; order Gobiiformes; family Gobiidae; genus Knipowitschia; species Knipowitschia caucasica. The sequence continues at coordinate 32,283,351 of OZ035828.1, read as the reverse complement.
TAAAGAAGAAGAAGTAAATCTAGACTTTTAAACAAAGCTCTTAGGATTGTTAATGACTCTTCTGGCCACCCTGGGAAAGCCATGTTCCAGCTTCTTCCCTCTGGCAGAAGATATCGCTCTCTGAGATGCAGGACATCTCGTTATCCACAAGCTGTTATCAGTGTGAACAGAGCACTTTAATGATTTGCACTTGTTTTGAAACTTTTAAGTCGATCGATTTCGCAGTGACATTTGTTTGCTGTTTTATTTGTTTTATTTCTGTCTTTTAATGTTGTTTTATGTCTGTATTTGTCTGTGCACACTGGAGACTTTTTGCTAATGTATTCCAATGTGGTTTTTTTACTGCAAATGGCAAATAAACTGAAACTGAATCTGAATCTGAAGTCTAAAATCTCTAACTTTAGAAAAATAAAGAAGCAAGTATAAAATCTCTAACTTTAGCATAATAAAGAGGCAAGTATAAAATCTCCAGCTTTAGTATAATAAAGAAACAATAATAATGGGGAAATACACACAATGTTGAGAACTGGGGAATGGTAAACTCAGATCAGGGTCAGGAGAGTAGTTTCTGTCATCATTCAAATATGAAAATAAGTAGCCATCACACCCACTAACAATGAGCTTGAAAAGTGTTCGCATCATTTATAATCTTTGAAATATGGCAACAACAGCAAGAATTTACATTTCTGCCCAGAGCAGTACACCTTCAAGCACAACTGTACTTATTCTTAATTATATATAAAGAAAAAATCCTCATAAATTATATTCACTCCTACTTTGATTATTTGTTGCAGCACTAATCATTTGATAAGTTAATGGACTACACGTTTGTCCAAGAGAGATTATTAGTAAAAAGTGGGACAAGAAAGGTGCTGGCAAATAGGGATGTGCAGGATATCAGTCTGATTATACACAATGTCATTACTTTGATCAAAGCACACAAATCCCCAGCCCATCTCACTTTAACGTGATTAGTGTCAGGCCGTATTTGACAAGCCCGTATTTGACAAGGGAGGTGGAAACATCTGGGGGCGGGCATGCTCCAAACATTAATTATTCTTACCAAAAGCACAGGCTACTTGCACCATTATTGTTATTTTTCACATAGATTAGAAGTATGGAATTTAAGTTTAAGCTCCGGTGTCTGGTTTTCAAACTGCAAAAGGAGTGACAGCGACCATCACATTTGTTACCGTCTAAAACAAACACATATTTCAAGACACTCTACATTCAACCACATTTATGGACTTCATCAAAAAAAAAATTGACATTTTTGATCCGCCCCTTATGGACAGGTGGCTCTATGTGTTTTCTATCATTGCATTTTGTGAGTTTGAACCATGGATCTATAAAAATATCTAAATAGGGTATTAAAAAACTAACTATTACTAACTTCCCAACCATTTTCTATAAATCCACACTTTAGTGCAACAAACTCTGCTCATTTCCCTTCCGCTCTAACCCACACACGCATGCTTGTGCTTGTTACTATTTGGCGCAAAGCATCATGGGAGCTCATCCACTGCGCAGAACCGGGAGGACCAGAGAAATGCCCATACATGGAGGAGTTCCGCTAATCTTTCGGGTTAGCCTCTGAACACAAGTCATTGATTTGATTAGGCCAACGTCTAAGATCAACGGGGCTTGGTTTAACTCTTTGATTCTCTGATTTGTGTTGGAAAATCAACGTTTTTGTAAAGTCCTCGAGATAACACCTGTTGTAATTTAGGGCTATTCAATAATACATTTAATTGCATTGTACATATTTCTAGCATATTACACAGCTGCATGAATGTTTGCCAATAACACATCTTTTTCATAGAGAGACTAAAAAGCAACTTTGTCTTTTTAGTGACCTTATGTCACTTTACCTCATCTACTTATTATCCTGCACTATTTAACTGTACAGTATATAACTGCACTACTACTACATATATATATATTGACTGGTATTGAAGCATTTTCAGCATCTACAGCTAGTTATGTGTGTGTTAGTGTGTGCTCCCTGTGTGCTCTTACTACTGTCCTATACTGTATGTGCGCTGCAACAACGACATTTCCTCACTGTGGGACGAATAAAGGAATTCTTATCTTATCTTATCTTCTTAATCCTCGGCCAATCCCGAAGTGTCAAATAGTGACTCACACTGTATATAATAATTCAACAAAGACAATATAGGGTGGTCCAGTAATGTTGGTTTCACTTGTATTTTCATTTTATGTTATACTGTGGCACATTTTTACATTGCTGTTTTACATTTTAGCCAAAACCAGCAACTATAAAAAGTTGTATTTTGGGCTTCGGTCAAGACATTTTTCTCTGTAAGTTCAACATTTAAAAATAATGCACGATAAATGAATCATACTTTTTAACATATATTTATGCTAATGTTGCAAGTTGCCTTTAAAAAATGAGTTCATGTTACATTACTTTAGACCGAACAGGGTTTTTGTGACGAATACATAGGTTTTTCATGAAGCAAGTGCACAATACGTTGAAGATTAATAGCAACCAGTGTGCTTTTGCCTTCAAAATATTACACTTTTTCTCAAATCCCAATAGTCCAGACAATGTAAAAGTATATAGCCTTGCAGTACAGTTTGGCTCCCTCATCATAAAGCATTGCGCTGCCTCCTGCACTCAGAGCACATTAATTCAAAGTAAGTGAGATATTTTACAGGGAAAAATGGCTGTAGCCTTAAGATATACTGGGCTAATAAATGAGGACAGAGTCTAAATGGGGTATTTAAATGTTACAGTAATTGTCTTGAAAGAGGGATTCATCAGGAGTTAAAATAGTATGCGGTCTTACATGTTGTTGTGGATTATGTGGTGTGAGAGTGTGTGTAGAGGTGTATATACGTACCCAGAGGTAGCCCTGAGGTAAGGAGGTGCTCGCTGCAGAGAAGCCCAACAATGCGCAGTGAACAGGATGGTGGAGGGCAGCTTCCAGCTACGAAAAGCAAAAGGGAATTAATTATGGCATTTGGTCTTTTTTACTGTGTTCTTCTAACATTTCAAAAATGATTCAAAAAGCATAAAAAATAGAGACAAAAATAATGAATAATGAGCTCATGAAGTGTGTGGTGTGTATAAAAATTAAATATGTTACTAAGCATTGAAAATAAAACCACATGCTCTCATCATTTGGTCATCTTAATATAATATAATGTATAATAATTAAAACTTGGATTCATGAGATCAGACAAGTGTCATGTTCCTCTGTCTCATACTGAAGCTATGTCCGACAGAGACTAAATCTGTTCCATCCACAGGACTGTGTTTGTTAATGTGTGCTTCTAAACCAGGGGTAGGCAATCCGGTCCAGAAAGGGCTGGTGTGGCTGCAGGTTTTAGTTCCGACCTGTGTGGAGTCTGGGGTGGAACACTTTCAGGACTTTTTTGCCCATGATCCTTGTTCTAATCTACACAGATCCTCTGAGTCAACTGTCAGCCTTAATTAGACCGGTTTCTTCCTTTCCAAATCCGGTTCAATCAATTAACATTTACCACGGATTGATTTCAGTCAAATTTGAAACATCAAGGATGATCTTTGGAAACAGATTTTGAGTTTCATGTCAAAGAAAGCAAACAGGGCCTTGAAAAATGTTCACAGTGTCTCGGTAAGACCACAAATATGGGTTTAATAGCCATTTTAGGTGAAAGACCCAAACAAAGTGAGAGCCAAAATGATGACATCCATTTGTCATTAAAGGTTTCCTGATGATTGTTGAACGATCAATTGTTGACCTTTTTTCCCACGTAATATTCTTAAGGAAAAAAAAAACTATTATCAAGTTAAATGACAAAAAAGATAAGATAAGATATTCTTTATTTATCTCACAAGGAGGAGAAATACTGACGAATACTGTAAAAGCACAGTTTCCCGCTCAGCTGTTATTGTCAATCCAATGGACTTGTATTTTGTATCTGTATTTTCAATTACGGAAACAGAATAATATAAGCCGGTGTAAATGCTTTCCATTTTGATATGATTGAGTTCTGATTTCATAAACACAGAAAGGGCGACAACGAAGGAATGAGAAAAACGTAGATCAAATCAGTCAACATGATGGAGAGGTAAACACAATAAATAAGTTATAACTAAGTAAAGGTGCTTTTTTTTATTATCCCGGTAGGGCAATTTGTCCTCTGTATTCGACCCCTCCTGATGCCTCTAGTGCGTCTGTCAGGAGCAAAGGTCGCCGTAGTACAGTGCCCAGGGACCCATGTCCAGATCTTGAAGCTAGGCTTGGTCAGGACAACCGGAGCTGGAGGATTTACCTATTGTGCATGTTTTTAGTGGTATGAGAAACCGTAGCACTCGTAGGAAATGTTTAATACTTACATACGACTATTTATTTACTATTTATTTATAAACAAACACAACAAACAGTTTAGCCTTAATTATAATCCATAATTTGACTATCCAGACCAAACCCACTACTCACAATGTTTTTGAATTGTGCATCTATTTGTGCATGTTATTAGTGGTGCAGGGGAAACCGGAGCATCCAGAGAAACCCTACGCAGGCAAGGGGAGAACATGCAAAACTCCATTCCGAAAGACCCTGTTCTGACCGCAATTCAAATCCAGGATCTTCTTGCTGAGAAGCGAGACTATCGCTTTCCGTTTAGCCCCCATGCCGCCTGATTATTCTTTGGCTATTTGCAAAGAAACCGGGAGTTGGAAAATGGCATTTACAGTAAAGTGCACTGTACTGTACGTGAAATCCTCTACAGAGAGATCAGCTCTTAGCACATCAAACGCCTAGAAGTAATTATCATTTTAGAGTATGAACGCATGTGACAAGAGGAAAAGCTAACTGTGCAATGTGGCTGTTGTGTTGGTGGGGGAATCGGGGTGGAGTGGTTTGGCAGCGGAGGGGAGGAGAGGGGTGCAGGAGGGGGTCAGTGACAGGACCACCACGTCTGTTACTGTCATCCACCACAGCAGGAAGCATCCATCATAGGTAATTTATAGCACGCTGCTTGGTCTTTGCAAACGCTATAACATAAATCAAGCCAAACACTTTCTATGTCCAGAGCAAAAGTGAAGCCGTCAATTTTCATTATTATGTTTAGGATGCAGAGTGTACAACTGTTCAATATTGCACACATTCACAAGATGACAAAACTCAATTTCTGATACAGCTCAAATATCAGCCAATAAAAAGTATGTGTCAAGAAAGGTACAATTTCTAACAAGAAAGGTGTCACCAATAGTACAAGATAAAGTTCAAGTAATAATGAAACAGACAAACAACAATTACTCTGATGTAGCTACAAGTGGATGAAAACAAACACGAGATTTAATAAGATCACAGGGGTGGAAGATTTTTATCCTACCACTGGTTTTTTGAGTTGAGAATAATGCACAATATTGTAATGAGCAATTGTAAATGAATGAATAGCTAGACAACTCTACAGTGCCTTGCGAAAGTATTGAACTTTCGCAAGGCACCCCCCTTGAACTTTTCAACATTTTGCCACATTTCAGGCTTCAAACATAAAGATATAAAATGTTAATTTTTTGTCATGAATCAACAACAAGTGGGACACAATCGTGCAGTGGAACGAAATTTATTGGATAATTTAAACCTCCATCCATCCATCCATCCATCTTCTACCCTTTAATCCATTTCTGGGTCAGGGGGGTGGCAATCAGAGATGCCACCCAAGTCTCATAGCACCAGCCCCTCACTGACCCTCTGCAGGTGGTGAGTCCACAGGAGGACGGCTGCTCTCCGAGTGTGAACATAGCCTTGATCTTTCAGTGGGGGCTTTGGGCAAAGTGGGGTTAAGTGTCTTGCCCAAGGACACAACGACAGCAGTCATCAGTGGGAGTCGGTGGAGAAGGTGTAGAGGTGGGAATTGAACCCACGACCTTCAGGCCTGAAGGCCAATGCTCTACCAACTGAGCTTCTGTCGCCCCTTAAACCTTTTTAACAAATAAAAAACTGAAAAGTGGGGCGTGCAATATTATTCGGCCCCTTTACTTTCAGTGCAGCAAACTCAGTCCAGAAGTTCAGTGAGGATCTTTGAATGATCCAATGTTGTCCTAAATGACTGATGATGATAAATAGAATGCACCTGTGTGTAATCAAGTCTCCGTATAAATGCACCTGCTCTTTGATAGTCTCAGGGTTCTGTTTAAAGCGCAGAGAGAACCATGAAGACAAAGGAACACACCAGGCAGGTCCGAGATACTGTTGTGGAGAAGTTTAAAGCCGGATTTGGATACAAAAAGATTTCCCAAGCTTTAAACATCTCAAGGAGCACTGTGCAAGCAATTATATTGAAATGGAAGGAGTATCAGACCCCTGCAAATCTACCAAGACCCGGCCGTCCCTCCAAACTTTCATCTCAAACAAGGAGAAGACTGATCAGAGATGCAGCCAAGAGGCCCATGATCACTCTGGATGAACTGTAGATAACTACAGCTGAGGTGGGAGAGTCTGTCCATAGGACAACAATCAGTCGTGCACTGCACAAATCTGGCCTTTATGGAAGAGTGGCAAGAAGAAAGCCATTTCTCAAAGATATCCATCAAAAGTCTTGTTTAAAGTTTGCCACAAGCCACCTGGGAGACACACCAAACTTGTGGAAGAAGGTGCTCTGGTCAGATGAAACCAAAATCAAACTTTTTGGCCACGATGCAAAACGATATGTTTGGCGTAAAAGCAACACAGCTCATCACCCTGAACACACCATCCCCACTGTCAAACATGGTGGTGGCAGCATCATGGTTTGGGCCTGCTTTTCTTCAGCAGGGACAGGGAAGATGGCTAAAATTGGCCAAATACAGGACCATTCTGGAAGAAAACCCTGGTTTCTTCCAGAAAAGTCTGTCCTGTTACTGGGACGGAGATTTATCTTCCAACAGGACAATGATCCAAAACATAAAGCCAAATCTACAATGGAATGGTTCACAAATAGACGTATCCAGGTGTTAGAATGGCCAAGTCAAAGTCCAGACCTGAATCCAATCGAGAATCTGTGGAAAGAGCTGAAGACTGCTGTTCACAAACGCTCTCCATCCAACCTCATTGAGCTCGAGCTGTTTTGCAAGGAAGAATGGGAAAGAATTCCGACTGGAATTCTTTCCCATTCTTCCCATTCTTCCTTTCTCGATGTGCAAAACTGATAGAAACATACCCCAAGCGACTTGCAGCTGTAATTGCAGCAAAAGGTGGCGCTACAAAGTATTAGCGCAAGGGGGCCGAATAATATTGCACGCCCCAATTTTCAGTTTTTTATTTGTTAAAAAAGTTTAAATTATCCGATAAATGTTGTTCCACTTCACGATTGTGTCCCACTTGTTGTTGATTCTTGACAAAAAATTTAATTTTTATAACTTTATGTTTGAAGCCTGAAATGTGGCGAAATGTTGAAAGGTTCAAGGGGGCCGAATACTTTCGCAAGGCACTGTATGTAGTGACCTCTGTTAATAATGTTCGATGAACATTGAACTCAAAAATAAATAATCACTCGCCCCAGTTAACGTACACCATACCACCAATTCCCATCGGTACGCTTGGATAATTGATCAATGCACACACAAAAAAATTAAAAAATAAACTAAAAAGCCCCCCTTCTCCCCATGTATGTATGTATGTTTTTCGATTAAATACAAAATAAATAAATCAACTTAATTAAAGAAAAACCTTTTTTTTCATTATGTATTGTGAAATAGACAAAAGGAGAGACCCACAACTTAATTGGGGGTCTACTTTAATAAAAACTAGAAATACATTATTGAAGAAAGAATGAAAAAAAAATGTGTGAAGGCTTATAGAAAGTGTCCTGGATTTTGAAGCCTGTGTCGCAATTCTGCTACTTTGTCGCAAGAAAGGAAATTTCAGTGTTGTATCACATGAGGGTCTAAGGATGATGACCCAGAACACATTTAAGGACATTTATAGACATTTATTAACGATTATGGACATTGGTGTTCCGTTCCTTTATGGACCAATGGCTTTGTGTGGTTTTTTTATCGTTGCATGTCCTGTGTTTGATCTGTTTGATTCTTTGATCTATGTTGATGAATCGACAACTTTGTAAAGTCCCCTGAGATAACTACTGTTGGGATTTAGGGCTATACAAAAAAAATATTTACAAAACACCAATAATAAGGAGCACAGAAAAACAACTCACACACTTTATTTAAAAGAACAAAAGACGTCTATCTTTAGCTTAAAGTGACTTTGCTTAAATGCTTGAATAAATATGGGTTAGCATTACTATATGTTGCCTGTTGAACCAAACATCCAAAACGACTGAGACAATAATTCTTACAGTATCTCTATAATCTCCCTGTCTGCATGCAAAACAGCCAGGCCCTTGTCTATTAAAATTCAACACACAAATCCATTAGTCCTGCTATCTATCAACCCATCAGATACTCTTTCAGTTTTCCCCTGCCTGAATGTCCTCCTGTGTCCCTGTGTCTTTTATCTCTCTTTACCCTTCTGTTTCCACTCCATCAAGTGCAGACCAATGTATTTTGATAGGTAATTAAGAAGGCATCGGAACAGCAAACCCAAATGGAAGCCCTGTGGTTCAGGAGCAGAGCAACTAGCAGTTTCCCCAAAGGGATAACGGACCAATGGCCGATGCTTCTGGCTGTTCAATAACACAGGACTTTATCAGTCACCTGAGATGGCCGGCATCGTAGGGCCAATCTTCACAGACTTAGATTGCTTTGTATGTTACTAGTCCCTGGAGTGAGTGTGGCGACACTAGTGGGAATTATCAGACCTTACACGAGGTATTGAAAGACAGAAATGTGCCTGTTTTTTGCAGATAAAGTGCTGTGTAAATGAAGTGGTTAGTTAATGAGAGGCTCTTTTCTCTCAATAGACTAGCAATTCAGCACATGTAATTATTCATCTTGATGGTATTCATTCTAATCTCAGCTATTAATTAAGCTGCTCGCACTGGATTCAAAAGAATTTTTAAATAAAGTTTTATCCCCAAGCTGCACAACCAATGTGTTAGAATACTGTGAATTGTTATTGATCCAATTCAACGCAATGTATGTTTGTATAGCCTAAAGAACAGCAGTCATCTTTGAAGACTTGTGTGATCTTCTCTCTCTCTGTGTTTTATTAACCTATCTCCTCTCATTTATTTATCCTATGTTATCCTTTACCAGTTTTATTGTTTTATACTAGTGAATGCATATAGCTACGGTTTTTACTGCCTACTCCCGAGCAGCCCTTTGGATACACTTTTTGTTTATGAAATGTGCTATATAAATATATTAGATTGGATTTAAAGATGACAAAGAAGCCATTTTTCTATATGGTAGCTGGACGTCCATATATTACAATCCTTTGACCCTCCAGCCTCAGCGAAATATAATTTTTTTTTGGCTTTTTCAAATAAAATTTTCATTAGCCCCGAATTGTGTAATCAATAGTTACATCTATTCCCTTGAAGTTCCCCATGGGGATAAATAAAGAAAATAAAAAAGTACAAGTATCTCCTTGGCATTGCACCGAAGTACATGTGTGACTGGTGCCATATTTTAATGAATTGTTGTTATGTATTACTTAAATCCCTGGTGTGATTGTAATCTTTAAAACATATTTCTTCAACATTAAAACATTATATATATTTTTTTTCATGATGTTGGTGTTTTATGTGATAGTGTGTACCCTGTGTGATGTGGACTGTGAAGCGTGTTATCCTGTGTAGGAAAAGAGCTCTATAAATAAAGATTGATTGACTGAACAAAATACACAATGGCTGAGTGGCTAGCACTCTCACTTCTCAACAAGAAGAAGACAAGGCAAGTCAAAGTGCTGAACATCATAAGATGGAAACGTAGAGCATAGGCAACAACGAAGGACTGAGCAAAACTATACGTGGATGGAATCATTCAACAGGAAAGAGCTTTAATAAATAAAAAAAGTCATATAGAAGATAAAATCCCACAACTGATATGCACAGCTAAACAGTGCAAAAAAAACTATTTTTAATCAGGATTTGAACATTGTCAGAGAAGAAGCCTGCCCCCCTCCTTTAGGAAGACTGTTGAAAAATTTTAGCTTGGAAGGTCCAGGGTTCAAATCCCAGTTGGAACAGGAAGTTTGCATGTTCTCCCCGTGTCTACGTAAGTTTCCTCCGGTTTCCCCCTGGTCGGTAGTCCTGACCAGGCTGAACATCAACATAAGAAGATGGGTCCCCTGTACTCTGTGGCCACAGCTCCTGAAAGGGGCCCTAGTTGCACTGCAGGGTGGGTCAAATGCAGAGGACAAAGTTCCCTATGAGGATAAATAAAGCGCACATCTACTTTTACTATTCCCAGTACAATGTAACGTCTACAACCCTGACAGATCTTCTCTTCCACAGACCAAGACCACAATGCATTTACGAGACCTCTTCCTTGAAACAGCCACTGGCAGCAGTTCAGAACGACGAAAATCATTTGCACCTGTGAACGCATAAATGATATCGACCAGCACTAAAGGAAATTCTTGAGTCTAAACACCCACGGTCGCATTAGTGGCTTGTGCCCATGCTAATGCCCTATCAAAGGAAGCTCTATTCAGAAATCAATGGGATCCGCCTATCTTGGAAGTCAATTGCCCGTCTTGTTTATGGCGTAGTCGGTTAGCATCTGTTGAGCTGCTGTTATAAGGCAAGCAAACAAGCCATGACAAAGAAGACAAAGAAGAAAAATAGAGGTAATGCTACAGAATGCGCACAATAATTACAGTGAGATTTGTTGTTCGTCTGGCTTCAAGACAGATCCACTTGATATATTCAACAATAATCTGGTTTGTTTTTGTTGGTTGCAGATTTGGACATTTTTTGCAAAGTGTCAACAATGAATTGGCAATAGTTTGGTAGTAGTAGTCTAATGGTATGACGATGTTTGGCTTTTACTGATTCAGGCGATGGCTGTCATCCTGTCAGGGCTGTGTTTCCCCCCAAGCAGAGTGACACCCCAAAATCAAATTAATGTTTTACTTCCTCAGGCTAAAAGTGCTACGGGGTTTTTTTTTTCCTTTTAGCACTTTTGCATGGTAAGCAAGACTATTCTAAGGTTTTTAGAGGGACACATCTTTGACTGTCAAAACAGGCTCCAAGCTCCAAAATGCATAGTAAAGTTTCCTCTGGGTGTGCTTTCACAATAGTATGGAATGGTATGAGCTAAGGATTTTGTACATCAAACTTTACTGCAAACCAAAACAGAAAGTATTTGCTTATCGAGTTTTAAAACCACTCTAGTAGGTAATTTCAAATTGTACAGTGCATTATACAAGACAAAACAAGTCGTAAGGGTCTACTTTTTGCTCACAAACCATGATTGCCTCGTCCTTAAACAAAGAGCAACACAAGCTGGGGTGTCAGAACAACTCATCATTTACCCCCCCACCACAAGTACCGTGCCAATTTAGGCAAATTTTAGGCAGCAATAAAACTGTTCACATGTGGGTCCACATGTGAACAACGAAAAAGCCCACACAAGTCACACAAGGACCAATACTTTTTGCATAGTCCTAAATGACAACAGTAGTTACCTCACCTTTACAAAACCATTGATTTGCCAACACAGGTCAGAGAAACAAAGGGAGAGATGTGCTCCCATAGATCACTCAGGCTGTAGAACGAGGACCGAGGCCACGCGGTGCAGGACTGAGGCGGCCCCCATTATCATATCATTATATTACTTTACATGATGACATCTTTTTGTGGCTGATAAGCTTCCCATAGTCCATTAGAAGTGTATATTCTCAGGTTCAAGGTGACTTATTTTGAACATGGGAAGTTAGTTTTGACCATTTTAGTTTAACATGGTCTTCTCTTTGGTGAAAAAAAAGATATGCCAAAACATAACGCCTCCCTTTCTCTTTCCCATGTTGTGCCGGGGTAGCAGCATTTCAACATGGTTCAAAAAAACATGGTTCTGCACTCTGCAGGGTGTAAACACTTTAAACTTACATCCTTCCAGTACCAGAACTGAATTTTCAACCAACAGCTAGAGCTGCAAACAAGACATGTACAGTATGAAGGATTTGTGAGAACAGCACTCAGAGAATCCAGAGTAATTAAATGCAATGTATTTTTGTATAGCCCATATCAGTAGTTATCAAGGACGACTTTACAAAACCGTCAAATTTGCCAACACAGATAAGAGAAACACAAGAAATGCAACAGTAAAAAACACATAGAGCCATTGATCCATAAAAGTCAGAAGACCAATGTCCATAAATATCTTACTATTAATACTACAAAGAAGAGCGTTGTACCAGTTTTAGAATCCTATTTCTATCAATGACCTGCAAACACAGGCTGCAGAGTATTACTGAGAGAATGTGGCTGGACTTTCCAGTATGATTCCTTAGTCACAGCACTTCCCCTTGGTTTCATATACCCACAATATTTTACACGCACTAACAAGCACTAATAGAAAACTTCCTCTGTTTATTAACTGGTAATTGACTGGTGCTAGTGCTGCCTTTCCTGTGCAGCCCCACTGCCTGCGGCTACAGCAGACACAGGCACACACTGAATCCTTGGTCAAGCTCAAATTACTTGTACTACAATGGTACATATACAGGTAGTGTACATTGCGCACTATGGGCAATAACTTATCTAAGGTTGATGCAGGATAGTGTGTTTAATAACTTAGCAAAATGATGGGCTGTAGACAGATCCAGCCTTAGGTTTGGTTCAATCACACAGAATCATTACAATCTATACTGCCCCTGGTAAAATATATATGAGGTGAAGGAAAGGAGGAGGATTATATTGTAGATTTAGGTGTTAAGCTAATAAAATACAGCTTGCTAGTCCTATTTTGATAATAATGTATTGGTTTTAAATTGCAGACACTTATATGGCATTGCTCATTAATTCCAGTGGTGATAATCCATCACTGTAGCCAGAGTTGCCCCAGGGCAGACTGACATAAGCAAGGTTACTAGTATAGGCCATTGCTTCCTCTGTGCCCATTCACAAAAAGACTCTTACTAGGCAATGTGGGTGAAGTGTTTTGCCAAAAGACACAGCAACAGTTTAGCACTTTACAGCTGTAGTGTGGTGTTCCCAGAGGTTTCCCATCACAGTACTAACCAGACTGTGTTCTGCTTAGCTTCTGAGGTTTGATCAGGAGGCGCCACTTTGTCTACAATAAGAATACATATTAAGCTAAAGCTTGAGATTTGATACTTGCTTTTTTATTATGCTAAAGTTATTGTTCCTTTTAATTTTGTGTTTTGTGCTCCTCATTCCTACTGTTCCATAACTAGCGATGCAACAGTGAAATTTCTCCACTATAGAACGACAAAAGGATCTCTTTATAAAATAAGAGAGCAATGTGTTTGGTGGATTTCTGCTGCACCTGTTCTAAAATAAGCATGGTTGATTGATCGAAATACAAATGCCTAGAAGTGTTTTTAATTATTCAACCACATAATTATGTCAGTTGTACCACTGGCTCACACTGGGTACAGTCTTTCCCAAGTGCATTTGTCAAAGATGATTTAAAGATCTATGATTTATTTGGAGCTCACACCATGCACTTTGTAGTCTTGTGTTGCCATTGGAATTCTTTTTACCACAAGTTTTATCAATAATGCCCCATAAATACTCAACTGTTTAAATTCCCCACATATTTATCACAGTAGTAAGTAAGTACCTATTAAGGGACGTAGTTGCGCCTATCTCTGCCTTTAAAGCTAATGTGCCATCACTTTTGGCTTCTATAGGGCTTTAAAAAATGATAAAAATTGCATTTGCGCATGCGTTAGCCAGGACCAGCGCCATTAATTTACTGAGTGCCTTTTGAAGTCCACAGCGGCTAAACTAGAGTGGTCCAAAGAAATATACTCCCCTCAGCACTGACACACGTCTGGAACGTGGCTTTGGGTAAAGAGCCGAGTTCTAGACCATCCTGTAAAGCCTTGCTTCTGTCACTGTGACCCAGGGCAGCTGTGGCTACAGTAGTAGTTTATCACCACTGTGTATAGAGTGAAAGTATGGTACGTGAAGCGTTTTTGAAAGTCCAATAAACAACAAATGCATTATTATTTACAGTATTATTATCATTAAAAAATAATATTCATTGGTCCATAAAGCCATACACAGCTTTACATTGCAGTAATGAAGTCTGTTTTAAATAATCTAACAAGCAGTACATCTGTCAATTAAACCCATTTTATGTAAACAGTGCCGTGATGTCAAGGACACAACCTCAAGGACAACATTTTAAACGGTTGCAACTTTAAATGCCTAATGCCTATGCTCGATGGGAGAAAAAAAACAGTCACTTGATGTGTAAGTGAACATCAATGCATCCTGAATGTGAATATGTAGACTGTAGGCTGAAAATGATAATGATCTTATTAAAGGAAAAGGGATAAATGTGAGAAGACATCTAAGGGAGTCAGGTTTAGATGGAGAGGTAGAGAGGATGTAGAAGTTGAAAGGGACACAGAGGTTTGACAATGAATGAGATTTTGAAACATGATCCTCAAAAGATGAATTTAACTTATGATGGCACACATGACTTTTCAGAAAATGGCGAAAAGACTGAATCTAAAAGCTGTCAATTTCTAAGACCTTGGCTCATCATATGCCGCATATAGAGCAATAATGCAAATTAGGAACACGCTGTACACAAACATATGGAGCGAGCAAAATGTTGTTTGTGCATTGTCAGTTAGCATGCACATCCCAGTCTAATAAAGCTAATACAGAAGGACAATGAGATCAAAGTGGAAACTTGGTTTTCATGGGATGATTTTGGATGTCACCCCACAATTTAAATTCACTCAGCATCTCCAAACCAAGATCAAAGGGCCAACCACCTGCTGTGCTCCAGGCTCGGGTAACGCTCAGAATATTCAAAATCAAGACAATAAGATTAAACCATCTGTGGCAGTGCAGTCTCGACACCTGGCTTTTAACTCCTCAAAATGCCGCAGTGGGGTGGTTAGAACCAGAACTGAAATCATATGGCTATCCGCTTCTTATTAAAACTGACTAAAGACATCCTCTCCCATTTAATATCTACAGACTGTACAGTAATAATTCCCTGTCTCCGTCGGCAACATCACAGATCATATCAGGAATAAGTGGAATGAAGTTGGAGAACTGTTTTGCATATCGCCGCTTAGAGCCACGGCCTGACACTGCGAGGACATGGCCAGCTCATATTCAGGACTGAGATTTCTCTTCCTCGTGTCCTTCACCGCCCCTCGCCAAGAGATTGCAACACGCCCAACAAATGTGATGCAAATTTGCTGTGTCCCTCCTTCACGCGCACACACACACACAACACACACACACACACGCACACCCAGAGTCTCCTGAGGCCATGCACGTCCAGCTCTGAATGAAAGCGGTGTACTGGCCCTGCATTAATGGGTTCAACACAGTACAGGCCAAAGCTTTCTGTCCAGTCAATCTCTCGTGCCTCTGGCCGACTGTGCCCGAGAAAAAGAGAGGTATCCACACAGACTACAATGGACTGACGCGAGGTGTGAATCCTGCCCACCGAAAGATAAAAACTCTGCCTTTGAGTGGCATCTGCTGATTTATAGATCATATTATTGACAAAATTATGCCACATACTAATAAAACAACATTGATTGGGCAGAGATGCCACTGTGTACACAGAGCTCCAGCCCTATAAATATCAATATCAGAATATTATTGTGATGTTTGGATATTGTTACATTCCATCCATCCATCCATCCATTTTCTTCCCCTTAATCCATTTCTGGGTCGGGGGGGTGGCAGTCAGAGCTGCGCCCAGCTCACAGAGCACCAGCCCCTCACTGATCCTCCTGCAGGTGGTGAGTCCACAGGAGCTGAGATCTTTCAGTGGGAGCTCCAGGCAAAGTGGGGTTAAGTGTCTTGCCCAAGGACACAACGACAGCAGTCATCAGTGGGAGTCGTGAAGTAGGTCTTATGGTGGGCTTGAACCCACGACCTTCAGGCCCAAAGGCCAATGCTCCACCAACTGAGCTACTGTCGCCCCCAGTCGAATTGTTACATTCCGTTATGTGTAAAACAATATTCAACACTTCATTTAGACGTGTTGTTTTTCTTCATCCACCACACAAATGTTTCCAAAAAAGCACAATCAAAATCCAATTCCAATTTTCAGTTTACAAACAAGTAAAAGGAAGTCACATTTTCAAACCTTTACACAGTGTAACAAGCGACTCATTAAGCAACCTCAACAGTGGTCGTTGTTGCCATACTGCAAGTGCAAGTGCATGGCAGAAAGACTAATTAGCAAAGCTGTGAAACGATGTGAAAGACAACAACGCTAAGGCAATCAAATGTTTTAGGTACTGTATATACTTATTTATTTATATAAGGATGTTGCAAAATTACCGTGAAGAGGCACAATTTTCCTTGTAAATGTGTTGGCATGCCATCCAAACAAAATCAGACTCAGGGGCCATAGAAAGAGGATTTGAATGCACAGCACATAATTCCCTGTAATCAGTGTTAAGAGTCAAAGCAACAGAGCAGGCCCTTTACAAATGACCCGGCTGTCAACTAGCGAGAGGGTGTTACTTTTAGACATGTTTTACACTGCCCTCCATTGGTGTGAAGTGTAACATAGCGGCGCTAAATATACAGTGTGTTCTTCAGTTTGACAAGACAGGAGGAGCATGTACATAAGAGGAGAGATTTTGGAGTGCAGAGATTGGGGTTCTCTCTTTCTTTTACTCAACAAAAAACAACATTTATTAAAATCTAGGTACATAATCCTTAATTATTTACATATATTTCACAGTACAGTGTCTAAAAACACTTTTACATTATTGTGGGCATTTGTCTGACTCTACACAGAGATGGGAGCCGGGTCGCCTGTACACAGGAGGCGCATGCCAGACCAATTGTTTTAGTGGAGGGGAAACCGGAGGACCTAACCAGACATGGGGAGAACATGCAAACTCCACAAAGAAAGACCTGGAGGTGGAATTAAACCCAGAACCTGCTCTGAAGCACTAACGCTAACCATTGCGCCACGGTGTCGCCCACAACATAACAATACAGAGGAAACTATGCTATAGTTCTCAAAGAGTATTATACTGCAACGTCCAATTGAAAAGTTCAGCCATATATAATTCAGATGGAGTCAATAGTTTTATGCGAGTTATCTATAGCCCTGTGCAGAGTTGGGGGTTGATCTCATGCATGTGTGATGTGGGCAACTGTCACAACTCTGCCACGGTTGTCTCTGTAAATGGCAAACTTTTTTGTGGTGGCCCGAGGCCTGACCTCCCAGAGGAGTCCTCTCTGTGTTGAGCAGTCAGGGCTGCGCGCTGTCACTGACCCCTGCTTTGGCAACACTTGACAGTTAGGGATGTGTGTGTTGGGGGTCGTTTCACACAAGGGCAGGGTGGTACAGCGCCAGGCAGCAGTGGCTTTATGGCAGGCATGCTCCACGTGTTGACTGACACTTCATTCTGCAGTCTGCATACCAAAACTGCCCTCTGCCAGCTTCAAAATCAGTTTATGGGAAATGAATCACAAAGCATTTCATACATCGATGTTTATAACGAGATTCCAGGTTATCATTTTCAGTTTCAATTCTTCCTTCCACAGCTCATAAAGTCCAATAGATGTGAAGCTACAGTATTTTACTATGGATCTACTGCAAAGTAAGTGCAGGAAGTGCAACGCAATTTCCAAAAACATAAAAGCTGTATCTAATAACCCAATCACATTCTGTTGATTTATTTACCACAAAATTCAAATGCTTGAAAACCAGCCTCAACCTTCTTGACATACAGTACGGACCAAAAGTTTGGACGCACTTTCTCATTTAATGAGTTTCCTTTCTTTTCATTGACTATTGACTGTAAATTCACAGACCAAAATTCACAGTCAGATTCACATCTGACCAAAAAGGAGAGTGGTGGGGTGCTGGACCAGATGACCTGGCCTCCACAGTCACCGAACTTGAACCCAATCCAGATGATTTTGATGTGAGCTGGACCACAGAGTGACTAACCACGTCCTCTCAGTGTATGTGGTTTCAGAACATTCTTTTATACAATGACATCCTTTTGTAAAAACCAAACCCCAGAGACCAAACAGGGCCGAGTTGGGAGTGTTCCTTATCAATTCATTACGGCCTGACGTATAAGATAACATGAAATAAAAAGGTAACATATTACGTGGAGGGGTCTAAAGAGAAATGAAGCCATGCAGCACTGCAGGCACCTCCTCTTTGGAAACCACTCAACAAGCACATTTTCATGTGTCTATCCGACGCAGAATTCACTTCAGTTATCAGTCCATCAGCGGGGAAGATGGATGACACACTGACTAAGGCTGACACGAACAACAAGACCCTGAAGCCTGAGTCGTTCTCCAAACAGGCGAATAATCAAAGGGGCAGCTTTAAGCAGCGTTGCATACAAAGAGCACAGAGAATGTAAACGCTTTTGTAGACTGTAGTATTCATTATTTAACCCATCCACTGCAAGTCATGAGGGATGACTTTTCCCCTGCATCAAGATGTTAGGTCTAGAACATCTTGTTCCGTTTGGGCATTTATATGGAGTTTAACAGTTCTTTTAGATATCAACTTACTTTATATATGTTTTGAAAAAAAGTGTTTAATTTTTCACATGAATTAGCATAAACCATTAGCATTTCTTGAATTATATCTACTGTTTCAAATCCTCACCATCAAAGCAGTGTTGGCACACTGTTGAAACATTCCCATGTTGAACAAGTTCTGTTCAATAAGGACACTAAAGTTCAATTCCATCTGTTGACTGAAAAGGTCAGAAAATGAAACAATATTGGCTCTGACAAACATTAGACTCTGTGCCACTCGACACTGGTACGGCTGTATTTTCAAGTCATAACTATTTGTTGATTTTTGTCTCGTCTGACTGAATGTTTCAAGTTAGATGAATAAATGAATGAAAGTAAATAGTATTCTTGCATATAGGCCTAATTCACAAAAGAAGATTATTAAGAGCACTTTTCAACCGTTTTACTTAGAAAAATGAACCAATTATTTAAAAAGACAGAATTGTGATTGAAGAATATTTTCAATGTATTAATTCAATTAACTAAATTTCAGCCCAGCAGTGGTCCAATACACAATGACATCACTAATGAATGATAAACAGGGACTATAAGCAAATGGATTATCTGAGAGCATTAGACAAGACATTTTGATAAATTCTTAAAAACTGTGCAACAACAACAAGTTGCAAACGAGGAAATCTGAAGTGAATGTTCTTCCCTCTCGAAGCAAGGACAGCAGATAGCATCAGACTGAAACAAACAACTGTGATGCGATCAGAAAAGCTGTGAACCGAGAAGACTGGGATGTTGTGTTTCATCCTTAACCCTACGCAACAATAAAGCAAACAAGGCTCCCAAAGTTTAAGCAGCAAAACATTTAAATCTACATTAAAACTAATGTTGGTGATATGTGATCTACATAAACTAAGAGAGTCTTAAGAGTAAAATCCATGCGGGCTTTGCGCCTCCCTGAGCTGAGACAGAAGCAAATCCTCTCAGAGAAGAGAAAGGAAGCTCACCCTGATGCAGCCCAAGCCCCTTCCCAGTTTGTCATTCTCCACTTCAAAGCAAACGTGATGAAATCCCCAAGGTATTATAAGAGCTCTGGTGTAGCAGCGTCCTCAGCCCTGTCATAGCCTAATGCCTCATAAACACAGTCTGGAATCGTGCCCCGTTCCCATTTTCAAACTCTGTGCAGCCTCCCATCTTAAAGCGCCATTTAGAGTCATAGAGTCACAGAAGTTAAAGTGCTTTGCAGCGGTACAAAATGTGGACCATTTATGAATTATTTTTATAGCCATGGGATTCCACATCCACTCACCACCGCTGTCTGAATGTCAAGATGTGCCGTTCGCAGAGCCACATTGCAATATAAGCTAACCAGAGAAGTACAGTCGGAATGCCATAATATCTCCTGAGAATTAAAACAGAGTGAGAACCAGCTTTACACAGCCAAAAATATAGCTGCTCTTAGATTTTTAATTAGCCTTGATTCAACCAGTAAAGTCCAATTGAGATTAAGAACCTCTTTTTTTAAAGGGAGTCCTGGACAAGAGGCAGCAACATTTTCACACAATTACATCAAATTACAGATTATAACATGTCTATGAGGATGTCTCAATCAATCAATCTTTATTTGTAGAGCGATTTCCACAGGGCAACACAACGCGCTTCACAGTCCACATCACACAAAGCACAAAACATAAAACAAACAAACCTAAATAAAAAAACACAATGAAAAATCACACGGTAATTAAAAACATTAATATCACACAAGGGATTATAATAGTAAATAACCTGCAGTGCACTAAAAAAAGAGATAAAATC
Organism: Knipowitschia caucasica; assembly: GCA_964034765.1. Taxonomy (NCBI): domain Eukaryota; kingdom Metazoa; phylum Chordata; class Actinopteri; order Gobiiformes; family Gobiidae; genus Knipowitschia; species Knipowitschia caucasica. Next base: position 32,262,996 of record OZ035828.1, on the reverse strand, counting down.
CTTCTGTTGTATGCACAGCTAAATAGAACCGTATTTAAACTGGATTTTAAGAAGCCTCTCTCACATTTTCAGGGAGACTGTTCCAGATTTTAACTGCATGAATCTGAAACGTGGCCTCCCCATGTTTAGTCCTGACTCTGGTGCTATACGGTGACAAATTTCAAGATTAAGAGACGATACATCAATTAATACTTTAATTGAGAGCATAAAATATCATATATGCTTTATTGCCATTGCATCCATTTTGTTTGTGTGTGCGTTGTGTTTACGTGAGAGGGTTTGGAGCCAAATCAGAATCTGCTTTGCCCAATCCCTTTTCAAACGAGGTATTTCTATATATATTCAATCATGTCGTTGTATGTTGAATAAATACACATTTGAAATAAAATAACATTGTTTGATTTTCACTGTTTTGGACAATACTGAAGACACAATATCATTTTAACATCAATTTACTTCTGTTTTCAATTTTCAATTCAATGTTAAATTAAAATACTGTATGATGTGTGTGTTATAATGTTGACTATTTTCTCCAGTCTGAGATCTATCTTATCTTAATCATGGCTCACTGGAGGGCAAGCCATAATTGCTTGGCATGTGTCACATGTCGATAATCAGATATTGGTTTCACTCACAAGTTCAATTACAGAAATAAAAGACATTTCCAAAGAGTTTCAACATTTCTGAGTTTTCAACCAAAGTCTTTCACTTTGGTTGAAAATTCACAGAAAAACAAAAGCATATTAGCCAAAATGTAGTAGTAGTAGTAGTAGTAAGTAATCTTTATTATATACCGCCTTTTCACTGCAGATCTGAGTCTCAAAGCGGTTTTACAATTGTTAATTTTTGGGCATTTGTCTCTCACTCCACACAGAGATGGGAGCGGGGTCGCCAGTACAGGAGGCGCATGCTAGAACTATTGGACATATTTTTAGTGGTAGGGGAAACCGGAGTACCCGGAGGAAACCTACGCAGACACGGGGAGAACATGCAAACTCCACTCAGAAAGGCCCTGGTCCGACCGGGATTCGAACCCAGGACCTTCTTGCTGAGAGGCGAGAGTGCCGCCCCGTGTACAGATGAACTGTGTCTGAACTTTGACATTTTACTTGGTCCACCACCCACCACTGAGTGCTTTTGACAATCTCGAACAGATTTCACTCACGTCATACAGAGATGAAGATTTATACACGTCAAGCTTACTTCTAACGCTCACTTTAGACTTTGACAAAGAGTGATTTCAATCATTGTGCTTAAATAGTAATTATTCCTTGAAGACTGCCATAAAGTTGTAACAATTTCCGAAGCGATATTACCTATTAATCCCTTAACTCATCCACCTTAGTACCTCCCCTTGGGCCAACTGCCAAACTTTCTCTGTTTCATCTTTCACAACAGCGGAGAGGGCAGAGGGACAGAGCGTGAGCCGATTCCTCAAACAAGTTGGTTGTAATCTGCTATTTGCCATTGATGTTTTTCAAATTGGTAGACCTTTTCTACAGGAAATTGTATGACTAGATGTGTTTAAACGTGCCTTTCAACTGGTTAGTTCATTGCTCTAAATTGCTTTGATGATTGACAGACTGATTCCGAGAGATTGAGGAAATTTGTACAACTACTTCGGTGTAAACGAATGCTTTTAGTGGCAAAATTCCACCAGTCTTTTAGTCAACAAACGTATCGTAGACTGTGCTGAAATGTGCTCTCTGACTTGCTTAGAAATCAAATGTGCTGCCTTGAATAACTTACATATTTACGTATTTACTTTTTAATTTTTACAGAGCTGAGGTGTTGAGGTAATCAATTTAAAGGAAAACTTAACACCAAATCAACTTATAAACTGCATAAATATGTTTCTTCCTTCATTTTAGTGCAAATTAGATAAAATCTCACTTTCGACATTGCTTTGTGCAGCGTGAGTTCTGCCTCGCTGCGATGTGGTATAAAAGCAGCCATGAGACATGGATTTGCTCATTTCAAATCATCCACAATGCTGCTGCCAAAAGTACATAACAAACAACTTCAACTCCTCTCTCTGGTGGCATAGAGAGTTATTGGCAGAAAGAATTTCACAATTCTTTAAAATTGAGTCACATGAAAAGACTAAGTAAATAGTCTCAAATCCAAAGAAATGTATACAATTGCTTCTTTAATAGAAAGTTTCTTCAATACCCATCTTAAACACAAATATCTAATATTTTTCATCTGCTCCTGTAACACAGGCCATTACAATGTCAAATTTTCAAAGTAGCTCTGGGTTAACTCAAGCCTTAAGGTTTGACATAGCTGGGCAGCTTTTCTTTTCCCACTCTACTTTTGATAAGCTTTATCTACAGCCCTAACAAGATTCCCCCATAGCCCTCCTGATGCGGACTCATGGGGGCACAGCACTGTCAGCAGGCCAGTTCTGCTCCCTGAGGTGACCTGTGCACCATGATCATGCTCTACTGCTTTACAACTTTATTTTCTGTCGGCAAAAGCTAAGGACCCCACGGCCACATCTCTTTTAATCTGGGATTTCTTTCTGGCCTTCTTTTCTTCATCCTTTCTACTCACTGTAAGTCAGACTGCCACGAGTTGTGGTTTGGAGCAGGCAGAAGATGCTATGGAGCTTTGGCACACATATTTCCCAAAGGCAGCGGCTAAGGCAAAAAAAGTAGACAGGGTGAAGGAGAAGGAGAGAGACGCTGTTGCTGTGTTAAGCCTCTAATCACACTCTGCTTTGCATGAAGGACTTAAAGTCACTCAATTTAAAGCAACCTTCTCTCCCGTTAAAAACTGGAAACGAAATACTACTGTTTACCTCTGCAGCTTTCCCACACCTGTGACAATTTTTATCACAAACCTATTTTGATATCCACTCAAAATATATTTACATTTAAGCGTATGCATCCAAGTGTACAGGAGGAGTGTTAAACTTTCCTTTTCTCATAATTGTTAATTACATTAGGTATTGTATAGGAAGGTATTTTGACATGACTTTTATGTGATACGAGTTTCTACTATTTTTTGATGATTGCTTTTTCTGAAAAAGAAAATGTATTTATTGTTCAGATTTAACTAAAATTGGATGGAAAATAGAGTGAAAGACATTGTTTTATATTTAACTATTCTAGTGATGTGTTGGGTTATTTTTTTAGAATAAATTGAATTCAGTCGTTTTCTTGAAAATAGTATGGTGAAAATACTGAGAAAGTAGCTGGAGTTTTTGTTGCCACCTGCCGTGTCACTTCTGTTCGGGGATCACTTATCCACTGTTCAAAAAATTAAATGGCATAAAGCCACAAGCAGCAATATAAACCTTTGTCATAGTGAGAGCTCATGTCTGGTGAATCAATCAATCAAATCTTTATTTGTAGAGCACATTTCAAACAGCCATAGGCTTCCCAAAGTCCTGTACAGACAGCGTGAAAAAAAATAAAAAAAATAACACATACAAGAACATAAATATATGTAAACATAAAAATGAAGTCAATGAGAAAAGATGCGTCTAAAGCAGGGATTTAAAGTGCTCGATTGTGATTGATTGTGCGGTTCTAATGTGCAAAGGTCAAGAATTCCACAACTGTGGCCCGATAACAGAAAATGCAGCAGCAGTGCGGTTTCACAGGGGCAGTTGAAAACCCAAACTTTACACAAAACTTTGATTCTTAAAACCCACATATAACAACATGGAACCATCAACATCTCGCCTCAAATTGCATTAAAAGTGACATTTGTGTCTTTATTCGTTCGTATTTAAACTTTTTACACAACTCAATGACTTTATGACCGCCATCTTGCATTGCTTCGGCTGCCGTGAGAAGCGCATGCGCAGGTTTGCACCGGCATAGAGGGAGTTACAATAATCAAGCCTGGAAGTGATTAAAGCATGAATGATCTTCTCAAAATGGGAATGTGGAATATAATATTTTACTTTGCTAAGAACTCTAAGTTGATAAAAACTTCAATGAGTGAATAAAGGTAGTGCTCGGATGGGCCAATGGCACAGACCGGCTGCCTCACTTCCCTCGCCAGAGTGTCGAGTGCATGAATAGTGACTTGAGTGTCTTACTTTAAGAGACATCAACAAGACCATTAAAAAAAAGGGTAAGGAATTATTATTATTACATGTCTCCTATCAATCCTCCATCAATGTAATCCTCAGGGCCGTTCATTCAAAATAACAAAGTCAACATGGCCGACTTTCTATGTATTACCAGTGAGTGGATGTAAAATAACTTCCTTCAGCTAAACGCAAACAAAACTGAAATTATTGTTTTTTCAGCGTCATCTGTCATCTACAGTCTCTCTCCCTAAAACCTTCAAACAAGGTCAGAAATCTAGGGGTAATACTGGACTCAGACTTAAATTTTAATAGCTACATCAAATCAGTAACATCAGCAGCTTTTTACCATCTAAAAAATATTGCCAGGATCAAAAACATAGTGTCTAAAGAAGACCTGGAGATTCTTATCCATGCATTTGTCTCCAGTAGGTTAGACTACTGCAATGGCCTGCTCACAGGTCTGTCCAAACAGGCTGTAAAACAGCTGCAGTACATTCAAAATGCAGCAGCTTGAGTCCTGACTAGAACAGGAAGTACGACCATATTAGTCCGGTCCTCAGGTCTCTGCACTGGCTTCCTGTGGCTCAGAGAATAGACTTTAAAACAGCTCTGCTTGTTTACAAATCTCTCCATGGCCTCGCACCAAAATATATTTGTGACATGTTAGTCCCATATGAACCAGCCCGGACTCTGAGGAGCACAGGGACTGGACTCCTGTTAGTGCCCAGAGTCAGAACTAAACATGGGGAGGCTGCTTTTCAGATTCATGCTGATAAAATCTGGAACAATCTTCCTGAAGATGTGAAACACTCTCTGACAATGTTTAAAACCAGGTTAAAGACAGTTCTGTTTAGCTGTGCATACAACTGAGGGATTTTATATTTTTATCTTTCCTTTTAATGTTCTGTGATTATTTATGATTTTAATGCTATTTTGTACAGCACTTTGAGTTGCCTTGTGTATGAATTGTGCTATACAAATAAACTTGCCTTGCCTATTAGGCTTGTTCCGTATTGCTCAATCCCTGTTTACCAAATTCAAAGTATGTAATATGTCACATTTCCCATACTCGATATATAAGGAAAAAGTAATGGAAATATCAAAGTTTAATAGGGCTATATGTATATGACAATGTTCAAACCCAGATTAAAAACAGTTCTATAGCTGTGACAACAACTGTACTCTTTTTTAATGCATTGTGATTATTCATAATTTTGATTCCTAGTGTGAATGTTTTTTGTTTTTTGCTCTTGTGCTTTGAGTTGCCTTGTGTATGAACTGTGCTATACAATCAAACTTGCCTTGAAATAAGATAAGATAAAATATGTATTGTTTTTATTAATTTAGACTTTATTGAGGACTCACTTGCAAGCACAGGATCCATAGCTAATAATAATGAAAGAAAATTTTGCAATAAAATAGAAATAAAACTGTCTTGATCCCACAATGGAGACATTTACATATTACATTTGGCATAAATAGGATCACCCAAAAGTGAAAAAGACGGGATAAGAAAGAAAAAGTGAAAAGATTCAAACCAGAATCCCCACTTTGGACCAATGGACTCAAAAACTTATTTTTGAGCCGTGTGGAGGAAATCACCGCAATTTTGTGACCGAAGGACAAATATTTGAACAATTGGGCACCTATAAACTCATACCTAGCAAAATAGTGTTATCTAAGTAAAGTGTTTTGTTTTTTTTTATTTAAATTTTTTCTCCCTTTCCTATTAGATTGTACATAATTTAATGACGTTTTCTACATCTTTGTAAACACAATGTCAAACAATATGTGTGACCATGCCAAGGATTTGTTTGAAACAAAGAAAAAAAGAAAAAAAATACAGTATGTTGTGCAATAAAGGTATTTTATGTACAATTGAAATTGAAATGGGGCACTGCAAAGTTTACAGTCCTGGTGCAGGTCATACCATACATTTTTCCCAACACTTAACACAGGTCTTACTGTGAATCATCTCCTAATTTACACAGCTAAAGGAACTGCAAAAATACTACATACCATGCCTATATTACGATAATACCAGCCAGATGGAGATGCCTGTGTCATAAACCTCCACCATACAACCACACAACGTCCACTGTGAACCATTTTCTCAAACATCAGTGACGCAGCTGTCGTGCCCTTCACTCAGGTGTTCATTTGTTTGTTTGAGGAGGAGAATATGAGCTGGTCCTTGGAGACTGCCCCCCCCCCCCCCACTGGCTCTAAGTGTATTAATTGACTTGGCTCTGCTTCCAGCCAGGTGTAACACATTTTGAGGGTTACCCTGGAACGCTGGGAGAGGTCTACAGGGAAATTTGCCCCCATCATGTCGGAGATACACTTTCTGCACTTCCATATGCCGTTTGCTCTCACCTTTATCTAGCACAGGATGGCGAGCAGACAACCAGTTGGTGCATAGGTCTTAATCTAATGACGGAACATTGATTTATGCTTGGGTGTCCCATAGCCATTAAGATAATTGCATGATCACTTTATAACATCCTCCCTTGGTGGCCATGATAATTTGGCTCTCCTCTCCACCTTCCACCAAAAGACCTGTAATCGTATTAAAGCAATACAGAACATGCCAGGAAATATCATCTTCCAGCGTCCGCAAATGGATTTTTGATGATTTCAGCGGACTTCCAAACCTTTTAGACAACCTCTTACCCAGTCTTACAACTCTTATTGATTTGAATCTTCATCCAGCATCTTAAGTAGATGACTGTGGGTGACCTGGTTCGCATTGTCTGGTAACATAGGTGGGGTATTTTCAGCCTTTTATAGCTTATCAAAAACGCAAAGGTAACATTGGTTCAAGGGTGGTGATAATCTCCTAAAATAGTGTCAACTTCAGAAACATTCAGCTGTTTTCTGCTGGGTCCATCTAACTCCATCTATCAACATAAGAGACAAGCAAGACCTCCCTTGGCCCAGTTTCAAGTCAAATCTACCGGAGAGCCAACTAGAAGCATATTCAGGTTTTGGTAAAAACAATTAGATCAATAGAAAAAAATAATAATAATACTTTATCCATGGCAACAAATCTGTATTAGACCCCATCAGAAAAATTGCTGATGAAAATAAATGTACGTTTGAAAAATACTGATTATTGCCTGGATTCCATTCTGTCAATTTGATTCTATTTGTCAAGTTACTATTACTATTTGAAATGTATTACCGTAATCAAAGATGCATGGAATAGTACATGAATCATTAATGGTATATAATGATGACCAATGTTGTTCTTAACTCCTGAGAAAATTGTTAAAATTTTCAAAAGCAATACAGAACAATACAGTTGGGTGACATTGGTGGTTGGTAAATTTTTCTTGTGAGACTGTGAGAAATGTGCCTAGTTATATTCAAGACATTTAGCATCAAATGTACTAATCCATGTGCTAAACTGAGGGTGCAATCTAAAAACCAGTTTGCTACTCTTTTACGCAGTGACTTGTGCAGAGCAAACACTCAGTCCAAGAAAGCCCTTAGTTCAAAGAAAACCTGTGAAATAAAAGTTGTGAAAAAAATGTGACATAAAAGTTTTTTTACCACTTTCATGTCAAATTATGAATTGATCACATACTATTAACTGATCAAATACCCAGGAATCCTTACCTTTCTTTCAGGTGACTTTGTTGCAAATACAGGCATGTGACAGGCCAGGAGTGGATACCAAAAGGGTGGCATTGTTTTCCCATCATCCTCTCCACATAACCAACCCGGTGTGTTCTCCTCACCTACAACGGAGAAAGACTTTGCTGATGAGCTTGTACAAGTTGAATAATATAGAATTACCATGATCTAATCTTATTGGTTTTAGCTACAGTTAACAGAAACAAATTAAACAGAGGTTAGATTTATGTTTTGCAGCGGCAGCGCAAAGCTTCTGGCCCTACTGCTGTGACACTACTGCTAGCCTTGTTCCACCTGTCAGAGACTTTTATTAACAGACAAAAACACATTCATATTAGTATCACTTCAGAGATTTCATATGGTGCATTTGCTTGTTGACACACGTTAAACATCCACAGCGTAAAAGCTTTCCATTGGCATACATTTGCTGACAACCCCAAATTGCACTTACAGACGAAGCACATCTCCTTTGACATAGTTACCTTAAAGAGCATGCCTTTATGTTTTATTCTTTAAAATGATAAATATAATGTCGTCAATGTAATCAAACATTAGCCACCTGCGGCAAGTAAAATGAAAAGCATTACGAGCATGTGAATGCAATAATCACTCCACATTGAAGAAGGCGAGGCTAGATCCTGCCATCTCAGGACCTCAGCGGTGATTAAGATTACACTTAATCAACAGTGAGCGTCAGCCCCAGCAGGGAATACTGCTGCAGGATTTGAGTAATAATGATGGGCTCTCTGGTCCCAGCACAAACGACCAGCAGTCTTAGGTGTACCCTGATGAGGCACAAAGTATAGAATAAGTAAAAACAACCTGTGCATGTTCAGTTACAAAAGTAATCCTGGATTCATATTGAATCGGATGCTTATGTAGGAAAATAATTATTATTAAGTAAGTTTGGCATGGAATAAATTGTTTACTACAAGACAGCATCCAGAAGACATACAGTTAGTATAATATTGGACTGGGGATACCACGTTATCAAATTGTACGTCTGTAACAAAAACTTAAAACAGGCAGAAATTATAACAACAAATCTGAGAAAAGACACATTTTTCATTTTGAGTGGTGAAAAACTTATCAAGGCTCATGCTGCACCAAATGCGGTGCCAAAATCAAATGCTAACTGAATTACATCATATCGTCACTTTTGATATGAGACTTTCTAAAGAACAGAGCCGTCAAGAAACTTTTACTCAGTTTGTCTACTTGGAAAGTAAGTCTTGTCTGCTCATAATTAAAACACTGCATGGTCAGGGACACATTTATCTCTGCATTTGTTTGGGCACCCGTGGCCTAGAATGCAACCTGTCAAGAGAAGTGGACACAACAATTGATCCATCTTCAGATCATCAAATTAACCCAAGAATTTTATTGGCAAAGTTACAGTGTCTCGTCTGTGTCTAAATTCAATATGTTCTTGTATATCTAGAAATTACAACAGTGGTTATCTCGGAGGTCTAAACAAAACCATTGAATTTGCGAACACAGATCAGAGAATCTAACAGTTGTAACGCAAGAAATGCAACGATAAAAAACACATTGCGCTAGGGCTGGGCGATATGACTGAAAACTATATCACAATATAAGTATTTCATATTGGTCAATAACAATATGTTGGCGCAGCCATCGCCGTTGAAGAGTGAAATATCGGAGTGACAGAGGAAAAACTTAACGCAGAGACCTAGGTTCAGTTCGGCTGCACACGTTCACAGTCACACAGGTGTATGAGCAGAGAGCCATTTATTAACGTTGAGCAGCGGTGTGTAGCCGCGCCCACACAGAAAGTAGGTCACTGGGTCAATTGAGGACATAAATTCAACACAATATATATTGATTTTTGATTTTTTTTTACCTAAATAAATAAATTTGTTGTGTTGGCTAACGCACGTTAGCAGCCTTGTTTACAGTCACGGGGGAATGAGGCCGGAGGCACAGTGTCCTCCATTGTTCGTCCTGGTTTAAACCTGGTTTAGTCCTGGTTTAATCCTGGTTTAGTCCTGGTTTAATCCTGGTTTAGTCCTGGTTTAGCTCCTGTTTTGGGTCCCTGTGACAGCTCTGTGCGGCTCTCTGATAGCCGCACATGGGTCCAGAGGATCTCTCGCTTTCGCCGAATTTTACTCACAGTATTTATTTATTTATTGTTTATTTGGTTGGGACAGTACATGTCAATGAAAACATCACTCCGGATTGCAGCCATGAGCTCATTTGCATTCGTTGTCCCACATTCACACTGACAAACACACACTCATTCACCCTGAACTATTGCACATGTTTTTAGTGGTAGGGGAAACCGGAGTACACAGAGGAAACCTACGCAGACACAGGGAGAACATGCAAACTCTACTCAGAAAGGCCCTGCTCCGACCGGGATTCGAACCCAGAACCTTCTTGCTAAGAGGTGAGAGTGCTATCTACTCAGCCACCGTGCCACGCTTCAGCGCGGAAGTAGTCCACTACGCCCTGTCGGTACTTATTTTCCGATAATGACCTGCGTAATATACATTATCCCTTCCTTATCACTCATAGAGTTTGTCTTTTTTTATATTGATTGACACCTGTATGAATATTGTTAAATGAAGAAGACATTTGTTTGTTGTAGTTATAGGGCTTCTTTTTTGTCAACCCGGCTCAGTAGAAATGACAAAAACACGCCAAACAGCAGTTTCCGTTTGAAATAATATTTATTAATAACCAAATGTATTTTTTTATGAGGTATGGAAGTCTGTAGTGAGTGCATGCGAGTGTATGTCTACAGTGTTGAATGATGTGTAGAAAATAAAACAAAAAGTAAGTAAGTAAGTAAGTTTTTATTTATATACCGCCTTTTCACTGCAGATCTGAGTCTCAAAGCGGTTTACAATTGTTAATTTTGGGCATTTGTCTCTCACTCCACACAGAGATGGGAGCGGGGTCGCCAGTACAGGAAGCGCATGTCAGAACTATTGGACATATTTTTAGTGGTAGGGGAAACCGGAGTACCCGGAGGAAACCTACGCAGACACGGGGAGAACATGCAAACTCCACTCAGAAAGGCCCTGGTCCGACCGGGATTCGAACCCAGGACCTTCTTGCTGAGAGGCGAGAGTGCTATCCACTCAGCCACCGTACCGCCCGAGAAAAAGAACCGAGCCAAACGAACCAAACCAAAACCAAGCAACCAAACTAAAGCAAACCACACAAAAAAGGAGGTGGGACACGCAGGTGTCAGGATGGGAGCAGGTTGGTATTCGCAGCAGCTTTAAAGGTGCGGCTCAGTCTGTGACGCACCTGTCAGCGGCAGTAACAGATGGCAAATTGTTATTGCCATCTGTCATGGGTTAAAAAGCCTTGAAAAAATGCAAATCATACTTTAAAAAACACTTTATATGGTATAGCATATGACTACAGGTACATCATATTATGTGAATTAAAAAATAAATGTATTGCTCTCGAAAACATCCACTCAGCTAAAGTCTATTTCTATTAAAGTGATGTGATGTGATAATGATAAACCTATGAATAATGCAGTCATTTGTATTTACAGTCACTCTGAGTGTGAAGATTGTGAATTATTAACTTTGGGGTTGGCAGCCTCCTTCCACAGTTCAGCTGCTGGATTCAGAGGTGTGCAGGTCACTCGAAAGAGGAGTTTAATTGAGGGCAAGTTTTTTGCAGGTGAGACGGCAGGTCTGGTGATTCTCATTACCTCTGTGTAATCACCATCTTTCTTTGGATAATTATTAGATTTGCATATGTAATAGTATTCCAACTGGGCTCAATCTTTGCCTTAGCTAAATTTGTCCAAAAATGGATTAAATAAAACCTTCTATGTGTGGAGAAAAGATTAAACATAAAAATTGACCAAACGTAAAAGGGTTACCTGATCAGACATATTAGTTTCTAAGCGAGAAAGGCAATAATGATGGCAAATGCTGAGGAATCTGTAATGTAAATCAACAAGATACAACGACTTGTATATTAATAGAGTTTAAGTAATCTTTATAATGCATTGTTTATTATTGTATATTTTTTAAATAGAGCTTTTTTGGACGTAAAGATGCTTCTCATGTCAATATTCATTCATTCAATACAAAGTGGTGATAAATTACTACTGTAGCCACAATTGCCCTGGGGTGCATTGAAAGAACCGAGGCAACCAGTACGTGCCATTGGCCCCTCCGACCACCACCAAACATTCATGCAGACACCAGACACCAGACTCTTTCTAGGCCATGGGTGCCCAAATATTATGCTTCCAAGCGCCAACGCGAAGTAAACCTTTGCAGGCACGGGGAGAACATGCAAACTCCACTCAGAAAAGCCCTGTTCCGACCGGGAATCGAACACAGGACCTTCTTGCTGAGAAGCGGGAGTGCTATCCACTCAGCCAATGTGCCGCTGTTGTCAATCAAGCTGTCAGAGAGCAGTCAGAATGCTTATTTTTTCAGAAAAATGGACATGCATAAAAAGAATGGGGAGAAGGCTTACAGGGAGAAACTCGTCAAGGATGCCAAAGACCTAACCTGGTCGTACCACATCACAGTACAAATTTTATTTCGTAATAAGGTCTGGAGGTGCTCCATTGAGCTCCGTTAACAGGTGGGAGGCGTTACTCCTTTTGTAGATTGAAAATTGGATCTTAGTTTACCATCACGTATGTAATGCGGCCGAGTGAGTCGTTAGCATTTAGTATTTAGTCTAGCCATCTCCATTGCCGCTAACGGAGCCCATGGGGAGTAGCGCCACAATCTTTACCAGCAATTACATTTGCTAAACATTCCTCTTGCTCCGGCTTCAATTTCTTAATAGAACCAGACCGGAATACTTCACTATAGCATTCTTCGCCATTGCGACAGTAGCTCAGTTGGTAGAGCTTTGGCCTTTGAGCCAGAAGGTCGTGGGTTCAAGCCCCGCTCAAGACTTTCACCATCGACTCCCACTGTCTGCTGTCGTTGTGTCCTTGGCAAGACACTTAACCTCTGGGAACATCAGCCACAGTGGGGCGGCTGCGGCTGTAAAGTGCCAAACTGCCGTTGTGTCCTTAGGCAAGACACTTCACCCCCATTGCCTAGAATGAGTCTGGTGTGTGTATGAATGGTTGGTGGTGGTCGGAGGGGCCGATGGCGCATACTGGTTGCCTCGCTTCTGTCAGTGTGCCCCAGGGCAGCTGTGGCTACAGCAGTAGTTTATCACCACCGTGTTTGGAGTGAATGAATAATGACACATGTGAAGCGTCTTTGAGTGTCCAGAAAAGCGCTATATAAAACCGATGCATTATTATTATTATTATTGCCAAACTACAACCTGCCCGTTCGGCGCAAACTCTTGACGTCACCCATATCTACCTACAACACCCGCATCCACCGCTCGCTGATTGGTCTGATGGAATTCAGACTCCTACAGCTCCGCTGCCAGAGTGAGCGGTACAAGAGCACGTTCATGCCACACTCCATCCTGCTATTCAACAAGTCATCGCTCTGTGACAGATAATATATCTGCTTTGTCCATATTGTATATTAACAGATGTGTACTATCCAATTTTCTCTGTATTTTGTACTGTAAATGTGTTCATATTCACAGATATGTATATTCCTGAGTACTTCGATCCAGATTATTCTATTCTCACAAATATTATCTCATTATTATTCAAATTTTTAGATTGTTGCTTTAACTTTTTTTTTTTTATTCTTTATTGTGAAATACTATGCAAGCTACTGTGACAACGCAATTTCCTTCGTGGATCAATAAAGTCTGTCTAAGTCTAAGTCTAAACGATGTAATCGCAAACACAGGAACCAGACCATGGATCTATAATAATAACTGGATAGGGTATTACTAGCTTATAGCTGTCTCACCCATGGGCACAGGGGGTCACCCGTGGTATTGCAGACTAAATTCACAGGGCTACCCGGAAAAAAGTCCCATAGAACTCAATGTAAATTAAAACAGCTCGACCTCAGCTGACAGAGAACCTACAGCTTTCATAAACGTCAGATTTTTTGGGGATTTTAGAGTCCCTTAAATCCTTCGTTTTTCTTTAAATCCACACTTTATTGCAACAAACTCTGCTCCTTTCCTTCCCGCTCTGACTCCGCTCTACCGCTGCTCTGATCAGCAGCTCTGATTGGTCAAAGCGCGGCTGAGCCCCTCTGTGCACGTGCATGAGAGCAACACACGCGTATTTGGCGCACCGCAACATGGGAGCTCGTCCACTGCCCAGAAGCGGGAAGACCAGACGATGCTGAAATATGGGCGAGTTCCGCTAATCTTTTGGTCCTCCTGTATGTCCCATGCGCTACTGAGCACAAGCCATTCATTTGAGTAGGACGCCATCTTGAAACACCGGGACTTGGACCAGACCCGGACGTTACATGCAAGGAAATGATGTTTAATCGGAGTGTATGGATGACTAAGGCCAGGCTACCAAAGACCGGTATCTAGCTGAATTTACCTTTATTAACAATTTAGCTTTAGATCCATATGAGTTAGCCGCCAAAGAATGGTCAACTGACCCAGGACTATTTCCACCAACAACAAATATGGACATTGTCATTTTGTGAATGGAGTCGGTGCATACAGTCAATGAGTTCAGAAATTACAAATCCCTGGAGTTGTACCCAAACAAAGCATTATCACAACTGTTTTACTAGAACAGCCTTTTACAAAACACAAACACGCAATTTTGGGAAAAAATATAAAAATAGAGAAAAAATAGGACATTTGATGAAGGGTACTGGGCAGTTTGTTTGTTGGCAATGAAACCCGATTGTGGTCATCCACTCAATATGACGCTTTAACCCATGCATGACATCATTTGCGACAAAGCTATAGTGTACGTGCTCAAAAGCGAAAGTATACAACAACATGCAAAACAGAAACATAACACTAGGGGCGCACTTCTCTGATTGGTATTTATGTTGAGAAGTGCAAATTCTGAAAACTTGACGCTGCAAGCGCAAAGGCTCATGGGGGATCCTCTCAAACTGATAAAACATACAAAATTGCTAAAAAAGTTACAGCAGGCAAAATTAACAAAATCAAGATGCCTTGCACCTGATTGTTTTGATAAGCCTTTTAGTTGATGTAAACCATGAGTGAGACGTGTATCCCCATACATCACTAAAGTACTAGACCGCGTAACATAATACCCGATTCACATGTATCCGAGCAAATGCAAGCAGAAACTTAGTTGAACATGCAATTGAGCAGAGCACTGTTTAGCTGGCCAACTTTGGGCACCCATGGTAATGTGGGTGCAGTATCTTGCCTGAGGATACAACCACAGTTTGGTACTTTACATGTAGCCGCCCCACTGTGGCTTGGTGTTCCAAGAGGTCTCCCATCACAGTACTAACCAGGTAGCCTGACTTTTGCCAGACCCTTGTAGTTTGCGGATTTACACACAGGAGTCTGGGATTTATTCAGAAGGCGGGGCCTTGTAAAAAAAATCATTGTATGTGATTGGATAAACCACTTGTCCATCATCTTGAATTAATATGGAGCTATTATTGTTTCAATAATATTTGTGTGTGCCTAAACAGATTTGTGTGTGCGTAACCAGATTTGTGTGTGCGTAACCAGATTTGTGTGTACGTAAAAAGATTTGTGCGTGCGTAACCAGATTTTTGTGTGTGTGTAAAAGAAATATTTGTGCGTGTGTAAATAGATTTGTATGTACGTATCAAGATTTGTGTGTGCGTAAAAAGATTTGTGTGTGTGTAGAAAGATTTGTGTGTGTGTGTGTAATTAAAAAGTTAGTTTTTTTTTACACACAAATCTTTTGACGAAGTCCTGCCTTCACAGATTCGCAAGTGTAACTTGGACTGTGTGCGTGCGTAAACAGATTTGTGTGTGTGTAATTTAACATTTGTATTTGTAACAGAACAATCTGTGTGTAAATAACCACGTTGTACGAAGAGAAGAACAGACAAAAGCGTAAGAGCTACGCACAGGCTCTGTTTTACACACAAATCTATTTTTGACACACCTCTGCCGCCAAGCGTGCATCAAAAAGATCCG
Source organism: Knipowitschia caucasica (assembly GCA_964034765.1). Classification (NCBI taxonomy): domain Eukaryota; kingdom Metazoa; phylum Chordata; class Actinopteri; order Gobiiformes; family Gobiidae; genus Knipowitschia; species Knipowitschia caucasica. The sequence continues at coordinate 32,247,299 of OZ035828.1, read as the reverse complement.
TAAGTGTAATGTGGTTGTTCTAGCACTACACCAGCAGATGGTGCTGTTGTAGCTGGTTATTACCTACACGCAAGCAAACCAAAACCTACTGCCTTGACAAGACACACTACCGCAGCTGTTTATGATATTTTTTCGTATTTTCAAAATCCTGTCATTCACACCACTGTATGATACATGGATCTATTATGATAACTGGATAGGGTGTTACTAGCTTGGAGCTGAAGGATTTTCGCGTCCTGCAGACTAAATTCACGTGGGCTACACATACATTTTCCCCATAGAACTCAATGTAAACTAAAACAGCTGACAGAGAACCTACAGCTTTCAAAAAGGTCAGATTTTGTGGGAATTTTAGTGCCCCTTGTCATCCTGAACTTTTCTTAACACTTAAGAGCCACAAACTCTGCTGGTTTTCTTGCGTGTAGGTAATAACCAGCTACAACAGCACCATCTGCTGGTGTACTGCTAGAACAACTACATTACACTTATAAATCTTTTTGACACACGCTTGGCGGCGGAGGTGTGTCAAAAAGAGATTCGTGTGTAAAACAGAGCCTGTGCGTAGCACTTAGTTTTTTGTCCGTTCTTCTCTTCGTACAACGTGGATATTTACACACAGATTGTTCTGTTACAGATACAAATGTCAAATTACACACACAAATATGTTTACGCACGCACACAGTCCAAGTTACACTTGCGAATCCGCGAAGGCAAAAAAACTTGTGTGTAAAACGTACTTTTTTTTAATTACACACACACAAATCTTTCTACGCACACAAATCTTTTTACGCACACACAAATCTTGATACGTACATACAAATCTATTTACACACGCACAAATAATTCTTTTACACACACACACAAATCTGGTTACGCAGGCACAAATCTTTTTACGTACACACAAATCTGGTTACGCACACACAAATCTGGTTACGCACGCACAAATCCTTTTACGCACACACAAATCTGTTTACGCACACACAAATCTGTTTACGCACACACAAATCTGTTTACGCACACACAAATCTGTTTACGCACACACAAATATTATTGAAACAATAATAGCTCCATAAATTACTTGCTACTTCAACCACTCACATCGAAGGAACTTGTCCTTGCTGTGTAGTGTGGAGACATTTTTCCTCGTAAAACCCACATATCGCGACATGAAACCATCAACATATTGCGTCAAATTGCATTAAAAGTGACATAAGTGACATGTCTTCATTCGTTTGTTTTTAAACTTTTTCAACAGTTCACAGACTTTCTGTCCGCCATCATCATTGCTCAGCTGCTGCGAGATGCGCATGGGCAGGTTTGAATTACATCATAAACTGCAGAGGCAGCAGATTTTGAGAAGGCGGTGGAAACAGGCTATCCTGATTGGTTAATTATTATTTATATCTTGAAGGAGTTTGCATTGCTTTCGACCCCAACCCCCTGTGGGAGCTCAGCAAAATGCTTCTGGTGGAGCATGGCGGAACTACAAGGGTCTGGCAAAAGTCAGGCTAACCAGGTCCCTACCCTGCTTAACTTCGGAGGTTTGACAGGCTCTGGCTTTCACATGCAAGTGTGGCCACAATTTCATGCTTATTGCAGCCATATAAAAAGTAGCAAGGAGTGAATCATAAATACGAAGCCGTTGAGCTAGTTTTAGTTCCAGAGCTGTAGAGTGTTCTCCTGGTCCAAACTGGGACTGAATGAGAAACTTGTTGAATGAAGTCAATATTTACAGGACACGCAGCAAACATCGAGTTCCAGCTGAGGATCACACAGGGCTGTGGACAAACTTTGTGTTTTTAAAGACTTTTTTTAAAACTAGTCTAAATACAGCATTTCAAACTTCGCCATATTATCTCCAGTTGAGTATTCATGTGTGAGAAAAGGTTCAGACCTCATCCCAAGTCAATAAAAATGTAGATAACAGAACAAAACCAGCAAAGAATCAATGTTTGTCATTACATTGTCTCCATAAATTAGGGTTAGACGTGATTAAACAGATTTTTGCTCGGGTCCAAAGAGCTAATTGGGTCCAGAAGTTTGAATTTGAATATCGCTAAGAGACTAAGAGAGATCCTTTATTCGTCCCACAGTGGGGAAATTTCAGTGTTGCCATCACAAGTTATAGAACAGTAGGAAAGAGGAGCACACGCCACAAGTTCAGTGAACAATAGCTAAACTAATTAAAATAAAACAAAATCTCTAACTCTAGCATCAAGAACAAGCATAAAATCTCTATCTTGAAAATTAAAATTAAAATGTGTAAAAGTTTGCATTTGGCAATAGGAGGCAAGTATGAATTACTGTGTATTCTAATGCAAGCAAAGTGTAGTTATATGTTAGCATCTGTACATGTTAGCAGCAGTATATATATATATATTATAACGTATAATACATTTTAGTTAATAATTCAGAACATATTCAATTATATGGTTGTTTCTAGATCAACTGACTTTAAAATAAGAGAGAACATGCCATAGTAGCCCATTACAATCAACACTGTAAGCAAGTGTGATAATTGAAAATAATTTCAGGGGCTACTAAAAATGACCTCGCTGGCCTGATTTGGCCCACGGGCCCGAGTTTGACAAGTCTGCTATAGATACTATAGCATGTACAAAAATAAAACAAAAAACATACTCCTTCCTTGCGATGAAAACTATTGATGCATGCAGAACCCACATTTTCATTGTGATGAATTTGGCACAAACAAGAATGACCAACTTGGGAGCTGAGAAACATTTATGTCAGCTCCCTGAGGGTAATTACAGGCTGGAGTTTAGGACTGCGGTTTCCAGTTTGTACCAATTAGTGTCAAAGAGTAAAAGTATGTCAACACACACTGCACCACCCTGGGTCCTTCATATCGTATCCACGGCCCTCATGATACACAATTGTTTATTACTTGTTGATTTGTTAATAATCAAATATTCATTGTATTTAAACGGGAATTGAAAGGAAAAAAATGATTTACTTTTACTGAGCAAATGCTATGAAACATGCCCTAAAGGCCCACAAAAAAGACATGTTACAGTGTACGGAGCTAGGTTAGATATTAGTGGTGGGGGGGATAATTCTGTTCAGTATCGCAATTTTTTACGCACACAGTTAACTCGATACAGTAGAGCTAAGTATTATCTGCATTTATCTGTATCTGTAAGTATTATCCAAAGTGAAATTATCCGTTTCACTTTGGCCTTTTCTGAGTTTACTCAGAGACACTTTGATCATTTCCATCTGAGGTTTATGTTACTCTAAATTAAATAATGTCACCATTCATGTGAGAGGTCGTCTTTCCAGGATATAATGATGTCTTGTCTGTAATAAAGTCCTGTGACCTCAATGTTCAAACATATAGTTTTTGCACTTCAGGGAATGTATAGACCATAATAAATGTAACATTTGAGCTCAGCAGTCTTATTTTCCTCAATTAATGAAATGCCTTTAAGAATAGAATTTCAATACTTAGAATACTTGGAATTAGAATAATTTAGAATTGTGGCCCAAATATCGCAACTCTATTGAATCTTCACAAATCTTCCATAATAGATATGTTCTGCATATCTATACAACAATTTATATCAAAATGCCTACAAGTTATCAGGCATAATAATAAAGCCATGCATATCTCACTTCAGAAGGAAGGGTTTTATAGTTGTTATTTACACATTTGTTAAATGCAAAGAACATTATTGTGGGTTTTCCAAAGCAAAAGGTCATTCACTGTGCACTGTACTGTAGCATAATTATATACACAAGAATTCCCCACAATACGAGATGGGAATACTAAGTGGCGATATTGTCTGCATTTTTATTCTAATCAGGCTTTTGTTTCAAGCCTTTTGCTGATGAAGATTAATTTGCAGAGCACGGTGCTCTATCAACCCCAGTGACACAAAGAGCAGAGATATAGACTAATTAAATACACCAGTGCAATTGATATTTCCCATGGATCAATGCAAGTGTGGGATCTGTTAATTAAATCCTTGATAATGTTTACTCATCATAAACATTTCCCATGTTTGAGCACAGCAAGATAGCGAGATAATCTTAGCCGCCTGACAGATTAATTTAAGGGCTAAGGGAAAATCCGCCCAGCGACTGGAGTGTGTGAATGTTTGTCTTTTCTGGGGCATGAGTTCATCATCTAAAAGAATCTGTTCTGCTATTTTATTGAGATGACACAAAGCGGAAAGATAACAGTTATTATACAGTTATTATGAAAGATGCAAAAATTTGTCACCATAGAAACTACTTTGTGAATTCATAGGCCTCTGCAGGACACAGCTCAATTCACCCTTTCTGTGTGAAGGAGTGGTTCCGCAGGTCCTTCCTTCCTGCTGTTTTCAGACTGTACAAAGAATAAAGCGGACTAATAAACACTGCCGACCTGAACTCACATGCAGTGCATCTGTGCAATAACTTTTACAATGTCAGAATGTGCGATATGAAACCATGTTTGTCCACTGTGACTTTATTTTAAGATGTAAAGACGTATGCATACAACTATATATTTCTTGAACAAGATTTTATACTTACTTCTTTTATATGCTAGTTAGATATTTCATTTTGTATGGACTTATTGTTAATTTATTTTGTGTGCTCTTCATTCCTACTGTCCTGTTACTTAAACCAAAGCCCCAATAGGCCCAGCTGAAGCCCCAGCAAAAGGGAGGACTTGGAATTCCAGCTGCGTGTCTTTAAAGCAGTGTATGGCACTATGGCCACCATTATCAAACAGTGGATTAAGGAGGCGTTCCACAACCTCAAGCCGCACTCCACTCATCTATTGATCCACGTGTGAAGGAAAAAAAGCAGAGAAAATCTTCACACTTAGTAGGCTAACCGCAGGCAGCAGCCCCCTGCCCGCACAGTGGTGCTGATTGCTCGTCTCAATCATCCTTTCACCTCCCTGCATCACCCCTTCCATCAGTGCAACCACAGACGCTAGCATCCTGAACAATTCCCTCACTTCAGCCCTATTCATTGTGGGCAGCTCTCTTACATGATGTTCTCCTTGTGAGAGCCATCAAAGTCTGTGGCTCTAACCCGGTTTGAAAGAGCCGGGACTCTGGAGAAGACAGCAATTAATTGTGCAGTGAGAAAGGCCATTAATTAGGCAATGCTTGTGGCTATTTCACTTGGGCCCTTCAGGAGCTGTTGGGGTAAGAGAGACACATGAAAGATGCACAGGCACACCAGGTTATTAACAAAGCCTGAGGCTCTGGTGAAGCAGCACATGAGGGTTATACTCACTCTGGATCATGGATTCATGAATAAAGAACATTCAAGGAATCTGCCCTATAAGGTTGGAGTGTATTATTTCACCTTGAAATAATAAAAATTTCAACAGCAACAAAAATCTGCATTGCACCAAAAAGTGATCCTCGAAGCATAAATATGAAGTTGAAATGCAGCCCAGTGTTTCCCACAGGTTTGAAGGCAATGTGTGGTGGTCGGCGGGGGGGGGGGGGGGAGTGGGGTACAGTGGTACAGTGGTAGAGGACAATCTTGAGGTCATGAATCCAGTGAAATTAGTCGCACACCTTTTTACAGTAATAAGTTACAGCAGATCAAAAGTGACATGTTTTGACAATTTTTAGGCTATTTTGGACCAAAATGGCTGCTTTAAATCAATATTTCTACAGTAAAAGTTTCTGGTCTTTGGTACAGTGGTAGAGGGCAATCATGAGGTCGTGAATCCAGTGAAATTAGTCGCACACCTTTTTACAGTAAAAAGTTACAGTAGATCAAATGTGACATGTTTTGACCATTTTTAGGCTATTTTGGACCAAAATGGCTACTTTAAATCAATATTTCTCAATATTTCTACAGTAAAAGTGTCTGGTCTTTGGTACAGTGGTAGAGGACAATCTTGAGGTCATGAATCCAGTGAAATTAGTCGCACACCTTTTTACAGTAAAAAGTTACAGTAGATCAAAAGTGACATGTTTTGACTATTTTGGAGGTATTTTGGACCAAAATGGCTACTTTACCTCAATATTTCTCAATATTTCTACAGTAAAAGTTTCTGGTCTTTGGTACAGTGGCAGAGGGCAATAATAAGGGTATGAGTCAAGTGAAATTAGTCGCACACCTTATTCCAGTAAATAGTTACAATACTTGAAAATTGCACTAGCGGACCAAATTGTGTACTTTATACATGTAAACAATAGAGTGGCTATCCTCCTGAGAACTCACAATCTGCAGGAGGAATCGTAGGGGGCTGGTGCTATGTGTGCCGGGTGGCATCTCTATAAGGTTTTAATCACAAAAACGTGTCTCCCAGACCCCAGGGCGCTTTCTGTTCGATAAAAATGGGTGACTCCGAAAGGACGTTCCGCTGTTACCGTAAGTTCTCAACAAAACGCGCACCGTCTTTTCCCCGATGCTGGCCGCATGTTCATAGAGCTGAAAGATGCGGGCCACTTTACCGCGGTAAATTAATAGACACAGCTGCTTACAGCGATGATCGCTGATGGAGACGGAGACACGCGGTGTGCACGAAGGGGAGGGGCTGTGTGTGTGTAGGTCTCTGTATGTGGGAGAGACGCGTAGCTTGAGTGAGAGTCGAAGGGCCGCCACATTTTAAACCCCCCTCCCCGCTGTCAAATTGACCGCTGCGGCGGCACTAGACGATGCATGTTTTAAATAGCGTAACAAAAAAAATATATATATAATAATACGAAACGCAATTTGTGGCGGGCGGTCTCTAATCTGTGGCGGTGCGCCACAGATTAGTCTATGTGTGGGAAACACTGCAGCCCTCTTAAATATTACAAGACATGAGCTATGAAGAGTGGTGTATGCTAGTGATTTGAGAATGCGTGTTGATGGCTAATCACTCACTAAATCATGCATGCAAACATTATCTATTTCGACTGTCCATTCAGGGACGCTTCAGAGCTGGGTACCCATTTCAAACTAAACAAGAGCATGGTTGGTCGCATTTCAAATTCTGATTGGGCTATAGGTCTCTCCTGCGCACAAGGCTGGGCGGCCTTGGCCCACAATGACGAGGAGGCTTCAGTGATAGTGACACCATCCGTGAAATTAAATCAACAACTCCCTTATTGTAATTACATTTGGTTAAATGGGAGGCAAAGTGTGAGCGTAATACAATTAAGATGTACCATAATTGTCATCTTGACCAGGTTGGACCTGATCTATTTCACCAAAGGAATCGGTTACTGCATTTACATGGGAGGAGGGGTAATAATGTTACTGATGTCAAGCTGGTGGCGCCAAAACTAACTTCAGATAGATAGACACATTTTTGATTGCTCTTTTGGAGAAATTCAGGTGTCCAACAGCAGAAAACTCATACTGGTCTCATTCAGCGAGTACCTAGGTACACTGTGTAATTTTTACTGCGATCTAGTGTTGAGATCATATTTTGCAAGTCTACTTCTACTACAGAAGCCCCCGAGGTATGTCGTGTTTGATAGTGGTCCCCAATACCCCGTAATTCACAGGACCACCAAGGAAAGAATCCTTTAGTTTGATAAATGACCGAATCTCTCCATACACTACCGCACCACAAATGTGCCTTGATGCATGTGGACATGTAAACAAAGTCTGCGTTGTGAAGCGGCACGCGTTGCAGAGGCTCTCGTGTTTGCCCATATAAGGGACTGCAGGGCCGTGTGCAGACGCCAGAGGAAACAGCAACATGCAGCAAAGAGTTACACGGAGCAAAAGAGTCACCCGTTTTTCATCTTTTGCCAGACTGAGAATAAAGTTATAAAATGTTGACTTAAAAGTCAAAATATTATGAGAATAAAGTCGACCCAGCGAAATTATGAGATTAATCTAAAAATATGATGAGATTAATCTCAAAATGTAATGATCTTAATTTAAAAATATATTATGTATTAATTTAAAAATGAATCTCAAAATGTTTTGTGACTAATCTCAAAATATTTTGGACCCTGGGAGGAGATCCAGTGCGGACCTGCGCTGAGACCAATGCAGACCCGAGGAGAGACTGGAGTGACCAGCACACAGAAACCAGCGCGGACAGGAGAGACCGCATAGACTGGAGTGACCTGACTGGAGAGACCGGTGCGCAGAGACCAGCGTGGACCGAAGAGAGACCGCATAGACCAGACTGGAGAGACCAGCGCGGACCCGTATGGATCCAGGAGCATGCAGCATGGACCCGTATAGATCCATGGGAGAGACCAGCGCAGACCCGTATAGATCCATGGGAGAGACCAGCGCAGACCCGTATAGATCCATGGGAGAGACCAGTGCAGAGACTCAGCGCGGACCCCGCAACCTCCTGCAGCAGCAGTATATATGCCATTGTTCTGTGGCCCGTGGATAAAGAAATGCCCCCTATAAATAGGATGGGGTCACTAATACACGGCAATATTTCCAATGTATTTAATAAAGCGTTGGCACATTTCATTTCAAAATGAATTAAAAAATAGGCTAAATTACCATTAACAATTAATTAAATGAATACATGCATCATTATGACAGACATATGACTGTAATGTTGTGTTTTATTGAACTTCATAACACCAGCGTGCGAACATGTCGGCACTGAATGTGCGTACGAGTGCTCCTGAGCATTCGTAGGATTTGTACGTACCCAAAAGAAATTCTGGTTCATGAATGCCACAATCTTCGTAAAATCTTCGTAAGTAGGGTTTACGCACAAATTTGCACAAAAGTACGGTTCGTGACTGAGGCCCAATATCCCTAAACACAAGGATTTGTTTTACATTCAATCCTTGAAGGGTGCAATGTAAAACAATTTTAAGAAAAAATACTTAATTGTCTAAGAAGTAGGAGCACAAATTACTTAATTCGTTTTTAATATTATTTATTTTCAATTAAAAAATATCAAATGATTGAGATAATTAAAGTGTCTAAAACCAAGTGAAAAGCCCAAATGAGGTATATTTCAGTTCTAAAAATGGTCCAAACCAGCGGCTAATCCACCTCTGCTGCTGTGACCTAAAGTGCTGCTGCATTTTATTTCTGTTGTAAACTACTTTTAGAAGATATTTGTTTGTTTGTTTGTAAAACTTTTACACTTTTACAACTTTTACACAATATAGAGATTTTATACTTGTTATTGATGCTTGATTTTGGCGGCACGGTGGCTGAGTGGATAGCACTCTCGCCTCTCAGCAAGAAGGTCCTGCGTTCGAATCCAGGTCGGACCAGGGCCTTTCTGAGTGGAGTTTGTATGTTCTCCCCTACCACTAAAAATATGTACAATAGGTCTGGCATGCGCCTCCTGTACTGGCGACCCCGCTCCCATCTCATTTGAGAGACAAATGCCCAAAATTAACAATTGTAAACCGCTTTGAGATCTGCAGTGAAAAGGCGGTATATAAATAAAGATTACTTACTTACTACTTACTTGATTCTAGGCAAGGCAGGGCAAGTTTATTTGTATAGCACAATTCACACACAAGGCAACTCAAAGTGCTGAACAAAATAAGAAAGCATTAAAATCATAAATAATCACAGGACATTAAAAAGAAAGATAAAAATATAAAATATACAATCCCTCAGTTGTATGCACAGCTAAACAGAACTGTTTTTAACCTGGTTTTAACATTGTCAGAGAGGAGGCCTGTCTCACATCTTCAGGAAGATTGTTCCAGATTTTGGCAGCATTTTTATAGCTTTTGTTCACTCATCTTATCTTGTGCTGTATGTTCCTCTTTCCTACTGTTCTATAACTTGTGATGCAACACTGAAACACTCTTGATCTTAAGTGTAATCTTTGTATGGACAAAGTATCTACTATCCAAGCAGTGCCAACACTTTTGTAAAGCCCTGTACAGGAGGTACGGTCGCGTTTTCTGAAGTTTGCCAATGTTAGTAAATAATTACTTCAAATTCAGCTTCTGGAATTGAATTCTTGTGGAATTGAACTTTACTTTTGGCCACACGGTTGATCACAGAATGGTTCGGACTTCCAGCAATATGAGCCACAAGGGCAACAATTGGCAGATCGGCCTATGCTGGGCTTCAGACCAATTTACAATCGCCTGTATATGAATGCTAATGCTTTTGTCTGAACCGTTTACTCAAACATATCTCTGCCTTCAATATAGGAAATGATTTAATGATTCTGTCGAAGCAAGGCCATATGCTAGTGTTTATGCTGCCCCAGCTCTTATTAGCTAATCACAATAAACACTTCCATTAACCTCAGCTCACAAGCTACATGGAACTGCAGATGGAGAGGTCGGCTCGGTGTGGGTTGCCGCATATGAATATGCATGAAGCCCTGATAACTACAAGTACATCCCTGGATAATTGTATTCATATCACTCCCCTAATAAAACGTGGTGCACCGTTTACCAAAATGCAGATCATCGTACTGCTCAAACAAATGAAGTCCATTTTTGTCAAACCCAAAGAAGGTCGGAAGAAAGCATCAATTTATTCTTCACAAAAGCATCACCTAGGTTCAAACCATACAATTTTGCACTCATACTCAAATACGGGCTGTCAATCATCTTAACACGACATGCATGAATCAGTGATGGAGTAAATTTTAAAAAGTCTTTCATACGAATAAAGATCCACTGGCACTCAAATCTAATACAGCCTAAATCTGAAGTCAATATATGGAGATCCCACAATGTCTCTTCTTTTAACCCAGAACTCTGCTGGGCGTCTCTGAGAATTACTGGATGTATGTAGAATTGTTGTAGAGAGGGATGACTTGACAAGCAACACTTATGATGACATTCAAATATATATATTAGGGCTAGGACTAGATTAGTCTTGTAATTGTTTAATCACATTTTAATCACATATAAATATTTGACCTGGAAACTGAGATTTGTAGTATACTGTACAGATGCTCAAGCAACAAACTATTTATTTAGTTCAACCAAGTCCAATAACCAGTGCTATTTTTGCCATTAAATGTGAAAATGGCATATTCAGAAATATATATATATATATATATATATATATACAGTGCCTTGCGAAAGTATTCGGCACCCTTGAACCTTTCAACATTTCGCCATATTTCAGGCTTCAAACATAAAGATATAAAATTTTATTTTTTTTGTCATGAATCAACAACAAGTGGGACACAATCGTGAAGTGGAACGAGATTTATTGGATAATTAAAAAATTTTAACAAATAAAAAACTGAAAAGTGGGGCGTGCAATATTATTCGGCCCCTTTACTTTCAGTGCAGCAAACTCAGTCCAGAATACTGGACTGAGTTGGCTGGGGCCGAATACTTTTGCAACGCACTGTACATATAGGACAAAGGGCAGAGGACAGCCGTGGTGGTGGACGTGGCAATTCCAAGCAATGGTAACATCCGGAAAAAGGAACATGAAAAGCTTGAGAAATACCAAGGTCTCAGAGAGGAGCTGGAGAGGGCCTGGAGGGTAAAGGTGACAGTAGTGCCCGTGGTGATCGGTGCACTCGGGGCAGTGACCCCTAAGCTAGAAGAGTGGTTACAGCAGATCCCTGGAACAACCTCGGACATCTCGGTCCAGAAATGTGCAGTGCTAGAACAGCAAAGATACTGCGCAGAACCCTCAAGTAGGGCTGGGCAAAAAATCGATTTAATCGATTTATCGATTTTGTAGCTTAAAAGGATTTTTATTTTGCAAACTCGAGTTTTTTTTTCACCAAATTTTTTTTCTGAGTTTTTTGCGTTTCGTCCTTGTGGGTTACCGTAGAGCGTTATGAGCCAGCCCCCTCCGCCGCGTAAACACAGTCAAAACAAGAATGGCAGCGTGTAGTAGAGCAGGGGTTCCCAAAGTCTTTAGCCCGCGACCCCCATCATAAATGCCCTGCTAACCCTCCTCAGCAGAAGTGGAGCGCATTTCTTGCGGCTCGCCCTCACTGTTCTCCTACCGCGGTAAAGTGGGCCGGCTTTCCGGAGTCAGCGGTAAAGAGGTCCGCACATTAAAAGCGGGCGGCCGCTTTCTGCTGTTACTTTATGCGGTTCATCCCCGCGGCTTCTCTTTCCAAAGTTACTGTCAGTAAAGGCATAGACCGGCCACCCGCTTTTAATGTGCGGACCTCTTTACCTTTGACTCCGAAAAGCCGGGCCTCTTTAACGCGCTGTTCTACCGCTGTCCTTTCTCCCTCCTTTGCCCTCTCTCCCTCTCTTCGCACCATCAGCCTGACCCCTGATACAAGTGACTTTTCTCTCCCTCCGCTGCCCTCTCTCCCTCCTCTGCCCTCTCTCCCTCCGCTGCCCTCTCTCCCTCCTCTGCCCTCTCTCCCTCCGCTGCCCTCTCTCCCTCCGCTGCCCTCTCTCCCTCCGCTGCCCTCTCTCCCTCCGCTGGCCTCTCTTCCTCCGCTGCCCTCTCTCCCTCCTCTGCCCTCTCTCCCTCTCTTCGCACCATCAGCCTGACCCCTGATACAAGTGACTTTTCTCCCCCTCCGGGTTTTTCTGTTGTGGATATTAACCACGTTTCATTTTAAAGCAGGTATTATTTATTTGTAGCCTCCAAACACCTTTAGTTTTAGCAAACAACAGTAGGACACGCTTTGTCGCTGCGCATGATGTGAGCTGTGTTACGTGATGATTTTGATTGACGCTGCAATGACTGGGACAAAATTACTAACGTTATTAAAATATATTATAGTCTCCAAACACAATTTAACAAGTAGTCCTTTTGAATCAAATCAAATGCTAAATAAATATTTAAGGGCTTTATATTTGCTCAAAAAAAAAAAAAATCTTTTTTTTTTGTTTGTGTAGAAATCATCATGCGACCCCCCCAGGGGTTCCCGCGACCCCCCGGGGGGGTTTTAACAGGGGGGGCTTGTTAAAAGTATTAGATGCGAGGTACAGTACGTTGTCCCCAGTCGCAAGTATTTCGCCGATGTAGCGCTGCCTCACCTGTACAATACAACTCGTGAAAAGATCCGCGGTGAGCTGGGGGAGATGACGTTTTACTCAGCCACCACGGACCTGTGGTTGTGGACAGGCTCATCTTTCTTGCAAAAAATGCTTAGAATGAGCATGCACAATATTTCAGAGATCTAATGTTTTGTTGTTAAAGATAAAAGTTTACATTTGTTTATCCTTTGATAAGTAGTTAGTTAGTAGCTATATGTCTGCCACAGGCATGTTTAATTTTTTTTATATTCACATTATGCTGAGAGGCTAAGAGAAGAGTTTATTTTATTTTTTATTGTAATGTTATATGTTACAAAATATGTAGTTATCTGATTTCTTAATCAGAAAATTTAAGCTACTGTGAAGTTGATGTTGCACTTTTGCTTAAACCTGGGTTAAAGCTTGAAATTGTTGAATAACAGAGCCTCATTTACTTGCATTTTAACTCTTGAGGACAATCACAGCAATAAATTTGCACTTTTGACAATATATCTGATGTCTCCAGTCATTTTTAAGTGCATTGGGGAAAAAAAATCGAAAATCGAATCGAAACTTGAATTTTTCTTTTAAAAATCGGAGATTTTTTTTTTAGGCAAAATCGCCCAGCCCTACCCTCAAGCTCCCAGGCCTCTGGTAGAGGACCCGAGCTTAGAGAGGGATAACTGCCCACGGAGGGCGAAAGGTGAGAATTTTTTTTTATATTCATGCATTGGTATACATACATACACACACACACCCATATATTCTCCTGGAGCCACATTCATCCATTTGCTCTAATACCATTTATATTTCTGGAAATTAGATCTGTTAGATGTGACCAGCTGACTGAGGCTACCTATGGGACTTTGATGAGGATTTCTCAATCTCCATAGGGGAGAGTGGGATTCATGGCGCTGTCCTCATCAGTACGCCTGTTGTGTCTCTGATAAAGGTGTGAGCAATAATGAAAGGCGAGGTATGCTTCACTTCAGCTGCTGCACGCGGCATGCTCTATGCGCTGCCTGTTTTTGATGCCACTCTGACATAAGCCACACGCACAGCGGAGAGCTCTGCCGCATGTGCAATCCTCTCTTTGTGCACCTCTGCATTCAGGCCATGAAACGGCCCAGATGTATGGGAAAGAATACAGGCTTGTGTGGTGGGTGTTTTCTGCTATGGTAATGAACCAAACTGAAGAATCCTGAGATGTCAGGCAGCAGCAGCCTTTGAATTCCTTTAAACTCATTTACAGGACAAAATAAAAAAAATAATAAACATAGATTTTGATAAATTAACAAAACTACAGACTAAAATCTTTCTATATACTGCCAATCTCTAATAATGTATGGTCATATATCAATTTTACTGTTTTACAACAACCTGCTGCTTCAACCTGGCACAATGCAGCTCTCATTTTGGCATCTCTCATGTTCATTGCATATCTGTCCATGTAAAAAAAGAAAATCAAACCACACCGTACCAAACTGGCTGAAATACATAAAAACTGCATTTTGTCTCTTGCCATTCTGACATTATGTGATGTGAATGTGATAGTATCTAAATGATGTTACAACTATTGTTACAGTAAAGGGATTTTGGATCATCGCAATTAGCTCCACATCAAAAAGCATCCACTTCATCTCACCTTATCCATAAAGACTTCTAAATAGTCTAGTTTGACTATTTATCAAGAAATGTTTCAACTGAGGGATAATGTGAGTTGCCTCCCAAAGCTATTAATAAGATCAGAAGTACATGATGGAATCTCATGAATAGTAAATATATCATAAATGTATAAATCTTTTAGTATCGCTGGAAGTATATAGAGTCGGGTTTGGAACATGTTAACTTAAACTCTCCCATGTATCACTAATCATGTTATTTCTACAAAGTAATAATTTAGTAGTAATAATTCCGTCTGCTTTAAATCAAATCAATGTTTTTTTAGATTGCCAAAAAAACAACAGCTCAAAAGGCGTCAAAGAATTGTTGATTTGCCAAAGGATTACACAATCACACAAACATAATTAAACCAATAAAACTGTCTATATGCATTGCTCAAAATACTTCCATAATGTACGTGTAGTGTAGTCATGAACGCAAAAACCATGTTTAATACATTTTTCGATTGCAAAAAGGACATTTACACCGTGGAGTTTTCTTATCCGGAGCAAAGCGGCTCTCCATTTCTTCTCCTACAGAGATTGTAAAGCTTGGGTCAAACCAGAGCATGTTGCAAGCCAGATGCTGTAGTAAAGGCTGTGCTGCTCCCTGCTGGGCTCCACCATAGCTTTATCTCATCAAATAACAACCAACTCTACGCTCTCTCATTCACTTTTTTATAACTTTTAAACTAAATTCTTCTATGATGTATACTCTTGGTCTTAATTCGAGGTCATTCTATAGTCAGGCCAATAGGAAGTATGCAGGAGTGAGAGGATGCCTGCTGATGATGCCTCTCTGAACATTGAACTTAACATTTCAGTGGGTTACATCAGGCTAGTGTTGTACTTACGCAGTGCGATCTTGGCCAAGTGCAGACGGTTGACCCAGGAGATCTTACTCAGAGGGGTTTGAGTGTTGAACACCACCATGAAGCTGACAGGGCGCCCTGACCTGGAAAACAATAGTTCAGAAGCTATGAGTTGAATTGATAATGTATAGACTAAATAAATAATGTGTGTGTTTCAACAATAGTGTTTTAGTTGAGAAAAATAATTACAAGGTGAGAATAAAACGCTATAGCAGAGGTGTTGGCTTTTTACTGAGAGGGCCACTTTAGTTGACCAGGCTTGTCCAGGGGCCAACAACCCAGATTTTAAAACAATTTTGACAAGGATTCATGGTGTTCTGAGCTTTGTGATCAGCTAGGAAGGAGCTGAAGTTGGCAGAATGATAAATGACCATTTCTCTAGCTTTTAGTAGACACACTCAAACACAAATGTCAGTATATAAAAACAAAGTCAACAGCTCATGCAGCAAACCCTCCTCCCCATCACCCTATCGTCGACCGGGCAAGCTCCTCCATCCTTCTTCAAACCACCGGGAAATTTCATCTCATAAATCTCATCTGAAATCACATTTCTCATGCAGCATACAATCAATCTTACCAATATTGTCTTCAGAGTCGTATGTGCTAATTTGTGCAGCGTCAGTTAAATTACCAACCAATTCTAATAAAGCCCTTGTTTTGTCTGTTTGAGTCTCTCCAATTTGGATTGAAATACTTATATTGGCAGAGCTGATGTTGGCTGGATGACACTATCAACTTGTGTTTATGAGCTCCAAGACTAATTTGGTTTAGCAAGGCAGAGGACCAAATAAAATGGCCCTCTGTTTGGCCATGCCTGCACTGTAGTGACAAAATGAATAGTTATAAAGATGTATTAGTTTAACTCATACTCTGACTCAATACAGCGAAAAGGAAATGTATCATTGCAGACAATAGCCCTTGCATCCACTGTCCAGATAAAGTAGAAAACCTATCTTAAGGCTGGTTCTGCACACCAGCACATAAAAAGGTACCGTCAAAAATTCTCAATCCCTGTTCTCTCTAACCATTTTAAAATCACTAAACAACTTTCCTGTAATTGCAATAACCTTGGTAAAACACAATCCTCACAAACTGGAAAGACAAAACAAAGATAACAAGACACCGCTGGCTAAATCCATTAGCGAATCATTGCTACCTCAACCCTCAAGGATAACTCTGGCCCCCATTTTAATATTCACACACAGATAATTCGAACACAGCAGTAATGACAACATAACAGACTCCCAGTAAACGCTTGCTGGTGTTGTATCATTTCAATTTTATAAAACAGTAAAGCAAAATAACATAAAATAAAAAATTAAATAATAAATAGTAATGAACAAAATAGAAAATCAACAGACACAGACAGACACACAAACACACACCCACACACACACAGACAGACACAGACAGACAGACAGACAGAAAGACACACACATACATTAGCATACTGCATTGTAAGTTAATTAGACGGAGTAAAACGTTGAAAATTGTCTGAGATATTTGAACAATTTTGATATACCCTCTATGTTTTGCCTGAATGGGTTTAAATAATATAACTATATATAAATACACGCAAATGAAATAAAAATAGATAATCCCAAAAAACTTTCCAACTTTAAATTCTAATAGTGTTTCATATTGCGGTATATTTTATTTTTCTCAAAAGATCCCCAGTAGGCTCGCAAATAACGACCTCAAAAACTAGGTCACAGTAGGAATCCATTATGACGGTAATGAATTCAAGCTGAGTGCACCTGCCATCCGCCACACAGGAGAACAGAAAAAATAAAGTTTACAAAGGCACCCGAATGCTTCAGGAGTACAACCCCAGTGTTAGTGTACTGGATTCTACAGCACACACTACATCCATAATGACCAATATCCAATGAGCGGATTGTTAATGAATAATACTGACTTGAAAAATAACTTTAAGAAGTCTATTGATTTCAAAAAGGGAAAGTTTAAGAAGGAATGTAAAGACGAGAGCTCTAATGATTACATCAAGTTTTTCAATAGACAAAATCTATTTGAGGAGGAGCTGTTAGGTTCTCCTCTGACTTATGGAGGCATTGGAGGTCCAGCCTGTACACCTGTTTTTAGTTTTATTGTATACGTATGTTTTTTTTTGTCTATGAACCAGTTTTTTCTGTGTTCTTAATAAAGAATGAATTGAAAATGAATTGAATTATTTTAGGAATTGGTTCTTTGTTTAGAGTTCAATTTAGAGACTCAACAGGTAAATGCTGTGAGACATGATTTTACACACAGAGCGATGCAATTACAGAAAAAAACGACTCATAATAAATAGAGTTATAAGTGAGGAATGAGAAACATTACACATAATTTAGCTTTGTCTGGAAATATTATCTTTTAGAATGCCCTCCAGCAGCTTCACTTAAATCTTTTCTTCCTCAAATATATTAAAAAAAAAGAAAAAAAGTGTAAGGTTAAACTGAGGGCAGGACCAAGCCTGTCCACTCTGTTTACCATTGACCAAATGGAGAGATACAGCTTCAAAGGAGCCATGGGGTCAGCCACAAGCCGCCATCAATCATGAGGATTACAGATGCCAAAAAGAGTAATAAAGTCACCACGGGGATAAGCACCTCTGTCTCTGCCTGCCTGTAGAGATCAAAGATCACACTCCCCTGCCCTCGCTCACAGACTCCTGCCACCGGACAATCAAAGACTCTCCCGCGGCGCTCTGACGCCCCCTTGTGAACAATGGACACTATCACACCCGGGACGGACAATTGCGAACCGGTACCCCTGGGTCCAGTACTCCAATAATCTGCATTGTGCCCCATATGTGTGTATCAATGTCAAAGTAATGAAATACGGTGTGTGTTTGTACATGTCTTATGATTATTAGCATCAATCCTGTGTGTTTCCTTTACAAACTGTCTGTTGTAAAAGGGGTCTGTCCACAGAGGGCAGGGGCGGCATGGACACGCCCCCTGGGAAGCCTATATGAGCACCCACACGCCATTGTTCTTTCTCTTGTTTTCCCCGAATCCACTATAACAACCACCCGTGGGTACGTGTTCCCTACACGGCCTGCGCTCGCAACCTCCCTCTCAGCCCTGCGGCCACGCAAGTACGCGCCTCCAGCAACGACTGTGCCGTCCGCCCCGAGGCCTCCCGCTTCCACGCAAGCCTCCTTTCTGGTTGGAATCTACGAACTGTTCATCACCAGCCTCTTTCCTTGGCTCGCGTGCACCAGCAGCTGGACCAAACTAGCAGGCTTCATAACTCCCGCCTGCCCGGACAAAGAAACCACGTGGGCTGTTTCCCAACCCAAAGCCCTTCTCCATCCTCTACGCTCCTCCAAAGTAAGACTGTTCCTTGTTCAGTGTTCAATTTGAATGAAATGTGTACAGCTCCTACTCAAATGTGACCAGAAATCCTTTTTCGTTATGCTTCATCCCACTTTGTAATCAATAAATCCCTTTTCTTTAACTCAATCCTATCAGAGTCGTGTTGTTAAGATCTCGGACTATCACTGGCCGATAAAAGTACTCACTACCTATTAGATTTATAGATTGATATCGAGGCAAAGATTTGGTTGGTGTCTATGAAGAAGATGACATAGTCTGGGATCGTGTCTTTAATTCAGACAGAAGACATGTTTTATTGTCGATGGTAGAGACAGCACGAACACGAACACACGATCACAGATACAAGAGAATGCAAGTGTATTATACAGAGCGGAGGCATGGACACCCCCAATCAGCAGCTGCCACGGTGCCATGTAGCTTGGCCTTCAGATAGACAAAACAAGGGAAGAGTACTGGCTTCTGCACATTGATAGAATGATGAGTTTAACTTTAACAAAAGTTGCTTCAAAGTGTTATGAAATCTCACATTCCCCCCTCTGGTCATACATTCACGTGTGACCATCAGGATCGATAAACAGCAACATAACATCATAACTCAATACTTCAAAAACTCAAACTCGGTACTTCAAAAAACTCAGAACTCGGAATACTTCAAAAACTCAGAAAACTAATAAAACATGTTCAGATCTTTCATAAAACTTGTCAACAATCTTCAGTAAAATACCAAACTTCATCAGTCGATGGTTCTCAGATATTGCTTTGAAAACAGTCTCTCCCACTTCTCCGTGTTGGTTTCTTCAGGCTGCATATGTCAGCATCTGTTGTGTCGAGCCATGAATTCTTCTGTGACGTGTCTTTCAATCACACGTTTCAGCTTTAGTGTCCAGATTCAGCAATTCAATTCAGTCCAAATTATGTCCAAATTCAGAAATCCAATTGTTCCAAATCATGTCCAAATTGTGTAATCCAATTGTTCCAAATTATGTCCAAATTGTGTAATCCAATTGTTCCATGCAAAAGAGGACGCTGGTGTTGTCCATGTCTCAGCAGCTCACTGCCTGAGTAGAATCAGGGGCTGTGCAGATTGTCCATGTGCTGATCCAGATGCATGGTTTCTCTTGAGGTTTCTCAGTTTTGGCTTAAAAAAAAAAAACACTTTTTGTGTAAAAAAAAGTCTTCTGTTCTCTAGATGTTACAGACAAGGCCCGCATCCTCCACCACCTGAAGAAGATGACATAGTCTGGGATCGTGTCTTTAATTCAGACAGAAGACATGTTTTATTGTCGATGGTAGAGACAGCACGAACACGAACACACGATCACAGATACAAGAGAATGCAAGTGTATTATACAGAGCGGAGGCATGGACACCCCCAATCAGCAGCTGCCACGGTGCCATGTAGCTTGGCCTTCAGATAGACAAAACAAGGGAAGAGTACTGGCTTCTGCACATTGATAGAATGATGAGTTTAACTTTAACAAAAGTTGCTTAAAAGTGTTATGAAATCTCACATTTATAATCCGAGAGTCCGAGACATTCTTCCCCAGACGTACTCGCACTCACCATAGACTTTGAAATTGCATTGAAACCCGACACAACGCATGATCCGGTCTGAACGCGCCTACTCATTATTACTGTAGGAGCCATAAATTGAATATAACAGTGGGCTGTGATTTGATTGGGTGATATGCCGGGTGTGGGTCACGTGGTTACTGGGGCGGTGTCTACTTAGTTCTCACTCTGTTTTATGAATGAAATCAGTAGTAGAGGGGGGGCTGGGTCGCCGTAGTTTTTGTTGACCGTTCGTTTGTGTTTGTTTCTTTTGCACCTTTGTTTTCTCACTGTTTTGTTCAATATCAAGACGTCTACATTATGTTATCACACTCATCCGTGTTTCTTTTCATTAAAACACCATCAAACTTAATCCCTGACAAAGTGTGCTCTGTGACAGCAAGCAGCGCGTCATACAATTAGACGAACCCGGTTTCTCCTCTCCAGCGGCAATAGGCACTAGAGTCGCTACATTTACAGTGGCCAAGAATTCTGTGCCAAGTTTCAACATCATGACATCCATTGCACTCATCATAGTCATTGTTGACCTCAACTGTTCTCAGGCAGTACAAGCGTCCATATTCATTGATGTTGAACCTTGTACCATTCTTGTGAACAAGTTAGTTAGATCCTTTCTTGAATGTGACTGATGCTCCGCTGGTGGTCGCTGCCTGGACTGAGAAGATGTCCTGTGGATATGAGGGGATGTAAAGAGCTCCTTCCAGCGTTGCCTTTACACTGCGTCCCTCGCAGTCCTGCAGGTAAACTTCTGCTGCTCCTCTCTTCAGCGCGACACCACTCACTCTCGTCCGCCAGCTCCATGAAGTGTCTTTCTGGTGTGAATGCATCGTAAAACTTTTTGAAACTTTTAATGTTAGTGACTATGTGAGACGTGGCTCCCGTATCGACCATCAAACCTCTGTTTCAGGCCTTGAACATCCCAGGTGTTT
Source organism: Knipowitschia caucasica (assembly GCA_964034765.1). Lineage (NCBI taxonomy): Eukaryota > Metazoa > Chordata > Actinopteri > Gobiiformes > Gobiidae > Knipowitschia > Knipowitschia caucasica. Next base: position 32,226,088 of record OZ035828.1, on the reverse strand, counting down.
ACTTTGAATGCAAAACTATGATCTTCAGAATCCGTTACATGTTCAACATTTGTCTGTTATGTCGTCTACCATTCCTGTCTTTAATGTGTGGAACTGTTGCAGTAACTACACCACTGCTTCTCCTTTGACTCAGGTCATTCACTTTTCTTTCATAGCATTCATGTGAATATGACCTTTCTTTCCACAGTTGTAACGTTTGATTTCTACATTGTCTCTGTTTTTATTTCTCTGCCAGTTACTCGTCTTCTTACCAGTCTGTGGTAGCTAGTGCTGTGTTCTTTGGGGTCGCGTGTTGGGGTGGCAGTCTGACCTCAAGAGACAGTAACCGGATTGACAGGCTGATCAAGAAGTGTGTCTCTGTGATGGGGAGAAGTGTGGACTCTGTGGGAGCTGTGCTGGAGAGGGCTCTAATGCAGGGCATCCTGGGTAACTCCAGACACCCTCTGCATGACACTATGGCCGCTCAGAGAAGTAATCGAAGCAACAGGCTCCTATCACCACGCTGCCGAACGGAACGTTTCAAAAGATCCTTTGTTCCTTCGGCTGTCAGACTGTACAACAAACCTGACTGACTGTACTACAACAACAAGTAAAGATTCTTCTTCTGCTGGACACCTGAATTTCTCCTTCGGGGGACCAATAAAGTATTTATCTATCTATCATTACGTTGTCTTCTCAGTTTACAGGCTTTTCTGTGATCTCGTAGTTCCTCAGCTTTGCTTTGAACTCGCTCAATTTTATTTCTTTTTCGCTCTGGGTAATGTGGATGGAAAATGGCTTGAAACTTTCAGGCAAACCTTTCAGTACCATCGCCACAAGCAACCCATCGCTTAAAGTCTCTCCAGCGTTCCTTAAAGCTGTGAAGGCATTCTCTGCTCGTATCCAATCCACTTTATTTATATAGCACATTTTATAAAACAAGTTTCCAAAGTGCTGCAAAGAGATAAGATCAACACATTTAAATCTGCACAAAGTAAAAACTTGAAAAGCAAGGTCTTGGATTTGGACTTAAATCTCAATGTTCATCTGCGACCGAAACATGTATTTATACCTTCTACAGAAACTCTTTTTCCAACAGAACCAGGCGCATTGTGAAAAGAAAACAGCTGATCATATTCACCAGTGTAGAAGAGAATGGTGTAATGATCTATGACTTCAGGATCACCTGCCAGTCGCTATAATATTTAAAAAATCGACTAAAAGACAATAAAATGTGTTAAAATAAAGAAAACATTTCCAGGCAGAGGGAACTTCACACGTTTTGAAGGATACGTTGAAAAGATCTGCCAGAGGAAAGCAATCTTTCTGAGCAGAGCAGCAGAAACAGCAGCTCTGCCTCAAAGAATCCAGTTGTTCCAGTGAGAAAAAGAGCCTTCAGCCAATCAGAGCTCCACAAAGGAAGCTTCAGTTGTGCAGATGTATTTAATGGTGCAGTTTGGAGACAGCCGACAGATGGCGCCGTGTGACTGTTTCAGTGTGAGCTCTCCTGCTGTGAGCTTTCACTGTTTATTGTTAGAGCTGTTCATATAAAACACTGTTCTGTGCAGAATCATGACATACATCATAAATGCACTTGTATTAGTGACACTAAGATGCCCACGTGACAACCATGTGTTCACTTAAATTGTCTTTATTTACAAAACTTCAACAAGTCCCACACACACTAATGTCTAAGGTTTGGAAGTGCTTTGGAAAAGGGAACTCCCAGGAAGCTGCAGGAGCTTATAGGCGGGGCCCAAAACAACACATGTAAAACACACTTTATACATTTATACTTTCATAAACACATTTCTAAACATTTGACCCACTCACACATCCTCACAGTTTCAGTCTGGACTCTTCCTTTTATGGTACTTGGTCTTACACATAGTAATGTCACTGGTGACACATGTGTATCCATAGCAACATACATGTGACATTATAAGTGACTTCATTTCACAGTAATTAACCTGAAATTAACACAATATCTGCAGCGAACAATAAAATACTGAGATTAAAACCATCAATAGTTAAACGCAGGTTTGCATTCTTCATTTCTGGAGCTAAATCATTCACATAAATTGCAGATAAAGTTGGAGAGAAGACAAACAGCCTCAGATCATTCACTGCTCACAGGCGAACAGAGCCTTGTGAAGGGATTTTATACATTTATACAAATATCCAGTAATGCTACATTTAATTCACTTCTATTCAGAAACTGTTTATCCAATCAAAGGCTTCAATCATCAAAACAAAGTAGTTTAGTTTTGCTGCAGTCTGGCTCGCACCACAGAGGACAGAACATAGATGTGCTCAATGCTCTGTTCTTCCTAAATCCATTCTGCTCATCGACCAATATCTGATGTTGTTGAATGTTTAGATCCAGAAAACAATGATTCTACTGCACTTATCAGGCTGCTTCCTCTGCTTCAGTGGATTCTCTGCTGGAGAAGATTTGGGGATAGGCTTCATGCTCACCCTCGCCGCCCTTCTTCCCTGAACGTGTTTTATCACAAACACAGAAGGAAAATCCAGCCACAGACGACAAAAGGACTAAGACAAGCTGCAAGAAGAAAACACACTTTATCCAGCATTCAAAAAGAAAAGAAGTGAGGAATCTGAAACAGCAAACACAAATATAAACATACATGAACAACATGATTGGGACGTGTCATAAACAACACGACTGTTGGCTCTTGGAGGAAACAAGGAAGTAGAGGAAAGGCCTGTGGAAGGAAGTGAACACTGTCCTCAATAAAGCATCAGAAGACAGACTCTGCCTCAATACTGTGGAAGTCATGGAGCAGAAATAACACACATGAAAGAACTAAACTACTGCTTTATCCATGTGGGGCCAGAGCTGCATCAACCATTCAAAACAACAACAACTCTCACAGGTTCGAGTCCAACACTGAAAAAGAAGTCCTAGACATTGTTCAAAGCATGAAAAAAAAGGTCACAAGATCGAGACGATGAGTTTGACGTCTGCACGACCAAAGAAGTCATCAGTGACATTTCCCGGCCCTTAACTCATATATTTAAGCTAACGTTCTCTACTGGATCATTCCCATGTCTAATGACAACTGCAGAAGTCAGACTCATTCACAAACCAGGAGACAAACTGCTCTAACTAGAGCCCAACTCTATCTTATCTCTATGTTCCAAAATACTGGAAACGCTCTTTGTAAATAGAATGGAGTCATTTATTGAAAAACACAACATCCTAACAATCAATATGGATTTAGAAAGGACAAATCAACTGAACTTGCATTATTGTCTGGACTAGTTTTCCTCCTTTGATCTTCCTTCATGGTCCCAAACAGACGACATATTTGTATTCATCAGTTCATTTCTTTGAATGAGGGCAGTACATATGAATGTGTCAGAAACAGCTTCAACATCAAGATGCTGGAATTAGCACAAAAGTTAAAATGCATGTGTCCTCCTTTGTCCTAAAGCGGCAGAAGAAACACATGTTTAATTTATATGCTCTGTATGTTCATGGGGAGGCTGCACCTTTTTACTTCTTTCTCCATTTAGAGCCCACCACTTGGAAACACAAATACATTTGTACAAACACATTGAATTGTAAATATACTAAAACACCATTTAGGGCAACATGACATGTATAAGTCAATATTCTGTACTATAACAGAGTGGGAAATTTTTTTTCTGAACTAAACTGCAGATCAAACCTCTGTCTCCTTCATCACGTCACTTTGAATCTTACAGCTAATTTCCACAGTAGGCGTTAACGGCGCGTAAGCGTTTACTGCGCGCATATGCGCACATACTCGGCTGTATCTACACTGGCTGTGCGCAGGTCCGCGGCTTTTGAAGCTGTCCCTGTGTAGTCTATGGAGCAGTGTAGAGGACAGTACAGAGGACTGATGTGTAGAGCAACACAAATCACATGCATGTGTTTGTCTTCATGGTCTCTGTGCGCTGGTCTGACCAGACACGGGACTTTATGAATGAAAAAAAAACAATGTCCAGAACACTGTAAAACCTGCTGCTCCTCCGTGTGTGCATTTCCTATGTGTTTTGACTTGGAGACGTGTTGCAGCGTGCACAAAATTAGAAATCCATCCTAAATTAGGCGCAGCCTCGCGTCATATGCACATATAACACTAGTAGTGTAAATAGTAGTGTCACCATTGGTTAACATGGAAAAATGTTACGCGTGTATAACGCGTACGTACTTTAACGCCTCCTGTGTAAATTAACAGTTAGACTCAATGAAACTTTAAAGGAACCATAAGATTTTCCTTTCAGACAAAAACATGATGTATCCGAGTCTCCAGACACAAAGTAAAGATGTTCAAATCCACAATAAGTGTTTGGTCTGTAAAGCTCAGCAGCTGCAGCACAGGGTAAAGACTGAAGTGTGATCCTGTAGAGCAGGGGTGCTCAATACATCGATCGCGATCTACCGGTCGATCACAAAGGTAGTATTGGTACTCCATTCATGTTTCATTCACGTCTTCACACCTGCTTCTCACAGGTTTTATTGTGCTTATGAAGAGATGAGCTTTGAGTAAAAGACTTTCCACACTTTTCACAGACAAATGGTTTCTCTCCAGTGTGGATCCTCTGATGCACTTTGAGATAAACCTCTCGCGTAAAACTCTTATCACAAACGTAACAGCTGAACGGTTTTTCTCCAGTGTGGATTCTGCTGTGGCTCTTGAGATCTCCTTTTTCAGTAAAACATGTTCCACACAGATCACACTCGTATGGTTTTTCTCCAGTGTGAGTTCTGTAGTGGATCTTTAGATTAGAAGCAGTGCTGCAGGTCTTTCCACACTGATCACACTCGTATGGTTTTTCTCCAGTGTGGATTCTGCTGTGGACCTTGAGACGTTCTTTTCTAGTAAAACCTGTTCCACACAGATCACACTCGTATGGTTTTTCTCCAGTGTGGATTCTGCTGTGGACCTTGAGCTGTCCTTTTGTAGTAAAACCTGTTCCACACTGATCACACTCATACGGCTTCTCTCCAGTGTGGCTCCGATGGTGAATTGTGCGCTCTGATGCAGTTCTAAAAGTTTTACTGCAGAGGTCACATGCAAATGGTTTTTCTCCTGTGTGGATCCTCTGATGAGCCTTGAGAGTATCTTCTCGTCTAAAACTCTGATCACAAACGTAACAGCTGAACGGTTTTTCTCCAGTGTGGATTCTGCTGTGGCTCTTGAGACGTTCTTTTGTAGTAACACATGTTCCACACAGATCACACTCGTATGGTTTTTCTCCAGTGTGAGTTCTGTGGTGTCTCTTTAGTGCAGAAGCAGAGCTGCAGGTCTTTCCACACAGATCACACTCGCATGGTTTCTCTCCTGTGTGGATCCTCTGATGAGCCTTGAGAGTATCCTCTCGTCTAAAACTCTGATCACAAACGTCACAGCTGAACGGTTTTTCTCCAGTGTGGATTCTGCTGTGGACCTTGAGATTTCCTTTTTCAGTAAAACCTGTTCCACACAGATCACACTCGTATGGTTTTTCTCCAGTGTGAGTTCTGTAGTGGGTCTTTAGTTTGGAAGCAGAGCTGCAGGTCTTTCCACACTGATCACAGGTGAACCTCATTCTGTAGATGGACTTTGTAGATCTGCAACAAAAAACAACAAAGACATGTTATGAATATATATATGAATACAAACGTTTCTTAAGCTGAAAATACAACCCACGTGTATTTTTACTACAGTGACGTGTATTTGGACAAAAAAAAAGGAGCTTTCAATTACATTCCCAATTTTGAAAAAGAATTACTAAAAACCTAAATTAAAGTTCTGTAAACATTAAAATGATAAAAATAATAAAAATAATGTATAGGTTTACTTTCACAAAATTACATTATATTACATTACATTTTCATCCCTTTAATCATCCATTTCTGGGTCAAGGGGATTCAGAGCTGCCGCCCCCCACTTTCACAAAATAACAAGATAAAAGAATAAGAAACCGACTAAAAGGGATCACTAACCTAGGGACTTGGAGGGACAATGCCCACGTCAGAGTCCAGACCCCAGACATAGTAGCCTACCACGACAGTAACCCCAATTTATACCTAACGCCAAACCTAAGGATGTGTACCCTCACCAAGGACATCCATTACCTCTGCCCCAGCAAACCTTTCGTCAGGGACAGCACCGATGGCATCTGCGGCCCGAGGCCCATGACTCCAGGGAGTCGATGCCCCGCGACGGTCACCTCTCGGAAACAAATAACCGAAACTAGAGCAGAGATTGTAGGGGCACGCTGGCTAGTGAACACTCCCCTTAGAACGGCGACCCTGACCTATGACAAACACGACACCTCGTCCCGAGTAAGCCTCCCGGACGAAACCTTTTGGGTCGACGTCCCAGCCGACGCTATCCTGCACGTAGGCGACCTGGCATTATACCACCTGTATCCGAACCAGTACGAGGCAGAGGTCGAGATACCAGAGTTCTTTGAGGAAAGGGCCTTGGAACTTCAACCCTCTACCCTAGTCCAAGCCACCTACGAGGGGGCACAAACCGTTGACGTTACGGTCGTAGACAATCTCCTTCAAGAGATTGCCAAGCGACCGACCATCCACCACCAACCAGTAGCCTACTCCTGGGCCGCCCCCGATACAGTCATGGCCATCGCGGTAGGACTCGGGTACGGCCTGGTCGTAGTCATGGCCTTCGTCCTAAATAGACGGGTTAGACGACTCCGCGATAGCTTTAACAGGTGCACGGAGGCAATGACGAGACAGATCCGTAGACGACCAAACCGGGGCGACAGCGCCGTCGAGCGTGGCAATTTGAGTCGGCGTCCCCAGGTCAATGAGTCAGAGTACGAGGACCTCCAAAGTCACCCACTCGAGGCGGTCACCCTTTCTATCACGGAAGGTGAACCAAGGGCCTAAAACACCACTAAGAGTCACCAGCTCAGACCCAACCAACCTACCTCGATACCTAATCAGTCTCCTAGACAATCATGCCTGTCATCCCCATTTATATGCAGGAAATGTCCCTCGTAATTAAAGCCCCACTTGCTACGTCATATATTCGTGTAACCCTCACACTCCCCTTTTAGAACGAGCAAGATGGGAACCCCTCACCATCGAGTGCCTTAACGACGCTCCTACCCGCTGCCAAGGCAGCCACCTTTTTTTTTGATTTTTGAAGTTTCCTATTTTGTATCCTAGTCCCCTAAAGTAGAAACTCCTGCTACTCTCTTGGCTTGGAACTTTGAGTCTTCCAGACCAAGAGACCCAGGAGTCAGGCGCACCGGCCCAAACCTTAGAGTTCACGGCCGGAGCTCACTCCCTAAAACCCCTGATTCCGGTTAGAACTAGCCTGCAGGGCCAGGACTCGCCTTAGAGAAAACCCGGCCTCGACAAACCAAGCCAGAGGCCCGAGACCCAACCGCTACGAGCCTGCCCCAGTTAGGCGCTTGCGAGCTACTGAGTCACATTGAGACGGGAATGTTGTAACATGTCACTACAAATTGTACACTAACACCCGAACAGGCGAGAAGACCGACTGAAGACAACCCCACAGCATATCCGACATGACATGCACCTTGTCGGAAGGTGCATCTCTGCCGTGGGGGGGGGTATGTAAGGTTAAACTGAGGGCAGGACCAAGCCTGTCCACTCTGTTTACCATTGACCAAATGGAGAGATACAGCTTCAAAGGAGCCATGGGGTCAGCCACAAGCCGCCATCAATCATGAGGATTACAGATGCCAAAAAGAGTAATAAAGTCACCACGGGGATAAGCACCTCTGTCTCTGCCTGCCTGTAGAGATCAAAGATCACAACCCTGCCCTCGCTCACAGACTCCTGCCACCGGACAATCAAAGACTCTCCCGCGGCGCTCTGACGCCCCCTTGTGAACAATGGACACTATCACACCCGGGACGGACAATTGCGAACCGGTACCCCTGGGTCCAGTACTCCAATAATCTGCATTGTGCCCCATATGTGTGTATCAATGTCAAAGTAATGAAATACGGTGTGTGTTTGTACATGTCTTATGATTATTAGCATCAATCCTGTGTGTTTCCTTTACAAACTGTCTGTTGTAAAAGGGGTCTGTCCACAGAGGGCAGGGGCGGCATGGACACGCCCCCTGGGAAGCCTATATGAGCACCCACACGCCATTGTTCTTTCTCTTGTTTTCCCCGAATCCACTATAACAACCACCCGTGGGTACGTGTTCCCTACACGGCCTGCGCTCGCAACCTCCCTCTCAGCCCTGCGGCCACGCAAGTACGCGCCTCCAGCAACGACTGTGCCGTCCGCCCCGAGGCCTCCCGCTTCCACGCAAGCCTCCTTTCTGGTTGGAATCTACGAACTGTTCATCACCAGCCTCTTTCCTTGGCTCGCGTGCACCAGCAGCTGGACCAAACTAGCAGGCTTCATAACTCCCGCCTGCCCGGACAAAGAAACCACGTGGGCTGTTTCCCAACCCAAAGCCCTTCTCCATCCTCTACGCGCCTCCAAAGTAAGACTGTTCCTTGTTCAGTGTTCAATTTGAATGAAATGTGTACAGCTCCTACTCAAATGTGACCAGAAATCCTTTTTCGTTATGCTTCATCCCACTTTGTAATCAATAAATCCCTTTTCTTTAACTCAATCCTATCAGAGTCGTGTTGTTAAGATCTCGGACTATCACTGGCCGATAAAAGTACTCACTACCTATTAGATTTATAGATTGATATCGAGGCAAAGATTTGGTTGGTGTCTATGTGCAGATTTCTAACTCTGCTGGTGCCCAAAATAAATAACATAGACCTGTTGGTGGAACGGCGAGCTTCCGCTCCGGAGACTAGCCGCTCCACACTACCAAATTCATACTAATAAGTAATTATAATCAGCTAATATAAGTAGTCACCCTACAAAAGAGATATTTGTATTCTAAACAGCTAATCAAACACCGGAATAATCTGGGCTGTAATTTCTTTGATTATCCATTAGTTGACTGTTCTTGGAGTTCTTCTCTGGAGTTATTTGGATCCCAAAAAGCTTAGTCCGTATGTAATGATGTACATATTTGACCCAAACAAAGCTAATACCCCAGAAGAACAAATCTATAAAATACTTTGCAAATAAATTGTAATTTCATACTGTAGTCATTATAGAATTATAATTCATAAAGCAGCCCTTATATAGTCTATCTTATTCACCAACCATATCTTATTGAACCCCTCAAATGTAGAGAAAGACAATCGAAAGAAAGATAAGCGCTGATGAGAATGTGATCTTAAACTGACTGTTTAGAGACGCAGATAAACAATGTTATGGACTGGATTTTTTTGTATTTTGTGCTATATTTTTTACTCAGTTCTCCTTGACTTCCTGTCTTGTTCCTCTGTGTTGATTGTGTGTCTCTCTGGGTCTATATGTATCTTGTAAAGGTTTAAATATAGGCAAGGGAAAGCTAGTTTTTTGTATAGCAGTTCATACACAAGGCAACTCAAAAAGCATAACAAAACAAGATAGAAAAACAAATATACATAAATAATCACCTTACATTAAGATACAATCCCTCAGTTGTATGCGCAGCTAAACGGCCAAAACACAGGAGAATAAAACTCTTCCCATGGTTCGAATCCTTGAACAACGCTTCAGGCCATACAACCTTAAAAAAAAAAAAGAAAAAAAGACCAAAACCAGCACAGTCCAATTCTCTCCCCTTCCTCCCCCTGGTCTCCTGATTGACAGCCGCAGTGCAGGTGCAGGGTTGCCAGAACAGAGAGAGAAGTCGACGAGAGCATGCTGATCGAGAGGGGCGGCTGTGACACAAAGGGAAGTCAAAAAGTACAGAGGGGGAGGAGAGGCCACATCGGGAGGGAGTGAGACAAGGAGATTTATGGGTTCAGGTCATGTGTGTGACACTAATGTTCAAGGACAGGACAGATGTGTGGCCCATTCAGAGTGGCAGCCCGTCATGCTCCTATCCTTCAATTTGCTGTCACCATGTGCAGAAAAAACAAACAGTCAGGAGAAAGTGCAACAAATGTTCAGGGGGTAGGGACACGAAAACAAACAAAAAACAATGCTGCCAGTGTCTGCTAGGGATTTTGAGATTTAAGGTGTCCTTACCCTATCAAATTTAACAATGGCAAAACAAGGCGAGTTTGTGCACAGTTCATGCACAAGGCAACTCAAAGATCGAAACAATCACACAAGGCATTAGAATCCTAAATAATCTCAGTACATGAAAAAGAGTATTCAGGAAGACTTTTCCAGATTTTAGCTGCATAAATCTAAAATGCAGCCTCCCCATTATTGGTTCTGACTCTTGGCCCCAGCCGGAGGCCAGTCCTTGTGCTTCTCAGAGTCTGTGTTGGTCCAATGCACGTGATACTACTTATGGGGTAAGAGAGGTTGAAGATTATGTCTTTAACTTCCCTTACCTTAGTATGATATGTGCCAAGGGACTGCATTAAAAAGGGATGTGCTATTATACAGAATGTTATTTTTTTCAATCTTGAAGGAGCTATACCTGATTTATGTTCTCATGAATTCATAAAAATGTGTTATACTATATACAGGATGTTCTCCACTTGCACAACAAGGGGTGGTGCAGTTGAAAACAGGCCACGCCTCCTCTAGCACCTGCCCAGCGCAGGTAAACAGTACAGCATGACAGCTGAAGGAGGATAAACGCAGAAAGTGGCTAAACATAGAAAGTGGCTTTACACAGTAAAGCAGCCCAAAAGACGCAAAAGTGAAGAGAAGAAAAGTGAAACAGGTATCAAAGAAGAAATCAAGCCTGTAGGTGTCATTGTATCCTCGCTGGCGACACCTCCTGGTGCAGACAACCTCGGACTAAATTTGGAAGCGAAACTGGCGGTAATATATTTTGTTAGCAGTGTGTTGCTTTAGTACCATATCATCAGTGATTTTTGTACAGCCTACGAGAAGTTGTGCTAATGCTAATGTTTGAATACCTATCAGATTCAACTAGATGGCTCTGTGAGAGGAGAGTAGGAGGGTTTCTCAAAATGAAAAGCCTTTGAGAAGTAAGCAGTAAGTAACAACAATATGATTATTAAATAGTAGTTACAATTATTATTTTAAATAGACTAAAGCATTTCCAAAGATACTGAAAGAATTAGAAAGAATATTCTTCAGTATACTTCTGAGGATCATGGATCAGAAAGAGGCCTTTTCACAGACTCACAAAACATTTAAAAGAAAGTGTCAGTAATCTGACAGTTGAATTAACCTCAGAGTTGATAACAAGTAGCGTGCCATTTAAGAAGAATTTGCTGAGATTGTGTTTGATGCTGCAGCTTGTATAGAGAGCCGTCATAGTACGGGAAAATCCTGCTGTTGTTCAGATGCTAAGATAAGCTCAACCAGTCTCTCCTGTGCCTCTTTAGGAATTATCTATTTGGACAAGACCCTTCACCAGAACAACCTCAAAATGGAGCTTTCTGTGATCTGCCATTATCCAAGCAGGTAGGCAGCATAGTCGATAAGCGCTAGGGAACAAAAAGAGGCTTTACTGTCCTCTTGGGCCGGCTGTCGGAAAGAAGACATATGAGACAAAGAAACGGGTTTGGTTTAACTGTTGAAATTCTGTCTCCTACTCTGGCTGAATGGCATCAACCTACAGTCCCTATAGTTGCAGTAAAAAGGAGGATGTTAATGAAGTGCTGTCACACGTAGGCAGTGGCTTTGAGGCGGCAGTCAGGATTCGCCGCACGTTCCAGGTCTGTTTGCACTGCGGAGCTTGTGATGTGCTGCAGTGAGCGTTGCTTATGGCCAGATAGGAGGAGTCCGATCGGTACAGGGGGTCCCCGCTGCGGCCCTGCTCGTTCTCCAGCAGAGCCCTGGCTGAGTGGGTGCTTCTTGATACTCTGTGTAGTTGTGTCAAAGGAGTAATGGAAATGATTCTGTGGAGGTGTACAGTATACGTTTGATGGTTGGAATGGAAGCGAGGGAAACGTGTAAAAGGGAAAAAGGCCAGTTAAGGTGGAGAAATGTTTTCAGTTACTAGAGGAATTGCACTGGTCGTTTTAGCTCAAGTAACTCAATATTAAAGGACTGCTTAAAAGATGATTCATATACAATTTGTCAGTAGAAATGATAATTATGCAAGAGATCGTTGCATGCATTTGAATTATTAGTAAAACCAGTCTCCTTGGAATCCATAAGACACTTGTTAAGGAGTCATATAAAGTGCCACTATATTCAGCCTTTTATATAGTGCATTTTTTTCCGTCAACAAAAATGGTAATAAATGGTCAAATTCAAATCTTGATTAAAGTTTTCCCAAATACAGTCAATTTCTTATTTTGTGTCACTTTTTGCAGTAAATACATTGTGGTATATTGGAGCCAGGGTTTTTGTGAATAGCAATTTTAGCAAGTTCTTTACAATGTACTATACAGTGAGTTTGAAAGATAAATTAGGATTATTAGATAATAAGAGGCAAGTATAATATTTGCATTTGTAGTTTTGAATTGAAGAGACTTGCTGAAAGACAGGTTAAGGCTCCCACCGTGCACCTGTCACCCCAGCCCCGAGGAGCAGAGCAGGTCCAGCCACCCAACTCCGAGGCCCAGTCCCAATTAGATTCCTATCACAGTCCCAGGATTGCCTTTTTCCCTACAGGAGATTTCTCTCTTTCACTTGACTTTGCCATTTTTTTACTTCTCAACCCAAACTTCATGAAGTTTCAACACAGATCTTGATCTAGTTTAGTGAAGCTTTGAAAACCCCAACACAGCCGTGGAAGACCTCCTTTTATACAATTGCTAATGACATTATCACAGAACCTCCATAAATAGGGTGTCCCATAAAAGAGGGGGATTTCGGGGGACTCTCTTGTAAGTGTGACATCTGGCTGCACCAAACATCTGAGTAAGCAGATTGGCCCCGCAGGCCCGACGTGACAGCCGACGTGGAAGCACGGCGATGTGGGAGAAGTGATGTGCACAGCTCCTCCTGCTCAAGCTGTCACTTTAGCTTGGCTTGGCACATTCAGACTCTCACTGGCTCTGGAGCTGAGGGCCTCTGCTACGACTGCCACTGCCCTGTCGGCACCGAGCCAAACCTTTCATGGGAGAGGTTGATCATCACTCTAGCTGCCTTTCTTCCTCTCCCCCAGACTGTCTGAAGCAGGCCTAATGCATCTCAGTCAAGCTCATTCTGTCCTCCTGTGACTCTTATGTAAGGCACTGAGCGCGAACCTTATGATGTGGCATTATTTACTGCTCCCATGCTGAAGCTAATCATATTCTCATCTCTTGACATCTTGTCTAAGTAGGCAATTTAGACATTAAATTGTTGACACACAACAGGTCACATTTGCATTCTATATGCTGATTTCTCTTACATATATTTAGCAACTTTCCTTAGTTTCTGTTTTGTTACATAATGATGTAAAAGTAGGGGTGTGGCGATACTTTCTCCCGCGATTTGATTATCGATATGCATTTGCCAAGTATCAATATCGATTTTTTTTTTTTATTGGTATCAATACTTAATATATGGCTACATTACGCATCTCTATTCCATTTATCATGAAATAGTGTATTTTTTCTTTTATTTATGCCATAAATTGGCATATTGTATATTTATGACCAATATATATGAAAGACTATTGGCACCTTAATTCAATTGTCTATTCATTTGTCAAATGGCTATGCATTGTTATTTTAGTATTTATTTTGTATTTGTATTTGTCAAAGTGTAATGTTATATCCTATTTTGACTTGTAATGTTCTATTCCAAAAGTTCTAATGGCAATTCGATGTGTAAAATGTCAATGAAATATCTTTACATATTTCAAATTACACGATTTTGAAATGGATAGCATATTGCCATGGTTAATTTGGCCTCTTTGTTCATTGTTCTATTCATTCTTAACATGGCATTTAGTTTAGAGTTGTATTTGGCAAAATTGCATGTTATATCCTATTTTGACTTGTATTCCACATTTGAGTATGTTAAGTTTCATTTAATGTGTTGTGAAACAGCACCTCCCTCTGGATTGCATTGCATATTGCATTGCCACATGGTTTGAGTGCAACTTAATTCAATATGCTATGCAGTTCTTGACCCCTGGGAAGGCAGGCCCTGGTCCGCTCTCGGCCAATCAGAGACGAGTCTATATCCTCCTAGCTAGATGCGTATGGCGCTATTATTGTTTCAATAATATTTGTGTGTGCGTAAACATATTTGTGTGTGCGTAAAAAGATGTGTGCGTGCGTAACCAGATTTGTGTGTGCGTAACCAGATTTGTGTGTACGTAAAAAGATTTGTGCGTGCGTAACCAGATTTGTATGTACGTATCAAGATTTGTGTGTGCGTAAAAAGATATGTGTGTGTGTAAAAAAAAAAAAGTTTTACACACAAATCTTTTGACGCAGTCCTGCCTTCGCAGATTCGCAAGTGTAACTTGGACTGTGTGCGTCTGTACCCAGATTTGTGTGTGTGTAATTTGACATTTGTATCTGTAGCAGAACAATCTGTGTGTAAATAACCACGTTGTACGAAGAGAAGAACGGAAAAAGCCTAAGTGCTACGCACAGGCTCCGTTTTACACACGAATATCTTTTTGACACACCTCTGCCGCTTAGCGTGTGTCAAAAAGATTCGTAAGTGTAATGTGGTTGTTCTAGCAGTACACCAGCAGATGGTACTGGACTGGAGACTGGAGGCACAAAAAAGTAGCAGCCTTATATAAGGCTTTTATAACACAGGTTCTGTGTATTATCTATATTAGCCTACTATCAAAAAGTATAGCCTACAAATACTTCATTCACTGGAGAGAATGAAGCACCACATGACTACTCTGATTTACAATGTTTGGTGCTTAAAGTTTAACTTCCCTTTTGTTGCGTTGATGATATTGCAGAAATATAGTAATGAAATCTGATTTCTCACGTACCTACACAACAGCACTGTCTGCCTCATCACCGGCTGGAGTAAGCTGAAGCTGAATGAATGTCTTTGATTTGCTGATCGGTGATGTCGTCTCCCGTTTTCATGGCCCTTCCTTTCACCGTCTTTGCGGAGAGACGCTTTAATTTTCTGAATTATCTCGGTTTTTGAAGTTGGTTTTATTGAAAATAGTTGCTCTGATATTTTGATGAATGAATTCTTCATGTAATTCACAATCTGTTTTTTGCGCTTTATTATTTCTTGGGTTGCAACAAAACTTTGCAGATTAATCCACTCTAGAAGAACTGCAATTGCACTTTTCCTCTCACTCCCAACTGTGAGCAGCAAATTGAACATGCCATCCCTGAAAAATCCATTCCAAATTACTTTTTTGTCAGACAAATAATTATTGCAAAGAAAACGGGTACCAGTCATTCCTCATTGGCAATGAAAGCAAATAATTAGGTCCATTCTTCCTTGAATACTTGGTTCTCATCGGATCATTCTCTTTTTACCTTTGATCCATGTCGCATATGCCTGTTTATCTGCACCAGTACATCCACACAGCCTCGCTGAATCCTATCACAAATCTATGTCAATGCTGAATATCTCTTATGCACATTTTTACAGCATTGGAAAACTAATGTGGTTTCTGTTGGAGAATGTTTGTCCTCCAACAGTAACCACATTAAACAAAAATAAAACCTACCCCTCCCACATCATCTTCATACAAGAGGCTCCAGGAGTCAAATGGGACACTAAAGAGCTGACCCCTGATTTAGACCCTTTAGATTAGATTATGTCCTGGTTGGTATTTATTATTGCAGCAGCAAGATAATGTTTAAAAGCAGTACAAAACTTGAAAACGAAACTTAATTTGATTACAGTAGATGATTAGAACAGTCCAAGTCTTGTGAAAATGTTTTAATTTTTCTTATTTCTGAATTGTCTTTGAATGGTATTTGGGTTGATTGGTACTCCCATCTTTAATATAAACCTTTTGATCTGTTTCAACAGGCTGTGGAAAATCATTGCTTTGTTTTGGTGGCAACACATTTCAGTGTGTAGACAAATGAAGATTGCATACGACGTTTTATAATTGTCTCTAAGACGCATGCTGGCCATGATCTATTACTTACTTGTCTGGCCTGCCGGGCACCTGCAAGCGCAAGCGGCATTTGTTGGCACACTGGATCTGTTCTTCTTTGATGCGAATAAGTCTCTGGAGGGCCAAACACCAGTCCTGAGCCACAGTGGTGTTCAGATTCTGTGAGGAAAACAAACACAAATTTAACAAGGACATATTACATTTTAAAGCCATAGCTAGAAAAAATACAGTATTATAAAAGTTTAAAAAAAAATCTGGATTCAACCAATTGCTTTTAGAGATTGCCAAACTGACAGTAGAATTCATTCAATTCATATCATTTTAATGAATATTTAATGCATTGTCTTTAAACTAACTGTAAATTAACTGTGTTAAGGTGACTGCAAAGGTGACTGCAAAGGTGACTGCAAAGGTGAATGCAAAGGTGAATGCAAAGGTGAATGCATTTTGCTAACCGTTGTCTTTAATGTTTGTATTGTTAATGGAGGTCTATATGTCACTAAGTTTGGGTTGTGAATTGACTTTGCTAAAGTGCAAATTTTTGGGTTGTCAGCGTGTAATAAGACTGGAAAACTATTTAGGCTAAAATGGTTGAACTGCGTCAACAAACTAATTGTTTGGGCCATATGGAATCTTTGAGTGACAATGTGACCATGATGTAGGTGTGGTTTTTTGTCAAAATAAATAGGCCTGTAACACAATGGAGTTCAGTGCACAATTTTGGTAACAGCACCCAAAATCAGAGATGTGCCGTGACCATGCAGGCGCTCCTTGCATCGCAAGTAAAAATGTATCCTTGTCTAATTTGTTTTGTCCAGGAGAAACCGTAGTTTGAACCATCTTTCACATAAACGTTCATTCAGAAAGTATTCAACCCCTTTGTCTACATTTAGTATCGTTTAAGCCAATGCAAAATTTATAACATTCACAATTTGTATCATCAATCTAAATGCAATACTCCATACTGACAAAGTTTACACACAAAAAACAAGAAATGTATTACATGTATATAAGAATTCATACCCTACTACCCACCAACAACAGCAACTACAGTGTCAAGTTCTGTCAGGACTGCACTGGGCTTAGCCAAGAGCTAAGAACCAAGACAGATTGAGACAGTCGGCGTACCTCGCATTAACTCCATAATATTATACTTCAAAAATTCCAGGAGTCAGACAAACTAACTGAGAATTCTGACACACAATAATAGTCCTACAAATAGGACTGTTAATTGCTGCTGACTCAACATCACATATTTCTCATCAAAAGGCCTCCAAATAAGTGAACTAATAAAGACAAGGACCTGCACTTACTTGTACTCTCAGAGACATGTGTCCAAAAAAATGACTATGTCAAATTAAATGGATGTTAACTACTAAACAACCAGAACTATGTGGAGGCAGCCTCACAGTCATATCACACACCAGTTTGCTTATCGATGCTAAAACCAACAATACTTTCCACTCACTTGACACTATCGACGACCTGTCCTGATTCGGGAAAAGCTGTTGGAGTCATAGTGTAGCTTTCCTCATTAAGTTTGACAAAGATCGCTAAAATAACTCACTCACATTCATCAGCTTGAATATTGTTCTAATATATGGTGAGGTTTCCAATATGAATGTCCTGCCTAAAAATCCCCCTCAATCAGATCACTTTTACTCTCACTTTAAAAGACTTTCCTAGCTTATCAGAATTATCAGAATAATTTTTATTGCCACGTAAGTAACAGGAAGCCACAGACTTGGAAATTGCTTTGGCTCAGCGCAATAGCACTACAACAATACGACAGAATAATATATTTCAATCAGCTTTAGAGCTCATTATAGCAGCACCAATTAACGTCACAAACAACTTGCTACTAGCTGCAGATAATGCACTAAACAGCATCATGACGTCCAAGAAACAGACCAGAGAGGCCAGGAAGTTGGAGCAGTTTAAATACACTTAGGTCAAATAAGCTTTTAACATTTCAAAGTTGAGCTGTAAACCTGTGTGTGTGTGTGTGTGTGTGTGTGTGCGTGTGTTTGTGTGTGTGAAAAGTTAATGTGATTTTGAATACTTTTTCAAGGCCTGTAAAAAGGCAATCTGTATTCAGCCACAGTGTGAACTTGAAATTCAAATACATTTAAATATTCTATAAAGTGCAAACTTGTATTAAGTGAGTTAATGTGTCATTGTTTTTATAAGAAAAATTATAGTATATTATTTATTTTATTTATTCATCACAGGGTTATAAAAGGCACCACTCCAGCTGAGAACTCAGAGTACTTTAGGTGTTTTCACATTGAGCTTCTTTAGTGATTTCTGAAGAGCCCCTTCCCTTCTGTGTTGTGCAGTGAATATTCAAGATAATGGGTAAACTACTGAGATGTGTCCTGATTGTAACACAACAGGAAGGTGTCTGTTGTCGTTTTCCTCCTGTGACTTTAGCCATGTATTTGATTACAAGGAAAATAATTTTTTTGTTGTATACAGCGTGTACAAAATGCTGTATGTGACTTCCATGCAAGTTCCCTTTTTGGTGATTAAATATGGTTGTCAAGAATAGTGGACATTTGATGAATTCAAATGATTGCACCACACGCAACACGTGTCCCGCTGTAGGACGAATAAACAATCTCTTAATTGTAATCTTAGTTCGTGTGAGTTCACATTGTCTATCGGATTTTTGAAACAGTTTAAAAGTCCCATACATAATTAAAATGGCTATCATTGGAAAAATATAAGGAAAAACAGAACCACAATGTTTATATTTGCGCTTCCTTACACTGTATATTGAGACGGTACGAGAGAGAACGTACCTGGTATGTGCCCTGAAGTGTCCCCACTAGAAGAGTAACTTCCTCCACAACAGAGAGGTCGTGCTGCAGTTCCTGGAGTTCCTGGTAGAGCCGTGGGGGTCCCAGGAGGGCCTTACCTAAAAACACAGTGCGGTATACAGGAAAAAAATGGTATAATCTGATGCAAATGTCTAAAGCAAACATTGCTTTGTTTTAGCAATATTTTCTGTTTTATTTCATCCTCACCCTGGGTTTAAGTTTTTCGGAAAACATAATACATACAATGCAAGAGAAATTCATTCAATTCAACCTTATTTATTAGACCTAAATCACAATAGTAGTTATCTCGGAGGACAACACCGTTGGATTCGCCAATACAGTTCAGGACATTTCAAACACGAGAAATGCAATAATAAAAACACAATGTTAAAAAAGTTCATAGATTACATTATAAGCGACTTTATAAACACAACCTAAAGCCATGTAACTAAACTACATTGAAATAAAACAGATTCAATCAGGTTAGGCGACCTCTGTCTTGATCCTGAATCCAACATAGATTGCCCAGCAGTAAGCTGAATGCAAATAGGAAAAGTTACTTTTGCCGAAACTCTTGTTCCACTAATAATCAATCTTCATTTTGGGTTTAGCTACAGTGAGTGCATTTATAAAAGAAAAATCAGATAAAATAACTGTTATTTGATGACCTTTCACTGGCCAAAAGAATGCAGGTGTCTCATTAGACGCAAAAATTCAGCATTGATTTGAGGTCGCAACTTCCAAGGCAGACCTCTCTCTCTTAGTGTCGTAAATCGATAGTCATGTCTCGAGGAGCATACTCCCCTCGTCCCACCTCTGCTGGTCTGTATCTCCCGGGCAAACGAGTCCGTGAGAACAGCCTCATTAAATTCTGCAGCTAGATTTTGCTCCTGAGATGTCCTGCGCTGTCATCGCTGCCACATACTAATCCCATGCAAGAGCTTGTTTGGAAAGTAGAATCAGTTGGGCAGCATCAAGGGCACCTATTACATTTGCCAATAAACGAAAAGTGTAAAAAGTGTTTGGTTTTTAAAGTTGAAAGAATACATTTGAATAGCGGGAGCTTGCCTTCCATTTAATGAGATCGAGAGTAAGTATGTAAGTATAGCATGGAATATCATAATAGAATATGTTTAAATGTACAAAATGCTATGTAAAATATCTATAATCTACTCTCTATGCCAGTAGACAGTGAGGCTCCTCTGCAGGTGTGGTGGAGTTTCTCTGGGGGGATGCTGTTGGCTACGGCCTCAGAGGTGAATGTGCAGAGTTGTAATCCAGCGTAATCCCGTTGGTTAGGCAGGATATGGTTTTCACACTTGGACACGGCAATCCGCAGCTGCCTCCAGGCCCATACAGACACTCGTTCGGTTTCAGAAGACCAGAGCCTAAAGCTGTTTGTTGTCTTATTCTCTGGAATAAGCCAGTAGACTTATTTCTTTCTAAGCTTTCAAGTAATGTAATATTTGGGTATAGATACTTGCGCTTTAAAAATGTATGTTTAAGAGACAAGACCGGACTATCTAAAAGGTAGTGGTTTTCTACTGTGTGTGAGGAAAGAAAAAAAGGCAGATAATTTGAACATTGAGAGCTGGTGGGGGCTACTACTTTTTAGGCTACACCGTTATACCAAGGTTTGCAATTGTGGCATTTATTTGTATCTGGTGATTGCATTTACTTAACTTGAGTTGTCGATATTTTGCTGAACTAAATGGCAATCTTGAGGAACAATCATAAAAGGTAAGAGTAGAATCAGAACTGGACAAAAATGAAGAAGCATTATTATTGCAGAGTATAGTCTGGGTTCAGTGTGAGGAAATAAGTATTTATTTAATGTTTTACTCTGAAGGATAGTATCAGCATTAGATAGCTATTTGGCCTACGTACAGGACAAGCATAAGACACCACGGAGACTCTGATTGTGCATCCATGTTATGACTATGATATGCTCTGAGTGTCTCTGATTTGGCACGTACTGTCTTTCGATGTGTGACGTAACAATGACTATAAAACCATGTCTTGACTTTTGTTCTGTCTGAGAGAAAGAAAGAAACAACAGAAACCACTGGAACTTGAGAGAAACCTAATAAACTTCCAGAGCTTGGCGCACCTCGATCCGTCTCTGTCTGGTTAATTCCGGACAATAGCCCATGAAATGAACCATCTCCTTTTCAAGGGGATAAATGATAAATAAATAAACTAATTATATGTTGTATGTTCTTGAAAAAATCTCTTTGAAATTATGAATAACGTGCAATAACCTCTCACTATATGAATAGAATTAAAACTTGCAAGATAATAATACATGTAAATCATATAGGGCTGCTGGTTTGGAAAACACTACCCAAAAGCACTACTCCTATTTTTAGTGGCTTGCAAACTTACAAATATGTTTTCGACCACAAACAGAACCCAAAAAACTCCATGAAAAATTATTATTTTACAAAACCTATGATAGAAGGCTAACACGGGGCGGCACGGTGGCTGAGTGGATAGCACTCTCGCCTCTCAGCAAGAAGGTCCTGGGTTCGAATCCCGGTCGGACCAGGGCCTTTCTGAGTGGAGTTTGCATGTTCTCCCACAATAATTAACAATTGTAAACCGCTTTGAGACTCAGATCTGCAGTGAAAAGGTGGTATATAAATAAAGATTACTTACTTACTTACAAAGTTACTGCTTTACAGTGGAGACATGGACATTCGCTCTGAGGAGGGATTTTGTGGATTCACCCATGTTGATTTAGAACAGCATCACCTAGGATGTCTGACACTTCACAATGGGACATCAAAATAAAAAAGAAAGGTTTTGCATTACCATGATAAAGCACTCAAAGTACTCGATTTTGGGGTAGATTGATAGTGAGGAACATTTTTTCTCCAAAAAGGTAAAAGCAATAAAACGCTCTAGAGAAATGATGAATGTAATGTGTCGCATATGGTTATAAAAATGCTGTGCCCTCTGTGGACTGGAACAAACTCAAAGAAAGGATAGGAGACAGACACACTGAGCGTTACCTTACAAATTGTCAGCCGAGTCTACTTTAAGTCATTGGGACAAGGGCAATTCCATCATGTGAGATTCCAAACCAAGGTCTCAAGATAAATACAATGTTAGTTATGTCTGGGAAGTGTGAGTTTAAAATGCTATCATTACTTCCAGATCAGTCGTTGCATCTTCCTTTCCCCATGCTACATTTATCAGAGATCTTGCCATCTTGCTCGGTACACACCTAACATTTTGCAGTGGGGGTAGAGCTATTGTGTTTCAACCACGGATTTTCATCTACTCTATTCGCTCCGAAAACGGATCTTGTGGATTTAACCTTAAAACACCTTCAAAATTGTCAGCTGAGTCTACTTTAAAGTTATTGTCTGGAGTTTGCCAAAAAAAGAGAGAGGTATATGATTTGAAAAAAAACGACCCAAGCTCCCTCCCCCTTCCTTTCTGATTGGTCTACGCCAAAGTTTCCGTAACAATCAACTAACACATTTAAATGTTAATCTGAGAACACATTATACATATACATTATTAATACACATGCACGGAGGTTTTCAGAATTATTTGTTAACGTTTTCATGACAAAAACAACGTTTTAATGCACAAAAAAAGAGGTTGCGGTATACACGGAGGTAGCTATTATCATTAATTGAACATTATAGGACATCTGCAGAGGATCTCATTATGGAAATAGGTTCAGTATTTAAATGGGTAACTCAGCGCAGATTTTCAGAATTCTTGGCATCACTTGATTGGTTAAACTGGACGGTATCGTGGATTTTGAGCTATAGATTAGAGAAGGGAAGGCGGGACTTACCCGTAATATAGAATAGCATTCATAAAATGACTTATTATATATCAACATTTAAGGGCTGGAGGTCAATTTAGTACAATTCTTAAAATTTATAAATCATTTAGAGTTCCAGACTATCACTTTAAGTCATGATACAAGGGAAAATCATGTGAGATTCCAAACCAAGTTCTCAAGACATACACAAGGGAAGGGAAAAATAGAAGGTCCGAGGCACAACTGACTTTAAAGTAAAAATCGTTTATTATTCCGGCACACCAACGTGTTTTGTCCAATTAGGTCTTCATCATGGCAAACCCTGGATTGTCCATTGAGACCTTGGTTTGGAATCTCACATGATGGAATTGCCCTTGTCCCAACGACTTTAAGTAGACTCGGCTGACGATTTGTAAGGTAACGCTCAGTGTGTCTGTCTCCTATCCTTTCTTTGAGTTTGTTCCAGTCCACAGAGGGCACAGCATTTTTATAACCAAATGCGACACATTACAGCCATCCTTTCTCTCGGGCGTTTTATTGCTCTTACAAATTTTGGAGCAAAAATGTTCCTCACCATCAGTGTACCCCAAAAACTGGTCATTTTAGTGCTTCTTCCTCTTTTTTTTCCCCTTCAAAATTTATTTTTTTATTTTTGAAATGAGGAACCTGAACAGCACCTGACTCGCATACCAAACCCATATCAGCCCTCACTCTTCCTCTTACATATACTGTACAATGTTAGTTATCAGTATCATTACTTCCAGATCAGTCGTTGCATCTTCCTTTCCCCATGCTACATTTAGATCTCGCCATCTCGCTCGGTACACACCTAATATTTCGCAGTAGGGGTAGAGCTATTGTGTTTCAACCCCGGTTTCTCATATACTCCTTTGTGCCTTTCTTAATTGGGCCACGCAAAGGAAAGAGGGGAATAATGTGTGCAGATTGATGACTCCACTCTCGACGTGTTTGTGGTCTATCAGAGAGTGAAATGAGACTGTTGGGGAAGCCGCAGCGGTCTCGTCCAAGATAAAACACCCTAGGCAGACGGGAACAAGTGACCGTCATCCGCAATCCTTCGCGCTCACACGTACTCAATCAGAGTGACAAGCGGCGGAGGATGCGTCTTCAGCCCCTCCAGCAGAGCACTTGGGAGGAGACAGATTAGCAGTGCTGAGTCAGAGAGCCGACGTGGAAAAACAGATGAGATTAACGGAGGAGATGACACACGTGGGTGAGGATCAGTGGTTGCCGTTTTGTTTGCTTACCTGAAGAGCACGCCGAGATGGCAGGTCGCTTAGCACCACTTGGCTGGAAGGTGAAGGAGTCTTTGCTTTGAGAACCCTCTTGGCCGACTTCCACCACTTGCACCTGTTGTAATGGGGCACTCCACTTCATGGTGTACTTGGGGCCGACAGGGACCAAGCTGCTGATATCGGGAGACCCCCTGGTGGAGAGAAATTGAAGTCATTATTTTGTAATTAGCCACAATCATATAATCACATTCTTCGACAGTGTCATTCTCAAAGTCAGCAGCATTTGTACTTTATTATTATGTTTATATACATTTGAATTTTTGTTTGGAGAATTGAGGATGTTTTTTTCCCTGCCATCATATGAACCAATTTTGACTCTGACTCTAAGGAGCACAAGGACTGGTGCTAGATACAAACTAATGCATTATTATTATCATCATTAAAAACACTTGCTCTAATATAACGTTTATTTATTGGTTCATATTCCAGACAGGTTCATTCCAATATAGAACATACATTTGACATTAGACTGAATCAGAGAATCCCACCCCTTGATTCTAAATGAGTCACGCATTAAATTAAGCGCAAAAAATAATAACATAAATTAAAAACTTTATCTACTTGTCCAGGAAAATATTCATAGAAGTGTGTAGGTTAACTTGTAAGTTTTTTAAAGCTTGTAATTTGTCAGTCTGATCTTCTTCCTAAAAAGGTACATTTCACTCTGTCGTCACGTTTTTCTAAATGCCACGAACAATTTCTGACTTTCCGCACTCACGTTCTCGCTGCTCTCTAGGAGTTCATCTGTATTCATGTATTCCTGTAATCACGCAGACAATCAACATTGTGATCAGTTTGTCAAGAATGTGGAGGGCAGACAAAGTCAACTTTCGTACACTCCACTTGAATAAGACGTCGACGGATAATTACAGTGACGCCTGAATGAAAAGGCTTGAGGCAACCTCTCTGACAGGAGCTCTGCAAAATTCACGTAATCCTTTTCCTGTTTACTGCTGCTAAGAGAGTGGGGAGGGCGAGATGTGATCTATGGTGCTGTCACAGAAGATAAATTGGAAAGGAACCAAAAAATGTTTTATGTCAGTAATCTAGAGCTCCTGTTGCTGTAGTTAGGCATTCTACCATTTGTTTAAGGCTGATAAAGCTCCTGCGACTCCTGATAGTGCCCAAAACCCCTTGCAGCCATTTCTCTTGACGATGAGGTTTGCCAGAATATCCTTGTAATACCTAGAGCATCACATTAAAGCTCTGTGCCACCTAACGGCTATTTCTGAGACAGTAGTTTAGCAGATTTTGCCTTTAAAGTATGCTAAAAGCTTTGAACCAAGTTATAACATTGTTCTCTCATCAAATAACAGACCTAAAGTTTATTTTTATTTTTTATACAGGCTAATATCAAGATTTCAAAAAAAAATGTATCTGGTGGTAGCATAAGACAGGCAAATAGCATAATAATAATGTTGTTTATATTGTGCGCTCTTTTTGACACTCAAAGATGATTCACATGCCATCTGCCCCTCCCACCACCACCAGACTCCAGACTCATTCTAAGCAATGTGGGTGAAGTGTCTTGCTTAAGAACACAACAACATTTTGGTACTTTTCAGCCGCAGCTGCCCCACTGTGGCACCTGGTGTTCCCAGAGGTTTCCCATCACAGTACTAACCAGGCCCTGCCCTGCTTAGCTTCAGAGGTCTGACGGGGATCTTTCTTTCACATAAAAGTTAGCCACTGCAAAATATTTCTTCATTGACTTTATACAAAACTTTGCTAGACTAAACCCGTGCTCTGTACAATGTTAGCATATTACGAACAAAGAAAAAAGCTTGACAAGAGGGACTTACTTGACATTTATGTTTGCACAGATGAGGACATCATCAAAGAGGAAGACTTTTCTCTCCTTCGATTTCAGAACTTGTCCCCGCTCACCATACACGGTCTCAATAAGTGTTTCACAAAGAACCAGCGACCCCTGTTTAGAGTTCAGTTGCTAAAAAGGACACAAAAAATAAGATCAGAGACCAGCGAGACAGCAGCACAAAGCAATCCCCAGAGTTCAGGGCAACACACGTCTCAGTGAGGATTAGAAGCACATTCAGGTCACGCCAGGAGTTCACAAAGGAGGAAACATAGAAAAGCTCTGTAAACAAAAAACGTTATATTATTAATTAACCACTCGGTATGATTTTTATGTATCGGTATGATACATAAAAACACATTTCTATGTGTTTTTATGTGTTTATGCCCTGTGCTGCTCAAACGATTTTCCCTGGTTGGGTGAATATTGACTAAAGTGGTCTGCATATTTTTTTAATTATCTATCAATACTTTATTGTGTCACTATTAGTTCACACTTTTTTCCATAATACATACAGCATAACCGGACACCTTTTATTTATTGTTTCCATTTTTTTCCCTACTATGCTCCCCTTGTGCCAAAAAAAGAAAATAAAACAAGGCAAAAATAAAATAAACAAAAGACACAAGAAAATAAAAAATAACAAAATGATAAAAAACAAATAGAAATATAGAAAATATGAACAATAAATCATGAATGAATCGAATATTAATAATTAATTAGTCAGTGCAAATTATGTATTTTTTAACTATTTATTTTTCAATTGATCACGGAGCCGCAGTACCCAACTTTCAATTCAATTATTTATTTATTTTTTAGCCCTAAATCACAACAGTAGTTATCTCGGTGGACTCAATCAAGTTGTTGATTTGCCAACACAGATGGTACAGGACTGATCCAAGTATCAGGATCCTCTGCACAGGTGTTTTCTTGTAAATAACTGTACACATTTATCCTAATAATGTCTTTGGTTTCAACTGTACAACCTGCCCTTGCACAAAAATCCCCTTTCTATTGTGCAAATTACAGAACGAACATTCTGATTTTATCAATGTATGAATTATATCAACATTTGTTTGTAAGTATGTAGCCTCAATTTTTAAACTGTTTTGTTTTATAATCGTTGTTGGCATTATACACCTTGCCCAGGGACAGCAGCTGAAAACTAGATTTGCAGCTAATGCTGACACATTTACAGAAATGTTCATTAATGTGTAATGTCCCTGTCAAATAAACTAATAATAATAACAGATAAGAGAATCAAACAGTTCAAACACATGTTACCATACTTCCCAGCAACTTGTCTCCATGTGCAGCTTTTAGACATAAAGTTGCATTTATAAGTTTTACCTACCTAACCATATGCTAAATTAAAGAGGACTGTTAAGCCTGGCCTTGAAAGTAAAAATTGTGTCTGCTTCCTTGACATGAATGGGAAGCTGATTCCACAGTACAGGAGCTTGGTAGCTAAACGCTCTGCCTCCGACTTTGCTTTTTGACACTTTAGGAACCACCGGAAGCACAGTGCTCGGCTTGGTCGATGTGATAACTTTCTTTTTGTTTGATTAATACATGTTGTTTGTCCCAACAGAAAGACTTTTGTTTCAGTAACATTTTATGAACAAAACAGACCTTAAATTGCTATCTTTATCTTATTTATAAGAGATCATATCTTTTACAGACTGTCGAGTGAGGGCAGGTATTCTCAATTTCACTGAAAACCAGTCGGGGAGGGTCCCAGCTAAAAAGGATCCATTAGCATGCACGCTGACATGCATGACTCCTTGCCGGTGGTGTTGAACCCAGAAACAGAATAATCCACTGAATTCTTACGTCCTCTTTCTTCTCAAAAAGGAAAAGTCGGCTCTTGGTTTTTTGTTTTTTTTAGCCAGACTAGTTTAGCCGCTTTGTACTTTTGAAATCACTCGTTAAATGAATTGAGCTTGTGCCGGCAAATGCACGCACAAATGCGTTTTTTCACATTTTCCTGCAAGAGGGGCCTCTCTGGGGCCTTTTAAAAAAACGGCAGGAGGGAAAAGGGATGCCACATAAGTTTCAACGGTGGAGATAGGCATCACAATGTACGTTAATATTTACAGTCTATGCTGTTAACATATATAAATAGAGGACAAAAATACATGAATATGAAAACTAAAGATAGAACCAAATAGTTTTTATAGCAATGATCTAGCTACATGAATTGTATTACAACATGGTATACACGATAGATGCTTTATCTTTGATAATTTTTGCATTTATACAGATTGGAACATTTTTATTACCACACGTGGAAAACACATTGGCTGCAGCTCTAATACTAAAATCCCACCTTTCCAGAGAGCAACTACAAGCTAAAACAGTTAAAAGAATCAAATAACAAATGCAATTCAGGCAATGTTGGCACGCCTGTTCATCCATATGTTTGGCAAACACAAAGGCTTGTTTATCACTTTGTTCCCGCCTTTTTTATGACTGCCCGAATCAATACTTTCAATTTAATGCACAGTGCATCAGTCTGCACAGGTGGTCTCTGAGCATCTTGTGCTGCAGTCCGGAGCGTTGCTATGCTATGAAATTATATGAAAGCGCCCATCTACTTTCACTGTGCAGTCTGCAGTAAAAACATAAAATGAGGAGAATGGTTTAATATAAGGAAGAAACTCTGACTCTGAAGAGCACAGGGACTGGCCTCCTGCTGGTGCCCGGAGTCAGGACTAAACATGGGAAGGCAGCATTTCAGATGAATGCAACTAAAATCTTCCATTGTTTTAAAGTGCTTACATCAAATGTTCCCCTTTATTGACCTTTTTACACAATTTGTTTGCAATTCAAGATATAAATATGTTAATCAAAACATTTGTCATTCATTGGGCAACCTTGAACCCAATAAGTGTATATATTGTTAAATAAAAAAATAAAAAAATGTATAACAGAATGGTCCATGGTCACATGCCCTTGTCCACCCCAAACTCTATTTTTGAGGGAAATAATAAAATTAAAAACCAAAAGGCTTCCCGAGAGACAGGGAGAATGCTTTACTATTTCACAGCAGAAAATGTGACATTCCAACTTCCATTATTATCTGTCCCATTTCAGTGACTTGGGATACTTTAGGACAAAATGAATATTTCATTGGATGGTTATGGGGGTAATAGAGGCGGCTGCTTGCTATTGGAATTCTGCAGTGTCACCGCACCAAATGGAATATTTTGCGCAACTGTGGAGATTGGCCGAATCAGCTCATCTCTAAGAAAGCGAAGTCTAATCCACAGAAATAAAGAAGAGAAGAAGAGATGCAGCTGCATAACAGCAGAAAATAAGAGTGAAAGTGTGAGCAGCCAAGTGCACTTGGGAGGTGGGAGCTGGTGAAAGACAGGGAGGCAGCGTGACTGGTGCACAAGATGCTCGCCTCTAACACCCTCCAATTAAATGTCTCATTTAGCCCTAATACCTTTATTCCAATGTGCATTTGTTCTCATGTGCTCAGGTGGCAGAAATGCAATTTCTGAATGTTATTAGAATAGGCTTGTGCTTAGTCATGTCATGTACGATAACAGATTAATAAGCAGGAGACGATATGAGCTGGTGAAAGCAATAGCAGTTTAATTTAAATGTTGGTGGTGATAAGGTACAGTGGGCAGTGGGATGTGTACCTTACTGAGCAGTCGATCTCCTACACTGCGGGCGAGCTGCTGAGTCTCTGCAATCTGGTCAGCCACGCGCTTCTGTTCATTCAGCTTCTCAGCCAGCGCTTCCAGCTCGGTCAGAGCCAGCTGCAGCGGGAGGCGGTCCACGTGACCCTTCGGAGTGTTCTTCAGCATGTCCTGGAAACAGCAACGCACTCACATCAAATCTGCTACAGAAACTGGGAGTTTACACACAAGGATATCACAGGTTTTTGTTTTAAAAAAATAACTAAATTATTCTGTCATTTTACACGTGCTTCCATATAGTTTTACATGATTATCTTTTAGTGTCTTTCAGTTTGCAGAGATGTGGATTGTTTGGCTTCCACACATAATGCTCAACATTTAACGCACATAAACAAACAATTCATCAAAAATGTACTTT
Source organism: Knipowitschia caucasica (assembly GCA_964034765.1). Taxonomy (NCBI): domain Eukaryota; kingdom Metazoa; phylum Chordata; class Actinopteri; order Gobiiformes; family Gobiidae; genus Knipowitschia; species Knipowitschia caucasica. Next base: position 32,196,317 of record OZ035828.1, on the reverse strand, counting down.
GTGTTCATCCATCATCAAAGTCATGAAACATATTTTTTTTAAATAAAGAAATAAAATAACAAGATACTTTGGAACACATGATTAGTTAACACTAATATATTTCAAGATTTAATCTCAAATTGCTTTTATTCAAGAGCATGAGTCACTGTGACCCAAACTTCAAAGTAATGAAGAATTTAATAAAGTCTCCCCTTTGGAGTGCTCCGTTTAGACCAGGTGAAAATCCCTGATTCACATTCATAACTTATCTTTTGCATTCATGGATAATCTATGCCCAGTGAGGGATGAAATGAGCTACTGCAGATCCAGCAAGTGAAGCTCAAATCCACAGCTTTGCTTGAAGAGAGAGGACGCCTCTGACATAAGACAAACATCACACACTGGCAAACTCCCCAATAAATGTTTATTTTGCTTTCATCTCTAAGACCAGTTAAAGCCACAATTGATTAAATGTAGTTTCAACTTGTATCTTATTACATATTCGTACATCTTCAAATATCAATCTTCTGTCACAGATTAAACAGATGTGTTACATTCTAAAGGAATATATACCACCACATATTTACCTGAAGAAGTAAAATGAACTGTGGAAATCTTTGAATGGGTTTGACCATCAAACCATACAGCGTTATTCGGTCAACGCTGGACGCCTGCTTTTTCTGGAGACAAAAAATAAATCATGTTTTTAGTATCTGAGGCCAAGCATGGTATAAGAACTCAAACTCAATGGAACAGTTTGATCTTTTGATAATCTACAGGCATTTCTAAACTTCCTTTCTAATCACAATCTGTGATCTGAAATCAGAAAGATCAGTAGATTAAATTGGTAAATCCTGAGGCTCAGGAAACCACAGCACCTGAGGGAAACCTGCAGAAGCATGAGGAGTACATGCAAATTTAACAAAGAAACACCATGCCGCCAAAAATATGTAACTCGGACTCTGAGGAGTCCAGACACTGGCCTACTGTTGAGACCAGAGTCGGAACTAAACATGGGGAGGCTGCATGGGAAGGCTAAACATAGGGAGATTCATGCAGCAAAAATTTTGGAAAACAGTCTTTCTGAAAATGTGAGACAGGCTTCTTCTCTAGCAATGTTCAAGATCAAGCTGTGCATACAACTGAGGGATTTAATGCTCACTTTGGGTTGCTTTGTCTATGAATTTTGCAATATAACTCGCCTTGCCATAACCAACCAATATGTTGTTGACCTAAAATTGTACATGCTTTATACCTGTCTGTTCAAGAGTTAGATCTATTGATTGTGCTTTTGCTGCCTCTTGACCTTAAAACCACTTTTGAATAGCATTTCCTGGTAAAATAAAGGATACAGAAGTAATGTGAAATACCAATAAACCCTTTTGTGTTATTCAATTCAATCCAATTCATTATCATTATTTACACACACATGCAACCTTTTCAAAAAACCACACCAAACAGCCCATGTACACTGCAAAAACTGATTCAAAAGTAAGTCAATAAAATGCATCTTAAAGGTACACTGTGTATTATTTACTGCCATCTAGCATTGAGATCATATATTGCTGTCCAAGAAACTAGAGAAACCTTCGATAGAAAATATGTGTCTTTGACAGTGCTCCTCAACTCTCAGTCATTCACCAGACTGCCAAGGAAAGAATACTTTAGTTTAATAAATGACCAGATCTCTCCAAACGTCTCGGGCACTTGACAGTCGCATGGAGGCGACATGTAAACAAGACCGCGTTCTGAAGCGGCACCCTGCACAGAGGCTGCACTGAATTTTACCATGGATCTATTATAATATATAGTTTTACAAACGTGGTGTGAAGAGACATGGAGGATTAATGTCTGCGGGAGCTTAAAACTACAATGATCAGAGAAGCAGGACATATACACGGCCGCGGCAGGACATGGCTAAAAGCTCATGTTATTATTAGCGTTAGCCACAGCGCCATATCTGCATCATAGTAAGAAAACAGAACATTCACTCACGCTGCTGGTAAAGTAACCTGGCGATTGTCTGTGTGTTTTGCATATTTGAGGCTTGTCCCTGAATAAGTTTAGTTGAAACTTTTGCCATAGTAGTTGGACTGCGCTCGGAGAGGTCAGAACATCCTGAGACCCGTGTTGTAGACCCGTGCGTCGTTCTCATTACTCGTTCTCTTATTTGGTGTGTGAAGAAATTTACGTATTGTTTACGTGTAAGTCTGTTGTGTACAAACTACACAACGTGCCTCCTGTTGTATTAACTCTGCCTTTCGGTGCGGGTGGTTTGCGATGTTGACACTTTGCTATATGACGTCGGACTGTTGCATAATACATTTTCTAAAACACAGTTGTTCGGGTTGTTCTTTTGCATAACTGTGGTCCTCCATGGTTCCTTCTTCAAACTTGTGAGGGCACAATGAAAGCAAAACAAAAACACGATTCTCGCATCCTTTTTGTCCCTTATCCGCCACTGTATTTCAAGATGGCGCATTGACAGGGAGAGTACTCTGTTCTCATGGACATTTATTAAAACAATTTAAAAAACATAGTGGAGGTAAACATCCTTAAAAAGGTCATATTTGCTATTAGTTAACTTGTTTTACATATGGAGCAACTGGTAAAATTACACAGGGTAGCTTTAAATTGAGCACATTTTGACGGGCTTAAACAAGATTTGCCAATGGGACGAGCAAAAATATCTTGTTTTAAAAAGATACAAGAAAAGTCTCCCTTGGAATGAGAAAACAAAGCAACTGTTCTTGAAATAAGACTAAATGCCTTTTTCCCGTTGGCAAATCTTGTTTTAAGACAGTCAGAATGTGCTCAAATTAAGGAAATATACTCTTGATTCAAGCAATTATTAACTTACTGTATATTCTATATATTTTTGCGGTGAATGAGCGCATCATGATATTTCACCTGACTGCTCAGTGATCAGCACAGCATGGCCCATAATGCATCCTGACAGGTGGGTTTGTGTTGTCGCCACTCACAGAACTGGAAGCGTCTTGTTTAAAATGGTACAACCATCAGACACAGTCCACTGAAACCACGGGCTGTCAGACAACACAGGCAAGGTTGGAAGCTGCTGCCAGACAGATTAAAGTCTTAAAAGTTGAATAGATTTGTCTTCATGTGTTTTTCTTTGTGGATAAACTTACCACCGAGAGGATAATAATGATATGATAAATATTTTTAAAAACAGACAAACAATAAACCCTTTCCAAGGCTAAAGCCATATTTTATTTTACTTCTCGTATTCGGATTACATTTATTTTAGTGGTTCAGTGTTCAGTGGTTCAGTGAGCACGACAAATACATTGTATAAGAGCAGATCCAACAGACTTTGACCTAAAAGAGGAAAATATCACAAAGCCCACTTTTTGTAAACACAGGCCAAACTGTGCCCTGAGCACGCAGCCGTCTGCAGAGCCAGGCGTGATGAAAATCAATGGAAATGGTCCTGGGTGCTCTAAAGACCACAGGAGCTTTATGGACCTGAACAAAGACGACACAAGCTGTCTTTGGTTCGATTTGATCAGGATCAGAGCCTCGGCTGATCCAAACCTGGACACTACATGACCAACAATCATGTCAAAAACAAAGGAATTATTTGACATATTGATAACATGAATAGGTTTCAAAAGCACCATCGGATTTTTACTAATTCTGCCAATCATAATTTATTTATCTTAAAGGAGCTATACCCAATTCTGCAAGGTTGGAATGTTTAGCACCGCCCCTCAACTCACCTACATGCTTTTCATTTTCATTCTCATTATAGTTGTATTTGCGATCTGATACGTATGCAAACATTAGCATGAACGCAACTTCTTGTAAGCTGTACAGCAATCACTGATGAAATGGTACAAAAGCAACGCACTGCTAACAAAATACATAACTGGAAGATTACCACTAGTTCCGCGTCCGAATACAGTCCGAGCATATATAGTCCGAGGCGGTCCTGCAGGTCTCTCCCATAGACAAGTCTCTCCAGAGGATACGATGTAAGCTAGCTATGTTCACCCGGGCATGATTTCTTCTTTGATCATTTTTTCGCTTTAGTTCTCTCTTCTCTTCCTCACTGTTGTTTTGTTTGGGCTGTTTTGTTGTGTATGCAGTTACAGCAAGAGGAGTTATAGCCAATTCTGCTAACATGCTACTGTGTTTAGCAGCGCTGTAGAGGCTAGAGGACGCCCCTTTGTTCTGTGATTGGAGGAGATCAATCGTCACACTAAGTCTCTACTCAGCATTTTTTACGGCCTGAATTTATACACAGCAGAATCAATGAGGTCAAGTTTTCAATTAAATGACGGATTATAATACAACTTGTATGTAGTAATAAGCATTTTTATTAACTCATTAAAAAAAATGGGGTTTTGCATCTTTAACAATTAATCTTGTGAAATGTTTTAATTGCATAGTGCAGCAATTTTAATGCCTGTATTGAAACTCAATTTGTTTCACAAACCTTACTCAAGATCCAGTGTCCAAATTTCCGAGATAAATTAAAAGTTGGAGCTCACCTTAAGAAATTCCAGGAATGCAGGCTTAGACATGCAGGCCTTTTTAATCAGAGCCATGGCGTTGGTGAAATTGTTGACATAATCGCTGTAAACATCAAGCACCATGGACTTGGAAAACTGTGGGAGGAAACAGAAACAAGCAAATTAAAACAAATGTGCAACAACAGTTTTACAATGAAACTGTTTAGTGGTCTGCCATGTTTTATTCCAGCCCCTTGCCTTCACGCACAGATTCATGTAATTTTCCCTGACGTCTCAAAATGCCTTGCTAACCATCCTGTTTTCTGAGCAAGGCAAAAGGTAATTTCATGGAAAAGAGTGGCTGAAAAGAACCAGTTAGTAAAATGCTTTAAAAAGTGGCTTGTTTACCATCACAGTCTCCTTCACGAGCCATTTAAGAGGTCATGCAAAGAGGAACTGGGCGGCTGTGTATTAGAGGGCAGGCATGGCAAGCAATTCTCCAGGTTTTTTTTTGCAAATACAAATCAGAGAAGGGAAGAACCATTCCAATGGGAAGAAGGGTAGACCGACTGTACTGTAACAGCTTGAATATTTTTTTTTTGTGGATCCCTATTACTTACTGTGCCAGATATACTACAGTACTTTGTTTTAAAAAGTAATTGCTATAAATACAGACATTTATCAAACAATGAGGATTAACAAACACTGCCGAACTGACCTCACATTTAGTGTATCCGTGCAAAAAATGTATTTTGAACTAATGTCACTAATGTTACAGGAACAGGAGCCGTTATTTCAAGAAGAATGGGCAGCTTTACCATCAGGATCAGAAGAGTAGTTTCTGTTGCGATTATGATTTGAATATGTCTGACAAGAAATGGCTTCAAGAAAAATGAGTGAAAAAAAGTGATTTCAAAATATGGCCCAAAAAAACAATAAAATACAATAATGTCTGCCTGTGTGAGAAAAGTAAAGCACAACTGTAGATATAAAATTGTATACTGACCGATGCAACAAAAAGGTCTCCAATCTTTTCACTGCTGTCCCACTCCGATACTCGAGATGTCAGTGCGATTTGAAACATGGAGTGGCACTGCGTCAGCTCTCTTATTCGGTAAAATATGGGGCGGATCTTCCTGGGACTGATGATGCGGGGGTCAGCCTCCAACAAGGGCCGGTGGTATTCCTGAAAAAAATACGGAAAACAGGAATTATGAGGAGGTCAAAGTCCACTTTCAACAGAAATTATTGTATCCTTCAGCAGGGCTAGTTTTTTCTTGCTGATGCAGGAGGATCCAAGGACATACGACATTCAACAACATTTATGGATTTTATCAACATTTATAGACGTTGGTTATCCGCTCCTTATGGACCAATGGCTCTGTATTTTTTAAACATTGCATTTCCTGTGTTGGATTTACTTGACTCTCTGATCTGCGTTGGGGCATTCAACAGTTTTATAAAATCTTTCGAGATAATTACTGTTGTAATTTAGGCCAATACAAAATTTAAATTGAATTGAATAGAATAGGACAGATATAGAGAGGTATAGGGGGAAAACAACTTATTTTACATGGATTCCCCTTAAATTATATATTTCTAAAACCTATTGTCCAAATTAAAGTTTTCAAAAGTACTGATAAGTATCAAGTAGTAAAACTAGTATCACAACAAGACACTATTTTGAGCTCAAAACTAAAAATAGTTACAGAAACTTGACAACATTTGACATTTCTTGTGCATTGCTTGATACATTTTAAACACGACCAGATTAACTTGTATAATAACTTATGACCCCATAAAAAATATTGTTCATTTGAATTAAAAATAAAAGTGTATAGTCCAAAAAGCGTATTTAGAAATAATTGGTGTGGTAACGAAAGAACAGTCAAAAATAAAAGAGACATAAGTGGCAGAGTATTGTAAAAACTTGTTCAAACACCACTGGAGGAATACTCCGAGACCATCCCTCTTTTTTGGGAGGAACAGGTGCTGAAGAAAGCAAAGTGTATACTGGCTCCGTCCAAACATCCTCTGATCGCTGACTTTGTAATGATGCCTTCACGGCGTCGTTTTAATACTCTCACTTGGAAAACAAAACTTTATTTCAATTTTTTAGTTCCCTCTGCCATAAAACTGTCTAACTCTAGATAGAGGTGTTTGACTTGCAGAAATTGCATTTGCTACCAGGAAACATGTGTGCAACTAGAGGTATTTTGATATCATAAAAGCCAAAAACATAATGGCAAAAGCAGCTCCCAGCAGAGTTACAGAGGAAAAAGAAAACATGGTGAAAGGGCAATGATTGATTCTTCAGTCGGCACACATGGGGATATTAGCATAGCCTGCAGACATGAGTTGACAGTCTCTTTGTGGGAGCCAAGCAAGTCAACATACCTCTTTACATCAAAGCGTCTTCAAATGCAGATAATATTATGTTAACGCCACAAATACAAGATGGAAACAGCGTTAAATGACAACAATACTCTTTACAAGCAGCAGCAGTGGTGGTTGCTGTCGTTGTTGATGTTTACCAAGTGAGCTCTCGCATTTTAAATGTTTGAAAGAAGGAACATGGACAGCCGGCATAACATGACCAACTGTTCCACCGGCCTGGCAGCAATAATAAATGAGGACTGCAGAATTCAATCAAAAGCAGCTCCGCAATAGGGCTGCACCATTAAACGCAATCAAAATCGTAATTTACGTGGTTCTAATTAGCAAATCACAAAGATTGCAATAATTGAAGTTCTTTGAAAACAAAAGGGACTAAAAAGTAAGCAAAACATCTCTTGCATTTGGGAAAATTACGTGATTATATTTTTATGGTAAGTATCTTCATTCTTGTTCTTGAACAGAAGCATTATATCTCATCTTTTTCATCATTTATAAACCGTAAAAATGTTTCAACAATAAGAGTTTTGTGAAAATTTGCTCTATTGTTATTTTGGCTAGGATTGTTTTATTTCTATTGGGGAGAAAATTGTAAGTAAGTAAGTAATCTTGGGTGGAGTTTGCTAGTTCTTCCTGTGTCCGTGCAGGTTTCCTCCAGGCACTCCAGTTTCCTCTACCTCTAAGAACATGTTGAATATATGGGCCCTTCTTGCTGTGAAGCACAAGCCCTAACCAATGTGTACCTCACGATACGATACACGATACAAAGCTTACGATAACGATATTATCACGATAACGAAATCACGATAACGATTTATCACGATAAGACGATTATCGATATATTGGTCAGAAATATACAATATGCCAATTTATGGCATAAATAAAAGAAAAAATACACTTTATTTCACGATTAATGTAATGGAGATGCGTAATGTATTATATTAAGTATATAGTATATTAAGTATTGATACCAATTTTTAAAAAAATTGATATCGATACTTGGCAAATGCATATCAATAATGGAATTGCGGGAGAAAGTATCGCGATATATCAAAAAATCGATATATCGTCACACTCGTAGTACATTCTGATTGTCTCAAAACAAAATTTGCCAATGGGACAATTTCAAGAACTATTGCTTTTTTTCTCATTCCAAGGGAGACATTTCTTAATTAATTTAGCTTTTTTCCTTTGGCAAATCCTGTTTTAAAGCAGTCATATTGTGCTCAAATTAAGATAGACGGATACTTCATTGATCCCCGTAGAAGAATTTCAGGTGTGGATTAAATTGAGAAAGCATTTTAATCCACACCTGAATTATTCTTCATCACTTTTTGCAGTGTATTTCTGGATGCTACACCCCATTATTTGTCAACGTATAAATCCTCTGCCTCTGTTCTCCCATTTCTCCTGCACAGAAAAAGCGACAGTCATTCTGGCAGCTGTATCTGTGTTTAGACGCGTTTCTAATTTGACAGATACCGCTTCTTCCGCCTTTCATGGGCGTTGTACCTATCAGCATAATTGTCTGCATATTGCATGTGGCAGGAGAAGACAACAGGGACCGAACAGCTCACCTGTGAAATCCTTCGCAGGGACTCGAGGTAGCTGCGCTCGCTCTGAATGATAGAGCTGAGGATATGGCGCCTGACAACCTGTGGAGGCAAACAATGGCAAGTCAAGAGACGCACCGCTAAAAGGACATGATAGGACCACATCAGAGCGGCTTAGTGCGGAGCGGTTTGATGGACTGCTCGGTAACCATATGACTGTCAGCAGAGGAATGGACAACCAACCAGAGGAGAAGGTCACTTTGCGCCGGAGCCAAGTCGATTCATCGAGAAATCCAAACACGGATACAGAAAAAAGGCCAGTTCAAAGTACACACTGTGAATTTCATGACAAAGGGTCCGCCAACTGCTTGTCTCCATGGTGATGTAACGGGGGTAGATTAAAGCTGGAATACCTAATTTAATATGACGTGTGTCCCAAGAGAAAAAGTCTTGTATAAGTCATATTTTGAGGAAGAAAAGGTTTTATCTGATTAGAAAACTTGCTAAATTGTACAGTAAACGGAGAGCATCACACTTTTACAGCTGTAATAAGGAAATAAACATAATTTCTGGTGAAACTCAACATTTTAGATTTTGTATTTTTTCATGTATCAGATTTGACTAGAATCGGCTGGCAATCCTTTTCTGTCCGAACAAAAACCAAACAAAAGAAAACAAATAACTTCTTCATGGACACCGGTCTGGCAAATCATGCACCAGAAACTTTTACATTTTGCATTTTAAACAAAAGTGTCAGGTGTTGAATCAGGAGTTCATTTTGAAATACACATTAAGCCACAGTTATGTTTGACAGAAGTCTAATAAAAGCAGCAGGAGACACATTTAACAAATAATCATTTAGAGATGATTGGCCAGAATAAATTCAATTAGCATCACATTTTAGGAAGCTTGTTATCTATCATTATTGTCATCAACATAATTTAAAAAGGTGTTCAATCAATATCCAGCCACGCTCTTTTCTTTACATAATGATGCCGTTATAAATGTTTGAGAATGTTTTACCATAACGGCCATAACTTTAACTATTACAACTGCATTTTAAGACCCTTTAACCGTATTATTGTTTTTTTCACTTTTTATTGGAACTGTGATCACTTTGGAGGATTTTGTTATTTGTGTGCATACGAGTGTGAGGCAGTCTACATATGACACACATTTTGGCTCAAATAGAAAAAAATCTGCTACTGTGATCTGCAGCGATGAGCAGGGCTAAAATAATGACCTTTACGGTGACGCTAAACAATATTGGGATTTTATGAAAAGAACATTTGATTTTGTACTAAATGGATTTGAGAGCAATAGGTTGCATCCATGTGACATCACAACATTCCATTCCCATGAGCTTATTTTGTTTATGATGAAGGGCAGATTGATCTTTCCTGTTAACTATGGTAAATGTCTTACTCTAGAGAAGTTAGCATATGTTGTAAGGGGTAAGGAACGCACTTTGAAGAGAGGTGGGCTTCTTTACTTGACTTTCTAAAGAAATAAGACATGATTAAAGTTTTCAGTGTGAAATGTCTTAATTACTTATTCATTTGCTTGTCATTTGTTAAAACTAATTCTTATTATTCACAAAATATTTTTAATTCGGTTATTGTTTGTTTTTATAATTGGATAATGTATGAAAATTTGATATAAACAAAGTTTGAAAGCAACCTGAACTGAGATCTTAAATGGTCAAAATGTATACGTATCTGTATGACTCATAATTCAACTATATAACACAGTATGTCTCCTTCAAAAAAGTTCCATGGATAACACTGGTTAAATCATTATTGCAAAAAAGTTTAACAGGAGTGAGTTTTGTGCACCTGATGGCTGGAGAGTCCTTCTGGCATCGGGCTCAGCTGTGGGGGAGGATGCTTCACCTCGGACACGGCCACATCCAAATAGCCTGCATCGTCTTCCTCTTCTGTTCAATGTTAAAAAGGAAAAATTACCAAAAAATAGCACAAGGCTATTTCACATGAGAGAGAATACTGAACCGAAAATTGAAGTAGTATCTGCTCAGAATATCAAAGGTATTTTATCATCAATAAAGAAGAAAAGTAAATTTGCAATGTGAACAAATTTATAATGATACGAGAAAAACACTGTTTTATAACATTGAAAGATGTGAGCCAGGGCTTTTGTATTGACTAACAGTAAAGGAGTTGAGGATTTCTATGAGCATCAATACCAATACCAAACTTTGTCTATAATAATCAGTGGCTCGGAATATCTATAAGGCAGTCTCAATGCTAGTTTATATGTTTATGCTTGCTTATACCATTTAATCCATTGCAAAGTAATCATTTAAAAATAAAGATGCCTTCGCTCAGTGCATCATGTTAACGAATGGATAATTTGTTATTACAAAGATACAGTATAAAACAATCGTATTTAAGCCATTTTTATCCCTGTGACATAACAACCATAAATAATTGCTTTTTTCTTTACCATTAGTTAGTGATTCAAAGTTAATCGAACCTCTACAGTGTATATTGATATTGTATTAAAAAGAATATCTCCCACCTTTGCAAATAAAACACACAAGACCAATATTTATCTTCCTCCAAAATATCTGGTACCACCGATCAATTGTTGAAAGATAAGTCCACAGAGCAGGGATGGGCAATTATTTCTGGAAGCCACATTGGTATATAGCCCTTTTCCCTTTGGAGAATAGGGCGATATCCTCCAAAGTGAAGGATATCGTCCTTCACTGGGCACCGATGAAAAGACTTGTTACTAGGTCTGTTTTCATTTGGTTCCGTTTTTTGTTAATTTAGCAAAAAGCTACATAAAATTATTACTAATAACATTTTGGGTTCATTATGAGAACAAAATAAATGTATGACATGCCATGGTAGCAAATAATAAGTTACAAGCCTTCACTTGGTAATGACTCCTGATCCATTTTATTAAGCTAAAGACCAATATGAGGTGACCAACTGGGAAGGTTCTTGAGCCGCACAGAAATGTGGAGCTAAAAATCATGCACGCTACTTTGGAGTAATTACCAAATTGGTCCTTTCTTTGTAGGAAGGACACTTTTCTCATAACGGCTATTTTGGTCTTCTCCAGCCCATCCTTGGTCCCACTCTTGGCCGCCTTCATAAGCTGCTGGACCTGGTTGGAAGAAAGCAGACACCAGGAGAGGAGAGGGAGGTATTAGCGTGCGATCAAAGTGCTGTGCTGGTGCGGAGGCTAGATCACCTAAAAATGGACGAGCGGCGATGGATGGATACACGAGAAGCAGCTCAACAAGGCTCGTCTAGAATCTTACCATCTGCGACTCCCCGTAGGCCGCGAACAGCCCCTAATCAGGGCGGCTACACGGGCATATCATGGGGAGATTATGGTAACAGCATGGGCTTCGTAACGTAATAATAGATCTATGAGGGAGATTTTTGCTGACCACGAATTCCACCCTGAGAAGCATAAGAGGCTCTTTAAAGGACTGCACAAGGAAAAGACACAGTGTAAAGTGCTTCGGTGGGGTGGTAATTCACTGTATACCACCTGTTTAATGTCAGAATGTGCAATATAAAACCACATGTGTCGTCTGTCACTTTGTCCCAGCCCTCATGCTGCTAACATGTACAGATGTAGCCATTTATATATTTCTGGCACTAGAATTGACAGCATTTTTACTGTCAATCATTTTTAACAGCTTCTTTATTATGTTAAAGTGAGATTTTAAACTTGCTTCTTTATTTTGCTGAAACCAGATAAATTACATGTGCTTCTTTATTATGCTAAAGTCAGAGATTTTAGAATTTCTTCTTTATTATGCTAAAGTCAGAGATTTTAGAATTTCTTCTTTATTATGCTAAAGTAAAATATTTTGGATTAGTTTTGTTATTATGCTAAAGATAAAGATTTTAGACTTTCTTCTTTATTACGCTGACAGTGAATCAGTTGGTAAAGCATCGGCCTCTGGGCCTGAAGGTTGTAGGTTCGAATCCACCACGAGACCTACTTCATGACTCTCACTTGTGTCCTTGGGCAAGACACTTAACCCCTCTTTGCCCAAAAGCCCCAGATGCAAGATTTAGGCTCCTGTGGATTCACCACCTGCAGAGGGATCAGTGAGCGGCTGGTACTAAGTGTACTGGGTGCTGCTCTGACTGCCACCCCCCCTACCCAGATTAAGGGGGAGAAAATGGATGGATGGATAAAGAAGTTATAGATTTTTTTTTTTTTTTGTATAGAGGGACTGTTCACTTATCTGGTGCTGTGTGCTCCTCATTCCTACTGTCCTGTAACCGGCAAAGCAACACTGAGATTTCCCCCTACTATGGGACAAATAAAGGATCTCTTAACCCGCTTGTTTATGGAATTGTGTAGGCATGTGGGCATGTCACCATTTATTGGGCTGGTTATTCACTAATACAGAATTAAAGTAGTAGACTCCCTCACTAGTTAATTAAAGTCACAGCTGCAATCCAACATTTGTTGCTAGAAACGTCCTGCCTGAGACAATTATAGCGCCCAAGCACTAAAACCAAATGTGCTGAGGTTTATCTAGAAACAGTACAGACTTGCGTATGCATACTTACCTGCTTTCATTACAGTAAACGCGTGGTGCTCTTTTATTTGTTTTATTTTGATGAAATGTGAGAGATACTGTACATGCTCTCCGATTAGATTATGTATTGTGTACATATTTGTCCAGAGTATTTCTAATATTATTATTCAGTCATCAGCCATCGACTATAAGAACCATTAGTGGATATGGATACAGAATACAACACGGAATAGTCCTACAATAACAATGTGCTGAACAGAATGGAACAAGCAAGTGTATTCAATATAATGATTTTTTGTGATATTTTCAGAGGCAATAAATCACACTACCAACAACTATTAGTGTGACAGGCCAGTCCAGGCTCATCCTAAATTGCAGTCACACAAAAAACACACTGCGAATGACTCCCATTAAGCTAAACCTGGAACGTAGCAGGGACTGAGAGAGATATGCAGACTGCCTTGAAACACAGACAGCACAATGAAAGCTGAAACGTTTATAGTGCAGGCTGTCAATAAGCCTTGGAGTTAGCCGAGCACACCACAAAGAAAAAGTGAGAATGGTTAGGCATAGAGTATTATATCAGCAGGTGCGATACCTTCATGTCATAGTTGTGCTTGCCGGCTAGCCTCGTAGCCAGTTCGCGTTTGGTCCTGGCACATCGCTCTCTCAGGCGGAGAACATCGGGGGAGAGCTATGGTCATGGCCGGGTCACAGGGAAAGGGAAAGGCACAGGCAGCATTTTAGTCACGACAAGCATAGGGGAAAGCAGGGACAGGATGAAGAGAATAGAGATGAAGGGCAAAAACTCATGCAACATCAGGAATTAATCATGAGCACAGAAAGTAAAAGCTTCGGTCAAAGGGGATATGCTAGATGAGGCTAATGGCTAGTCATTTGTAACAGCACGACACAGGGGTGCAGGCGGCTTATAGGAAAACAAACTATGTCACTGTTCTCCAATGAACAAATTAAGCAATGAACTGCAGTAAAGGCGCAACTTTAGAAACACTTGTTAAAAAATTAATTAGGCGTGACTGATTAAAAAGGGCGTTTTGTGATGAAAGCCGCACGCAGACAAACTGGCTCAGTATTTTAAAGCGTTGGCAATAATTGTTCACGCAGTCTAGTTGCACCGTTGTAATTACCAAAATACAAAATAGAGGAAATCTACATCTGTCACCAACACCCCCACTGTTAATCTAGTAACTTTAATAAAAATGGCTTTGGCTTTTTAACAGCCTGGTTGTGAATTTCACCAGACTTCAAGTGCTATGTAGCCTGAAGTTATAATCTGATTGTGATCAATTCGGCTCAAAACTTCGTCTTTCTATTGTTGTTTATAATGAAAATGTCTGCCCGGCCCCTGTGCATTTCTAGACAGTGGAGCGTGAAGGCAATGCAGCTCAATGTGAATGTGCTCACAGTGCCATCATGTGGAAGAGCACTCAGGAGAAAGCCTCTGCACAGCTACAGCAGACCTGGCAATAAAACAAGAATAAGAGCTTCCAAACCAGAGGAGCCATTTGTTTACTTTAATGCCACATGATTCCTCCACAATTGCTAGTCCTCGTTGTGCGAGAAAGTAAACTTAATATCGATAAAGCAATGTCCCGTGGCAATGTGTCCATACTGTAATACTACCTTGCTTCGTGTCGGCTGTTTGCTCTCGTTATCGGATTGTTCGTCGTAGCTTTCGAATTCGCTGGAGCTCCATCCATTGTCTGCAGCCGCCGCTCGGCCGGTGTTACTTTGAACGTCTTCATAGATCATATCTGCTCAGCAACAAACACACACACACGTACACACACACAGAAATGCACATCTATAATTTGGAGCAGAGCCATTCAAACAGAAAATAGTCTGAATAAACAAAGTGATCTAACCTTCGTCGGGAGAGAGGAGGTCCTCGTTTGGAACATCATCATAGATCACCTCTGTAGTCTCGCAAGCCGCTGCTGTCCACAGGCATCAAAGACAATTTTGCATTATGGTTTGTATTTAGAAAGAGGTGTGTGTTGACTTTTAATGCGCTCCTATTGATTCTCTGATCTCTGTTGGCCAATCCCAGTTTTGTAAAGCTCTGTAAAGATAATTACTGTTGTGATTAAGGGCTATAAAAATTGAATTGAATTGAATTGAACTTTCCTTTTTGATATGTTAGCATTGCCACGATTTAAGCTAAAAAGGAAGGTGTTTGAGCTGTAAATGCACATTTGAAACGCTTTCAAAAGTTGACTTGTATAATATAGCAAAGTACTGTAGACTAATTACAGGCAACGTGAGATTTATAAAGACTCTATTTATTATAATGTTGAAAATTATGGCTCACAGTTTGTAAAAACACCCAAAGTAAAATTAAGAGATCCTTTATTCGTCCCAGTGGCGAAATGTCAGTGTTTCATCACCGGTTACAGAACAGTAGGAATTGGTTTTGTTAAGTCCTCTGAGATGACTGCTGTTGAGATTTCGGGCTATACAAGAATAAATTGTATTGTATTGTATTGTTATAACACTGTTGAAATGATCTATGTAAAAATATGTGTTGTGCAGGTTCAAAATAAAAAAAATACAAAATAAAAACACTAGAATAAATATTTTGACAATGAACTGCGCCAAAATCATTGATCACAAAAAAAGGCTTGGCATATGTCGGTCTTCATGTAATGAGTTTTTTGATTGATATTCTAATAGTTTCACCTGTATGGCTGAGTGTGCTGGTACCTTTTGGTGTTACATTTGAAGACCTTTTCTTCTCAGGGGCATCTGACATGTTGCTGTAATGGTTCTGTTCATGTGACAAGACACGATTGTATCCAGCTTGTTTGAGCTATTGACCTGTTCTATCCCCACGGTCGGCCGGATTTGTCATTAACTGCTTTGAGAGTGTTTCAGCCTAATTTAGCTCAGTGAGTTTTATTGATTTGGATTTAAACTGCGATTTGTCTGCAACACTTTCTACTAAGACCCCAATAGCCGCAATCACTGTTTTCAATTAATCTGATTGGAGATGTGTATTCTGCCAAGGATTATTTCAGTCTTAAAGTTAAAATAACCTTGGAAACAATCCAGCAGATGAACAAAGAGCAACGGTCTTTGCACAAAAGAGGATTAGCTATACAAACGTTTCCTTCAATCGTGTTCCCTTTCCTTCACTGCTACATTCAGAATGGATTCAGCCAGAGAAGAAAACAACTGGATGTGGGCTATAAGCTTGCTATCAGCATATCTGCAAAGTGACTGTGTCTCTTGGGGAAAACGTTTGTTATTTCAAATATAGTAAATCCAAACTTTCCTCCTCCCGTGTTTTTTCTTTTTCCACCTTTATCTAACTTTTTCAGAAGCAATAGAAGCACTCCTCTAAAACTCATTCACAGGTCACACTGACTCTTCAGGTATATACATGAACACAAATAAATGGTTTTTCAGATATCAATGTGACATAAAATGTAGTAGAGAAAAATGCAATAAATGTCTGTAATATTTCTTCATGTTGTATTATTTTGCTTAGGTAACACACACAATATTCTTGTCCTCTCTCCACACAAGTTTCGTAATTCATAAAAAATATAATGCTGCATTGTGTTTTTTTTTTTTTTTTGGACATTCAAATACGCTTCATTTTTCTTTCACTCCATATACAATGGTGTAAGCCAGAGCTGCCCTGGGGCACAAGCGAGGCACCCAGTATGTGCCATCGGCCCCTATGATCACCACCAACCATTCACACACACAGCAGATTCATTCAAGTCATTGTGGGTGAAGTGTCTTGCCTAAAGACACAACACAGTGCGGCACTTTACAGCTGTGGTACCTGCTGTTCCCATAATGTCACAATGTTCAATATAGAAGCTCATGTGTCCAATGTCACTTTAGTAAAGTCACTTTATCCCATACACTCAGGCTGGTAACTGTACACATAACTATTTATTGCAATAGAATATACAACATTTTATACTTTGATTTTGTACTTAACTCTTGCTTCTTCATTATGCAAATCTTGGAGATCTTATATTTGCTTGGATGCTAAATCTGCAGATTCTTCTTTCTTCTTTTATATACTAAAAGTTTCAGAGATTTCATTTTATTCTCCTTTTAGTGTATAGATATTTTTCATTCATCAAATGCTTGCCCAGTAAATAAAAGATCTCTTTCTCTTAATCATGTCCTGACCGAGGCAAATCCAAAAGCAATATGGAAATGGTAGTCCATCCAGAATAATTGGATTCTATGTCACACAAATCAAATCAGCAGCAGAGAAAAGTGTGTTATCGCCTTTTTTCTAGCCCCTCTTACAAAACACAAAATATGTATTTGTATTCACAGGTAGATTGGCAGTTTGTGACGCCTTACAAATGAGTGTGTCTGTGTGCGTGTGTAATATGGTGTTTTCTTCACATTTGATCAAGGTCGAGGTAGGCTTAACGAAATACTGCTGCACACCTAATATTGGCAATGTCATTATAGCGTGGCCCACAGTTCTATTCACGCAACTGTGGTGATCCAATTGCTTTTCTATCAGATCTGTCCACCACCTGCATGCCATAATGAGTAGGTAGACTCAGTCCAGCTCCAGTGCATGGCAACCTATAGGCTTAATCTCCTTGCTCTGAAATTGAACCCTTGATCTACTACTACCCCACATGAGCTGCGTTGCTTTCTTGTCAATACAATTTCATCGGTACCTTCTGAGGTGTCCCCCGAGCAGGTGATTTCCTGGCTGGTGTTGTTGCAGTGGTCTTCTGCTTGAGGAAGTTTTACTGCGGGAGATTCTTGGCGTTCTTCCCCGGACAAGGTTCTGCAGTAGTGCTGTCGAACCCAGCATTTGGCACAGTCCTGAAAAGTACCCAAACATTAGCATCCTACGCTGAATGATGCATGTTCCAGCTAATTTCCGACAGAGAGGAAAGGGAGGCGAATTGTCTGGAGGTAGGGTTGAAATAGTTTCCTCTTATCAAAGCATGCCATGGTACACTCCCCAAGTTTGACAGTACACACATGTCTGTTTAGGTCTATACCAGAATACATACATTTGTCTATACTTAAAGCTGGGGTACCCAATTCCAAAACCACAAAAATCAAACCGTATATTACAATCCAGGAAAAAATAAATGTGGCTTCTGGTTTGGTTCCGTTGCTAGTTTTCACATGAATATAGTTTTTGTTCAGCAAATCATTTCCTAAATCTTGACTCCCAGGGATTTCTTAAAAAAATGCTTTCTATTAAGACAACAACAGGAACGAAGTTTTGAAAAAATAAAGTTAGGTCATTGATGAGGTCATTGTATATTGCTGTTGTTGCCAATACCAATACCAAACTTTGTCTATAATAATCAGTGGCTCGGAATATCTATAAGGCTAGTCTCAATGCTAGTTTATATGTTTATGCTTGCTTATTACCATTTAATCCATTGCAAGTAATCATTTAAAAATAAAGATGCCTTCGCTCAGTGCATCATGTTAACGAATGGATAATTTGTTATTACAAAGATACAGTATAAAACAATCGTATTTTAAGCCATTTTTATCCCTGTGACATAACAACCATAAATAATTGCTTTTTTCTTTACCATTAGTTAGTGATTCAAAGTTAATCGAACCTCTACAGTGTATATTGATATTGTATTAAAAAGAATATCTCCCACCTTTGCAAATAAAACACACAAGACCAATATTTATCTTCCTCCAAAATATCTGGGTACCACCGATCAATTGTTGAAAGATAAGTCCACAGGAGCAGGGATGGGCAATTATTTCTGGAAGCCACATTGGTATATAGCCCTTTTCCCTTTGGAGAATAGGGCGATATCCTCCAAAGTGAAGGATATCGTCCTTCACTGGGCACCGATGAAAAGACTTGTTACTAGGTCTGTTTTCATTTGGTTCCGTTTTTTGTTAATTTAGCAAAAAGCTACATAAAATTATTACTAATAACATTTTGGGTTCATTATTATGAGAACAAAATAAATGTATGACATGCCATGGTAGCAAATAATAAGTTACAAGCCTTCACTTGGTAATGACTCCTGATCCATTTTATTAAGCTAAAGACCAATATGAGGTGACCAAACTGGGAAGGTTCTTGAGCCGCACAGAAATGTGGAGCTAAAAATCATGCACGCTACTTTGGAGTAATTACCAAATTGGTCCTTTCTTTGTAGGAAGGACACTTTTCTCATAAACGGCTATTTTGGTCTTCTCAGCCCATCCTTGGTCCCACTCTTGGCCGCCTTCATAAGCTGCTGGACCTGGTTGGAAGAAAAGCAGACACCAGGAGAGGAGAGGGAGGTATTAGCGTGCGATCAAAGTGCTGTGCTGGTGCGGAGGCTAGATCACCTAAAAATGGTTACGAGCGGCGATGGATGGATACACGAGAAGCAGCTCAACAAGGCTCGTCTAGAATCTTACCATCTGCGATCTCCCCGTAGGCCGCGAACAGCCCCTAATCAGGGCGGCTACACGGGCATATCATGGGGTGATTATGGTAACAGCATGGGCTTCGTAACGTAATAATAGATCTATGAGGGAGATTTTTGCTGACCACGAATTCCACCCTGAGAAGCATAAGAGGCTCTTTAAAGGACTGCACAAGGAAAAGGGACACAGTGTAAAGTGCTTCGGTGGGGTGGTAATTCACTGTATACCACCTGTTTAATGTCAGAATGTGCAATATAAAACCACATGTGTCGTCTGTCACTTTGTCCCAGCCCTCATGCTGCTAACATGTACAGATGTAGCCATTTATATATTTCTGGCACTAGAATTGACAGCATTTTTACTGTCAATCATTTTTAACAGCTTCTTTATTATGTTAAAGTGAGATTTTAAACTTGCTTCTTTATTTTGCTGAAACCAGATAAATTACATGTGCTTCTTTATTATGCTAAAGTCAGAGATTTTAGAATTTCTTCTTTATTATGCTAAAGTCAGAGATTTTAGAATTTCTTCTTTATTATGCTAAAGTAAAATATTTTGGATTAGTTTTGTTATTATGCTAAAGATAAAGATTTTAGACTTTCTTCTTTATTACGCTGACAGTGAATCAGTTGGTAAAGCATCGGCCTCTGGGCCTGAAGGTTGTAGGTTCGAATCCACCACGAGACCTACTTCATGACTCTCACTTGTGTCCTTGGGCAAGACACTTAACCCCTCTTTGCCCAAAAGCCCCAGATGCAAGATTTAGGCTCCTGTGGATTCACCACCTGCAGAGGGATCAGTGAGCGGCTGGTACTAAGTGTACTGGGTGCTGCTCTGACTGCCACCCCCCCTACCCAGATTAAGGGGGAGAAAATGGATGGATGGATAAAGAAGTTATAGATTTTTTTTTTTTTTTTGTATAGAGGGACTGTTCACTTATCTGGTGCTGTGTGCTCCTCATTCCTACTGTCCTGTAACCGGCAAAGCAACACTGAGATTTCCCCCTACTATGGGACAAATAAAGGATCTCTTAACCCGCTTGTTTATGGAATTGTGTAGGCATGTGGGCATGTCACCATTTATTGGGCTGGTTATTCACTAATACAGAATTAAAGTAGTAGACTCCCTCACTAGTTAATTAAAGTCACAGCTGCAATCCAACATTTGTTGCTAGAAACGTCCTGCCTGAGACAATTATAGCGCCCAAGCACTAAAACCAAATGTGCTGAGGTTTATCTAGAAACAGTACAGACTTGCGTATGCATACTTACCTGCTTTCATTACAGTAAACGCGTGGTGCTCTTTTATTTGTTTTATTTTGATGAAATGTGAGAGATACTGTACATGCTCTCCGATTAGATTATGTATTGTGTACATATTTGTCCAGAGTATTTCTAATATTATTATTCAGTCATCAGCCATCGACTATAAGAACCATTAGTGGATAATGGTTACAGAATACAACACGGAATAGTCCTACAATAACAATGTGCTGAACAGAATGGATACAGAGGCATCACACTACCAACAACTATTAGTGTGACAGGCCAGTCCAGTTGCAGCTTGCCCTGGCTAGCAGGGACTGAGAGAGATATGCAGACTGCTTGAAACACAGACAGCACAATGAAAGCTGAAACGTTTATAGTGCAGGCTGTCAGTTGGAGTTAGCGAGCACACCACAAAGAAAAAGTTGGTTAGGTCCAGGTGGATACCTTCATGTCATAGCTGTGCTTGCCGGCTAGCCTCGTAGCCAGTTCGCGTTTGGTCCTGGCACATCGCTCTCTCAGGCGGAGAACATCGGGGGAGAGCTATGGTCATGGCCGGGTCACAGGGAAAGGGAAAGGCACAGGCAGCATTTTAGTCACGACAAGCATAGGGGAAAGCAGGGACAGGATGAAGAGAATAGAGATGAAGGGCAAAAACTCATGCAACATCAGGATTTAATCATGAGCACAGAAAGTAAAAGCTTCGGTCAAAGGGGATATGCTAGATGAGGCTAATGGCTAGTCATTTGTAACAGCACGACACAGGGGTGCAGGCGGCTTATAGGAAAACAAAACTATGTCACTGTTCTCCAATGAACAAATTAAGCAATGAACTGCAGTAAAGGCGCAACTTTAGAAACACTTGTTAAAAAATTAATTAGGCGTGACTGATTAAAAAGGGCGTTTTGTGATGAAAGCCGCACGCAGACAAACTGGCTCAGTATTTTAAAGCGTTGGCAATAATTGTTCACGCAGTCTAGTTGCACCGTTGTAATTACCAAAATACAAAATAGAGGAAATCTACATCTGTCACCAACACCCCCACTGTTAATCTAGTAACTTTAATAAAAATGGCTTTGGCTTTTTAACAGCCTGGTTGTGAATTTCACCAGACTTCAAGTGCTATGTAGCCTGAAGTTATAATCTGATTGTGATCAATTCGGCTCAAAACTTCGTCTTTCTATTGTTGTTTATAATGAAAATGTCTGCCCGGCCCCTGTGCATTTCTAGACAGTGGAGCGTGAAGGCAATGCAGCTCAATGTGAATGTGCTCACAGTGCCATCATGTGGAAGAGCACTCAGGAGAAAGCCTCTGCACAGCTACAGCAGACCTGGCAATAAAACAAGAATAAGAGCTTCCAAACCAGAGGAGCCATTTGTTTACTTTAATGCCACATGATTCCTCCACAATTGCTAGTCCTCGTTGTGCGAGAAAGTAAACTTAATATCGATAAAGCAATGTCCCGTGGCAATGTGTCCATACTGTAATACTACCTTGCTTCGTGTCGGCTGTTTGCTCTCGTTATCGGATTGTTCGTCGTAGCTTTCGAATTCGCTGGAGCTCCATCCATTGTCTGCAGCCGCCGCTCGGCCGGTGTTACTTTGAACGTCTTCATAGATCATATCTGCTCAGCAACAAACACACACACACGTACACACACACAGAAATGCACATCTATAATTTGGAGCAGAGCCATTCAAACAGAAAATAGTCTGAATAAACAAAGTGATCTAACCTTCGTCGGGAGAGAGGAGGTCCTCGTTTGGAACATCATCATAGATCACCTCTGTAGTCTCGCAAGCCGCTGCTGTCCACAGGCATCAAAGACAATTTTGCATTATGGTTTGTATTTAGAAAGAGGTGTGTGTTGACTTTTAATGCGCTCCTATTGATTCTCTGATCTCTGTTGGCCAATCCCAGTTTTGTAAAGCTCTGTAAAGATAATTACTGTTGTGATTAAGGGCTATAAAAATTGAATTGAATTGAATTGAACTTTCCTTTTTGATATGTTAGCATTGCCACGATTTAAGCTAAAAAGGAAGGTGTTTGAGCTGTAAATGCACATTTGAAACGCTTTCAAAAGTTGACTTGTATAATATAGCAAAGTACTGTAGACTAATTACAGGCAACGTGAGATTTATAAAGACTCTATTTATTATAATGTTGAAAATTATGGCTCACAGTTTGTAAAAACACCCAAAGTAAAATTAAGAGATCCTTTATTCGTCCCAGTGGCGAAATGTCAGTGTTTCATCACCGGTTACAGAACAGTAGGAATTGGTTTTGTTAAGTCCTCTGAGATGACTGCTGTTGAGATTTCGGGCTATACAAGAATAAATTGTATTGTATTGTATTGTTATAACACTGTTGAAATGATCTATGTAAAAATATGTGTTGTGCAGGTTCAAAATAAAAAAAATACAAAATAAAAACACTAGAATAAATATTTTGACAATGAACTGCGCCAAAATCATTGATCACAAAAAAAAGGCTTGGCATATGTCGGTCTTCATGTAATGAGTTTTTTGATTGATATTCTAATAGTTTCACCTGTATGGCTGAGTGTGCTGGTACCTTTTGGTGTTACATTTGAAGACCTTTTCTTCTCAGGGGCATCTGACATGTTGCTGTAATGGTTCTGTTCATGTGACAAGACACGATTGTATCCAGCTTGTTTGAGCTATTGACCTGTTCTATCCCCACGGTCGGCCGGATTTGTCATTAACTGCTTTGAGAGTGTTTCAGCCTAATTTAGCTCAGTGAGTTTTATTGATTTGGATTTAAACTGCGATTTGTCTGCAACACTTTCTACTAAGACCCCAATAGCCGCAATCACTGTTTTCAATTAATCTGATTGGAGATGTGTATTCTGCCAAGGATTATTTCAGTCTTAAAGTTAAAATAACCTTGGAAACAATCCAGCAGATGAACAAAGAGCAACGGTCTTTGCACAAAAGAGGATTAGCTATACAAACGTTTCCTTCAATCGTGTTCCCTTTCCTTCACTGCTACATTCAGAATGGATTCAGCCAGAGAAGAAAACAACTGGATGTGGGCTATAAGCTTGCTATCAGCATATCTGCAAAGTGACTGTGTCTCTTGGGGAAAACGTTTGTTATTTCAAATATAGTAAATCCAAACTTTCCTCCTCCCGTGTTTTTCTTTTCCACCTTTATCTAACTTTTTCAGAAGCAATAGAAGCACTCCTCTAAAACTCATTCACAGGTCACACTGACTCTTCAGGTATATACATGAACACAAATAAATGGTTTTTCAGATATCAATGTGACATAAAATGTAGTAGAGAAAAATGCAATAAATGTCTGTAATATTTCTTCATGTTGTATTATTTTGCTTAGGTAACACACACAATATTCTTGTCCTCTCTCCACACAAGTTTCGTAATTCATAAAAAATATAATGCTGCATTGTGTTTTTTTTTTTTTTTTGGACATTCAAATACGCTTCATTTTTCTTTCACTCCATATACAATGGTGTAGCCAGAGCTGCCCTGGGGCACAAGCGAGGCACCCAGTATGTGCCATCGGCCCCTATGATCACCACCAACCATTCACACACACAGCAGATTCATTCAAGTCATTGTGGGTGAAGTGTCTTGCCTAAAGACACAACACAGTGCGGCACTTTACAGCTGTGGTACCTGCTGTTCCCATAATGTCACAATGTTCAATATAGAAGCTCATGTGTCCAATGTCACTTTAGTAAAGTCACTTTATCCCATACACTCAGGCTGGTAACTGTACACATAACTATTTATTGCAATAGAATATACAACATTTTATACTTTGATTTTGTACTTAACTCTTGCTTCTTCATTATGCAAATCTTGGAGATCTTATATTTGCTTGGATGCTAAATCTGCAGATTCTTCTTTCTTCTTTTATATACTAAAGTTAGAGATTTCATTTTATTTCCTTTTAGTGTATAGATATTTTTCATTCATCAAATGCTCCTAAATAAAAGATCTCTTTCTCTTAATCATGTCTACCATCACACTACTAACTAGGCCCTGCACTGCTTAGCTTCAAAGGTCTGACGGGGTCTGGCATGCAGCTATGGCAACATATTCAGAACATAATATCAATCTTGCAAAATAAACCAGTGCACGTTCATGTGAATAGATTACAGACATAAAGGTGGCATGGTGGGTCTCCTTACATCTCTCATTGCCAAGCCACCTTCAAATAACAGCTGCATTGCTGACCGAGTCAAAATCCAAAAGCAATTTTCCTTCATGGAAATGGTAGTCTATTGATCCACATCCAGAATTAATTGGATTCATGTCATGTCTGTGCAGAAATCAAATCAGCAGCAGAGAAAATGTGTTATCGCCTGTTTTCTAGCCCCTCATTCACAAAACACTAAATTTGTTGTGTATTTGTATTCACAGGTAGATTGGCAGTTTGTGACGCCTTACAAATGAGTGTGTCTGTGTGCGTGTGTAATATGGTGTTTTCTTCACATTTGATCAAGGTCGAGGTAGGCTTAACGAAATACTGCTGCACACCTAATATTGGCAATGTCATTATAGCGTGGCCCACAGTTCTATTCACGCAACTGTGGTGATCCAATTGCTTTTCTATCAGATCTGTCCACCACCTGCATGCCATAATGAGTAGGTAGACTCAGTCCAGCTCCAGTGCATGGCAACCTATAGGCTTAATCTCCTTGCTCTGAAATTGAACCCTTGATCTACTACTACCCCACATGAGCTGCGTTGCTTTCTTGTCAATACAATTTCATCGGTACCTTCTGAGGTGTCCCCCGAGCAGGTGATTTCCTGGCTGGTGTTGTTGCAGTGGTCTTCTGCTTGAGGAAGTTTTACTGCGGGAGATTCTTGGCGTTCTTCCCCCGGACAAGGTTCTGCAGTAGTGCTGTCGAACCCAGCATTTGGCACAGTCCTGAAAAGTACCCAAACATTAGCATCCTACGCTGAATGATGCATGTTCCAGCTAATTTCCGACAGAGAGGAAAGGGAGGCGAATTGTCTGGAGGTAGGGTTGAAATAGTTTCCTCTTATCAAAGCATGCCATGGTACACTCCCCAAGTTTGACAGTACACACATGTCTGTTTAGGTCTATACCAGAATACATACATTTGTCTATACTTAAAGCTGGGGTACCCAATTCCAAAACCACAAAAATCAAACCGTATATTACAATCCAGGAAAAAATAAATGTGGCTTCTGGTTTGGTTCCGTTGCTAGTTTTCACATGAATATAGTTTTTGTTCAGCAAATCATTTCCTAAATCTTGACTCCCAGGGATTTCTTAAAAAAATGCTTTCTATTAAGACAACAACAGGAACGAAGTTTTGAAAAAATAAAGTTAGGTCATTGATGAGGTCATTGTATATTGCTGTTGTTGCGTAAATGTAATTAATTATATTTCTTGTGTTGTCTGCAGCAGAAGATAACTCTATAGTAGGAAGAATTAATTTTGAGATTTATCCATATTTTTTATATTTTAAATGACCTACAATGTAGTATGTGTTTCTTTTTTTAGTTAATTCACATGTGGTAAGGAGCCAGTGGGGTTTAAGAGTAGGCTGAGTCTGAACTGGGACAGAGGTAAGAAAGCAGACCTTTGGAAATGTTGGATTTTCTATTGTCTATGTCTAAATAATGTAAATATATTTTCTCACTGTTTTTGTTTTCTGTACAGCACTTCTTTTACATTGGGAAACGATTCAACCTAAAAACGTGAGAAATGAATTACAATGAATAAAATGAAACAAAAGCACATTTATTTAACTAGTTCCCACTACAGTCATTTTGTATTCTTGACACAGATACTGAAATTCAGAAATTGTGTAATTCATCATGCTAAAGTTGGATATTTTAGAGATATTATCCATTTATCTTATTAAATGTGTGCTCCTCATTCATACTGTCTGTAACTAAATGATCTCTTAATCTTAAATGTCTAACAAAACCACGACTGAAAACTGAAACTGTCTGGCTACAGCAAATTTTCCTTTAAAATAAACATACTATAACAAACATGCTAACGGCTTATCGCAGACACAGTGCATCCCATGGGAACAGCTTGTTGATAAAGCCATTGCGTGGAATGTGTTTGAGCTACTGGTAAAGAACTGTCCTCCCCCACAAGAAGGATAACATGACAGGATACGGTGCGTAGGAGAGCTCCCTTCCACGCTAATTAAATCTAGTCTCCTGTTAAAACTTGGTGCTACTCTCACTTTCAGCAGAGGCAGAAGAAAGAGCTCAAGAGGACAGTCTCCTCAAAGACAATCAAGGCACAGGCTCAGAGTGGGTAGTGGCTAAGAACCAGGTGCACGGATATCTGTATTCGGTGTCACACTGGAGATTTTCGGACAGGGAAATGACGAGCTAGTAGACATAAGAGGAAAAAGACACTATTTGAATGCCATTTGATGGAATAGGGAGTCAGAAAAGAGGCTTATTAATGTTTAGTATTGGTAGCTCGTCCCTTATTTTCACTACTCATAACTATTTTAATTTGTTTAGGGTATGTGTATGCCAAAATAAGTGATTTTTGTGTATTTATTTATTCAATAACCAAACCTAGAAGGCTTAGAAATAAGCACCCTTTTGTTAATGGTGGGGAAAAAAATATTCTGTTGAGTATTGCAATATTTTGTGCACACAATTAAAATGATACAGTCAAGAAAAGTATTGCAATAATTATTCAAATATTAATTTTGTTTTTTCACTGGGTTTACTGGTAATTTACATCTGAGGGGTATGTTCCTCTATGATGTTTGCTTTTTGTGACTCTAGTCTGTTGTATTTGAATAATGTCAGTGATATGCTCACCATATGAGAGCTCACCGTTCATGTGAGAGTCGTCTAGTCAGAGAATAATGATGTCTTGTCTGTAATACTGTCCTGTGTCCTGAATGTTTAAGGATAATGTTTTTGCACTTCAGTTATTGTGCAGACCATAATAAATGTGACTTTTGAGTTGAGCAGTTTTAATTTCCTCAATTTTTGTAATGCCTATTAATAATATGAGGGACATGAATCTCAGTTGCAGAGTTTAGTTGCAATACTTTCTGTATCGCAATATGTTAAGAATGACAATTATATTGAATTGTGGTCAAAAAAGAGCAATACAAAGTTCAAGGTGACTTCATTTGTAACCATGGGTAGATTCCTTTTGCAGCTAAAAGTATATAGACTTGACTCCAAAGTAAAAACCTAGGATAAGAAAGAAAGTGCAGCATGCCACTGTGCAAACTACAGCCTGTTTATTAAGGTAACTGCAGTGGGAACAAAACTGTTCTTGTAACGTTTTGTACAGCATCTTAGGACTAAAAACCTCCTCCCTGAGGGCAGGGGGTAAAGTGCAAATGCAGCGGGTGGGACTCATCCTTTAAGATACAGGCAGCGATCCTCTATACCTGCCTGCTGTACATACGCTGCACTGCCCTGTGTGCTACCAAGCAGACAGCAGGACCATTAATCTGGTCCAAAGATTTTTTCTGTTTCAAGGTAGACTGGCCAAACCATGAAGATAGAGAGAAAGATAAAATCGATTCAATAAAAGCATGATAAAACATAGTCAGGATGGATCAGTCAATATGAAACTGTGCCAGCTTCCTCAAACAGTGGATTCGCTGCTGACCCTTTTTACACACTTATAACCTTAAATGTTCAGTTTATTATCAATGATTGTCCCGAGGTATTTATACAATTGCACTTGTTCGATAGTCTGGCCCTTAATTAAGGTGCTTCGGTGCCTGTGTAGCTGTAGGTAGGATTTCTCACACCAGCCGACAAAGTCCTCAACAAGTGGACCGTGGCAGTTCTAATCATTTTTCAATAGGCTAACGATGACTGAGTTGTCAGCATATTTGATTTTCATTCTGTCGTCATATCTGCTTTGACACATGTTTGTATTCAGAATGTATAAATTGGATAAAGAGCGCATTCATGTGGAGATCCGGTAGAAAAACAATTTTCCTGTTGATTAAAAAGTCCTAGTTCCATCCCAATAAGCTTTTGCACCAACCAAACTGCTCCTGCAGCCTTTTTATCATAACTGTGGTTTTATTAAAAGCTAATGAGAAGTCAACAAATAAGAGCCAGCATGTGTCCCATTTAAATTCAGGTGTTTAAAAAGAAAGTTGAGCAGAGTGGCAGTAGCATCCTCTACTCCCCTCTGTGGCCTATACACAAACTGTAAAGGATTCAGAGAGTCTTGTCTTTGCTTTAGGAGCTCATTTCTTACAGGTTTTCATCATAATTGATGTAAGGGCCACTGGACAAAAGTCATTCAAGGTTTTGGTGCAGCTCGACTTGGGAACAGGGACAACTACAATATCCTTCCAAATTTCAGGTACCTACTGTAATTGTGAAGATGTATCGAATATAAAATGCAAAATAGGGCTTTCTTCAGGCACACAGGATTTGAGTCAGCAACCACATATCTTGTCAGGACTGTGGCTTTTTTTTTGCTTAATTCCAGAAAGGGTTTCTTTGACATCCTGCAACTCGTGCACTATCAACAAGAGCATTCTTCAGATCAAGAATTTCCCTACGAAAATGGAAAGAGTCAAAACGGCAGCAAAACTCTTTAAAAGCATTGGCCTGTCAGATATAAAGCCCTCTAAAAATTATTATTGTTTTGTTTAATTTTGTATTACTTTTTGCTTGGCAATTTTGGAGACCAGCACTGATTTTCATGCTTGTCCAGGCTAAGTTTGTTAGCTGCCATCTGATTTTCCAATTTTGATTTGTAAGCACATTTGGTTTAATTTCTTCTTGTAACCCAAGGCCTATTATTGGAGTATATTATCATGTCCCTGCAAAAATCCATATAAGAGCAGGTTACATCAGCCAAGGTGTCCAGGTCATCGTTACATGAGTAAAGACATCCCAGTCGGTACAATCAAAGCATTCCTGCAGTGAAAGTACAGTATTCTAAGTCCTGACTTTTACGTACCTGGTCACAGTTTTTTCTCTCTTAAGAACGGTCTCATAAGCGGGCACTAACTGCACACAACTATGATCTGAGGAGCCCAGCGGACAGATTGGATCCATAGTACAAGTCCAGTGTTTTCTTCTGCCTGGTTGGGCAGGAGACATACTTGTATGAAGTTCTTAAGTGTAGTCATCAAGGTCACGTGATTAAAATCCCCAAGAATAAAGTTCAGTGCTTCCGGTGAGATTGCTTGCAGCTTCTGTACAACATCAAAGATAGTGCTGGTGGCAGCTTCAGCATCTGCCTTGGGATGAATATACACCACCATCATAAAGAGTTGAGGAAACTCTTGGAGGAGGTAGAAAGGGTGCAACAAAACAGAAAGAAGCTCCACATTGCACGTAAAAATCTGTTTTCTTATGGTGACAGCTTTGCAGTATTGCTGATAACCATAAACACATATTCCTCCTCCTTGCTGCTTTCCAGTTTCAGCGTCTCGGTCCGAGCGCAGTGGTACTCCAAAACCATCCATATACAGGTCCTGAACCGGGTCATTCTCAGTAAACCACGTTTCCGAAAAAGCCAACACACAAAAGTTCATAACATCCTACTGAAGAGGGATACAAATATGAAGTTTGTAAAGTTTATTTTGAGAGTCCAGCAATTTCCCTTGATGACTGAAGGTAGGGGAGTGTGGTTTCCCCTGCTTCCTACTTTTTCTGTTCCTGTACATTTTGCCCGTATTCCTTATAAAGTTTCGAATTGCCAGATGAGGTCTGGCACAGCTGACATGGAACTCAGTTTCAGTTCAAGGAGCATTTTCCTTGTGCATTGAAGTCTTGCAAAAGAAGACGCTGCAGCTTAGGGCTGGGCGATATGGCTGAAAACTATATCACGATATAAGTCATTCATATCGGTCGATAACGATATATATTGAGTTTTTTTTTTTTACCTAAATAAATATATTTGTTGTGTGGGCTAACCAACCTTAGCAGCCTTGTTTACAGTCACGGGGCGATGAGGCTGGAGAAATATGTTCACACTGTGTCCATGGTTGTTAGTCCTGGTTTAATCCTGGTTTTTTATTCCTGGTTTAGCTCCTGGTTTAGCTGTTTGAGGGTCTTGTGTCCCCGTGACCGCTCCGTGCGGCTCTCTGTGCCGCACATGCTTCCCTAGGAAAAAGTTAATCTCTTGCTTTCGCCGAATACATCGTGTCTGTCCACTGCCTCTGCCGCCGCACATGTTATTCCGCGCACGTACGTGCATAACCATTGACACGGCATTGAAACACGAGCTATAGATCCATGGACGCTACGCATGCTGCGGTTGTTGTTGTTTTTGCATTTCCCACAAAGTTTTGCGGTTCCTGCTCGGCTGTTATTGGTCGAGAAGCCTCCGCCTACATCCCCCACAATGCCATGCGCTTATGAGTCGGCTTTACTTCCGGTGTTTTCTTCCTGTTTTTCCTGACGGAGTTAAGTTAAACTATCAAACATTCTATCGACCCCATCCTCTATTGATATCGAACACATGTCTATCGCGATATATATCGTTATCGTTTTATCGCCCAGCCCTACTGCAGCTCCATTGAAAGTATTTGCCAGGAGACGAAGGAGAAGGCATGCCAGCACAATAAAGCCGTCACATCTGATCGCGTTGATAAACGCACCAGTCCGTCAAATGCCCCAGTCAACTACAATAACTAACACAGGTAACTCAAACGTTCATAAAGTTCATAAAACACATTCAACAAAGACACCAAGCTCTCATCCACTGCCAGTCGCAGCTTGTGCGTGCATCTGGAATACTATCAAATTGTCGTTTTATGTCAAACTCCCACCCGTACCTTTTGTATCACATTATTGTATAACTCTCAATCAGGCACACTTTTGATCAATATTGAGATTTTATAAGCTAAAGGCTGGGTACCTCATTTTGCATGCATGTGAAAACTATTGACGGAACAAAACTGTTTTGCAAGCAAGGTGAGATGAATTGTATTGTACACTTCATTTTCCTTTGTAGTTTGAAGGTTGGGTACCCCAGCTTTGACATGTTGGATATATGTATGTTTCTTGGAAGTCATCAGTATACCAGATTCACAGAACTCAACTCTATATAAACATTTTCATATAGAGATATTGTTTTGATGGAGTCAATGTCTGTCATTGCTTAATAGTATCATATTGTAAATTTATTTTTGTATAGCCCTAAATCAGAAGTTATCTCGAAGGACTTTACAAAACTGTCAATTCATCAACACAGATCAGTGAATCCAACAGTTCGAACACAAGAAATGCAATGATAAAAAAAAAAAACAATAGAGCCATTGATTCATAAGGGGCAGATGACCAATGTCCATGAATGCCACTATGCAGCATTTGGTGCTCCCTTGTGCTCTGAAAATCATCAAACCTTCATCCCATTAAGATTTCCTCTCATTTGTTACCCGTTATAACAGGAGCCATGCAGTTCAGTCTGAGGAAGCTGCAAATGACTTCAGCATCAAACATCTGTGACGTGAGCTCATTAATCACCATCTCACAAACAGAAAAGACTCCAACTCACATGGAAACAAAACAAAGAAGGATCTGTCGCTGCCTCTAACAAATCAGTCTCAAGTCTATAAAATTGCAGTAATATGAAAAGGGTGGAAGATGAGAAAAGAAATATAAAATAGCCTGTCTGATTGTATGCACTCACATCAGGCAGGAGTGATTTGAGTGGTGGATAGGAATCGATTGGGGCGTAACTTTGCCCAGGCCTTAACAACGTATCTGTTCCTATAAACCCTAGTGATACGTACAGCTCAAGGAGAGGAGGAGGAAACATTTTTCAATGCAAATGACATAGCCCCGGGGCAGAACACAGCCAAAAGTGGAAGCTGGCTGAATGCAAATCTCACACATCCATCTGTTACTATTCCCCTCAGCTCCAGCGCTAGGGCAGAGCTGGATGCCACAGAGTTACCTGTTTGCCCCCTGGTGTCTCCTGAGTGCAGCACTTCTTTATAACTGCACCTGCTATGTGCTGACCATATTGATGCCCAAACAAGCAGCCAGTCCCCATAGATAAATGGAGCACATACTGTAGCAGGAGCCACTGTTGAGTCCGGACAAGGGTAACTCTAATTAGTTAGCGCACCGTATGTATATTTGGACCATTGCTTTAACTACAATTGTAGATGAATTGTTTGTTTTTGCTTTCATTTCTGCTTCCACGGCACACAGGGGTGATGGGTGGGTGAAGGGGTCGACAAAAAAATGTGCCGCAAAAAAAATGAAATGTGCTCTCTTAGCCGTGTTAGACAAGTTTCTTTGGAAAGTCAAAAGTGTAAAGTTCAGCAGGAAACCAAACAAGTGAAAAGTTGAAACTAAATAAAACCAGGAGACCAATAAAGCTGGAAATTCTTTGAGGTGAGCGCTGGCGTGTGACCATGAGGTAACCCCAGGTTGGGTTGATACAATGTGATTCTTTCTATTGATTAACCACTTGTTTTATTTAATTTGATAAAAACAGACATTTATAAGATATATAATATATAAGATATCAAATATACGAGACATATTGCAATATATATATACACACCATACCAAGAACTGCTAGAATATTTCAGAACCATTGCCAAAGGGTCAACTCTGGATCTCTCATTAAAACACCAGTATGTAAGTCAAACCTGGAGGTGAAATGCTTCCTTAAGGACCAATGGTTCAATGTGTTTATTATATTATCTTTGGGCAAGATGGTGACGCAGTGGTTAGTGCTAGTGCTTCACAGCAAGAAGCAAGAAGGTCATGGGTTCAATTTCAGACCTTGCTGTGTGGTGTATGCATGTTTTCCTCGTGCCTGAGTGGTTTCTGGTGTTCCGGTTTTCCCTACCACTAAAAAAATGTACAATAGGTCCGGCATGCCTCCTGTATGGCGGCCCAGGTCCCTTCACTGTATGGAGTAAGAGACAAATGCCCACAACAATTGTAAAGCTCTTTGTGTCTATAGTCTGTGAATATGAATAAATATTACTTAATTACTTACTTACTAACTTAGATTTCTTGTGTTTGAACTGTTTGATTCTCTAACCTGTGTTGACAAAAACAACAGTTTTGTAAAGCCTTCTCAGATAAATACTGCTGCTTGAATTGAATAGCTGTTGCAGGATTTCAGTTTCATATTGTCACTCAAAATTACGCATCAGCGGGCCAGTCTTTGAAATATACCTCGTTCGAGATTTGTGAGACCAAGTTAAGTGGCAGGTAAAACCTTTAGAAGATGCCAACAAACTTTCAAGCAAATGACCAACACGTCAAACATCTACAGTATTGCTCTGCCATTGGTAGGGCTGAGAAAAGCCCATAGCAAATTTAAATTAGTGATACCATTTTTGAAATGCTGACAGATGAGTGGGATGTGCTGACAGTCTTAACACCTTGATGGTAGAAAAGTGCTATTGATAGCTCTTCTTTAAAAGGCACACTATTGACTGAAGCTAAAGGAAGTGTGTACTCGGCAGAAAAAGCCCAGCGTGAGAGATTGCTCAGACCTTGGAGGTGGCACACATTATGAGGCGCACACCTTCATGGAATACACACAAACACACACACACACACACACACACACGCATCTGCCCTGCACACACACAAAAAGCCCTGTTTCTCTACACAGGAACTCCCAGAGGAATACGCAGCCTAAAGTCAAACATTGGTTATTTGAGCGCACTTCCTCAAAGCCAGGTGTGGGCTTCTCCGTAATCATCTCTACTTCATCACGGCGCACGCCTCACACACAGCAAGCCGCAAACAGACTCTAACAAGATGCCAAGCAAAGTGGAATAAATATGAATGTTTTTGATTTCACACGCAACACAAAAACATCTCTGCAAAGCGCTCCAGCACCTGGCTCATCAAGTGCTCAGTGCAGATGTGAGATTAGTTTAGATCTAAACTAAAAAGTGAACTCTTTCACTGTTAATAGATTTGGACTACATCTAGTACAGGGATAAGTTTTTTAGTTAGTACAGGGATGGGCAATTATTTTCTTCAGGGGGCCACATTAATTTCAGTGATAATTTCTTAGTTATTTTAGCAAAAGGCTAAAAAAAATATTTTAGCTTTAATTATTTAACAAACAAAGATCTCTGAGTAAGGACTGCTGATTAACTGAAATAAGCAACAGACTGGCTGTATAGAAATGTGAATCGGGCCAGATGTGACTCCAGGGCCGCACTTTGCCCAGGTCTAGTCTAGACCTAGGTTTTATGAGACAGAAAACAAGTCTAATGCTTAAATAACAAGTAATTGGCAAATCAAAATTTCAAATATACCAGGAGTGAAGCCATTTCTGTCAGAACTGTTGTGTTTGGTTTGTAACTTCCACTTGTCATTCGAGGTGTGACATGCCATCTGGCAAATGTGGCACATCATCAGAGTGTGTGCTATCGGTGTGCTGCTTTTGGAGGAGTGTAGCATGACATTACCTCAGACATAATGACAAAACACTGGCATAACACTGATGGATACTATGTAGGGATTGGTTCTACATCAACATTACTGTGGAGGAGGAATTAGAAGGCAACTTACCAGCTGGGTGACTCACTAACTGGAACATCTGTCAAAATGAGGCAAAACAGTGGTCATTAGACAAGGCTTTTCAACTCCAAAAAGACACACAACTTTATTTATAAGAGAAGTTTCAAAAGCTGTCTGCAAATAGATTTTGTACACAATTTGCATTTGCTGTGTGTAATCAAGGAACAACATTAATGACTTTTAAGGATTGTTTGGTTGGCAATTATTCTTTCGATGAATCGATTGATTGTTCAGATCCCGAAAGGTCAGTAAATATGTGAATTATTTTTAAATATTTTACCAAAACAAAGCTCAAAGGTTTCTCCTGGAGAACATCTTCATAGAGATGACTGATTGCACATGTGGTTATTTTAAGAAATATTTTGTAAACACATTTCAATCTGCAGTCATAGAATTATCGGAGTCATAAAACCACCCTGTTTAAGTCCATCTTTATTAAGTCTATGGGCGGTACGACTATCCACTCCACGGAGTGGATAGCACTCTTGCGTCTCCGCAAGATGGTTCTGGGTTCGAATCCCGGTCGGAACAGGGAGTTTGTATGTTCTCCCCGTGTCTTTGTAGGTTTCCTCCAGGTAATCCAGTTTCCCCTACCACTAAAAACATGTGCAATAGTTCTGAGTGAATGAGTGTGTGTTTGTGAGTACGAATGCGGGACAACGGATGCAAATTAGCCCATGGCTACAATCCGCAGAAATGTGTTCATTAACGTGTACTGTCCTAACCAAATAAACAATAAATAAAATAAATAAATATAGAGATTATATACTCTTTTGCTGTAAGATGCTCATTCCTACTGTTCTGTAACTGATGAAGCAACAATGAAATTTCCCAATTGTCTCTCGGATCTCTTAATCTATAAAGTAAGGTTAAACAATTTGTCAATTACTACATTAGTTGAACAATGAAAAATAATTAGATTATCATTTAATTGAAATAGATTAATTGATTAACTTGTAACAACCTTACATATTTTCAATCTGTGTGAGAGTGAAATTAACAAACTTGCTATTTGCCAAGTAAGAGCATAAACAATTCATGAATATGAAAATGTGGGGCAAAAGTAGCCTTAAAACATACAAAGTAATGAACGAAAACATAAACTAGTGTCATATAATTGGATTTTTGTGATGCGTTGACATCAATCGCAAATAGCTGCTTTTCTACTGCAAACAGCAAAGAGGGAAAATAAATTACTTCACAGATCGGGAGGTCAGGTAAAG
Organism: Knipowitschia caucasica; assembly: GCA_964034765.1. NCBI lineage: Eukaryota > Metazoa > Chordata > Actinopteri > Gobiiformes > Gobiidae > Knipowitschia > Knipowitschia caucasica. The sequence continues at coordinate 32,159,955 of OZ035828.1, read as the reverse complement.
AGACTTTGCTTACTTGCTATATTAGAAATTTTCCCCTATGTGGGACAAATAAAGTATCTCTTATTACTACATATTCCATTCATCAGTTAATTCTGTTCTAATAATTCACTAGTCACTTTACCTGCTGCTATTATTACTCTTGTTTATTCAGGTCATATTCTCTGCTGATAAACTACAATATAACATAGCTCCAGAGTTTTATCTCAACCATTGTGCTACCCTCAGGTCAAGTCATCAAAATTCAGCTAAAAAAAAATATATTTAAATATTTTTCTAATCACTGTGGCAGGTCCATTTGACCTGAGGATAGCACCTGAGTTCAATAATAGATCTTGTTTGATGTGTGCAACCTGAGAGCTCTTATTTCCTCCTTTTTCTCTTCTGTAATGTGAGCAACAGTGACATTGAAATTCCCCCACTGTAGGACAAATAAAGGCTTATCTTATCTTATCACTTATAACTTGCTGATAAAACACAACAAACAGCAAAAAATCTCATCGTCCAAAAGGCAAAGTCATTGTTGGAGCGGAGTGTACAGCAGCATTTATAAAGCTGCTCTATTGGGAGGACAAGGAAAGGGCTGTTTAACAAAACGCCATGATCGATTTTCTCAGAGAGCCTCTATATAAACTAATGTCATCTGGTGAGGGAGGGACCCAATTCCCTGCTCTGTTACTGAGCTGCCCTCACTTACATAACAAACTCCACTACATGCTATTATCAACCCCCAGGATCCCCACTCACATCCCCACAGCCCACTTAACGGATTAACACATTCAGACTTGTTGGGAAAAGCCATTTAATTAAGCTCTAATCACTTCACTTTGTCCAATGTTGGGCCCTATAGCTTTAACTTGGTCAGCCTGTTGAACAAAATTAGCTTGGTGAATCATACATCACGGCTAAATATACACCACGCATCTCGATGGTGAGGAAGTGCATTGATAAACGTGTCCTTCTTATGAGGGCGCCGATTAGGTCTTGTTAAATAGAAGATGAAAAGCAACCAATCCTATTAAAAAGTCAATATTTACTATCATCAATCTAAAAAACCCCAGTGGAGTTCATCAATTAAAATGACATGTTAAAATGTAAATGTAAATAAAATGTCATTGCTTCAAGTTAAGAAGATTCTGTATCTAGGCTAAGCAAGTTTTTTTTGTATAGCACAATTCATACACACAGAAAGAAAAGAGTGAGATTGAATGAATGGTGTTGTTTGGGGGTTTGATGTGCCAGTGTGTTCGGAGTCTTGCTTCCGCCATCACCGTGTGGAGAGAATAAAACAATCTGAACTCTGACATTGTAAAGCGCATTGAGTGACCTTGGTCTGTGAAATGCGCTATATAAAGAAACATTACTTACTTACTGACACACTTAAAATCATAAATTATCACGGAACAATAAGAAGGTGAAGCTGAAACCCCTTAGTTGTATGCACAACCCGGATATATTTTGAGTTATAGTGGAAAAGTGGCTTCCAAAGAGTTTTTAAGTGGGGTGGAGGGGAGTCAAAAAAAAGATGGTAACTGCCTAAAGATTCTAGTGTTAATTTGGTTAGTTAATTTCTCTACAGTAGGTCCCATTTCGTTTTGTCGTCTTCACTCACGCTTTTCATGAATCACGCAGCTGCGTGAAACATATTACATCTTATCGCCACAAGGTGGCAGGTTAAGTCCGCTTTAGCTCTGCCAGCGACTTAAACGCTCAGGTATAAGTCTGCGTGCAAACATTATGAGCCTAGGGATACTATGTTGGCCAAATGGTTAGCATTGCAGGTTAGGACCTGGGGAATCTGGGTTCGATTCTTGTCTGAGGCAATTTTGGTTGCACACCTTTTGGTTGGTTTATCAGCTTGTTATCTTCTTTCCTTGTCAAAAGGATTTGTTGCTCACTTCGGGCCTATCAAAACGCGGTTTAAAGTCAAAGGATTGACTCTGTAAAACACTGTACTAACTTACTGCACTGTATTGTAAGTACTGTAACAATTGTATTTTACTTTATTACTTATTTTTACTTCTTATTTTTTAATAAAAACACTTCTTCTCCAAAGTTCCTTTCTGACTTCTTCTACAGTATGGGATAGCCAGCAGCAAGTGCGTTATTGAACGTGAAACATTGGAACAAAACAAACACGAGTGTACACTGTATTCTGAATACTTTTACTTTGATTAGCAATATATAGGCTGTGTATAATTACAAAAATGTAAACTACACATGTTACATATAGCTACCATTAATTAGGAATTCTAAAATGCACAGGAGTAGCAGATCATATGGCAAACATTTGCATTAACTTGCATATAAGGCATTTTAAGCGTCCCGCACATACGCACAGCTCATTCACTCAGCCGTTTATCCTATTAGATCCAGGGTTTTTTTCGGCGCCTGTGTGGCGTAGCAGGATTGTCCAAGACTTTCGCTTGGACGATCGGGGTTCGAGCCCCAGCCAATCCTCAAATTTTATTAGCGGGGGGAGTATATGAATCAGATTACTCCGTTACTGAATAAAGTTGCATTTTTTTCCTGCAGTTTGGTTGGTGCAGATTGTGAAGTTTACAACAGTTTACTACAGTCTAGCAACTATTTTAAATGTGTTGGCCTAATTACTAAGTTTTTTTTTTTAAGACGTGCTCGGTTCATGTGGGAGTTAAGAGGTTAAAAGCAGAAGATTTTCCGACAATGTTCCTAACCCTGCAAAGATAAAAAGCCAGTACAAAAGTGGAATAATTTTATCTTCATAACTTGGTGCTGATTGTGGAGTTGTATCAAAAGTCTTTAACTTGTACTCGAACCCAGGTCCTCCTGCGCCAAAGACTTGAGCTTTATGACAGGGTGTCATAAAGCTCAAGGTGGCACTGCTCACAAGTGCCACCTGGTGGTTGTTTGGGTCATTGCAGCATCACTGGGGGAAAAAAAAATAAAAGACGCGTGTTTCACACGTGAGTCTCGTGCTATTTACGCGTTTAAGGACCTACTGTAATTCCATTCAAGCCACACCCAACCAAACTTGGGCTGGCTGATATGGCCAAACAATGATCTTTAACAGCAGTCACGGACATGGTGCTCAGAAATGTAAAACTATGTACAACAAATTCTGGTGTCAGAATAGAGCCATGGATTATTAACACTATCCGTGACTTGAAGCACAAATGCAGATGCGCCAAACGCTAAGGAAATCTCACAGGCTTCACAACCGTCGCCTGAATTTTAAAGTTCTGTTTGAATTATAACTTTGCCGTTGATGAAGCAGAGGCAGCGAAATTTAGAGAGCTCAATTCTACAATCAAACAAAACCCCTAAGTTGTGTTTGACAACAAACATTCTAGTATCACATTGATCTCATCTCCTATTCTGTCTCCCGAAGAGAGTGAAAAAAGTCACTGTTGTGAGGGCCAACATTAGTGCAATCATTTCACCAATTGACTCCATATGCAAATCTATTCTTGAGATTTTTTACTTTATCCTTGCACAATCTTAATGAGCGTATCAGACACTTGATGACTTCATCTGGCCCTAATGATATTTTGCCGACTTGCTTCTTGACAAACATGTCAAAAATAATCCTAAAAATTAAGCCTGCACCTTTCTACCATTTGCCAATAGGACAAGAAACATGATCTTGTTTTAAAAATATACAAGAATTGTCTCCTTTGAATGGGAAAATAAAGCAACAGTTCATGAAAAAAGAATAAATGGCTTTGTCCCAATAGCAAATCTTGTTTCAAAACAGTCAAAATGTACTAAAAATTAAGATAAAAATCACTGGATTACAGAAATTATTGCCTCATATTTTATCATTTTATGCAGTGACGTTATGGCAGTCAATTAAACCTGCTTTACTCCATATTATTAATTTGTTCCTTGTCTCTGGATATTTTCTCTCACATTAAAAACATGCAATCATTCATCCCTTACTCAAAATGCACTCTGTATCCCCACACCCCCGTCAACAACAGGCTAAATTCAAAACTATATTTTTATTGCTAAAATAATAGAGAAGTTAGTTTCCAGCCAAAAAATCCCTGTTCTCAGCAGCTCTGCAAGATATGTTGATACATTTCAGTCTGGCCCACGAAACTCCACAGGAACTGCTCTGCTCTATTTAAATACTAGACAAGGGTCAATGTGCTTACATGTTATACTTTGCTTTAATCAAGCAATGGCTGAGTGGTTAACACTCTCTCCACAGAAGTGACCACTCATAAGAATACAGCAATCCAAGGTCATGGATTGCTGTACACTGGTCGGAACAGAGCCTTTCTGGGTGGCGTTTTGGAGTAGGTTTCCTTTGGGTGGAAGTTATAGTTTTGCTTTGAATTAACACAAAAATGTTAATAAAATCAATCAATTATTAATTCTGGTCTAAGAAACACTTTTTGTGTACATTTGGAAAGACAATTTATTTTCTCCATATATAGGCCGCATTTGAATATAAGTCGCAGATAGACAACTGTTTTAACTGCTTAACATGATCTAAGGATGAGGTGCCTATACCTGTGTCAGTACTCAATCACCTTCATCTGTTTTGACAATGTTCTATAGCTACAAAAACTTGATGGAGTCAAAATAGTCCATAAACTCTGCTCTGTCAACTCTATCACAATACAATAAAAATACACATAACAGCTGCAGGGTTAAAAAAAAAAAAAAAACAGAAGAAACTAGCAACTTACAGTCTGGAAAATTTGGTAGGTGGCTTAAAGGTATAGGAGGATTTTCTAAAGGTGAATCATCAGGACTATTCATCCGTCTAATTGTCAATCATTCTGGCGATGCATGCTCTTCAAATAAGACCAGAGAGTTTTGTTCAAAAAGTGGAGGGGGCGGTTCTTTCCTAAAATTTGAGAAAATCATCCTATATTCCTTCATAAATGAATACATTCCATGATTCTGGCACTCAAAATCTTGAAATCCACAGTCATTCAAAGACTCACTACTCACTCATTACAGACTCAATTGTTCAGGCTTGCTTTTCTAGGACTTTTGGATTTATTTTAAATGAATCCATAATGAAACAAAGATTAGGAATACATTTAGACAGTTCTTTTGTGTCTTTTTAATATTGCTCTCAATAATGTTTTCTTTCCTGTAGCTCTGCAACTGACATAGAATTCTTCAACAGGAACGTAACCCATTACCTTTTGTGGTCAGTGTTGAATGTGACCTCCAGACAGTACAGCTTCCTCGCTCTCAGCATCCAAAATGTTGTAGGGGAAAAATTAATAAATAAAATAAACCATACCACTGCCGTATGGCCTAAAACAAGTACAAATATTGGACCGCAAGCCATTTATGGTTTGTAGCCTCGTGTTCAAAAGCTGGATAGGTTTTTTGTCTAGAGAAAAGGAAGTGAAAAGTAATGACACATGCATTTAAAATAAAAAGTTAATTATGCAAGTTCCTGTGTTAAAAGGAACTGAGGAAGACACTGATTGCTTTGATTTAGAGCATGTACCTGATATTTCAAAGTAGTTAAACAAAAAACCTAAATATGAAAGATAAAAGAACCTGCTACAGTGGGGAAGCTTCCATGTGGAGCTGGAGATATTGTTTAATTTTTCTCTCACTTTATCATTTTTTTTTTTTCTAAAAGAGTTTTTAAACAAACGATATGTATAACAAAAAAGATCCAATATATGGCTCTTATTCATAAAAATAAATAAAAATAAAAATAAAAACTGAGGTATCTATTTGTAACATTTTGCTCGAAAACATAACCCATGTATTTCACCAATTGAGTGTGAACAGTTAAAAAGAAAAATAATTTTTGTTCCTGAATTTAAGTCAGCATTAGTCATGATCCATAAATGAAGCAAAAAATATTCTGGCTTTTTTATCCTTAGTTTTATTTTGTATATGGATAACTGGTATTTTATTGTTTTATTTGTTTGTTTTGTTTTTTACTTTACATATTATAATGTGTTACTTATTCTATTGTTATACATATACAGCTGGCAAACCTGTATGTGTTACTTTGCTTTCATCTCTGTCAAGCACTTTGGAAGCTTGTGTTATAAAATGTGCCATATAAATAAAGTGGATTGGATTGGAATGGATTGGATATTGTGAGCTACTTCACGATACCGTGTGCCTCTCCTTAATATTGAAATAAATATCATCAATAGCAACATATCATACGATTCTGATACCCCTAGTTGCTGCACACTTTACAGAACAGTAGGAAAACAGCACTCAAACAAGATAAACAAAAAAACAAAAGAAGATGCAGCTGATATTCTAAAGAGAACACGTCATATGTCTGTTATCTGATTATCAAGCAGTCAAAGCTACAGTAACTACTCCTATGAAGGCAACTCTCACCATCTCTTTCAGATTTTAAAATGACTTCTGGATAGGAGTTCAAACGTCTCTTTGAGGAAACCAGCACTAAACGACAACTTTTGAAAGTTGTTCCGCTATGGATCACTCCTCGACAAATTAGTAATTTGGAAGTCTTGCATCTCGTTTTTTAGAATTTGAAAGATGTAAAAAGCATTTTAAACTCATTGTTGTAAATAATTGGGGTGATAGGAATGAGCGATCAAGTCTAGAATTAATATATTCTGTTCAATATTTTGAGAAAAGTAAACATTAGACACTGTCCCTCGAGTGAAACTTCAATTGTATTTCATTTTATAGGAATGCATATGACCGTCTCATACCATTGTTTATTATTCAAAAATAATATGAAGCAGTCCCTCCCTTTGGCATAGCCACCACCAGCATCTGGAAGAGAATATGATAGACCCTTACAGTGTCAAGGTGAGGTTCCGCAGGTCTTTCCTTCCTGCTGCTCTCAGACTGTACGATGAGAACCGCAATGCCTGGTTATCTTATCTGTAAATAGTAAATACTGCAATCTACTTATTACCCTGCCAGATATGTATATAATTTACACTTTGGTTATAAACTATAAACGTATATATTGAATTAGGGCTGGGCGATATAAAGGGTATAAGCGGTATGAGATAAAAATTTGGCCAACGATAGAGATTTTTGTTATACCGGCATATTGCGATAGGTCATTATGTCATCAAATTGCAACATGCTTGGCCTGCTGGGACCGGCAACAACCACGAGGAGTGTGGCTGCTGGATTCGTCCCAGAAACCGGATTCGTCCAGAAGTTTAGTTTGTACATGTCAAAAAGTGTAAATAAACATGTGAACAGTTTGTGTTGTTATATACAGATTACATTATTGATTTGTGCTCATATTTATAAAAGGTTTATTACAAGAAATCGCAGAAAAAAAGCTATGCGAAAAAAATACTTTTAGTAGCCGTGGAGCTAGCGTCCAGATGCGTTCAGGCACACGGAAATGAGGCAAACACATGCCTCATTTCATGCCCAACACAATTCTTGATTAGATTCACTGTTCTTTACTTGTTTAACTAATAAATAAAGGTTTTCAACGAGACTTGAATATGTATGAATCTACGATAACGGGATAAATTATTACAATTATTGCAACAATGGAACTTACAAATGGGTGGTTTTATGGCGCCCTCTCTAGGTCACACACTAAATGTCAAGGAAATGCTAAAATTATCAAATAAATAAACATTATCCAGCTCTAAAATTGAAATTTAAAAAAAGTAACAATCTTAACTATTTTATGGAAGAACATGCTAGACCTATATTGAAATTCACACACCAAATTATACCGCAATATATACCGTTTACGGGAATATGAATTTTAGGCCTACCCCTATATTGAATGACCTTGGTCTGTGAAATGCACTACATAAATAAAGATTACTTACTATATTACTACGCCCTGTGTGCTCTTACTACTGTCCTGTATGTATTTACAACATTGGGACAGTCGTAAGAGCACTCACAAGGAGGAATGCATGAGGTTTCCTTATCTTATTAGACCAATGGTGAAGGGCTTCAGTTGTATTGATTTATTTACATCCAATCAGGAAGCTGTGGGGGCGTCTAACGTTAGATCTTCTCTCCATCTTCAAAATATGAAAAGTAACTGACCTTCCCATTAGGTTATAAAGTAGTTACCTGAGACTGGAATGGTTGCTACATCTTTGTCTGGCGCCCCCTCCTGTCCAGCAGGTGGAACAGCGTCGCAAACCTCTTGGATGTAATTTTCCGAAGGCGCTTGAGAATTGCAAATTGACGTCACATCAATTTTTGCGGCGGTCACAGAGAGTTCAATGTCTTTTGCGTTTCCTCTGCTCTCCTCTGGTTGGTTATCCTCCTCAGAGCTGTCCTCAAACACGAACTCTTCACCCTGCTCTTCATCCTCCTCCTCCTCTTCTCCCGCATCTTCTTCCTTCTGGAGCTGCTCAGACATCACAGTCGACATGATCACTGCAAGAGGGATAAAACCAGGTTACAAGATAGGTCTTTCTTATATACGTCAGATACATCCCACAGAATGACAAGATGATTGAATGGCACTGTCATAGGAACACATTTTGCGCTGGGAAACTTAAGGGAGAGAAAAAAATATCACTCCTGGTTATTATATAAATCATATTTCAATAAAGCTTCAGCCTTCTTTCCATTAGCCCGACTTGGCCCAACTCAGCTCTACTCTACCCTGATCGGGAGCATTTCCACCGGCCCTGTTTAACCGTTTCAAGGGACTTGTATTTGGCCGTGGTTCTATCCAGGCCAAGCTGGTACTAAAGTGATTTAACTGACAGCGATTGGCCAGACTGCAGCTGTAAGGTATGGTTACCAAGGAATCTTAGAGATGGGTTTTCACAGTGTTGATGATCCAGTGCACTCGACATCCAACAACATGTATGGACTTTATTAGTATTTATTGACATTGGTCATCTGCCCCTTATGGACCAATGGCTTCATGTGTGTTTTTGTTGTTACATTTCTTGTGTGTGAACAATTTGATTCTCTGATCTGTGTTAGCAAACTAAACTGTATTGTATAGTCCTCACATATTACTGTTGTGATTTAGAGCAATACAAAATTAACAATGAGGGCAGGCCCTCCTGTGAACCCACCATCCAGTCAACTCACTAAGAGGGAAGGAGCCTGAGCTCATGGGGAAGGTTGAGAGAAACCTCCACACATAGTTTGGGCTCTGGAACCCAACTCCTTGAGAGGGATTGGACACTCCACTTTCTGGCGTTTTGCGCGGGGAGAGGCGGCAAGCGGGTGTGGCCATACTCATAGCCCCCCATCTCAGCCGCCACGTGTTCTACCCATGTGAATGAGAGGGTCGCATCCCTCCGCCTCCGGGTGGGGGACAAGTCTCTCACTGTTGTGACGGCCAACGAGCCTAACAGCAGTGCAGAGTACCCGGCCTAGTTGGAGTCGTTTGGGGGGAATTAGATATTGCACCGACAGGGGACTCCATTATGCTCCTGGGGGACTTCAACGCACATGTGGGAAATGCCAGTGACACTTGGAGAGGGGTGATCGAGAAGAACGGCGCCCTGATCTGAACCTGAGCAGTGTTCGGACTTCTGTGCTAGTCACAGTTTGTCCATCACGAACACCATGTTCGAGCACAAGGGTGTCTACCTGTGCACGTGGTACCAGGACACCCTAGGCCGGAAGTCGATGATTGACTTTGTTGTCATGTTCTGACCTTTCTGCCTCGAAGAGATTCTGGCAAACTGTCTGGTGCTTCTGGAGGGGTAAGCAGTTCTTTGCCAACACCGTGTACAGTACAATACAATACAATACAATTTATTCTTGTATAGCGCTAAATCACAACAGAAGTCATCTCAGAGGACTTAACAAAACCATTGAATCACCAACACAGATCAGAGAATCAACAGTTAAAACACAAAAAGAATATAGAACACATGTTGAAAAATGTCCATACATGTTGTAGAATGTTAAAGTGTCCTGGATCATCACCACAGTGCTGGTGGAGAGTTGCTTACATCGACAGGGGATATTGTTGGGCAGTGGAAGGAATACCTCGAGATTCTCCTCAATCCCCCCGTCACATCCTCCGTTCCGGAGGCAGGGGCTGAGGATGTTGTGGCGAATACATTCTCTTCTTGGAAGAAGTCACAAAGGTGGTTGGCAGCCCCCTTGGTGGCAAGGCTCCGGGAGTGGATAAGATCCGTCCTGACTATCTAAAGTCTATGGATGTTGTAGGACTGTCTTGGCTGATGTTTCTGCAGCATTGTGTGGGGCTATCAGGAGCAGTGCCAATGGAGTGGCAGACCGGGGTAGTGGTCCCTCTCTACAAGAAGGGGGACCGGAGGGTGTGTTCAAATTATGGTGGGATCACACTCCTCAGCCTCCCTGGTTAGATCTACTCCAATGTACTGGAGAGGAGACTTTGACCGATGGTTGAATCTCGGATTCGGAAGGAGCAGTGTGTTTTTACTCCCGGCAACGGAACACAGAACCAGCTCAATACGCCTCATCGGATACTCAAGGGTTCATGGGAGTTAGCCCAACCTGTCTACATTTGTGGATTTGGAAAATTAGTTGGCCCATGAGTACCGTCCAGTCCCTGTACGACTGGAGTCAAATCAGCCAGCGGCCGGAGAGGGATCGTTTTGGAGACCACAGTATTTCATCTCTGCTGTTTGCAGACAATGTAGTCCTGTTGGCAACAACAAACCGGGACAACAAATCGGTGCAAAGAACGCAGGGATGCGGTTGCTGTGGTAAAGAGGACATGTCACGCTGTGATTTGTCGCTCCTTAGCCAAAGAGAAGCATTTCCTATGGGGATAACCCTTCTGTTCTGACCCTTGCTGTCACAGTCTCGTGCTATTACATTAACACTTCAGACATTCAAGAATAAGACTTTATTTTTCGCCAGAACAGACAAACATACAATTGTATCCTGCCTGGCTCCAGTCGCTCTGATCGTACGCTACACTTTTTATTTTCTCGTTCTATTTTATTCATTCATTCAAAACATAACTCTGACAACGAGGTAGTCGCTGAAGTTAGTATTAGTGCCACCAGCTGGACCGAGCGTTGTACTTCAGTGCATTTGGTCTGGCACGTTTGAAAGATGTGGCCGCGGGCCGTCTTCACACCCCTGTGGCGACAATCCGGGTCACACAGCCTAGTTCGTTTGTAAAAACCTTTGTGACTGTGCCCTATGTCTCCCAGCTGGCCTGGGGTCGGCAATGGATGATGAGGAGGAAAATGGATGGATGGATGAATTTAATTGAATTTAATTGAACATTGCAATGTTCATTCAATTGCAATAAATCTTGCAGCGCCATAGCAAAACAAACGATGCAACTTTCCTTTGTAAATGTAGCAGCATGCCCCAGCATTTTTGGATTATATTCGAGTTCACTTTATAATGCATTACAAGCCTTTGCTGAAATGAGACGGTGCCACATTGCAACAACACAGGGAATCGTTAATTAAATGTCTCTAACAGTAGAAGACAACAAACCTACTGCTGCTGTTTAAAACCATTTAACTGCTGCGTTTGATGTGATGACACAACTCTGCCTGACATGCTCTTTAGCATCAGGTCGAAACACGCACACCACACAGAAGAAACGTGTGGCGTACAGCAGTGCACAACAAAGGCAGACAGGTCCTGTTAGCTGTCATGTTAACAGTAGAACTCCTAAAGAAGTACATTTGACTACTTTTAGTTTTGGAAAACGAATTACTAAGCTGTGCATTATTGGGCTTCATAACTTTGTGACTTTTTCTGTTCCTTTACGCAGTATATGTATACGTCATTATTTTTGAGTAACTATCTTTTACTTTTTAAATTTTGTTCTACCACCAAAAAACAAAAACTAGTTACCATAACCACACTATGTTAGCATTAGTCTTTTCTTCTGTATTTCAGTTGAAATTACTAGTTTTTGCCCTTGTTAAAAGTGAGTAAAGGAAACAACCTGAATGAATAAATCTAGTGGAAATCTAAACATTTTTATGGGGGGAATTTATCAGAATTCCATTTGTCTGAATGGGAACAGTTAGAATGACATCTCTGAGAGTTCTAGTGTTAAACAAAAAAATGTACAATACAATTAAAAACATGTAAGCTGACATGCTAAAGGTGCCATGTTTATTATCTATAACATGATAATATTGTATAACCTTCGTTCAAATCCAGGTTGAAACCGTCCTGTTTTAATTCTTTAAGCTTTTGTGTTGCGTATTGCTATACTTTACATTCACTTAAATTGATGTGTTGTCTATTCCAGATGCCTACTGTTATTGTTTTACATTTGAATGTAATTTATAATTTATAATTTACTTGTTTTATTCCTTATTTTTTTTCTTAACAATCCACAATTATTGACATTATTGACGTATATTAATTCCTCTGATTTGTCTTTTTTTGTATTGTATGTATGCATGTATTACTTTTGACCGGTACGTACACAGATACCTCCAGTGTGTTAATCCCATGTCATCAGCTTGTAGGCTTTGGAAACATCTGTGAACTAAAGCACTGGTCACTGTGGTCAGCCTACAGCAGCAGCAGGAACAACAGAGGCTCTTTGTGATCAGCCTGAGAGCCTGGTTCAGTTTGAGAAAGCGTTGTTTCAATACGTGTACAGTAGAGATTAGCTCACAGCACTTCTGGACCCTGGCATGAGAATGACTAAAGTTGCAAAGTGGTGGTAAATTTCAAGTAAATTTAAGGAATGTTTCTGGGTAAATAAAGACCATATGAAGGGTTTGCATCTATTCAAAATAAAATGTTAATACCATTTCATATTAAAAAAAGAACTACTAAAGGTTTCAAAATCAATTTTGTCTGTTTTTTTTGTTCGATCACCCCAAATCGAGAAAACACCATAGCAACAGCCTTAAAAAAAAAAAAAACAGCGGGAACCCATGTCAACTGGAAGCAGATGACCTTGTCCTTCATACTGACAACGCTTGTTTACATTACATTAAATATTCAAAATGGCAAGAAGATGTGTTGCAACATATGCGCAATGGCTTTATGGCCAAATGAGAAGAAAAAAGGAGGCTTTGGACGGCAGAAAGTGAGGAACAGGGGGAAGAGGAAGAGGACTACACATACAGTGCCTTGCGAAAGTATTCGGCCCCCTTGAACCTTTCAAAATTTTGCCACATTTCAGGCTTCAAACATAAAGAAATAAAATTTAAAAAAAAAATGTCATGAATCAACAACAAGGGACACAATCATGAAGTGGAACGAAATTTATTGGATAATTCAAACTTTTTTAACAAATAAAAAACTGAAAAGTGGGGCGTGCAATATTATTCGGCCCCTTTACTTTCAGTGCAGCAAACTCACTCCAGAAGTTCAGTGAGGATCTTTGAATGATCCAATGTTGTTCTAAATGACTGATGATGATAAATAGAATGCACCTGTGTGTAATCAAGTCTCTGTATATATGCACCTGCTCTTTGATAGTCTCAGGGTTCTGTTTAAAGCGCAGAGAGAACCATGAAGACAAAGGAACACACCAGGCAGGTCCGAGATACTGTTGTGGAGAAGTTTAAAGCCGGATTTGGATACAAAAAGATTTCCCAAGCTTTAAACATCTCAAGGAGCACTGTGCAAGCAATTATATTGAAATGGAAGGAGTATCAGACCACTGCAAATCTACCAAGACCCGGCCGTCCCTCCAAACTTTCATCTCAAACAAGCATAAGACTGATCAGAGATGCAGCCAAGAGGCCCATGATCACTCTGGATGAACTGCAGATAACTACAGCTGAGGTGGGAGAGTCTGTCCATAGGACAACAATCAGTCGTGCACTGCACAAATCTGGCCTTTATGGAAGAGTGGCAAGAAGAAAGCCATTTCTCAAAGATATCCATAAAAAGTCTCGTTTAAAGTTTGCCACAAGCCACCTGGGAGACACACCAAACATGTGGAAGAAGGTGCTCTGGTCAGATGAAACCAAAATCGAACTTTTTGGCCACAATGCAAAACGATATGTTTGGCATAAGAGCAACACAGCTCATCACCCTGAACACACCATCCCCACTGTCAAACATGGTGGTGGCAGCATCATGGTTTGGGCATGCTTTTCTTCAGCAGGGACAGGGAAGATGGCTAAAATTGATGGGAAGATGGATAGAGCCAAATACAGGACCATTCTGGAAGAAAACCTGTTGGAGTCTGCAAAAGACCTGAGACTGGGACGGAGATTTATCTTCCGACAGGACAATGATCCAAAACATAAAGCCAAATCTACAATGGAATGGTTCACAAATAGACGTATCCAGGTGTTAGAATGGCCAAGTCAAAGTCCAGACCTGAATCCAATCAAGAATCTGTGGAAAGAGCTGAAGACTGCTGTTCACAAACGCTCTCCATCCAACCTCACTGAGCTCGAGATGTTTTGCAAGGAAGAATGGGCAAGAATTCCAGTCTCTCGATGTGCAAAACTGATAGAGACATACCCCAAGCGACTTGCAGCTGTAATTGCAGCAAAAGGTGGCGCTACAAAGTATTAGCGCAAGGGGGCCAAATAATAATGCACGCCCCACTTTTCAGTTTTTTATTTGTTAAAAAAGTTAAAATTTATCCAATAAATTTTGTTCCACTTCACGATTGTGTCCCACTTGTTGTTGATTCTTGACAAAGAAAATATATTTTATATCTTTATGTTTGAAGCCTGAAATGTGGCGAAATGTTGAAAGGTTCAAGGGGGCCGAATACTTTCGCAAGGCACTGTATGTTGAGAAAGAAGGGAGGGTGGACTAACACAAAACTCTGTTCATAACTTCTGCCAACAAGAACGTATCAAACGACTTTTTCTTATTTCTTTTATAGTCTCCTGTATTGATATTGTTTTATGTTGCAATGAATCTACTATATAACTGTATAAGAGGTGTCTCGGAACAAAGCAAGATTTACCTATACATATCCCAAAAATGTTCTAAATCCTGATCATTACCACCAGCCCCCTGTATATTTTCAGAATAACAACCACCAGACATGACTTGAGAAACAATGACATTGATTGCAATGTCTCACTTCCTTGCTTGAGGCTTCCAAATAAAGATTATTAATACAATGTTGGGTTTGATGTTAGATCCCGGAAAGCTTTCTTTAAAAACAAAACAAAAAATAAAATATATCATTTTACACCAGAGACATTCATGATGAAACTGGATTTTGCCTCTAAACGGGTCAGACCTCCCCAGTGAACATGTGAGGCACTTAATCCAATTCATTAGAATGAGCATGGTGACACTTTTAAAAGGTATCTTGTACATTTTAAATCAAACTGCAGAAGCACACATTTGGAAAATGCTATCACCCCTCTCCTTGTTTAGTTAGAGTATTTGATTTCTACACAGGCTCAAATGCAGACGCACGAGTGTACACCATGTGATGCTTCTTGTAAAGTTTTGCTTTTGCTTCACGTAGAGAAACCAAAACAATTAAACACAACGTGAGATCAATAAAGACAATCTTACTTATTTTTAAGTCCAGCAGATGCAAAAGATGAACACTTTACACAAACCCAATGATAACTAGGATTAATATGATCAGGTTTCTGTAAATATTAGTGTTATTCAAATACACACGTTTGTTACATTCTTAGAAGTAGCTTACACTCAAATATATTTTCAGAAAATAATGATGCTGCAGCTTGTCTTGTCTCAGCAGTATCCTGCGTATGTGTTTACATGTTGAATGAATCAGACTAGAACGCAATCACAGAGCACCAACAGGATTTTCACACCTCTGTCTCTGTGCCCAGGTTAATACCTGTTGCTCCAGAGATTCATTTGGACTATGCAAGTTATCCAGTTTCCTCCCCCTTTGTACAAGCACTGTATTTGGGGAAAAAGATCAAGAAGAAAACAGAAGTCCCATGAGGGAAAATCAAGTGAATCATAGACTGGAGATCAATCCAACTCCTACACACCCAGTTCTTGACCTACATTATGCTCAGAGACGCTATACGAGCCCACTATTCTTTTTGGAGATTCTGAGGTTCTATCCATCTGCCTGAGCAGACATATAAACCCTGTTCTTTCGTTATGTAATTGTCTGACCATTTAAATGTACAGTATATGTGTCATGGGTTGAAATAAAAAAGGAACCCAAAATGCAAGACTGAAAAATAGGGATTGAGACAGCCTTTATTTTGTCCCACAACAGGGAAATGTCAGTGTTGTATCACCAGAACGGTAGGAATGAGGAGCACACAGCACAAGATAAATGAACAATAACTATATAACAATAACTAAAATAGAGCAGAGAATTACATCTTAAACGTCAGCATAATAAAGACTAAAAGTTTAAACATTCGAAATAATCCTTCCCCCATTTTTACGCTGGGTCAAAATGTTTTGCCTGGTGGTTGGCTACATCACAATGAAAGAGAGGATTTTGAGAAGAATAAACATTTAAAAATTAACCTGCATATTCTGCATTATATTGGTTTTATGGAGAACAATGTCCACTTGACACAAGTTTTTTCATTGGTAAGCAAAATATTTACAAGAAGGGTTAACTTATAGGATCAGTGTCACAGAGTCAATATAGTATAAGTACGTATTGAAGTACTGAAGAATTGGAGTATTGAAGTAATGTATTGGACCATATGTCAAAAATATGGTTGGAATTAAGTCAGGTATAGAGAAATATTCTGAAATTGAAGTAATGAGGAGCAAACCGCACAAAAAAATGAACACAGCACAGGATAAGACAAATGAACACTGCTCTACACTACACTACACCCTAGCTTTAGCATAAAATGGAAGCAGTCTATAATCTATATTAAGAAGCAAGAATTAAGTACAAAATCTCTTACTTTAGCAAAATAAAGAAGCAAGTATACATTCATAATCTTCAGAAATATATAGTTGTAAACATCAGTACATGTTAGCAGCATGAGCGTCTGGAAGACAGTGAGTGACATATGTGGTTCTATATTGCACATTCAGACATTTTTCATTTTTATTTCACTTTTTCAGTGAACATATGTACATTTTCCTGTTTTATTGAAGCTCAATAAAAGCTTAAATGCAATGCGGCAATATCCACAAGATCAAAGCTGTATACGTCACCAGCTTTACATGAACATGTGTAGCAGCTTTGACAGCAAACTGCCACTTTCAAATCATAGCAGTTCACCCAGAGTTTCTAAGTAAGTAATCTATTTTTCTAAAGCGTATTTTTTTTACAGACCAAGGTCACCCAAGGTTACAATGTTCAGAGTACAGAAGCGAAAGAAGCGAGACACCGAACAGACTGGCACATCAAAGCCCTAACCAACACCATCCATTCATCCACTCATTACATTCAGACCTATTGTGTACGTGTTTTATTGTGGTAGGATAAACTGGAGCACCCAGAGGAAACCTCTGCAGACACGGTCAATGCGGTCAGAAAAACCAGCATCCATTGAACATGCCCAGGTCTTGTCTCAAAACTCGAATGTCTTTTCTGTTGCTGCCCCCAAACTGTGGAATATCTACCTCTGTACATCAGTAGAACTCCTTCATTGGAGGTTTTTCAATCGAGTATAAAGATTGGACACCTTGGCTTCTAATTAGGGCTGCACAATATTGGAAATTAGAGCGATATTCGATATGAGTGTTTAGTATTTCGATAACAATATTATTGGGATATCTTTTTCTTTCACCTAAAATTGCAATCTGCATTGAAACGCAAGAGAGAAATAACAAAACATGAGCACAACATGAATGACATTCAAATGCACATTTTTGTTTGTTTGTTTGTTGTTCTTGTTGAATATTCATGTGTCTGTCTGTTTTGCTGTCTTTAATAAAGAAAATAAAGAAAACCAATTATATATATTTAACATACATACATATGTTTGTGAGTGTGTTCACAGTAAAGTGACAATTGAAGTATCTGGACTTTAAATGGTTATAACTTAAAAACTAAAATTACTTTCATAGATTGGAAAAAAAGATTTAAAACACAGACAGATTGAAGAGATAGTGTGGAAAAAATCAAAAGGAAAGATTGACACAAAAATGTTTAGCAACATTTTAAACGACCAAATTAGCCTCTGATTGGACCATTCTACTGTGACGCCAGTTACATAGAAAATAAAATGTCCTCAGTCTGAAAAAGCAGAAGATGAAATCCCACAAGATTTACATGGTTAGCACAACAGAAGGGAATCACTTGATATAAAAAGGAATCGTAAAAAAATAAAAAATAATTAATTGATTAATAAAAAATCAGTGTGTCAAAAATTAAACTTGAGAAGAAAAAAAAATCTGGTATGTTTTCACATTTAATTGCTTGACAATATGAAAGTATCACTTTGCATCTACTTTGTGTAAAAAAAAAGAATCTCTGAATCAAATGTGGACATCTGAAAATACCTATCAAACTTCCACAAAGCCCATTCCGTCAAATCATCACGTCTGTTACATAAAATAAACAGGGCCGCTATAGGAAACTTGTCTAATGTATAAAACAGCTATGTTCTAGCAACTTCTAATGAACAGAGGAGGTGCTTGGAAACATGAAAAACATAAAATATCTTCTGATTATTAAAATCTAATTTTTGCCCTTTTGTCACACTTTTGTGCCCTTTAGTGTGAACAAGCCCACATTTTGTTTACATATTTATCTATTTTATATTTTTTATTGCGCATATTTTCTATATATATCGCACACACCAATATCGCGATAATGTTTTTTTTTTTTATCGTGCAGCCCTACTTCTAACACCAACTGAGTTTTACTTTTTACATGTATTTGTGTGTATACACTTTGGGCAGCTGGTGTTGTTGTAAATGTGCTGGACAAATGATTATCAACATTTCCCCACTGTGGGATGAATAAAGGAACTCTTATCTTATCTTATCTTATAAAGCTGATATTGACAGTGACATTGACTGAGAAATGAGTTCCAGGTCCTCAGCCCCTGTTCTAACAAATGGCTATGTTGTAAATTTCTCCTGTGTGAGATCAATAAAGTCTATTTTATCTTATCTTACACTCAATTATCACAACTTTCCATCCATCCATCCATCCATTTTCTTCCCCTTAACCCATTTCTGGGTTGGGGGTGGCAGTCAGAGCTACACCCAGTAAACAGAGCACCTCACTGATCCTCCTACAGGTGGCAAAGTGGGGTTAAGTGTCTTGCCCAAGGACACAACAACAGCAGACATCAGTGGGAGTCATGAAGTCTCGTGGTGGGCTCAAACCCACGACCTTCAGGCCCAAAGATCTACCAACTGAGCCACTGCTGATTAACGGAAATCACAATCTTGATAAACGTTAATTATTTCTTTAAAAAGAACACTCAATATTAAAACTATTCAAAGCATTTTAATTACTTTTCTGTATTATTAAACGCATAATAAAATAAGGGATGGTAATAATTCCAATGAATACCATAGAATTGATTAAATACTGTATTAACATTCTTCATTTATGCTTTCTACTTTCTATTTCCCTTTCTCTTTATCCTCCAGAGATAAAAGCTCATCATCAAAAGCAAAAATATCCTCAGCAACTCATTTCATCTGTGCAGGCTACAAAGATATTAAACAACAAAGAATTCAGGAATTTTTCAATTTTTTCCCGTGAGACCGAGAATATTTCAGATTAAAAAGATCTTGTATTCGTCCCACAGTGGAGAAATTTCAGTTACAGAAACAGTACAAATCAGAATCAGAACTAATTTTATTTCTGTTTAAGTAACAGGAAGTCACAAACTAGGAATTGTCTTTCGCTGAAGGTGCGACAAAGAGTAAAAATAGGTAAAGGCAAATTAAAAATCATTGAGTCACACTCACAAACCCACACTCCTTCAACCCTCACCTATGTACATGTTTTTAGTGGTAGGGCTAAACAGGAGCACCCGGAGGAAACCCACGCAGACTTGGGGGGGATCATGCAAACAGAAAGGTCCTGTGACCTTTCTGTTGGTAAAGGACAGAAAGTCCTTTGACTGTTGGTAAAATACTAACAGGGCACACCACATTTGCTTCTCTGTCCAAATTTAGTTTTAAGCGGACATTTGTCTTTTTACAAAATTGGCAGTTTTGGTGCATAATTTTCACTTCCTTTTTTGTTTAGTTTTTTTTTTTTTTACACACATTGAAACTTTCATAAGTGTAATGTAGTGTAATCAATGAATAATCATATAAATTTGACTATTTTTTTTACCAGAAGGGAAACTACTTGAATACAAAAGCTCAAAAGCTGTTAAAATGTCACAGTGAAATAACGACAAATATATATATTTTTTGTAATTGAATAATCGTTAACGGCTCTATACAGACTCTGACCCATGTAGGTCCTGTGAAATGGGATTATGAAACACAGAGAAGGAATTAAGTAAGAAATTAAGAAACTGGAATGTGTAAATGTCTTGTTTTTTTATTATTTAAAAAAAGAAACATATTTGGAAATCCTTAAGTGGCTTTGCTTTATCAAAATAATTGTTAGCTGATGCCCTGAAGAGAAATAGCAAAAATATAAAAAACAAATGATGATCAAATACAACAATATAATAGTGTCTATGACGTGAAAATCTAGAAACGTTTTTTTTAGAACAGACCTCCAGTTTCCTCCAGTAAGAGATTTTATTGTATGTTTGTGTATTTTATGTCTGTATTTTTGTTGTCTGTTTTGTGTGATATGGACTCTTTAAGTATCTGAATTAAAGATTACATAAATAAAGAAATATATCATTAATTCTTGCTTTCTCATTATGTTGGAGATTTCAGATTTGCTTCCTTGAGCTAGAGATGTTATACTTGTTTCTATATTACCGGTGTGCTAAGGTTAGGGACTTTATTGTATTTTATTTTATTATAGTTTAGAGTTATTGTTAATGTCCCTTGTGCTGTTTGCTCCTCATCCCTACCGTTCTGTAACTGGTGATGCAACACTGAAATGTTCCCACTGTGGGATGAATATAGGATCTCATATTCTTAATCTTATTCATCCATCCATTCCAACTGTCTGAGCAGTTGTAGCACAAGAGAAGTCAACCATTCACTAAAATATGTCATAAACAATTCTTCTTCTGGCACTCCGAACACACGCCTTCAGCAACCCCCAAGAGATATTCCTATGAAGAGACATCAATGTGACTTAGCCAATTTACCATCCCGACGCTGTATCGGCACTGCACTATATCAGACTGTCAAAAGCCAACGCCGAGTGGGAGGATGTTCACAGGCGGTTGTAGATTTCATGGATGAATTCAACATATTAACAATTCCCACAGCGATATTTTTATGCACACAACATTTCTCGCTCTATGCATCGTATATTGTGGCTAATGAATAATTTAAAATCCACTTACTCCATGCTAAAGGCTACATGGAATATCAAATTACATAGCAAACAAGGCCGCAAAATTATGATGAAAGCGTATTTGAGCACTTCTTTAGGTATACTTAATTAATAATTAATAATTTCTCCATTATTCAATTTGGAGGTGGTTTGGCCATGGTGTGCCTGAGGCTGCACAGTCAATGTTACAGACAGCAGTGATACAGTGTCACAAGGGCAGAAAGGACACCTACCATCAGCCAATCACAACATAATAGAAATACAGTGCGACATATCGAGTCTTGTGGCTCATAGAATAGACTTTAAAGCAGTTCTGTTTGTGTTCAAGTCGCTCCATGGCCTCACACCAAAGTACATCTGACTCTGAGACATGCCTTATCAATCAACTCAGACTTTGTTCTTCATTTTCTCCCTTAGATTTGACTTTTTTCAAATGAATACAGTGGTTTTCATTTTAAACCATACTAAAGCACTACTTTTGGCAGTGATTTGCTGTTCATACAATAACCCAGTTAATTCATGCAAAATCAATCATTTCATTTTAAAAGGTTATCTCCAAATACTGCCTTTGTTCCCTAATTAGCAGGGGAATTGTGAGTTTCTGCAGTGACTGCAGTGATTGCAGGATGAACAGTCACAGTGGCTGTCCATTTCTCCCCTTGAGAACAGACAAACATTGGATCTACCATAATAAAAGCTTTGCATTATATTATAACTATTGTCCATAAAGTCTGAGATAATTTGGGGATGTATGGAAGATGCACACTTCATTTATTTAGATGTGGTGGAAGAACAAAAAAGATTATTTGAGCTATTAAAAAAAAAGATCCTGGATCCAGACATCCAGAATTTATTTTTACCAGGATTGCTACAAGGGGTGGGCGAAAAGTGATTTTGAATATGCTTTGTCGCATTATCGTCAATCAAAAACTTTTTTTTACCAATACATATTACAATTGGAGCAGGCAAGATACCCATTCGTCAAATGCGTGCCTACAAGCCAATCACTGCTTTAATTGTACATTTCAGTAAATATTGAGCAAGCCTTTTTGGATGTGTTCGTCCCGTGTTACTTAAATTTGATATTGAATGTTAAAATGTTTGTGCATGTTTTGCAAAGATGTGTGAAGCACTTTACAAATAAAAAGCTGCTATTTTGATCTACCCTGTCTCAATCTAAAGATGCCCTGACAAGCAAAACATTGCAGATCATTTTGTGTAAAAAAATATTAATTCTGAAGATATCGTGACAATATCTTTATTGGGAGTTGGGAAAAAAATATTGAGATATTTATATTTGCCTATATTGGCGACCCTTAATTGATACTTCTACTTTTAACTGAAGAAAACGTTTTTTTCTATTTAAATATTTGGAAAAAGAAAAAATCTCTTGCTCACTAAGCTGAGTGCGTGGTGTTCTCTCGCAAAGTCAAATGTGCAATATTAATTACATTGTTTAACATACACAAAGGATAGAAAATGTCAATTACATGATTAATCAGAGACTAAAATCATCAAAACATAATTCAGCCTTACTGTTTCTATAATACAGTCTGAAATCTGATGACAAGTTGGACATTCATTTAATTAAATGAAAAACACATGACAACAATAAACCACTTGCTTTTATTGGTTGTAAAAGCAAGGGATGCCTCCTTAGTGGTTTATGGTGCATACTACAGTTCAGTTATAAAGGAATATAGTGGCAATACAGTTTCAGGTTATTGAAGACGACAAAAGGAGAGCACATGGGCAGGGTTAAAAAATTTAAAAGTGTGATGTAAATTTGACTGAGAACTAATATGAAGACTGCCTTTGTGTCAATTATCTGGACATCCCCAAAGGAATGTCCTTTGTGTAATACTGCACGCAAGTAAACATTGGGGAGGCGTGTCATTGCTATCAAATGACTAATTGTTCACAAAGCCTTGAATGTGAGCTTCACTATTGTACAAGCCCAAGTTTTCACCAGTCTACAAGTAGTAGAGAGAGAGAGCGCCCTTTGATAGTGAGGTCTTTGTGGCAGCTCCGGGCAATGCGTGCATGGATTGTTGAGGCTGGTCAAAGTGCTGGACTGTGACTAAGGAGAAAAAACTCTGTTACAGTGGCTCCATGGAGTTTCTTCTAGAACTCAAGGGACGGGACGGCTCTGGGACATCCGGCAAGTGCAGCTGAAACAGTGCCCCAACTCAGAATGCAAATGAGCCGGTCAGAGGTCTCACAGCCCCCCTCTCTCCTCCCAAACTCCCCCTCTCTCCTCCCAAACACCCCCTCTCTCCTCCCAAACTCCCCCTCTCTCCTCCCAAACTCCCCTTTCTCTTTAGGACACAGTGTAGAAGTAGCATGAAATCCATCCAGGGAGGGGCTATTGTACTCTGGGAAGAAACCGTCATACTGTGTAGTTGGGTTAGGCCAGTCTTAATAGCCTGAGGCAGGAGAAGGCTGTTTCTGAAAAGCAGCCAAGCATCAAGCCCCGGGTTCAGTCATCACTGACCCCCTGATAATTCACTCATCCTATGGCTCCTGTCTGCCCACAGATGCTAACACAACAGGCCCTGTGCTCTGTAGCTCTCTGGCTTTGCTGGCTCTCCGAGGCAGGCTCAGGTTTAATCGTCCGTGATGGTGTGAACCCTGCCAAGGCCAACAAGAGTAGATTTGCCCGCCTCATCCCTTCATCTCTCCTTCCCTTGGCTAAAAAGTTGCAGCGCTTGTAAACGGATAATAACCTGGGAGGACCCCCCAAACCGGTTTCACAAACATCCCTCTTTTATATCTCATGCTGTCAGTGCAACATGCTAACCGCTCTGACAGACGTGAGGCAGGTCCAGAACATACACGAGTGGAATATAGGTTACAGGAGCTAAGTAAGTGCGTCTCACCTCCCTGTCCTCGGGCTATTCACGCAGAAGCTTCAGGAACTGCCTTTAATCCTCCATGAACTCCTCGGTTTGGTCACTGCCCGGGCTGCTGCCTACTCATCTTCATAGTTTCCAGTGAGGGCTGCATCAGTGGCCGAGACTGAATTCTCGTGTGTGTTTACTTTCCCACAAGTTCTCTCTTGTGCTCAGTGCAAGCTCAGAGCTCACTAGCGGCCCGGGATCGTGAGGTGACGCCTGCTCCCTCTTCTTTCTCTGCGGCTGTGTTCCTCTGTCCTACTCGCCCCAGTGCCCCTCTCTTGTGGGGGTCCTTCCCTCAGACTTGGCCCGCTCTCGGCTCTTTTTTCCCCCTTCGCCTACAGTCTCCGGACCCTCTGTTGTCCGGACAGCGGCAAAACATGTCGGGATTCCCACAGCAGCGCACCAATGGTAGAGTGACCAGGACAGGTCTTCAGCCAATCAGAGGCCAGGTGAGCGGCATAAGGGCCAATCAGATAAGATGCTTAGGAAGAATGGGCGGGTTTAACAGTTTCAGGGACAACTTCCGCATCCAGAACCCGGGATGTGTTTTGGGAGCAGTTTTGAGACAGTCAATGGTTTTGAGTTTGAAATAATAAAAAAAATAATAATAATAATTTTCTAATAGTTATCTAACACACGACACCTAGAATTATGAAACTACTAGCCCACCCAGAAATGCGATACGTTGCTATGGTAACTACGGTAACTAACTGCTCACGTTTCAAAATAAAAGATAATTTCATATCAATCAAAGACACCACCTTTTTCCTAGTTATATCACTTGTCTTATGAATAAGTATAATGTCGTACCGTGGAACACTCATGCAACAGGGGCATTTACATATGGATCGAAGCAAAAATTCGATGCTCCACCACAGAATTATAGTGTAATGCCTTTTTCATGTTATGGTGTATGATCTGTAAACACAGAAGGCTCCATATGCTTTCATGTATCACTTTAATCCCACACTCGCTCAATAGTGTCACCTTGAGCCATTATGTAGCTAGGAACAGGTTTCTCATTTATTTTTTACACAAGCATGTAAACCTCTTTATTCAAATTAAGTCAGTATGTTTGTAACCACATGTTATGACTCGTCTGAGCAAGAAATAAAACAGGTTATATGGGAAGGTCATCAAGAAGATTTATTAAAACACATTGAGCAAATACACAGAATACAAAGAAAAGATGGATTTTTTCATTATAATTTGCTATACCAAATATCTTAACCAGAATACTTGGGTAGAATACTTGGGCAAATGTGAGAGAGAATTGTTATGAAATGCTTCACGTTCTGGACAAAGGTGCCTTTGCTTTACAGGGTCTTTTGGTGGCTTTAGAAGCCATAAGGTTTATCCTGTACATACATTAATAAGAAGTTACACATTAGACTGAAGTCTTTTCTCACAGAAACTACATTCATAATGACTTCAGTTTGATTGCATTTTCAGTAATTACTATCATCGTCATCACTCCCTTGGGGAAAAGGAGTAAGGACATGACGTGACAATGGTGGCACATTCCGTGCACAGCAGTTCCACGGCAACATCATCAAACATTAAACGTTTTCAGATCTTCAAGAGATTATGAAAAAGTCCTTCAAGTATTTACATGTTTATGAGGTTTTATCTGTTAAGAAACCTACATTACAACCTACATTTTCAAGTAGATGGCTCCTACAGAAACAGTATTGACTGATCATCATGTCTAAACACTAACAAAGAAAATATATGTCTCATTTTGTTTTTAGTTTGATGATACTTCTATATTGGAAATGACAAGAGCACCGCAAGACACACATTCAATGGCATTAAGTATCAGAGAATGCACTTACCACCAGAGAAACAGAACCATTTAAGAGTTATAAAACAATCTTCCTGCAAAATCAAACTAATGCTGATGCAACAAAGGAGAAGTGCTTTCTTAATCAAATACATATTTCTTTAAAAATAAAAGTTTCTTAAAAAGACTGATTGTTTAACTTTAACACCTGCCAACTTTAGGACAAGATCAAATGTACAGGTGTTTATTTGTTTTTTTAGATAAAGCAGCAATTGTATGTTAATGTCCTTGCTTTACAGTTCAAATTATAAATTTTGACCAAGCACAAACATATTGTTTAGTTATGTCATGAACATGACTCCTAAAACGTGTACATTCATGTGTACAGTGATGGATATGGCCTTAGTATAAGAAGAAGTCACACAGTTACAAACTGCATGTTTGGTCAACTGGCAGTCCCTGGGAGAGGCCTCCATTTACCTTCAGAAACATTCAGACTTTAAGGTAATACAATTATACTGCATCTTTTGCACCATTAGCAAATATTGAGTTATCTCTATTGTGCCCATGTACCGAGTTTGATTGAAGGGGCAAAAGAACAGAAAAAAAAGGAATATTCTAGTCCAAAACCTCAAAAGAGTGGTAGAGTTCTCCATGTAAAAAACATTATTTGGTCCAAAATAAAACTCTCATCTTGCTATGCTATAAGTTCACTTCATAAGGAAAGGCTCCACTTGGGCACAGACAGAGTGCACAGTGAGTGGCTCATAGACAAATGGATCAGCAGAATTAAGATATTGCAAAAAATAAATTACACATTGAGATGAACATACAATTCGGTCACTCCTAAAATCTGCTGCGTTGTTTAATCATCAGCTCACTGGCACAAGGTAGCAAAAGCTAATATTGATTGACATACTTACATTGGATCCTTAATGCTAAAAGTGCAATTGTTATAGATACATCTGCGTTGATCCAAAAGTAAATGATCTCTTTCTCATTAGCTTGATTATTTTCTAAGTTAAAGGGCCCATATCACGGTTTTTGACTTTTCTCTGCTTTAAACATGATTACAATGCTATTTGGCCTTCATACACAAGCCCACAGTAGTTTATTCATTGATTCTGTCAATCTTTTGTAAGAGAGCAATCTGTCTCCTTCCCCAGCGTGAGGCACAGAAACGCTCGGGTCCACTTCAGTGACGAAAACCACACTGATGACGCGCATGACGCGCATGACCCCGTTTGCTTTGTATTTAAAATAGTTGTTAAATACTTTTGTCAAAACGGGGTAAACAATACACAATTAGTATGCTGTTTTTTGTCAAAAATAATAAAAATAAAAATAAATTAAAAGCCGGCGGGAGGTGATTGACGGATCAAAACAGCGAATCAGAGCGCACAGGCTCCGGCTCCCGAGTCCAGCGTCTGTGGTCTGGTCTCGCGGACACCACATAGAGCTGCTGTTTTTATGCTTTTGTCAGCAACTAAAAGTGTTAGGATCACGTCAACTTGAATGAAGTGTGTTATGGGTGTAAATATGTGACACACTATTTGGCCCGAAGAGGAAGAAAGCGGCTCGACTTTTTTCATCTGTTCATCTCATGGATCTATTATAATACCACCATTAAAAATAACACTTCACTGAGACTGTTCCAGAACTACAGGTACAATGGAACTGGACTTACTCAAAGGCTGATGTGGAAACACGTTATTCCCACGGTAAAAGACGATACTCGGACCCCCTCGATCTGTAAGTAGTGACGCTAACTCGCTGTATACTTCTGTAAACTAAATAACTAGGGTCTGATTGTGCATCGAGGACATAGGGCTCGATGTGACGGATTGTCATTGTTGGAAAAAGTTTATTCTTATGTATGAAATTACTAAGTACAGGTGATAAACGACAAAAACGTGATGCTACGTCACCGTACGGGCGGGGGGAGGCGGGCTCACAGGCAGAGGAGCAGACTCTTCTCTGGATCAGCTCGTTTGAGTCGAGGTGACGTCACCTCTGCACAAGAGATGGCTCTAATCTCACAAGCTTTGATTGTTGTGTGGTGTATCATACACATTAATATCACACATGCGTATAGGATTGAGTGTGAAACATGAAGAAAAGCGTGATATAGGACCTTTAAGTAAGAGCATGAGAAAGAGCTCAAGGGAGTAAATCACCTCTGCAGATACGTCCCTGGATTTCTGACCACTGGTCAATGAAGAGAAACAAACACAGTCTAATCCTCAATGCAGATGACGTCACTGGGTTTGCCCAACTTCAGGTCTGGTGTGGCCACTTCTCGGAGAGACTCAAACGACTTTTTGTCCAGAAGACTTGGAGGGGGGCCGTTTGATGACACTGTAAGGATGAACGTAATTATTAATATTAAAGAAGACAAGTCATGCTTTTGTTTACAAATCATCTATTGATATTTTTGACAATTTAAACCCAACAATTTTATAGCTCTAAAATTGTATAGTAATACAATTCAAGAATCAACTTTTTGTCTTAGAAAATAGGAATTTTGTTTTTTCCCTCCAAGACAAAGTTTCTCTGTGACTCTTTGGTCTACAAGATTAGCGCTTTTTCTTGTTTCTGACTGAAACAAACATTCTTGTGATGTGCATAAACAAAAATACTTTTTGTTAAGAATACAATAGATTTTGGACAGATATTAACAACCACTTTCTCGTTTCACAGTTTCCACAGTAGGTACCGCAGAAGGAGAGGGTTCGCCAAAATGTGGGTATAATTTATATTGATTACCTTACGCCCTTTATGGTGTGTGAAAGAGTATTGTTATCATTGCTGGAACAAAATAAAATAACATGAACTATGAGACGGTTTACTTAACTGTATATTAGTTCTGCTTTGAGTACGTTCCTTGATTATAGCCTCGCTTACCACTGACATAAGGTCCCAGAGGCATCTGGCTGTAGTTGACCAGGGACTGACCACCAGGTCCTCGAAAGCCTCCAAAGCTGCTGCTGAACATCTGTGAGCAGCCGAAGCCGCCCTGACCAAAGGGCTGCGGAAACACACACATCACACATCGGTCAAACTGCCCACTGTGACAAAAGCTCAGGATTTGTGACTCTCTCTGAGGCTACAACAAACATCACCATAGAAACGCAGAACACACAGTAACAAGCCGACTAAGCCAACAGTCTCTCATTCTCTGAACAGGCACATAGACCACTCTGGTGAGAGACACAAGCTGCTTTTGGGATTATTTAGTATAATTTAGTCTAAATAATACACATTTACACAAAAGGGTGTATATTTTTGGTGTATATTCCATTTACGCCAGACAGGCGTAAATGAACGTGTGAGAGCGTACGCACCTGCGGCTGTTGATAAATGCCGCGGTGAAAACCAGCGTATTTATGAAAGTCACGCCTAGAAATATTCAGAAAACTCCCCGTTTATACGACAGGTCAGCGTGAAAGCCAGCCAGCAAGTCTAGTTTGAAGAATCAGAAGGCCTGTTAGTGACACGCACTGAGTTTATATTGAGTTTTATTGTATTAATTTGTCACACACAAAAAAAGAAGAAAACCCCACTATATTATATATACGCGTTTTTTCCCTATTGTCTAGACGCACTGCAGCACTCATCTCTTTGGAAATGAATGAATGAATGAATGAATATTAATATCTCAGAGGTGACTCTCATCTGGGTCAAGCGTCAGCGACATCTTCTTGTGAATGCGATAGAGCGATGAGAGAGAAAGGATGCGTATGAGTCTCACGGTGGGTGCCTGTTCCCTCTGCCATCGCTGTGTAACTAATGAAGAAATACGTTGCTTTGCCAGAGGTGAATGAGACAAAACAAATAGCCATGTGTAATTACGCAAGGTCTGCCACAGATTTACGGAGAAATAGATGTTCACACATTAAGTAAGCCAAGTGTATTTGTATATAGCGCCTTCACAGAGCAGGATCACAAAGCACTTCACATAAAAAAATTAAAATAAAAAAAACATACAGATGAAAAAATTACACACAAGTCAGATTTAAAAACGAAGAAACAGAAGAGGGTCCTCATCATGAATGTATCATGAACTGTGATGTATTCGAAATATGCTGTTTCCAGAGTGTTAGTTTTTCTGATGTGCAAATTCAAATTTAGAAACATGATGCTCAGTGAAAACGCAGTTTATAATTTTGCCAGAGTAGGAATATGTTTATTGTTGTCCAAATCTTGCATTTCATGCGTGTTTTGGCGTGTTGTAATGAAGGTTGAAATGAGCGTACACATTTACACCACCTCCTGACTTGGTGTAAATTCTGTGCGTACCGTACGCTCACATCCAGATTGATAAATGCCGAAAAGTGTAAATTTTTTGCATACGCCTCATTTACACTCTGATTTGGCCGTACGCAAGTTTCATACATGAGCCCCATTGAAATAATAGAAATTTAAAGAAGCTAGAAAAACTTTCAAGGAAAAAAGTATAAAGAAGCTAGTACTGCTTAAATACCACATGAGGACAAGGTCCGTGTACCCCGATAAGAGACACGTCACACCATCACGTGTCTCTTATCGGGGTACGCGGACCATCAACAGGGACGAGGGGGCCTTCACCTTGGCTCATACTTGGGACTCACTTCTCCAGAGACAACAGAGCGGTTGGAGGTGTGGTCAGTCTGATGATCTGTCAGACTGACCACATCCGATTACATTAGCTGATAAGAGACACGTCACAACATCACGGGTTCGGGTGATTATCATGTGATAACTAAGCAGAACTAGCTTCTAAATACTTTTGTCTAATTAAAAGAACCTTATCAATACATTAATTTAAAAAATAATGAGATAGTTTTTAGATCCATCCACACTAATACCTGGCACTGCCTAAAACCTGTAATGATATCCCATTGTACACTTTTCTACCTTTTATACCCAGCACAACACTTGTGCTTTTATACCCAGCACAAGTGTTGTGCTGGGTATAAATGGGTGGTTGAACTCTCAAAGTGAGCTATGACATTGTAGTAGTTGTACAAACCACATTTTTAAAAAACATGTTGTATGTTTGCCTTCTCTGAGTCCGGAAAAGAGTGAGTAAAAAGAGAGTTCGACTTTAGGGAATTCTTACACCTTCACAGGGGTTTGCAGAACACCAGCTTCTGAAAAGTAATTTGGAAGCGTCGTGACTACAAAACACTTCAAAGTCTGAAAGCTTTAGACTTCTCTAAATACACAGTCCCAATACTCTGTTTAATGAGCTTGTGTCTTTATTTCCTGCTTTTACAACAAGCAAAGTCTCTAAATAGCAGCCATTAGACAAAGAGCATGGCAAAAAAGCTGTATTTTTTTTACAAGTGTCTTTCTTTGAAATAATTAAGGCTGTAAAATAAAGAGTTGCCAGTTTTAAGAAACACAAAACAGGCCTGAGAGAAAAATGCTAATGCTAACAAAATCCAAGCCATATTTTAATACAATATTTCATCAAGTCTATTATGTAGTGGAATTATATGAGTATCACAAACATGTAATAAGATCAGTTCACCGGCTTTGCTTGCGTAGCTGTACAGCACAAAGCTATTAGGTAGAATGAAATGATGAAATTATAGACTCATTCAAAACCTTTTGGGAAGATAGAAATGAAAGAATCATAACATAATATTGCAGGCAGCCTTCCAATTTAAAACGAGTTATGATGTTTTATTGTCGAATGATGAAATTAAAATCTCGCAATACCTTTTTGCCGATGATGGACTACTGCAATGCACTATTTTCTTTTCTCGCCTGAAGGCTTTGTTAGATAGGACAGCAGAGGTGAACCAAGATGCTAGAAATGGTCTACAAATATTCAGGGCTACAGAACCAAAAGCCACATACAGGTATTTGATAACCACATGCCATCACAAACAAGCAATGCCACAAATATGAGAAAGTGTGATCATATCTGGGATAAGCACTACATAAGCTAGGGCAGTGTCTCCCAAAGTGGGGTCCGCGGCCCCCTGGTGGGCCGCGAGGGTACTGCAGGGGGGCCGCGGGAGGTCATAAAAAAAATAATATACTTATTTAATGTTAAATTTATAATGTTTTGTTTGTAATACTAAATATTTGTGTTCATTATTTGACTTGAATAATCCTCTGTAATCATTTTTGTATTACAATGTTTGTAGCAGAGGCTATTTCCCCAAAATAAAATAACCAGAAGAGCCTATTCTTAATGTTGTCTTCTTGGATATTATTTTGGGGGGCCACGCAGACCCGTCAGATTTTTAAGGGGGCCTCGGTGTTACTGAGTTTGGGAATGGCTGAGCTAGGGGAATCCAACTCTGTCCTCAAAGGGCACTATCCACTCCTCTTCCTACTGTGTCTGCCATCATCATGACTTCTACTGTAGTCTGTTCATTGCTATTCACCTGCTGTCTCATTGTCTTAACCCGGCCTCATTCATCTGCATTCATTGGCCTGGCACTCATGGGCTGCACCCCCCTCCCGACCACTGCATCGCGTGGCCTCTCTGTCCTCGTTCTACAGGCTGAGGACCTATAGCCTGTCCGTCCATGGCAGCAGACCCCCCTCTCGATGTTGGTCGCCCCGAGATTTCATTTATTTACTTTATCAACATTTATGGACATTAGTCATCTGCCCCTTATGGACCAACACCTCTATGTGTTTTTTAATCATTGCATTTCCTGTGTTTAAACAGTTTGATTCTCTGATCTGTGTTGGCGAATTGACAAGATAACTACTATAACTTAGCAGGAGCTCACCGCACCCATTTCCTAAAGTGAGTCCAGTCTTAAGCCTGAAGACATGAGGAAATGGGAGTCTTGTGTGCGTCTGAAAGCTGAAGAGTGTGTGCTGGTGAAAGTGTGTTTGATGTTGTTCGTCTGAAGTTGGTCAGTGTGGTCCCACCTGCTGAGGCGGAGGCTCGGTGCCCCGGCTGGTCAGACGGCTCAGGATGCTCCGCTCGGACATCTGCAGCCGGGCCGACACTGGGGGGATCCTGGACAACATGTTGGGCAGTCGGGTCACATCTGCCTTCATGTCACTCAAGAGCTCTTCCAACTGGTTCAACACTGCACACATGAAGTACACAGACATTGTAATGCAAGGCCGTTACCATGGTTATTATGGACAATGGTATACAGGGACTGGTACACATGTATGTATATATGCATTTATGCATTTATTTAAATTGTGGACATTACAAATCTTAGCATATTACAATAACATTTCAAATAATTGTAGTCCTGTCACACAAATGAAAAGGAGCAATAAGAAAAAAAAAATGTTACCAAATAATTCAAGTTATTAAAGATGGACTGCACTCATTTTTCCAACACTTTATTATTGTATTTATTTTCTCTATATCTTTTACCATTCAATTCATACACTACAAAAAATTAAAACATATGAGGTAATAATTGCTTGATTCAAGTTTTTTTTTTTTTTTATCTTAATATGAATACATTTACTTTTTTCTAATTCCAAGAGAGACATTTCTCATACCTTTTTAAAACAATATAATTTTGCTTGTCCCATTGGCAAATCTTGTTTTTTAGGCAGTCAAAATGTGCTCAAATTAAGATACTGTACATATAGCCATGTTTGCAATTTCTATACTTATTTTTTATTACATTTTGCTGGGTGAATGGATATTGGCAGCCATCTTGGATATTGGCCGCCCTTCTTATGTGGTTTTGTTTTTAAGTTTTTGTCATCTACGCTTCAGTTTCAGATCTATCAGTATGGCGTGGCAAGACTGTGCGATAAAACAAGAGTCACCTCCTCAAACTCGTGTTGAAGAAAATCGGGCTAAAATCAGTCATAATAAAGTCATAAAAAGTAGTCTGAACGCCTGACTTTCTCCAATGGGGGATCAATAAAGTGTCTATATATCTATCTATCTATCTATGTAGTCCAGTAGTCTGAAGCAGGCTAAGAGACGACGGTGTTCCTGAAGAATTGACCAAATATGTCTAGCAAAATCCCATTTGAAACTAGTGGGCGACCTCAATTAAAACTGATTAACGAGTGATCCAAGGCTTGAAAATTAACAGCTGCCAAGAAATAAATGTCATAAAATTCCTCACTGGCAAATTAATTAATATGGGTCACATGGAAGAATATTATTCATTGCCTTCTTTGGTTTTTGGACCCATCCCAAACTTTCTCACCCTTCTAATCACTGCGTTACTAAATTAAAATTAAATGGAGCTGCAGAGTCCAACAGGTTCTCCATTAGCAACCAATGAAACTCGTGCGTAGTGTGTTAGAAACATTAGTCTTTATGAAATGACTTGGATTGACTCACGGCATGTGTTTTCACAAGAAACCAGAATTAATGTCATGGTAGAAAATTAAATAAACAACAGCGTTAAGAATTTGTTGGTGGGGAAAATCATCTGTAAAGTAACCTATGTTTAGCATTTAATAATTGTGTAGTCGGATGAAATGAAATATATGGGAAAAAATAAAAATAAAAATGCGTTTAGAGATTGATATATGATAGAAAACAGAAGCACTAGCCAAGAGTAAGGCAGGTGCTTGTACCACTAAGGGTAACACCGGTGAAAAATAACTACACTATGGTTTGGCCATACCTGCATGTGAAAGCCAGACCCTGTCAGACCTCTGAGGCTAAGCAGTGCAGAGGTTGGTTAGCACTGTGATGAGAGACCTCTGCGAACACCAGGTACAGCAGTGGATCGACTGAGGCTTTAAAGTGCCAAACTGTTGTTGTCTTGTACAAGTGACTGAATGGTTGATGGTGCTCGGAGGGGCCATATACTTCTGTCAGTGTGCCCCAGGGCAGCTGTGGCTACAGTAGTAGATTATCACCACTGTGTATGGAGTGAAAGAATAATGACATGTGAAGTGTCCTGAAAAGAGTTATATAAAATCTATGCATTGATGTCATTATTAAATTACTTTTGAAATCAAGATAATCAAGATAATTATAGCATACTACAAAGGTGAAAGGTCTTACTTTGGCCTACGGGGATTTAAAAAAGTATCAAACAGGATAATCACTGGCTTGTAGTCCAGACAAATAAGTGTTTTGCAAGGATCTCATCACATTAGTCCAGTCCTCAGGTCCCTGCACTGGCCTCCTGCCGCTCAAAGAATAGACTTTAAAACAGCTCTGCTTGTTACAAGTCTCTCCATGGCCTCATTCCAAAGAACATCTGTGATATGTTAGTGCCATATGAACCAACTCGGACTCTGAGGTTGCCACATTCAGACCTCTGCATAAAGAAGCATTATTTAAAGTTGTTGAAAGTAGCCCAGTTACCTTTGTGCAGCACAGCGTTGGCAGGCTTGTTTCCAGCCAGAGACTCTTTGGACAGATGCTGGTGGGACTCGGCGAGACACTCCACCTCAGTGAAGCGGGTGTTGAGGGACATGGCCGGGTGACTGGGGTCCTGGGTCATGTTCAGATACGCTGCCCTCCTCAGCTGCTCTTCTATCACCAGCGCCTGCTCCAGCAACTACACACAGAGGAAATACAGTTTTCATTAAATGGGTTATAACTGCAAAAAGTGGTCTCTCTCAGAACTTAAAAGATGAAGATTTTCTAATAGGAATAAGACAGCATGTTGTGGACTCATTAATTCACAAAAAATGGCTTCAGCTGTGTCCAGTGCCAACAAATGTTAACACCAGATCTATGACCTCTATTGTCAGTATAACTTTTACAACAATGAGTCAATAATGGAAACTAATGAGAAGTTGTACTGCGTTTAGTGAGATAAGTTAAAGCCATCCAATAATTAACTTTGTTTTAACTTTGTTTTAATGTGTTATTTAGGTAAAGCAAAATCCACTAATCCAAATTATTAAAGCCCAGAGCTGTTATTTTTAATCAAAGACAATTGCCTTGAAACGACGTGCCAAGAACTTATTCTTCATCTCGAGGTAGTTGCCTTTATGTATCTCCGTCTTGAAAGGCTCGTTCAGAATGGCGTAACGAGGGTCATTCTGAATGTCCTGCCAGCGGGCGTATCCGTGTCTGAGGGAAGAAGCTTAAGGAAAACCAAACAATTGAAAAAAGCACTTTGTGACTCTCGTCTGTGTGTTAAAATGAAGATTACTTACTTACTTCAAATGGCAACAAATATCAGAATATTCCCACAAAAAAACACAATTCTGTCTCTTTTAATGAAGTAGCACTGAAGTAGAACAACATGTGTACTCTCCAACCTATGGTTCAGGAGCTGCCAGTAATAGTTCAAAGTAGCTCCCAAAAGGATAATTTCATGGGTGGTTATAAAAAATGCTTACTTTTTTCACTAATAAATAAGAAAAGATTGTTTTATGGTTATAACGCTAAACAACAACAAAATCCCCCCAAAAAATAATGGTCCAAATTTGCCAACATTCATTGGAGAACAAAGTTTGCAAAAGCAACAAGAAATGTGTTGAAATATGACAAAAGCAGGGTGTTCTATTGTTTTAAGAAATGTAGCAAAACATTATTTCGACTGTCTAAAAGGACTAGCTCCTTGTCACTTTTCTCCCAGAAAAAATAGCTGTCCCAGGGAAAAGGTTGGAGACCCCAGGTGTCTCACAAAGCTTCCTGTGCCATCCCTTTGAAAACTGGGCTGTTGGACAATCCAGGACAAAACATTGTACATCTCCTTCCATAATCGCAACGTTATGTTTGAATGAAATGTAAGGGCACTGATGGATGGTTTAGTTGACAAAAGGCTTAGTCATACACAGCAAAGAATGATCAAATATGAGGTAGTAATGGTTTGAATCAAGTGGTTTTAATAATTAAGTAAGTAAGTAAGTAATCTTTATTTATATAGTGCCTTTCACAGACCAGTCACAAAGCGCTTTTTTACAATCTTAATCTTAATCTATGTTTGAGTACATTCTGACAGTCTTAAAAAAAGATTTTCCAATGGGACAAAATGATTTAGTCTTATTTCAAGAACTTTATTTTCTCATTCCAAGAGAGACAAAACAAGATACATTAGCTTGACCCATTGGCAAATCCTGACAAAATATGCTCAAATTAAAAATCATTTTTGCCAAATTTGAGTAATATTTGACGATTGAAGGGACCATAGTTTGTACACTTACTGGGCTCATCACATTATAGTTACGATGCAGACTCTTCCTGCCATGTCGCTTCTATATGAACTGATTACAGATGCAAACCACCTGCTGGGTTTTAGTTAGAAATGGTACAAACTGCTGTATTACGTATGATTTATTTTTCTAGCTGTAATGTGTGTGGTGCTTTTGCTTCTTTGATTTTTTCTATCTAAATATATCATACTGGCTACCTACAAAAAACTCATTCTGCTCTTATCGGATGTGCTTGAAAACCTGAAACATAAATATTGTGGACCTTGTGTAAATTTTTTCTTGCCTTTCCTTGCCTGATGATAACGTTAAACTTTTGTTCAGAAAAGACCATATATATATTGACTTATTGCTGACCTAGTTGTCTGGGAACACTATAAATGAAAATGAAAACAATACATACAGCCCCTTTAAGTGCAAAGTATCATTAACATACTTTAATCTATGGCTATAATATCTAAATCCAAATAAAGGGGGTCATAATGAAGAGATCACCTGAGCTCCACTCCACCTAATCCAGAGATTAAAATGATTTTTCTCAGTGTGTATTGCTTCTTACATTAAGCAGCCTCTCCATCCTCTGGGACTCCTCTCATCACCAGTACTTACACCACCGGGCGGATGATGAGCCTAATTTTGGATTCACATCTGGTAAAAGGATACGTTACAATGCCAGCCAATAGCCAGTAGTCATGGCGACGATGCCAGATGTCATGCATTTTTCCAGAAGACAGCGCGGCTCGCTCCTCGGTCTGCCAGAGAGTGTGCAGCTCTGGTGGAGCAAAAACACACACACACAAACCCAAACGCATGCACACACAACACACAAACACCACACATCACGCACACACACACACACATTCACCCGGAGCCATTACCAAGGCGTTTTTTTGGATCGAAATGATGGAGAGTATGATGGAGAGTAATAGGATGTTGACCAAACAAGCAAGATTTGTGATGGATAATGATGCCGAGAGTGGAGTAAAAAATGCGAAAGGACTAATTGTGCTCTTCTTTGCTAAATTTTGGCCAAACTACACAAGGCCTGCAGCAATGAGCGCCCTTAACAACAGACGATGGGTCGTTGCGACTTATTGTCACAATGAAACATATGATTTGGATTAACAAACTAAACAACACATTTTTGGGAGGATTTGAAGCTAAATTCAAGTGTGTAGATAATAAACTATTGGCAAACAAAGTGGAGTAGAGGGGAAAAAACAGTGCACACGGATTAAGTTCAGACTCCTGGAATTAATGCAAAATTTGTATTTGGATATTTGGCAGTGGAAGCCAGAACATGTGCAGGCCAATGATAACGAGGATTAGTGTCACCTTAAACACACCACTATTGCTCCATTGGAAATGTTTTAATGGCCGGAGTTGGTCTGGGTTTTTGTCAGAGTCGTTCTGTTTGATGTTATGAAATGAAGCCTGGTTAAATCACTGTCTGCTTTGGCCCCAAATTTCACTCTCGCTGGTCTCTCTGATTTCTCTAGCTAGTCTCTCACTGGTCTCTCGCTGGTCTCTTGATGGTCTCTCTCTGAGGCTTCTCTATCTGGTCTCTCTCTGGTCAGTGAGGCTAATCTCAATAGGATCCATTCCTTATTCTGTTTAAATGTGTTGACTGTTGAGTGTTCCATAATCCAGGATGTGCATATATGTTTTTTCTGTGTGTTTTTGTGCCTTTGTTCTGTACTATTTTTAGTGAGATATGAAAAGTAGGATTTTCTTGAGTTCTGGGGGTGGAGGTGCTCAGAAATGTCTTTCCCACTACTTTAGAGCAGAATCTATTATGTTCAAATAAATATATAAATAAATAGCTCCAGTTGGTCTTACCTGTAAATCCCCCATCCGCTATATTGAACATGAACTTTGTCTTGTATCCATTCTTGTCCTCTGGTCCTCTCCGGCTCTCCTCCATCTCAAACAGCGGATCTTTGTCCCCATTTACACGCCCTTCCAAATCTTCATTCTTCACGACATCGACAACAGCTACAGAAAAGCCAGAATGTCCCAGCATTAGACCTAGACACAGTTTCTCACTATATTAACCTTGACAATGAAGATATATTTTACGTCTCCATGTATTGTATTTACTCGTCTTGTTTTCCTTGTCTTCGCTTTTTGCCTGAGGGGAATAAGGCTCTCCTTTTTCTGTAGTCATTTCGGTTTCTTTGCTGGCGTCCGCTGAGGTTGCTGCAAGCCCAAAAGCATCAATTAAAGCCTATACAAGCCTCGCGGTAAAATAAACTTTGCAGTGTAGCGTCAGGTGCAAGAAACTCACCTTTAGGCGAAGTTTGACTGGATGACAGCTCAGTCAGCTTCAAACAGGATTCTTTGAGGCTGGCAGATGATTCGGTCTTAGCGCAGGGCGACGAGGCCGGGTCCCTCTCATCTCCGGGCTTCTCCTCTGGGCTGGACTTGGCCTCCTCGCTGTCAGCCGACTTTTCAGGCGCAGCTGCTGGTGCTGTCTCAGAGCAGGCAGTCTTCTGGGAAACGTGAGACAGACAGGAAAGAACGAAGGAGTTAGAGAGAGAAGAGATAAAAGCTGTTGGAGTTTGACAGAAGGTGGAACATTGTGTATGGGCAAAATGTGTGGAGATGATGTGCTGGTCATGAGACAGGAGACCAGATGGTTTACAGCACAGGTGTCAAATCCAAGGCCCGCGAGCTAAATGCGGCCCGTCAGACCATAACTTGTGGCCCCTGAAATTATTTTCAATTATTACTATTAATATACCGTTTCCACATTGATAGTGAGGTTAATATGAGCTACTATGGGGTGTTATTTTTAATTTTAAAGATAATATCCATAATTTTTATGTAATTTGAACCCAACACATGATTGTAAAGTGTTAGTAAAAAATATTAATCAGTGGCCAATTATCTAACTATGACCCAGTTTTGGTTGAGTCCAAACATATTGAAACTGAACTAGTTTTATTCAGAAAAAGACAGAAAAAAATCTAAATTTAGGTTACATTTAAGTTATCCTTCAAAAAACTGAATTTACAAATATCCACAGATGCAAAGATGAGATTCAAACACTTTTATAGAAATAAAATCTCTAACTTTAGCATAATAAAGTAGCACGTAAAGATTCTTTAGCAAAGATTACTTTAGCAAAATAAAGAAGCAAGTGTGAAATACATACAAAAATATATAGTTGTATGTTTATGGTTATGGGACAAAGTTACTAAGTACAGTTTAAATGTGGTTCTACATTATTCAAATTAGTATTGCACAGGTAATTAAGGTAACAGTGGACACATGTGGTTTCATGGTATATAAATTGATCTTACTTCCTGGTCTGAAGTCTTTTTGCTCTCTGGCTCTGGAGTGGCTTTGTCTTCTACTGTCCCCACAAGAGATTCTGGTTTCTCTGCATCACAGACAAACAACAGCCTTAATCCTGAGCATGTAGCTGTTGGGAGTTATCCCATGGACTGCACATTCTGACCTATGGGCACAGGAGTACTGGGCTGAGTGGTGACTGGACTGGCTGGGACAGGGGTGTTGGGATCTGACGATACACTCTCTGTTAGCTTCTTCAGTTCCATCCCAATCGGAATCAGATCTGGAGAGCTCAGTTTCCCATTTACATGCTCAAACTCTTGAACCTGAAGCAGAGAAAACAATCCAAAATCCAAAGTATATTGTTTTTCTATCTCTATGTAGTTTATATGTGGAGTATTTTTTTATGAAATGTACTTTTGAAATGAGAGTAGACTACCTTTACCTATTCTCTTAAGTGACTATTAATTGTTTAATATTCTGTGATCATTTATGATGTAATGCCTTGGGTGACTGTCCAGATCTTGTTTTGTACAAATAAACTTGCCTTACCTCCCAGAGTAGCACCAGTATTAGTTACCATAGCAACATAATGTATACTTGCTTCCCGTTAGCATTTGGTAGCCTTTCAAATTAACTGCTTTTTTCGCTGTATTTAAAGTTGCATTAAGTTTAAGCACTTAGTAAAAGTGAGTAACGGTGAAATATATATATACCTAAATATATATACACTTTTAATACAGTTGTTGAAAAACTAAAAAGTTACATTTTGTTACATTTCAGAACAGAAGTAGCTTTTAGTGTTCTATAAATGTTTCCCACCGAAAATAATAATTCCCCTCCTCGATTATAGGTAGTATTTTTAGACTGGTTGTTAAAGGTACTTCCCCCCATTGCGCAGAAAGTACATTACATTTCTCCGCAAACCTCGGTAAGAGAGTCAATTTCCGCATCAAGAACGGCTTTAGTCTGACATCTCCAAAACGACATGTTCCTCTTGAATGCGTGTGCCCAGACAGTTTGACCTACTTTGTCTAATCTCAAAGTGCCCTGGCAGAGAACAGAGTGTGTTTGAGGCGGAAAAAACACATCTCGCCCCGCGTCAGAATAACGTGTACCTTCTTCCTAACCAGAGACATGACACCGATCCGGGTGAGGACGTGCTGACGGGACAGGCCCTCTCGTGGGACTCCATCAGCAAAAGTCTCCGCTCCATCTGCTCCTGGTTCACACAGATGCCGCATGAAAAGTGACACATAGGCCCTGATGAAAGAGGATAAAACTGCGTCAGAAAGATTGAGGTTCAAAGTTAGATATTGAGAATTGTAATGAGCAAAAAATTCTACAGAAAATACATCAAGGGGAAAAGTATTTGGTGCTATTGACTGGGGAAAAAGTAAGAGTTTGAACTGTTTCAGTCTTGTCTGTGTTTACACTAATGAGAGCAACACATCACAAGCACAGAATGAAATATTTAAAATAGGAAATGTTTGCCTTGGGTGCAGAAAGGATGTAGTGCAAATTTCCACAAACAAGACTGGAGACGTCAAACTTTGCAACTCTAACAGTGTAATGGGGAAGATCGGAACTTTACTAGTCATACAAAGTCATTTCTAATGTTATTTATTGACAATACAAGGCTCGTTTGGCAGTGTGCATTCTATGTTCATTAACTAACCCTATAACCCTATGACTATGGACCAGTACATTCTCAGACTCTGGGGAGCACATGGACTGGCCTCCTGCTGGTGCCCAGAGTCAGAACTAAACATGAAGAGGCAGCATTTCAGAGTTACAGTATGCAGCTATAATCTCTGGTCTCTCTCTGGTCTCTCTCTGGTCTCTCTCTGGTCTCTTTCTGGCCTCTCTCTGGTCTCTCTCTGGTCTCTCTCTGGCCTCTCTCTGGTCTCTCTCTGGCCTCTCTCTGGTCTCTCTCTGGTCTCTTTCTGGCCTCTCTCTGGTCTCTCTCTGGCCTCTCTCTGGTCTGTCTTTAGTCACTCTTTGGTGACTCTCTGGTCACTCTCTGGCCTCTCTCTGGTCTGTCTTTGGTCACTCTTTGGTGACTCTTTGGTCACTTTTTGGTCGCTCTCTGGTCTCGCTCTCTGGTCTCGCTCTCTGGTCTCGCTCTCTGGTCTCGCTCTCTGGTCTCGCTCTCTGGTCTCGCTCTCTGGTCTCGCTCTCTGGTCTCGCTCTCTGGTCTCGCTCTCTGGTCTCGCTCTCTGGTCTCGCTCTCTGGTCTCGCTCTCTGGTCTCGCTCTCTGGTCTCGCTCTCTGGTCTCGCTCTCTGGTCTCGCTCTCTGGTCTCGCTCTCTGGTCTCGCTCTCTGGTCTCGCTCTCTGGTCTCGCTCTCTGGTCTCGCTCTCTGGTCTCGCTCTCTGGTCTCGCTCTCTGGTCTCGCTCTCTGGTCTCGCTCTCTGGTCTCGCTCTCTGGTCTCGCTCTCTAGTCTCGCTCTCTGGTCTCGCTCTCTGGTCTCGCTCTCTGGTCTCTCTCTCTGGTCTCTCTCTCTCTTTGGTCTCGCTCCCTGGTCTCGCTCTCTGGTCTTGCTCTCTCTCTTTGGTCTTTCTCTTGTCTCTCTCTCTGGTCCCTCTTTCTTCCTGAAAGTGTGAGACAGGCTTGTTCTCTGACAATGTGTGCATACAACTGAGGGATTTAATCTAACTGTTTTAATTTACTTATTATGTTAATGATTGTATTGCCCCTTTATTGTTTCTATCTTGTTTTGTTTACTACTTTGAGTTGCCTTGAGCATAAACTGTGCAGTATAAATAAACTTTCCTTGCCTTGCCTTGAACCACAAAACACAATGTTGGCCACAGCATTGACCATGTGGGTTACAGTCAAATTTCTACAAAAACAAAAATCTGAGAGCGAATTTCATCCAAAGCTTTTCAAACCTGAACTCTCGCTCGCTCTTCCCTTTCAGGTCCCGCACCAGCCAGTGAGAATTGAAGGCGTCCTGAGGTGGCATCCCCCAGCGCATGATGGCGTTGAGGAAGGCTTTTCTTTGCCGGGCATTGAAGCCAAGCACCTGCGATGGAAAGAAAGGAGATTTAACGTGAGCTTTTGACACCACTCTGAGTGCCTGAAAGCCTGGCCATACAAAGCCATACAAAAGAATACAATACCATTTTTTCAACAGTTTTATAGCAAAAAATGTAAAATGTAAAAATTAATTTATGGACATTGGTCATCTGCCCCTTATGGACCA
The DNA here is from genome assembly GCA_964034765.1 of Knipowitschia caucasica. Taxonomy (NCBI): domain Eukaryota; kingdom Metazoa; phylum Chordata; class Actinopteri; order Gobiiformes; family Gobiidae; genus Knipowitschia; species Knipowitschia caucasica. The sequence continues at coordinate 32,116,515 of OZ035828.1, read as the reverse complement.
ATGGCTCTATGTGTTTTTTATCATTGCATTTATTGTGTTTGAACTGCTTGATTCTCTGATCTGTGCTGGTGAATCGACGGTTTTGTAAAGTCCACAGGGATAACTACTGTGATTGTGATTTAGGGCTATACAAGAATGAACTGAATTAAAAGTAGCGCTGGGCGATATGGCAAAAAAGAATAATCTCGATTTTATTTCCTGCTTTGGACGATTTTGATTTTGAATTGATTTTCATTCAATTCACCAAAGACAGACATTGCCCTTAAAAATATTTTTTGAGGGCAATATTTAATTTTTTTTTTGCTCAATATTCAAGTTTTCAAACTATTTTTAATTTGTTTCCCCCAATACATATTATACAAGTCTTGTACAAACTGTGCTGATATTGCGAGTATAATTAATGTGCTGCTGGAACTTTTGGAATTTGGAATTTTTTCAAATGCCGATTAATTGCCTAAATTTGATTTATTGCCCAGCCCTAATTGAAAGTATAAAAGGTCTATCTTTAGCATGATAAAGAAGCAAGTGTAAAAAATACTGTATATTCTAGTTCAAGTAATATATAGTTGAATGTATACATCTGTACATGTTAGCAGCATGAGGGGAAAGGACAAAGTAAAGTGACATGTGGTTCTGTATTGCACATTCTGACATTATTCTTATCAGATTATTGCACAGACGGACATCATGTGAGGTCAGGTTGGGGTAAGGCTTATTCCTCATTATTACCTCAATACTTCCTCCAACTCGAGCGAGGAGTGGTGGCAGGGGCTTGTCTTTGTCACCCCTTAGCTGCCTTCTGGAGTGTCTCCGTCCACCTGAAAAGCAATTATGTCAATACCACTGGAAAACCTCCACGCAAAGTCAACACAAAGGATTTTAATTTGTTTTGCGTAAGGACTTGCCAAACTATATGGGATTAAATGTTTTGTTTTGTTGTGGGCTCACCTTCCGGTCTCTCCTCAAAGTCTTCGTCCTCATCCTCGGACCCCACAGAGTACTCCGACTGATTGTCTGAAAGATCATCTTGCCACTCTGAGTCACACATCGGAGAGAAACAGTACATTGCACAATCGCTCCCACTAGTGCCCACCTGGGGGCGCCATGGCACTGCAGATTACTACAGACCACTATCTCATGCACTATAGATGTAAACTGTATTCTATCAAGTCTACATCCAGGACCACCCACCCATCTTCACTCTGGATGCATTTTATCATTTTTATTTATAGACATATTCTGTGTCTGCTTGCTTTCTATGTTCTAATGCTTATGTTTATATTCTTTGTAAATTTAAGTAAAAAACAATTATGCTTTCATGTACTTTTTACATTTTTGTTTGTTGTATTGTATTTTTATCTGTAGCTCTTTTAAGTTTACAAGATAACAATTATTATTATTATTATTATTCAAATTATATACAAATAGCCTTTTATAGATTTATTGATTTTAGACTGAACGAGAGTTTTATCATTAATAAGGGACTGTGACTAACACTTTAGTTTGTGCCCTGCAATACTAGGTCAATGTGTAAAATTAATATTTATCCCTTTGTAATAACTCATCTAAAAATACAATAGACCTGATGTTCACCATATTTATGGTCACAAGGATCAAGATTATCCAATCAGAGAGCAGGATGAGGCTCTCATTTGGTGAAATTTAGCGGGTCTTTTTTGCGTAATAACTAAAACTCACAAACAGAAAAATAGCACCACACATTTGTTTAAACGAAATTAGCAGACGAGCAAAGTGATCTTGTTTTAAAAAGATACAAGAAATATCTCCCTTGGAATGAGAAAATAAAACAACAGTTTTGTGAATAAGACCAAATGGCTTTGTCCCATTGGAAAATCTTGTTTTGGGAGATTCAGAAGGAACTCAAATTAAGATAAAAAAAGTATTTATAACGTCGTTTTTTGCCCATGTACTGTGCATAAAAGACACAATAAGTTTTTGCTAAATGTAGGTCAAATGCTCTTGTTGAAGCACCATAAACAAGGTCATTCATTTGCACACAGTTATTTCCTGAACCGATAAATCCAAATTATTTTGCGGTAAAGTGCTGTCTCCCCGTTAGTCTGCTAATGAGCTAGAATACCTGCGGAGCTAAATTAGAATAGTGTCGTTAATGAGGCGTCAAAATGAGTCCACGGCTGAGTGCGCTTGACCCGTGATTAAAGGGAAATCTGTAAAAATGGCTTTTGTGTCTACGGTTTTCTTTGTTTGGTTTTTGTTTCAATTTAATTGTCTTTATTTACAAATCTTCATAGTCGTAAAAGTAATATACATTTTATGACTATAAATGTATATTACTAGGGAACCCCCAGGAAGTTGTAGGCTTCAGCTTGAAGGCGTTTCTAGAATTGGGAATTGTTTAGAAGAAAATAGGCCCGAAGATAATATTGAAAAAAAAACAATTATAATTTTTCACTGGATTGAGCTATGTTGTGACAGGAGCTCTGGTGTTTTTACTATCTTCTGGTGCACACTGGGGGTAGTCTTGCACAGTTTTCCCCAAGTGGTTTTACTGCAAACGGCAAAAACATTCTTGTATATTGTAACGTACAGACTATTTTATATGACCTAGTTAAGACCTATATGAGACCCATGGTATAAAGTCATACAGTCTACTCATAATGCTAAAAAAAATTCTGTCAATCCTCCACAAATGCTTATTTACTGCTGCTTGATCAAAGGAGACAATTTAACTTTTCAATTAGCAATGCAATAGTATAATCCTCACCCTCTTTTCCTCACACCACTGTACTGCACGTGCTCTATATTCATCCCTCTCTGAAGTGTGTTCCTCTGGTGTGGTGACCTAGTTTGAGTCTCCTATAGCTGTTCTAAAAACAATTGATATACCTGAACTTGAAAAAGGCCGTACTTACCTTGAAATGCAGCTAAACAAACCACTATAAAATATACCCAACATTTTATGACTTGACTATACTTCATATTTTTAGAGCAGAAAAACGTGCAGGCGCTACCTTGGTCCTCCTGAGTAGTGTCGTTGTAGTTGACCTGTTTTCGGATGCGTTTGCCTTTGCCCAGGTTTCGAGCCAGGTCTTCCTGCTGCTGCTCGTAGTGGTGACGCAAAAGTTTTTCCCAATAATCTGGATCCACGTTCTCCTCCTGCTTTATGATCTCTCGCTCAATCTCCTCCTGCACAGCCAAAATGAAACTCACGGTTAAAGTGAAAGGGTTTACTGCACTGCAAAAATAATGATGAAATATGAGGTGATATTTGTTTGATAAGAGCGTTTTTTTTTCTTATTTTGAGAAAGTAATCTTTCTTACTTTAAGATTTTACAAGATTTGCCAATGGGACAAGCCATTTAGTCCTATTTAAAAAACTGTTGCTTTTTTTTTTATTCCAAGGGAGATATTGGCAAATCTTGTTTTAAGGAAATCCAAATGTGCTCAAATTAAGATACATTTAGCCAAATCTGAGGCATTTTTAACTTGTTTTTTATTATTTTTTGCACTGTCCAATGACCTGCAGCATCTGTGAAGCTAATCATTTGTGGTTTTATAAATTGAGACAAGAGATGGAGAGTAACATGAGAGAAACAAAGCCCTATTGACTGATGAAAAAGAACATTGTTACTTCTAATGCTCCTCACAACAATCCATTTCTCAGATGTGTTGAGGGAACTATACTTTGCTTGAAATCAGACTCAATTGATTTGCAAAGCTGTTGTTCAAAAACAAACGGTCAAATGCACTTTAAATCAACCCCCTATGGGTACACACAGTTATTATAGGGGAGGTATAATCAACTTGATAACATCAGTAGTACAATGTTTGTATTCGAGCCATCACCATGTACTACTGTATATGATTTTAGAGCTAATCCTCTCACAGTGTTTGGAAGAGGGCCTTCTCAGTGAAGTTTGCATGTTCTCCCCCTTTCTACGTAGGTTTCTTCTGGGTGCTCCTATTTCCCCTGGGTGCTCCAGTTTCATATGCACAATAGATTAAATTCTCTTGCTGCAGTGGTCCTGACCAAGCTGAGCATCCAAATCTGCAGAGCAGTCTACACTGAGGGGTCCACTGCTTCTGACAGATTTCCCTCGTGCAGGGGTGGGGAATTATTTTATTTTTTTCCCCAGGGGATTACGTTGCAATATTGGTACATTGGGGAGAGCTAGACTCGTTTTTAATGTGGTTGCCATTTTATTAGAGTTTAAGCTAATTTGTTGAAAACATTAGCAAACATGTGTGTATGTGATAAACAAAAGTTTTTACAGAAGAGAAGGAGAGAGAAACCTGAAGAGTCCAATGTTATATTTAGGTTTAGGTAACGTGTTCGTGTTAGCTGATGTGTTACAAGTATTAACCTTACAATATGGAAGGTACTTTGAGGAAATAATAATTGTATACATTTGAATTGCATTTTTACTTTACAAATCCTGCTTGGACTGAACCAAAGGTGGACTAAAGCTAAAGAAGGCATGTATTATGAACAGGAAAATATTTTTTATGCATGTTTTATGAGCATGGTATTTTAGCACTCATGGAGTTGCAAACATTTAAAGTGATACCCATTCATTTAAATAGGGGGAAACGGAATGAAGTTTTTGAAAAGGGAAAAGGTTTGCCCAGGTCAGTGCTCGTGGCATTGCAGGATAGGTCAAGGAATGTAGTTTTTTCTCAGTCACATAAATAAACTCTCCCAAGTGTCTTTGTCTTTGAAGTGTCATTTCTCTGTTATGTTATCTTGGCACAACACTGTAACCATGGCAACAGAGTACTCACCTCCTCATCCTCCTCCTTCACCACGTACTGGGCCACCTTAAAGGAGCTCAGGTACTCGTTCATGTTCTGTATCTCTGTGTCTTCGGTGGCATCTTGGCTTCGGTCCAACAGTTTAGAGATGGCGTCGTCATCATAATGGATCACATTGCACTCCTCTCCTTCCTTGTTTTCCCCTTGACCAAAAAATACAATGCAATGTATTTCCCTTATCAGACTGACCAACGAACACTGTGCTGTACAAGACATTCAGTGTTGCATCATGTTACAGAAGAGAAGGAATGAGGAGCACACAAGATAAATCTATACTAAAATAAAATCTATAATAGCATAATAAAGAAGGAAGTATCATCTCTAGCTTTAGCATCATAAGGAAGCAAGTATATCATTTATCATAATGTATAAGTATAAGTTTATCATAATGAAGAAGCAAGAGTGAAGTATAGTTTGTCCGATGAAAACTAATCTAAGCCCTTTAAAAACATGCTCATCTGAACCCTTACTCTATCTTTATTATAAAAAAACAGAAAAAAACGTTGAATTTCATATGATTACAGTTGATTACACACTTTTACAAGAGACACATGTCCAAAAAGAATTTCCAGTTCAGGTTAAGTCGCTTGTTGAACTGTTGGGTCATACACATAGACTGTACATATTAACGGACAGAGTCACGCCTATCTCCGCAGTTCAAACTAATGTGCCAAAAATTTTGCTCTACTGGAGCTATCCAAAATGGCCGCAAAAAAAGAAAATTGTGAAAAAACGCATCTGCTCATGCGTCAGCCGGCGAGAGCTCCATTCATTTGAACGAGAGACTTCAAAAATTCACAGCGAGTAAACCAGAGTGGTCCAAAAAAATGCACCCCCCTCAGCATTGACACACATGTGGAACGGAGCTTTGGGCCAAGAGCCAACTTTTGGACCATCCTGTAAAGACGTTTTCGAGAGGTCACCAAATGCTATATGTTAGCATTGGCTAATTCTTATTCCGGGTCCACCCCCATCGGCCCGGGGTGGTATTGTAAGCATGTCAGCGCACATCATTTTGGACACTTTTGAGCCGGGACCCGCCCCCACTGGTCAATAATCACACACTTTACTTTCATTTTCAATGCAAATGTGCTTGTAAACTTGTAAAAATACTGGCAATTATACAAAAGCAATCATTTGTTTTTGTGTAGTGGAGGATAGAACACTACTCACCCATTGCCTCCAATTCATTTTTAAACAGCTCCTCTGTGCCAAACTTGAGGATATCGTCGAGTTCTTGTTTGGACATAGATCCTGTTTTCGAGCCCAGACCGGGACGGACCACCAAGTGCGTCAGCATCATCTTCCTCTTTGCCACCTGGGTGATGCGCTCCTCCACCGAGCCTCGCGTCACAAAACGGTAGATCATGACCTTCTTGTTTTGGCCGATACGGTGAGCTCTGCTGAAAGCCTGCAGTGGAGAAAAATGTGGATTAAAACAACAACAACTCCTGAGGGTCGTAAGAGCAAGTGCTGGGAGAGAGGTGTAGGGAAAGTGTAAAGGGGGTTGTGTGTGTGTGTGTGTGTGTGTGTGTGTGTGTGTGTGTGTGAGTGTGTTTATGTATGTGTGTGTATGTACTGTATGTTCGTGTGTGTGTGTATGTGTGTTTGTATGTGTAAGTGTATATGTATGTGTGTATCTATATATCTTTCTATATCCTAAGCATTTGTTTGTTATAATTTTGAGGATGATACAGTCAAAGTAACAGAACTTAAAATACTTTTGAACGGTATTCACATTTTTTGAGTTTCACCTGTATGACATTGTGAAAACTTTATGAGCTGTACAATAATATTCTAATAAGGGATGAGCTGAATTGCATTGTATGGTATTGTAACTGTATTGTGTTGTCTTGCGTTGAATTGGTGAGATGAGATTGGGAGTACATCATTCAAACCCTATTCTGTACTTGTACTGTCTGTCTGTGTTTATGTTAGGGTTAGTGCCCCATTTCTTCCATGACAATGCAACAAAATAACACAATAATCAAGCAAGTACAACAGTATTACGTTCCATATGTGAAAATATATTGCATAGATTTAAAAACAAATCATTTAATTTAATCTAAATTGCATTTGTACTTGTATGTCGTTGTGAGGATTCCAATCGGAGTCATAAATTATAACCGTGTCTGCACTGGCCAGGTTGATGCCAAGACCTCCAGCTCGAGTTGACAAAAGAAAGCAAAATTGTTGAGCTCCAGGTGCTAAGAAAGAAATCAAAAACAAGTCAAAATGTGTCACACCTAAAAGAACTAGACATAACACTGAACCCACCGTTAAATCTGTCTATGGCCTCTTGCCTCAGTCCCCCAGTGATTGCACCATCTATACGTTCATATTTATAGCCCTCAAACTCCAGGAAGTCCTCCAGTAGGTCCAGCATCTTTGTCATCTGAGTTGTACACGTTTGAAGAATGTTAGTGCCTGGTATATGTGATTACAAACATTATAGTTGTACAAAGTGTAAAAACACCTGTGAAAAGATAAGAACTCTGTGGCCTTCATCTTTGAGGTTCTTGAGCATTTTCTGAAGCAGCGTGAGTTTGCCTGAGGACTTCACCAACTGACTTCCGTCGTAGGATCCGTTGGGTAAGACTGGAGCTTCCTGTGAGATGTTTGGAAGAAGAAATGTTATGTGTTGTGTTTGTCTATTCACAATAACCATGAGACAATTTACTTTAAGAAACACATAATAATACACGGTGAAGCAACTATGAAGGGTAAAAAAAAAAAAAACACTTTCCGCCTTTAACTCCCTATGCTACCACCAGAGGGAGGAGTTGAGTTTGTTTGAGTTGTTTTCCAATTTCTAACTTTTCAAGATGCAAACGCAGTCGTGGGATTGTAAAGACGGTCATATCATCTGAGAAATTACCAGAACAAGTAACTAAACTAATTAAACTAATTTAAGCTTGTACACGGTGGCACGGTGGCTGAGTGGATAGCACTCTCGCCTCTCAGCAAGAAGGTCCTGGGTTCGAATCCCGGTTGGACCAGGGCCTTTCTGAGTGGAGTTTGCGTGTTCTCCCCGTGTCTGCGTAGGTTTCCTCCGGGTGCTCCGGTTTCCCCTACCACTAAAAATATGTACAATAGGTCTGGCATGTGCGTCCTGTACTGGCACCCCCACTCCCAAAAATAACAATTGTAAACCGCTTTGAGACTCCGATGTGCAGTGAAAAGGCGGTATATAAATAAAGATTACTTACTAAATTACTTACTTACAATGGCATCACACAATTACAGAACTAAGATAGGAGCTTGTACTGTACATGTTACACATTTGTGCTCCAAATAAGTTTCTTCCCACTTTATCTGTTGTCCATCTGTTCATTGCTATTCACCCGCTGTCCTATTGTCTGATTCATAGCGTGATGATGGGATCCCTGCACCTGTCCTCCTCCATCTGCAAAACTATTTTCCCCAACCCGAATTCGTGAGCTGCACAAATACGGCCATCTTTTTACCAAGTCATTTTGTGTTTGAACAGTTTGATTCTCTGATCTATGTTGGCGAATCGGCAACTTTGCCAACACCGAGATAATGTGACATGTTGTGATTTTGGGCTATACAAAAATAAATTGAATGTTTTTGACTTGATCGAGTCTGAGGCACTCTGTTGAAGGGAACATTTTCATTTCAACAGAGTGAGTGCCTCAGACTCCTTTTTTTAACCGCTCAATCACCACACTACGATCAAGTCAAAAACATCCGATATCTGCTTAGATTGCCCTGTCTTTGAAGGGAACCTGTTTGTCAAGCCGTCTACCACTCGAACCCTCTGCAGCACTCACATTTCTTGCATTGAACTAAACATAAATTGAAATTGAAGTCCCTGATATTAGACCTAAAAAATAACCCCAGGTCTGGTCTCATCAAAGATACTATATTCATTCAGGTTATCAGAACTGCTTCTTTTTTGTTGTCTGTTTTTGCTTTATATGGACTTATATGTGTCTGAATTAAAAAATAAAAAATGTAGTCATATAAAGTACAATTTCCAATCAAAGTTACTTGATGATTAACTTACCCCGGCTGCCACTGGGAACAGGTATGGATGGTTGCAGCACTTCTTCAGATCCATCATTATATTGAGTAAAGACACTTGGTTTCCGCCTCCCTTAGAGTTTAGCGCCTCAAAGTTTCTTGTCAAAATGAACTTGTAATATTTCCTATTTGTCAGAAGACGCATTACAGTAATACATCAGAATCACATTACACTTCATACTTATTCTAGTGACATTTCTGCTGGCATTTAAGCAGAGAAAACTTGTCAGTCCCAAAGTGACTTTTACAAAGCCAGATTAATGAGTCGTTTTAAAAATCACTGGGTTTTATCAAAAGTTGCAGACAGGAGTAATGAATCAAAAGGAGGTCTTACTTCTGCATAGGGCTTAGTTCTACCCTGACAATCAGTTCTGTCTTTGCGGGCATGTTCTTGAAGACGTCGGCCTTCAGTCTACGCAGCATGTGAGGCCCCAGCAGGTCGTGGAGCTTCTTGATCTGGTCTTCTTTTGAAATGTCCGCAAACTCCTCCAAAAAGCCTTCCAGATTACTGCACATATAACACAGCGGTACACAATGACTAACAGTCTATTTTCTTAGCCTGAGCAAGCCAGTGCAGACACCTGGGGACTGGACTAATATGATCATACTTCCTGGTTCTAGTCCTGTGAGCAGGCCACTACACTAATCTAACCTACTGGAGACAAATGAAGGGATAACAATCTCTTGCTACTTGCTTCTTAATTACAATAAAATTAGAGATTTTATTATGTCAAAGTATAGAGTTACTGTTCACTCATCTTGTGCTGTGTGTTCCTCATTCCTACTGTTCTGTAACTGGTGATGCAGCAAATAAATTTCCCCACTGTGGGACGAATAAAGGATCTTATTCTTAATCTTAATCTTAGACTCACTTGAAGCGTTCTGGGGTGAGGAAGTTGAGTAAGTGGAAAAGTTCCTCAAGGTTGTTCTGCAGCGGGGTCCCAGTGAGCAGCAGCTTATAGTAAATTTTATACCCATTCAGAATCCTGAAAAACTGGACAGTACATTTGGAAATCAGCATCAAAATGATAAAATACATAGCTTAAGATATAATAAATATGGGCAAATACTACTGATAATAGTAATGATAATGCATACATTTTATATTGCGTTTTCAGGACACACAAAGGTGCTTCATATGTCATTCTTCTTTCACTCCATACACAGTGGTGAAAAACTACAACTGTAGCCACATTTGCCCGGGGCACACTAAACGAGCGAAGCAATCGGTATGTACCATCAGCCTCTCCCACCATCACCAGCCATTCACACACACACCAGACTCTTTTGAGGCAATGTGGGTGTCTTGTCTAAGGACACAGCCCCACTGTGGCAGGAATCTGGCTTTCACAGTTATGGCCAAATACTAATTTACCTTTGATTGGTTGTTTTTCAGTCTGTGGGCTTCATCGACCACCAAACATGCCCAGCTGATGGAGCCAAGAATGGCCTGATCGATGGTGATCAACTCATAGGAGGTCAGCAACACATGGAATTTGATCTGGGTATCTTTCTGTAAAGTAAAGACGCATATCACAATCTGCTGTACAAATGTAAAAAGTTCATTATATCTTGGCTTAGAAGGTTCTAGTAATAAGGACGGAGCGTCAACAGAGACGAGGGGGCCTTCACCTTTACTTGCACTTGGGACTCACTTTTCTAGAAACCACACCGCGTTGGGGGCAAGGCCAGTCTGACGAATCAGTTAGAGCTGTCAGAGTGACCACATCCGTTTACAACCTCAGAACCAGTGGGGGCAGGTCCCGGCTCAAAAAGGTCCATGAGAATGTGTGCTGACATTCTTTCAATCTGGCTCCTTGCCAGTGGTGGCGTACAGGAAACAGAATTATCCAATGCATCCTTATGGCTTCATTTTTCCTCTCGAAAACAGCTTTACAGCCTGGTCCAAAAGTCGGCTCTTGGCTTGACGCTACGTTCCAGATGGGCGTCAATGCTGAGGGGAGTTTTTTTTGTTATCTGCCAGTCTCGTGCCGGCTAACGCATGCGCAAAGTCTCCTCTGACAAAGATGCAAATCTTCCGCCCAAACATATTGTAATTAAGCCTTACGCGTCTTCACATTTTTGCCTTTTTACAGGAACCTTCTAAGCCTTAATCTGCTGTACACTTCTAGTTACAATAATAAAAACACATTGATTACAGCAGCTTACCTTCATTCTGAAAACCTTACGGCCCTGTTTTATGGCGTTGTCTTCGAACGTGAACTCGTTCTCCCTGATGATGGCTCGGCTGTCCTTGTCCCCAGTGTACGTCAGCACATAGAAGTCTGGAGCCCACATCTCAAACTCTCTCTCCCAATTGATGATCGTGGAGAGAGGGGCACTGACAAGGAAAGGCCCCTTTGAGTGTCCCTGAAATGACAGCAAAATAATAAACTAAAGTATGTCAGTCATTTTATATTTTACAACAGTTATTATCTATTGAGGGAAAATAAATCTTCAATGGGTGTTGGTCTAATTTCAAAAATAATAATAATTGTATTGCATTTGTTATATATAGTGCTTTTCAGGACACTCAAAGACAAAGCTTATTCATGGTGGTGATAAGCGACTACTGTAGCCACAGCTTCCCTGGGGCACACTGACAGAAGCGAGGCAACCAGTATGTGCTGTCGACCCTTCCCACCCCCACCAACCATTCACGCACATCAGACTCATTCCAGTCTTATTTTTCAATGTGGGTAAAGTGCCTAAGGACACATCACATCAGGGTTGGTTTGGTTTTAGTAAGTAAGAATTTTTTATTTATATAGCGCAATTTACAGACCAAAGTCACCCAAAGCGCTTTACAAAGTTCAGAGTTCTGATTTTACTTCCGGTCCTGTTCCCCTGTCTTGATTGTGTGCCCCGCCCTGATGTGTGATTGTTTTTATCTTGAGCAGTTCATTCACCTTGTGTATGAACTGTGCTATACAAAAAAAAATTGGCATTCCTTCCCATTTGTATGTGTGGTTATTCCCTTTACAAACCCACCAACCTCTTTATAAAGCGAGTAGAGAAAGACAATGGTCTGGACGGTTTTGCCAAGGCCCATCTCGTCGGCCAGGATGGTGTCAGTGCCCTGTGCCCAGGAGAACCTCAGCCAGTTCAGTCCCTCCAGCTGATAGGGGTGCAGCGTCCCCCCTGTGGCATCGATGTACCACGGCTGGTGATCGAACTTTATTGTTGGCTGAAAATGACAAAATATGAAGTCAGAGATTTCCCCCAGAGAGAGTGCCATGGCATGCTAGTGTGCCATGAGATGTTGTTTGGTGTTAAGTATGGTATGGTTTTTATTTTTACAGGGACAGTCTGCAATGAGCATTAGCCAAAAGGAGAGATGGTACCAGGTTGTAGCAGCAGTGCTAATTTACCACCAGAACTCCCAGAGCAGTCAATTCGACGGCTTTTAGTTTTGGTATTAATGTATTTTCTATTAGTTTTCATAACTTAGTGACTATTTATTAATCTATATTCATGGCAAAAAGTGATGAAAAATAAGTAAAAATTGCTCAAATTTGGCAAAATGAATCTAAATTTGAGGACATTCAGACAGTCTGGATTTGCCAATTGGAAAAGCAAAATGATCTTGTTTTTAAAAGACAAGGTACTGTATGTCTACTTTGGAATGACAAAATTCAGCAACAATTCTTGACACAAGACTAAATGTCTTTGTCCCATTGGCAAATCTTGTTTTAAGAGACCTTCAGAATGTACTCAGATTAAGATGAAAAACACTCAATTTAAGAAATGATTACCACAGATTGTATCAGTTTTTACATTGGTTAAGTTCATTTCTATGTCATTATTTGTATAAAGTGATTTTATTGTCACCATAGCAACATTCTGTTTACTTAATTAGCATTTGACAGATAAATAACACTATTTTGTCATATTTCAAGTTATATTTATCAGTTTTAGCACTTATAAAAAGTGTGTCAAGGAAACAGAGGACATCATATTCCTTTATGAATTATATAATTCATAAAATATTTTAAGGACTTTCTCAGAATTCCATTGGTTTGAACGTGAATGGTCAAAACGAACTTTTGTTGTGACTTTCATTTTTATATTTTTTCAGCTGCTGCTATACCATGTGATTTTTTTTAATGAAAAATGTGTGCCACGGACCAGAAAGGTTGGGGAACACTCCTAAGTTACACACAGAGCAAAAATGAATCGAAAGAACTTTGAGTGAATGTAACCATGCAAAAACGTACGTCTATAATTGGAGTATCAGGAGGCTTCTCTCTCTTCGAACGCTCCAAAATAAGTTTCTTCTCTTTTCTCACCACCAGAGGGCGATGGTCTTCTCCTATTATTTGTTCCCTTAGTTGTGAACAGAAAGATTTCTCATATAAAAGTTGCAAAAGTGAAGACATTTATGGTTTGAAAATGAAAAATGGTAAACCTGTGGTCCCAGAATGAAGTTTTATGGTTGTCGTATTCAGGGATTTCAAAGTCGTCCATCTCCCACGTGCACTGGTCGTAGGGGAGGTCTCGCCACTTGATTAGATAATGCACATCCCCGTCCTTATCAAAACTAAAGTAGACAACAAAACAAAAATAACTGTTACATAGGAGAATACGGTTAAATACTTACAAACTTTAACCCACAGGACGATGCTTTACAGTACATGTGCACTGATACTAGCTGTCTTGTTCTTGTTATTTTCAAAGTTGTGATTTTACTTTGTCTAGATATTTTTAGGTGATTGCTCGCTGCAAAACCAGTTTCCATTCATGAGGACAATAAAGATAACACTGCAAAATTAATGATAATATGTGCCCCAGGTCCCTCACCCCAGGTCCCTCACCCCAGGTCCCTCACCCCAGGTCCCTAACCCCAGGTCCCTCACCCCAGGTCCCTCACCCCAGGTCCCTCGCCCCAGGTCCCTCGCCCCAGGTCCCTCACCCCAGGTCCCTCACCCCAGGTCCCTCACTTTTTACATGCTGTTCATCCAGTTTATCGAGTTATCTTAGTGCCATATGAACCAACTCTGACTCTGAGGAGCACAGGGACTGGCACAGAACATGGGGAAGCAGCATTTCAGATGTATGCAATGTTTAATTCCAGATTAAAAACAGTTCTGTTAAGCTGTGAATACAACTGAAGGATTTTATTTTTGCTCATTATAATGTTCAGTGATTATCAATGGTTTCAATGCGTTGCATGACTGTCTCTGTCTTTTTTTGTTAAACACTTTGTCTTATATACAAACTGTGCTGTACAAATAAAATTGCCTTGCCTTTTATGTTCGTTCCACTAGATACTGTAGAGACTAATCATTTAACAAAATTCTTTACAGCCGCAACCGCCCCACTGTGGCACCTGGTGTTCCAAGAGGTCTCCCCTCACAGTACTAACCAGGCCCTAGCCTGCTTAGCTCCAGAGGTCTGTAGATATCTGGCTTTCACCTGAAGGTGTAGCCACTAAAATAAAACATGGATCAAACACATTTTACCAGGAAATGTATTTTATTGCTAAGTGGGTTTTTCATGGTTTGAAAGTTAGGTACACCAGCTTTAAATTGAGAATTGCATTAAATCGTGCACTACTATGCCTTACTCTATTGTCTACCTCTTATTTTGACTGTTTGGACCAAGAGCCAATGCAATTTCCCAGTCTGTGACTACCTGTTACGCACTTGGCAATACAAATGATTCTGATTCTGAAAAGGTGATGAAAAATATGTCAAAAATTGATTACATTTGGAAGCTTACGCTTACCTTATTTTATCTACATGTTGACAGTCTTAAAACAAGATTTTCCGTTGGGACAGGTAAAATAATCTTGTTTTAAAAAGATACCAGAAATGTCTCCCATGGAATGAGAAAATAAAGCAACAGTTCTTGAAATAAGAATAAGTGACTTGTCTCATTGGCAAAATCTTGTTTTAACACAAATTAAGATAAAAACCTCTTGATTCCAGCACTCACCACCTCACATTTTATATGTTTTCACAATGTAGTAAACTTGACTGTTGGATAAGACAAAGTACATCAGAGGACAGTATGAATGTCCTGAATGGGGTTATGTGGTTTCTCTTGCACCTGTGGTTGATGATGCGGTGAATGACCATCCACTCCGGTTTGATGCCGTATCGGTAGAAGCGCTCCTCCATCGCGGCGAACTCGGGGTCCTTGCTCTTTCTCTTCTCGCTGCTCAGCTCCTCTTCCCCAGAGCCGTAGTCATACGGAGGCGGTTCGTCCATGTCGTTCTTCCTCTGGTAGTTTCTGTACATGACCGTGTGGTATAGCTCCAACTGCAAACACCAAAACAACAAGTCAGCTCGAGGCCTGACTAGAACCAGGAAGTACGGTCACATTAGTCCAGTTCTCAGGTCTCTGCATTGGCTTCTTGTGGCTCAGAAAAGAAACTTTAAAGCAGCTCTGCTTGTGTATAAGTCTCCCTTTGGCTTCGCTCCAAAGAACATCTGTGACACGTTAGTGCCATATGAACCAACTGACTCTGAGGAGCACAGGGACTGGCCTCCTACTGGTGCCCAGAGTCAGGACTACACAGATTTATGTAGCTAAAATCTGGAACAGACTTCTAGAAAATATGAGACAGTTGTCTACTCCCATATATTCAAAATGTATCATGATTATTTCTTCAACACTCTCCTCAATATCATTCCTAAGAAGAGAATAAGGCTCACCTGCAGCTCGCTGACCCAGGAACAGTGCCAGTACGAGAGGCCGGCCCACTTCACAAAGAACTCTCTCTCCGGATGGCCCTTCAGCGGGGGGTTAATCAGAGGATCAATGGGCCTCCCATCAGCTTCGAGAGGCGGCTCTGCGGGAAGAGGAGGCTCTCCCCAGGTCCAGTGTAAAATCCTCTGCACCTTTCCCTTCAGAGGCGGACACTAAACATACACACAGGTGTCAGCTTAACATCAAAGGTGTTTCTAAAACTACTGTAGTGTCACGACAGGAGTGACATGTGACCTGAGGCCTGAGGTAACATGTGCAGTGGTGTCAACTTAACAAATCCGGATCATGTGTGAAGTCTTGACTGTCACTGACACAATCACAATAAAGACATTTAAATAGATTCAGCAATATAAATAGAAATGTTTGGACACTCAGACTCTTCACCTGTCATAATTCTTTCACTCCATTCAAAATGGTGATGAACTACTACTGTAGCCACAGCTGCCCTGGGGCCCACTGACAGAAGTGAGGCAACAAGTGTGTGACATCGACTGCTCCAACCACCACCAACCATTCACACGCACACCAGACTCATTCTGATGTGGGTGAAGTGTCTTCCCCAAGGACACAACGACAGTTTGGAACTTTACAGCCGCAGCTGCCCCACTGTGGCCCCTGGTGTTCCCAAAGATCTCTCATCACGATACCAACCAAACTCTGGCCTGCTCAGCTTCAGATGTCTGACAGAATCTGGCTTTCACTTGCAGCTATGGCCACTATGGAGTCGATGCGTTTCAGCCCTATAGTAAAGGAGAGTGTAAAGTTGAGGTTACCATGCATCGCGGGCACAGCCACTCCCCGTTGGGGATCTCGGGCAGAGGGGGGTTGAGGCAGTGGATGTGGTACGACGAAGGACAGGTGTCACAGCACAGAAGCTCTCCTCCATCTTTACACACTCTGCAGAACTCCATGTGGTCATCCTCTTCCTCTCCTGCAACCTCCTCCTCATCTTCATCATCATCTTTGGCTTCCCACTGGATCCCTTCTTTCTCCTGAAACACACACACACACACACGATGAAAATAATGAATGAGTTTGAGAAAGAAGATCAAATTATCAGCCTACAATGAGCCGACAAATGCAATGCACTGCAAAAATGTATGAAAAATATGTCAGAAATCGCTCAAACTTGGAAAAACATGTCTATGTTATCTTATTTTAAAAAGATACAAGAAACATCCTTGGAGTGAGAAAAGCAACAGTTTTTGAAGTAAGATTAAATGGCTTTGTCCCTTTGGCAAATCTTGTTTTAAGGCAGTCAGAATGTCAGTAAGACTAAAACTACACGATTCAAGCTAATATTACATCATATTTCATCACTTTTTGCAGGGTATTTACTAATCTCCAAACATTGAAAGTCTATGATTCAGTCGACCTATACGAATTGATATAAATGTTTAAGATAGAAAAAGTGACTTCCATCAAAACCATTACAGAAATTGTAGAACTACTGTTTATCTGTTAGAGGGGTCGATCTCTGGAATGAATGCATGGATTTACTTCAATCATGTATTTCACTTTTCCACTGAAAAAAGCAATGAATGAATCCTATGAATACATTCACTCATACAAATAACACTTGTAAAAAGGGTAGGCAGAATAAGTATTAGCTTCAGCCTGCACCTTTCGGGCCTTTCTTTCTGCTGGAAAATAACTGCTCTGTTACAATGTTCCCAAAATAAACGTCATAGATTCATCCGTGTGTGTTTGGAAAGCAAAGCCCATATTCTGATTCTTACTGTGTCAAAATGTTTTGCCTGAACTGTTATTTCTGGCAGACTTTGAACACTTGACTCAGAGTCCTAGAAGAATGTCAGCTGTACTATTATGTGTCATGGCGGATTTCTATGATAACAGTACTCACACAGTGGGGACAGCTCCACTTGCCCTCGGGGGCCTTATCCAGCTCTGGATCCAGGCAGACGAGATGGTACGCTCTGGGGCATGTGTCACACAGGATGATCTCACCGCCTTGTTGGCAAACTTCACAGTAGTCCTGATGGTCTGTCTCGTAGCCATCCCCGTCCGCTTCTGGGTAGAGTAAAGATGCATGTTTCTCTACGTGAGAGTCTTTAAATAGTGCAAACATACTTTTTCTCTTTTTCCTCCCACGTCGAGACTTTTTCTTGTTGGTTGTGGCACCTGTTATATCAGCGATTAGTGAGGTGCTGTGGATGCTGATGTCATCAAAGTCAGACTCCTCCAAGAAGTCTTCCTCACTCTGTAAACACATGCAGATATGAGATACACACATGGTCTCCATGTCTCGCAGACCATAGTGCAGACTAGTGCAGACTAGTGCAGACTAGTGTAGACCATAGTGCAGACTAGTGCAGACTAGTGCAGACCATAGTGGAGACTAGTGCAGACTAGTGCAGACTAGTGCATAATTGAGTCTTATTTGAGAGAGAGGACATACTGAGGAGGCTTTCTTTTTCTTCCCACTTTGGCCAGACTTTGATTTAGTCTTTTTTGCCTTTTTCTTCTTCAAATCTTTTGCCGATTTACTTTTCTTCCTGGCTCCAGGTCCTAAAAAATCCAAGCCACACAACTTTTATAGTATTTCCTGTGCAAGGTAGAACTACAACAATCACCGTGGTAACCCCCCAGCTCTGCCAAGTAGACATTACAGGAGCACATTACCACAGTTAAGTCAACCTTACCCTTCCCCTCTTTGGTTTTGGCTTTTTTGAGTGGTCCCGGCTGAGCACTGGGCTGGCTGCAGCTCATAGATATTGGCTGAGCCACAGTGACTGTCTCCACAGCGGCGGCCACAGCGGCTGCCACAGCGGTGGCAGATGCTCCTTTGAACGGGTTGTTGGCACTGAACTCTCTCCACTTGGCCCCTAACACTGTCATCATCTTTGACATGGGAATCTTGGGGTTCTTCTTGGCAATGAGCGGCCTGTGGGAAGCCACAAAGAGAGGTTAACAACGACAGCTTTATTGTGTCACACTTCATTCTCCTTGATGTAGCTCAGCCTCACTCAGCACCAAGGGGATCCAAGTGTGATTTGTTATTAGCCCTGTCCCCTTAAGTTTGGTTCTCCCAGCTTTCCCCGTGCCCGTGAGCTGCTTGTGATTTGTTATACAGTTTCAGACATGGCTCTATGGCCTGTGAAAGAGAGTAGGTCAGACAGAGTCCCAGAGCCACCCAGCTGTCACAGGCATCCAGTCAGCAGCTGACTCTACACGACTCTGCGGGAGCTAACGGAGCCAGACAGCCCCAGGTGAGACACTCTTTAAACAAGCGCTCAGACACCGAGTGCTGTGTTTGCTGCTCACACCACTCTCTTTCTCACTGTAGTGTTTCTGTGGAGGCTGCTCACTGACAGGCCACGGCACAGAACCGTTTAGCATGACATAATAATTCCCACAGTGAGACACTCGCCTGAGGAACTGGCTGAACGCCTTGTAGTTAGTTATGGTTTTGTAGTCGTCTTCAGTGAAGCCGTACTGGACGTCTTCAAGACCCCACTCCTGCATCAGCTGACCGGAGGATTTTGGCTCCTGAGAAAATGGAAGCAATTAAATAATAGAATAAACAATAAAAATTACTTCCCCAATAATATGCAACATGGCAAGTTCATTCACCTTCGCCGTTCCATCATCATCGTCGTCTTCATCCTCCTCATCCTCTCTTTTCTTCTTTCGGGGCTTCTTCTCCTTCTTTTCTTTAGGTTTTTTCTTCTTCTTTTTGCCCTCATAAATGCTGTTCTCACTCTCATAGCCCACTTCAGGAAGTCCCCTGTCCTCCTCCACCTCTGAGTGCTCCTCTAAGTCACTGTCCAGTCTTGGTATTAAGTCTGTCTGAAAGAAATTAATTATAATTAGTGCTATTCAACATTTTAAGTCAGAAACGTACATATTCCATTCATTTTACTCAGAGCAAAATTAATGGAATGCAGAAAGAAAATTTCCCAACACATTATCATTATTAGTATCATTATTATTATCATTTTTATTATATTATCATCATCATATTTTATTTTATTTTTGTATTCTTCTCTAGTATTTTTGTATTGTCTTCATGTCTTTGTGTTATGTTTGTTCTGTTTGAGGTTGTACTTTTGTTTTGTTTGTATTCTTGTTGAATGTTGATATGTTTGTTGCATTAAAGTGTGGGTTTAAAGGAAACCGAAGGATTTAACAAACAAAAAAAGTTCAGGATGACAAGGGACACTAAAATCCCCACAAAGTGCAACCTTTATGTAATCTGTAAATTCTCTGTCAGCTGAGGTCCAGCTGTTTTAGTTTACATTGAGTTCTATGAGACTTTTTTTCTGCGATTTTAGTCTGCATTACCACGGGCCTGATGGGACAGCTATAAGCTAGTAATTATCTATCCAAATATTATTATAGATCCATGATAAAGATGAAAAAAGGCGGCGTGGAGGCATCCATCATGGGACTAGCGTAAATGCACTGATGTACTTTGTTAATGAAAAAAGCCTTGGCTGGATAGTAAGAATCTACCTTTTTTGCCATAATTAATTATTCACTATTAATTATTAACTTATAATTTTTGATTATATGTTTACATCAGCAGCAAAATGCATTCATTTTAAACTTCTAGTCTAGTCTTATATTATTTTAAGGACAATAAAAATAAAGACAGACAAACAACAGAAGCATAACAAAAACACACACACACAACACACAAAGCAAGGACAGACAAGGGACAAACAAACATAAAGAAAAGAAGAAAAAAACAGTCTTTGTTTACAACTACTTTCTCTGTGATTTCTCAGATTAATCCACATGAAATAAATACTCTCACAAAGTTCCACACTTTCCTTGTCAGTTCCGATCAACTATGGTTGATCAGAATACGACAGAAGACATTATGTGTATATAAATATATATTGTGTGGCTGGTTTGTGAATCTCATCACTAATAAATAATAATCTTTCAACATTTCCCATAATATTATTAAAAATAATCCCAAGAATTCTATAAAATGAGTTCCTGAATCCAGGGAACTCTCTGAGCCGTGACCAGGATTCCTTAGTTTCTTACTCACTGTAACAATCTTTTATGTAGTATTTATGTTATTGATTGATTAAGATCAAGAGAGATTATTTGTCCAACAGTGGGGAAATTTCAGTGTTGCATCACCAGTTACAGAACATTAGGAATGAGGAACACACAACACAAGATACATTACCAATAACACTATACTAAAATAAAATAAAACTTTAGCAAAAAGAAGAAGCACAAAGAAGTAGGTATAAAATCTTCCATTTATACTTCTATAGCCCTACATCACAATACAAGAATCAATCTGACTTTAGCAAAATAAGGATCAAAGTATCAAATGTACTGTATATTCTAGTGCCAGAAATACATAGTTGTTGTATGTACACATCTGTACATGTTAGCAGCATGAGGATATGGGACAAAGTGGCTCAGTGAAGTGACAGTGGACACATGTGGTTTCATATTGCACATTTTGACATTAATCAAAGTTGTTACACATCAAATGTCTGTAAACACAAAGGTGTCTAAAGGGTTAACCTGCATATACATATTTATATACAAACAGTGGCATTTGTCCTGATGTATAGTATGTCATTATAGCTTGAAGGCCCTGTATGCCTGTTGCTTGTGTGAATCTGGGAGTGAGTGGAGAGAGAGCAGATCGAGAGAAAAGCTCACGTTGCTGCAGCACAAACCTCAGCAGCAGCCAGCATGAGTTACCATGGTGACGGTATTTGAGCAGTGTCTGGCTCTCTCTCTCCTCTCTCTCTCTCTCTCTCCTCTCTCTCTTTATTTCTACTTTTTCTTTCTTGTTCCTCACCCAGCACCCCTCTCCCTCCCACCCCTTTGCAACTTCCATTTCTATCACTTCTCAAAAATCGCTCACTCTTATGTTATTCACTTTCACTCTATTAACAAGGTCAGCTTTCTTTCCTGTGCTAGTTTCCTCTATTAACTGAGCTGGGTTTTTTTTTTTTTCATCTTCTTTTCAGCTGCACAGTGTATAGCAGCAGCGGCGGCCAATGGAACAGCGCCATCCAATCAGAAGCCTTTACATAACGAGCTGGTTATGCAGAATAGGCCTATGGTTGCCCAAGCAAGCGCACCCGTCTAGACAAATCTCATTTATGCATAAGGATGGCAACAGAGAGAGAAAGAGAGAGCGAGAGAGAGAGGGAGAGAGAGAGAGAGAGACAGAGACAGAGAGAGAGGGAGAAAGTGACTGTATGAAAGATTTGAAGATTGCAATGGGGGATGGGTATTTGAAATGGTGGAAAGCAATAAGCGTAAAACAAACACTATGCACCTAAATGCAACTTAGCAGAGAGAGCAGAGGCCACACTGCAAAATATGATCAAATATGAACTAATTTTTGCTTGAATCGAGTGGTTTATAATCTTAATTTGAGTATGTTCAGACTTAAGACAAGATTTGCCAATGGGACAAAATCATTTAGTCTCACTTAAAGAACTTCTGCTTTATTTTCTCATTCCAAGGAAGACAATTCTAGTATCGTTTTAATACAAGATCATTCTGCTTGTCCCATTGACAAATCTTGTTTTAAGGCAGGCTTCTTTATTACTCTAAAGTCAGACATTTTATACTTGATTCTTGCTTCTTCATTATGCTAAAGTTGGAGATTTTGTACTTATTTTGTCATAGTTTTTTTTTTTTTTTTTTGCAGTGCAGGTCCAAGAGTAACCACACAGCGTCTAAAAATACACTTCACACTTCAAAGGCAGGAAAAAAATTAGATAAGTGATGATGAACGTAATCAAATGATGCTTTCCCTAATAATGGTTCTGCCTTGGGGAAATTATGGAGCCACTGAAAATATCAAATGAGCTTTGAAATGTGCAAAATGTCCCAAAACAACAGCCTTGGCAGTGTGTGTGTCTCTCTCTCTGTCGACACATGAACCACACACAAACACGAAATTGGATGCGCCATCAATAAAGCTGGATTAAAAAGACAAAGACATGAAAAGCTCTAAAATTGTTAATGTTTGGTGCTGGATGAGCATCGGCAATAGCATATCAATAATACATCACAGAGATCCCACAGTGATTTGATGCAAGATTGAAGCAAAAATTCTAATGGAAGAATAAGCTGCTCTTGAACTAATGCGTTTCATACACAGATTTACCTGCTGTGGGACTTGTTTTCTATTTTTTATAGTTTATTACCTGATACAGTGAAGAGAAGATAGTTAATGTAGCAGTATGTTATATTTGCATGTCATGTCATCATTAAATGGCCCCATATTTTAAAAGGCGTTATTAAATCATGCTCTTTTCCTATACATCTTTAACTGATAACAGTAGTTCAGCCGAGATATTTGAATATCAAAAATAGTTTTACGACCCGTAAAAGTTGTTATTGTTTTGATTTTGATGTCCTACCCTTCGGCGTTTCGCCAATCGGGAAGTGTCATAAGTCCGTGATCGGGTTGCCAGAACTCTGCGTGGCTCACTAATCTCAGTGGTAAAATAACATGTGGCCGCAGAACTAAAAAAGGTCTTGTTATGACTCTCAAATCATTAATGACCAAACAAAGACTAAAACTAGGATTTATATCTGGACACCTTTGAACAATTGAGACAGCTGATAAGTTTGCGTGTGATGCAAAATTTGGTGCTTTGAATCAGTTCTTCAGAGAGGATATTATAGTGGGAATCGGTGGTCTAATGGTTAAAACCATGCGCTCACGAATGCAGTAACCCAGGTTCAATGCCGGGTCGAGTCTTTTTGTTTATGTTATCACATTCTATGACAGATTGCTCTAAAAAAGGTAAAAGACAAAGGTCAAGACGTTTTTTTGCAGATTATAGCTTAATCTATGATTAAAAATAACCATTTAAGACCACATGTACCCCAATTAAAATAATGTTAGTCTCTTTTTGATGTGGGACTTTTACATGTTTGTCTAAAAAATAGGGAATAAATTAAATTGAAAGGTGATATCCTCTGGAGCAAACCCTGATGTTGATACGCTGAAGAAATACGTTCAAACATCCATTCTTCCCACTCCTATTTTGGACATTAATTGCTTATTTATTTTGGATAATCTATAATTACATTGCTTTTATTTTTTGTGTGTTTTTTATCTCAAATGTCCAAAAATAAAATAAAAAATAAACATTCATTCAACATTAGCACGGCTCATAGAAATGTGAACGAAGACAGACAAACAACCGATAAAATAATTCCCTGTGTTTGCTGCTGGATTTGGTGTGAATCTGGCAACCTGAGTCAGGGAGAGTGGGAAAGGACTACAAAATATTGACTGTGACTGCAGTACCACTTTTGGCCAGAATTTTACATATTTATTTAATGCTCGTAAAGTCCATTTCTCTATTTTTTCATTTCTAGGCATTTTTTGGAAAATGGTGGCGATGCACTTTGATGGAAAAAGTGCCTAAAACTCAGTGATAGAGATGCCCCAATGAGGTTCAGTTCCAAGCTTCAAGTAGATATAGTAACTCAAAAAGTTGTCCACCAAATGGTTGGGGAAACCATTAAAGGGTTAAATCAGGAAGGACGTTTAAAAAAAAAATCAGTACCAAATTGTAGTTAGAAATGTGAACAATATGGTGTGGTGGCGCTTTGACGTTGGAAATGACCATAGACTATTAGTCTTAACGAGACCTATTTTCTCCATTGAAACATATCTGTGATCAAAATTGATCTTTTCAAAAAAGTCGCGAGTAGCCCCTCCCACACGAAATTGTGAAAAAACCATAGACTGTATATATTAACGGACAGAGTCACGCCTATCTCCGCCGTTCATAGGAGTTGGCCATAAAAAGTGCTTTCATGGAGCAATCCAAGATGGCCGCGAGTGGTCCCGCCCACAAAAATCTTGGAAAAAACGCATCTGCGCATGCGTCAGCCGGCGCAGCTCCATTCATTTGAACGAGAGACTTCAAAAATTCACCAAAAAAATCCACCCCCCTCAGCATTGACACACATGTGGAACGGAGCTTTGGACCAAGAGCCAACTTTTGGTCCATCCTGTAAAGACGTTTTCGAGAGGTCTGTCAATGCTATATGTTAGCATTGGCTAATTCTTCTTCTGGGTCCACCCCCATCGACCCGGGATGGTATTGCAAGCATGTCAGCGCACGTCATTTTGGCCACTTTTGAGCTGGGACCCGCCCCCACTGGAAAAAACGCTTGTGCGCATGCGTGAGATGGATCATGCCTGACACATTGCTAAAAAAAAATTGTTAATTCAAAAGTCCAAAGTGGATAAACTGGGCTGGTCCAAAGAATAGTACTCCCCAAAGCATTGCCGCCCATCTGGAACTTAAGCATTGAGCCAAGAGCCGACTTCTGGACCAGGCTGTATAGCCGTTTTTGAGATGAAAAAAGGCGGCATAAGAATGCATTGGATAATTCTGTTTCAGGGTACCCCACCACTAGCCTGACTCTCGCCAGACCCATGTAGTTCGCTGCACTTCACACATGAGTCTGGTACTGAGCCATTGCAGTTGGATTTCAGAACTTAGGCAGGGCCTTGTAAAAAAATCCTTGTATGTGATTGGATAGACCACTTGTCCGTTATCTTGAATGAAGTCTGCTTTCAACCACTCACATCGAAGCACACGGCTCCCATAGGTTGCCAAATCCCAGCAAGATTTTCCAACCCAAAATCCGCGAGAATACCCACACACAAAAAACACTCAGAATGAGTTTTTGACTAAAAACGTAATGTAATCAACTTGGGCTATCATGATTCTATTTATTGTCTTTCTGTTTATCTAATACCTACAAGTCTCTTGGAAAAAAATATGCGGGAACCACCAAACCTGGCAACCCTGCTGCATAGTGTGTAAACAGGAACACTGAACCAGTGCTTCAACCAAACTTTACAGGAACATTTGGCTCTTAAAACACACATATATCAACATAGAACCATCAACATCTCGCCTCAAATTGCATTAAAAGTGACATCCGTGTATTAATTCGATCGTATTTACTGTTTTAAAAAGATTCGCGAACTTTACGTCCGCCATCTTGGATTCCTCTCGCTGCTGCTTGAGAGAAGCTTGAGAAGGCAGTGCAAACCCCACGTAACACCGGCAATCCTGATTGTTCGATTAAAAAATAATCTGGGGAAGGCGTTCGCTATGGGCTCGATACCAGACCCATGTGGTTCAGTTCAGCCAAACGCCTCTGGTGGAGCATGGCGGAACTACAAGGGCCGGCAGAGCCAGGCTACCCCACCACAGGCAAGGAGACAGATTACAAGCATGTCAGCCCATGTGATCATGGACCTTTTTGAGGTAAAAAACGGTATCCACACCTGGATCATAATTACCGCTTCTTTTAAACCCAAAAGGCAGGGACACTACCAAAGCGCTCTCTGCTGTATTTGGTTCCACCAATAGGCTACATCTATCTTGCCGATTAGAATGCTGTAATCAAATCATTGTTGGAAGTAGATGCACCGTCAGAGATGTAATTAGTTACAATTTATTTGATTAGTTAGTTGGTATGGTTTGATTTCTATTTTTACAAGGACAGTGTACAATGCATTTTACCAGGTTGTAGCACCAGTGCTAACTTACACCTGTAGTCCCTGAGCAGGTCGTTGTAAAACAGTTGGCCGATTATTTATTTGATGAATGATCAGTAAATATGGGATTTTTGACCAAAAGAAAGTTTGCATTTTTGTTTCATTCTAAAGTCAAAGGCGAAATATCCATGTCACAAAACCATAGACTGTATATATTAACGGACAGAGTCACGCCTATCTCCGCCGTTCTAACTAATGGGCCAAAAAATGTGCTCTACTGGAGCTATCCAAAATGGCCGTGAGTGGTCCTGCCCACAAGAAAATTGGGAAAAAACGCATCTGCGCATGCGTCAGCCGGCGAGAGCTCCATTCATTTGAACGATAGACTTCAAAAATTCACAGCAAGTAAACTAGAGTGTTCCAAAAAAATCCACCCCCCTCAGCATTGACACACATGTGGAACGGAGCTTTGGGCCAAGAGCCAACTTTGGTCCATCCTGTAAAGACGTTTTTGAGAGGTCTGCCAATGCTATATGTTAGCATTGGCAAATTCTTCTCCTGGGTCCACCCCTATCGGCCCGGGGTGGTATTGCAAGCATGTCAGCGCACGTCATTTGGGCCACTTTTGAGCTGGGACCCGCCCCCACTGCACAAAACCTCTTTGCAGCATGATTGGAGCATAAGCATTAGCATTAGCATAGCATGAGTCTATGTAAGTTAAATAAAAAAACGTTTAAACATTTTTTTGACAGCTACCATGTTTTAACTGTGTTTGGACTGTGTTTTATAAGCTGGAAGATTGTAATGTAGCAACTGTTATTTCACATCTCATCACATGATTTAATGGAGAGGTGTAATCTATTTTTACAGCGTCCAATCACGACTAAAACTGGATGGGGTCAAAATAATAATCCCAAAAAAGGAAAGGACTGCAAAAAAAGAACCAAAGAACAAGGCATAAATCAGAATAAAAAATCGAGTAAAAGTAACCAAACAGGAGACGACGACAAGAACTAAACAAGATGTTGAAATGACAATGACGGGGTTGAG
Organism: Knipowitschia caucasica; assembly: GCA_964034765.1. Lineage (NCBI taxonomy): Eukaryota > Metazoa > Chordata > Actinopteri > Gobiiformes > Gobiidae > Knipowitschia > Knipowitschia caucasica. The sequence continues at coordinate 32,089,409 of OZ035828.1, read as the reverse complement.
GAACACACAGGGTTTAAGTACACAAAACTAGCAAGACACAGATACACAACAGGAAGTAGAACTAATGAAGATAGAGGATGACAAATTACAAAATAAAACATGACATAAAAATAAACCCTGACAAATCCGTAAACTCTACTCTAAAAACTTGACCACAATAAAAATACTGCCACATCGCTAAATAAGCCACAGGGTTAAAAAAAAAAAAAAAACTAGAAGAAATTTTGCGGCTTGTAGTCTGGCAATGACATGTTTTTTCTGTCTTTAGTGTTCTGTTGTCTGATGTTCACACTGGGTATTTTTGCACAAATATTCCAATGTAGTTTTTGGCTGAAACTGGCAAATAACATGAATCTGAATCCACCGCATAAATAGGCAACACGGTTAATGCATTGTCTTCGGCATCTTCAATTATTTAACAACATATCTTTAGGACTTCACATAATGCAATTCATCTGCTCTCCGACTCCAAAACAAGCGCACAAGTGCCCGACTCAGACCCCAATTGACCTCCGTCTGGGGCTTGACAAACACCACTGGGGAGTTCATTGGAGACAAACAAACCCCGCTAATAACGGTGAGAAGCGGAGCCAAAACAAAAGAGGCAGGAGCGCGGCCGAATGAGCAGTCTTGTGTGGCGCGGTCAGGGCAAAGTCAGGTGAGGCGAGAGAGGAGAGAGCAGCTTGTGAGAGTGGAGCGTGTCAGAGGGAGTCCCCCGTCATTAGCCCTGCAGTGAGACCCAGAGCTCAGTGTTTACCAGCAGCAGGAAAAGGCCAGCCAAAGCTCGCTTCTCCGGCCAACGGAGGGAGAGATCTTGGCCCAATCTGAGTTTTCCACACAACAAGCAGAAATACTCAGAGGACAGCTTAGCACAACCGAGTACATACAGGGTGGATGTGTTGAAAATTATGATAATGACAATGCGGTTTTATATACACTGCAATAAAAATGATAACATATGAAGTTATGACTGCTTGAATTGAGTGAATCGAGCACATTCTGACTGTCTTAAAAACAAGATTTTCCGATAGGACAACGCCATTGTATGGGACTGATGGTGCAGCAGGAAACAAGCAAAACTGTATTAGGATTAGATAGCTATATGGCCTAGCAGGTGGACAGCTGCAAGACTCTACAAGGACTCTGATTGTGTATCCATGTTATGACAATGATACGCTCTGAGTGTCTCTGAAGTGACACGTATGTCTTTCGATGTGTGACGTAACAATGACTTTATAAATCATGCCCTGCCTTTGTTCTGTCCGAAAAAACTGAGACAACTGAAAAAACCTGGAAAGATTGAAAGAACTGAATCAACTACCATTTTGTGAATAAACAACCACGCCATGATGCACAAGATCCCGTTTGGTCTGAGTCTGATTCATAATGAGGCTTTTTAATTAGCCAAAAAATGTGTCAAACAATACAAATAAACAAGGCCAAAATCAAATGAGCAACTGAACATGACAAAAACTGACCTAACACAAGGCACGCAAGGGGAACATTTAAGTTGGGTGATCAGACCAACTATCAATAAAAAGGAGGTAAACAAGACTATAAACAAATACATACATTTACATAAAATAGTTTAAGGATAAAGGTATATAGCTAGCAATAATAATGGTCAATAATAATAGTAATAATAATGATAAGATTGAAACTTATGAATAGCAGTCAGAATGTGCTCAAATTAAGATACATCCCGTCAGATGAAGCTAAGCAGGACAGGGACTGGTTAGTACTTCATCTTACATTCCTTCCAACAATAGACAAAGCATTTCCAGTATTTTATTGAGTTCAGTACGTTCTACGCCATGCAGTGCTAATGCGTGTGGCAGTCAAACTTCTAAATGCCAGAAACATTAAAAGCATCTCAAAAGAATGTGAAAATCTGTCTTCAGCTCTGTCCTCACAGTTATGGGTTTAAACAGACCTGACCTGCCACCATCACCTCCACCACCTCCTTCACCTCCTCCTCTACCCCACTCCCAGCTCCACTGCACAAACAAGCTCTAGTCTGACCCAATGTGCCCCAAGCTGACACTGTCACCCTGAGATGGACCACATTCAACTAGCATCATCTACTGCATTGTTTTCCACGCCCAGACTTCCCTCTCCACACGCGCTACCTCCAGCTCATCTGGGGGAATCCTGAGGCGTTCCCAGGCCAGCTGAGAGACGCAGTCCCTTCAACGTGTCCTGGGTCTTCCCCTGGTCTCCTCGCAGTGGGACATGCCCGGAACACATGCCCCACACAGGGCCCCACACAGGTCCAGCAGACCCCTCAACTGGCTGCAGTCAGTTTCAAGTATTGTGGGAAAACATCCTTAAAAACCTAATAGTAGTTAAGTTATTATCTGCTTTCAAATAGTAATGGATAGTCTCCAAAAATTAATAAAAAACATTTTGGAGCGGACTGATAAAAATAAACCAATGGGGCTCGTTCATCCCAACCAATGAGATGCGTTTACCCCCCTTCACCCTCTTCCTGTTTCTCGCGAGTGCACCATGGATCTATAATAATAACTGGATAGGGTATTACTAGCTTACAGCTGTCCCACCCATGGGCACAGGGGGCGCCCGTGGTACCTAAGACTGAATTCACGAGGGCTACCCAGAAAAAAGTCCCATAGAACTCAATGTAAATTAAAACAGCACGACCTCAGCTGACAGAGAACCTACAGCTTTCATAAAGATCGGATTTTGTGGGGATTTTAGTGTCCCTTGTCATCCTGAACTTTTTTTCTTCTTAAATCCTTCGGTTTTCTTTAAATCCACACTTTACTGCAACAAAGTCTGCTCCCTGCCTTCCCGCTCTGGCTCCGCTCCTCAGCTGCTCTGATGAGCAGCTCTGATTGGTCAGAGCGCGGCCGAGCCCCTCTGTGCGCGTGCATGAAAGCCACACACGCACGTTTGGCGCAACGCATTATGGCAGATATCTCTTTGCGCTAATCCACTGCGCAGAACCGGGACGACCAGACGATGCCCAAATATAGGCGAGTTTAGCTAATCTCCCGGTCTCCATGAAGTCCCATGCGCTACTGAGCACAAACCATTCATTTGAATAGGGCGCCATCTTGGATCACCGCTTGGAGTGCACACACCTGAGTTATCCATGGAGTTATTGGATTTTCTAAAACCTAAAAGGGCTGAACAGAAAATGCCAATTTCAGGTTTGCCGCCCACTCTCCCTGTTGTGACAAAAAAAAGAAAATGCTGGATGTTTGGTTTGGTGGAGAGGCGACGGGAGGGGGGCGTGGTTTTGAGTTGGTGCTACGGCTAAGCTAACACAGTCACTTACTGCACCTTTAATTGGCGTATACTTTGGACAGTGTATTTATAATATTATTTATGAGTGATTTTCATTTTAGTTCATGGTCTATACATAGATACGATCACGTGACTAACATCCGGGCATGGCGCGAAGTGTCCGCCATATTGGATGGGTATTCGTCACATGTTTACATTGCTCTGCTCCAGTTACTTCGTGCTATTTCAATTGTTATGGCGACTAAAACTTTGGCAGCTTACAGGCTATCGTTAGATCAGGTATCAAGATTACGATACGATGGAAAATGTCAACTGATTGGCCAACAAGACCCGTATGTGCTGGATAAAAACCTTTGGACAAGCGACATAAATTCGTGGGCGTGTGTCACGTATATTGTAAACTTTCTGATAAATTCCACGAGTGCTTATTCACTGGATCAGTTGAAGTCATACAAGGGTCTCGAGGCTTACAACCAATTCACACACACTCATACACTCACACACACAGACAAACACACTCCCCCCTCAAGCTCCCTTGACACACACCGCATACACACACTCACAGCACAAGCAAGATCCACTCTATATCAGCCTGTTTTCACCAATCTGTGTTTATGCCACACACTTGGCCTCTGTTATAATCAATGTTAGTGGGCTTCTAAGTTCCAGTATTCATCAACGTCACTGTAAAGCGCATGCATACTCTTTGTGATGAGGAATGAGGCAAATAGTAAAGTATCAACAATCCCCGTAAATTGTTAATTCACACCTTTACGAAAAGTAGTCACGCGCAATTGTTTACAACTTCTTTCACAATTGCAGAAACGTGCGCGCAAGAAACACACAGACGCACACCTTGTCATTTTTGCCAAATGCGCCCATGCCACGGACAGTACCAGTTCTAAAGACATGTTAAAGCAAAACTGTAATAGAAACTTTACCCTCGGAGCGAAATAGCCGTTTTCCCCCGTCTGCTTCACTTTGCACCCGGCGCTCACACAGAGGACGCACGGTCTCCGCCATCTTCATCGCTCAGCCATATGCGTGTAGCTCACACACACACGCAGACACACACTCCTCTTCCTCTCTTTAGCCGCTCTCATTTGCTCAAACCATGTCCGTCCCAGACAGTACCACTGAGCGGCGGCCGCTCCGATGATAAATAACCCATCCAATATGGCCGACGAAAAACATACAGGTGCTTCGTGACGTCACAGGAAAACTATGTATAGTTACTCCCTGGAACTTGTTTTCCTACTAGGTGCATAACGTCTCCATAAACAGGTGACAAACTCCCAGCAGAAAGATTGCACTGTCCCACAATAAGAATAGGGGAAACTTTGGTCTTTCCCTTCAATTGGGAAAGACAAAAAGCACGACTTGAAATGTGGTGTTAAAAAGGATTAAACCAAACAATTGGATTTTAACAGCACATGATTGAGGCCATAGTGACAAAGCCAAGCCTGGTGTGTAGCATGTGAGAGCCAAGCTTGTGTGAGTGGGTCAGTGTGTGAAGTACCAACTTACCTCCTTCTTTCTCTTTTTAACTTTAAGCATTTTGCCCTCTTTCATGTTTTTGGCCTTCTTGGGCTTCTGTTGTTTGAGAGAATCGTCATCAGTGAAGAAGCTGGTAAGCGGAGTGAGAGGGACGATGCTGCGCCGTGACTCATCGTCTTCATCTTGGGAAAAAGCACAAGACAAAAAAGCCATTGTGAAGATCCGAGACAAAATGTACACAAGAAATCCAATTGGGATATGACATGCTGAATATTGTTTATGCATTTTGTGAGCAAGCTCTAATTGTAGCCCTGAGTATATGTTTTATTTCATGTACTATTTGTGGGCTGTGGTCTGTGCTTTTTGAGTGAAGGCGGTCCTCTCTATCTTCACAATATGAAAAGTTATTGATGATTATTGAATGTGAGACCTTAGTAGTTAATAATCTTATAAATAATCAAACAGAGATGGGAGCGGGGTCAATATACAGGAGGCCCAATGCTAGACCTATTGCACATGTTTTTAGTTGTAGGGGAAACCAAAGCACCCAGAGGAAACCAGAGCATCAGGAGGAAATCTATGCAGACACGGGGGGAACAAGCAAACTCTACACCAAAAGTTCTGGAGGTGGAATCGAACCCAGGACGTTCATACTGAGCCTCGCTGAACCTCTCTATAGCTCCCACGATCCCCACTGTGCCCATACTAGTACCATTCACGGATGTTACGCTGGCGAGACATGAGACAAGAGCTTTCTTGCCGACGGGATGTGGTTTACTGAGGAGACCTGGTTCCTTTAATGCAGGGGTCCAAAACGTTTTAACAATAATAATAATAATAAAGAGAAGAATCAGGGGCCAACAAACCGGATTTTAAAATTGTTTTGACAGGATTTATGATGTTCTGAGCTTTATAAGTTATGCTATGATGGAGCTGAAGTTGGCTGATCTCACCAGCTCCATTTATCAAATGTTATTACGAAAACAAATTTACAGCTGAACTCTAGCAGTTGGCTGGATGATTCCATGACAGTGGCCCTCATTTATGAAACTTGCGTATGGCCAAATCAGGGTGTAAATGAGGCATACGCAAAAAAAATTACGCTTTTCGGCATTTATCAATTTGGAGGTGGCCGTACGGTACGCACAAAATATACGCCAGGTCAGGAGGTGGTGTACATTTTACACCCATCTCAACCTTCATCATAACTCGCCAAAACAGGCATGAAATTCAAGATTTGGACAACAATAAAAAAATCCCAGTCTGGCCAAATTATAAGCTGCATTTTCAATGAGCATCATGTTTCAAAATTTGAATTCGCGCATCAGAAAAAGTTGGATCTCACACCTTCATAAATCCGACGTTGGCTCTTACGTATTTGGAATATACACCCAAAATGTACACCCTTTTCTGCGCGAGTTTCATAAATGAGGGCCACTGTGAGGTTAGCAATGTAGAGGGCCACATATTATGACCAATTAGCACGCAGGCCTTAGTTTGGACCATAGACTGTAATAATTAACAGAAGCAGTTGAAACTTATGTGTCATTACTTTTCCTTCCTGCCATCTTTTTAAGTGGCCGCGAGTAGCCCCTTCCACAGGAAACCACAATCCTCATTCATTCAACAACTGCATTCAAAAGTCCACAGCGGCTAAACTGGGCTGGTCCAAAAAAAAAAACTCCTCAGCATTAAGAACTCACATCTAGAACTTAGCGAGCCAACTTTTGGACCATCCTGCCAACCAACTATTGTGGAGAGGAAAGAAGGCGTCTTAAGAATTCAGTGGATAATTCTGTTTCCTGTACACCACCACCGGCAAGGAGTCAGATTACAGACTTTGTTCCCACTGGTTTGGACATGTCTGCTTTAATGCGTACCAGGACCAAACGGTAACTTGCTGCTCTGTATCACCGCGCCTGTGCCTGCCGAGCGCACTCCAGCGGGTCACAAAGGAGTCAGGTGAGGTAACAGGGAGTAAAGAAAAAACAGGAAATCATCAAAAAAAGAAGAGGAGCTTGGTTGTTTGTGTGCAATGTTTTCATCTGAAGAGGAGCTTGGTTGTTTGTGTGCAATGTTTTCATCTGAGCGTCCGCAGAGAGACTGGAGCTGAGATCAGAGTCAATCAGCTCTTAGCCTGCAGTGGGCCACTCCCCTGGGCTGCTGGAGTGAAAGGGATTCCTCGGTGGTAGACGCACAACTCACCAGACACTTATCCTCTATTTAGCAGCGAGCAGGAGGTGTCCCCCACAATCACACACACAACTAAACGGTGGGAAATCCAGCACCTCTACAGTACCTGCTCATTTCTCGCTGTGGGTATATTACAACATATCGAGGGGAGTAGTAATGTGGTCCGCTCTCAGTCAAAAGGAATGCGAAATAGTGGTGGGGGAAAAAAATCGGTTCTGTTCCATATTTAATTTATACAGAAAAATAAAGAATCTGTTTCATGTTTATTCTTTCTCTGAATTCATTGTTGTAATTTACATTTGCGTAATAAGGTCCTATGTCCTGAATGTCCGAGGATAACACCCTTCTAAGTTTTTGCACTTCGATTAATGTTCAGACCATAATAAATGTGACATATGAGTTGAGCAATCTTATTTTCCTCATTGTTTTTAAAGCCTTTAAATATTATGAGACGTTAATCGTCATACTTGCTGCATCACAATATGTTAAGAATCGTAATAATCTTGAATTGTAGCCCAAATATTGCGATACTATCGAATCGTCACACCAATCCTTGGTGAATTGCTTGATGATATAGTATACATTAAAACAGAAAGTTTAAATTGATTAATATGTATTTAGCCAGGGTTTGTGGCCATCTAATCAACATGCACCCTAAAATGAACCTCTGAACCAACGCAATGACAGAAACTGGAATGAGAAACCCAAGCTGACGTACAAAAACAACTCAGTCGTACTAAATTAAAATTACACCAATTTGCAACGAACTAATTAAAGTTGAGCCGTTTACCAACAAAAGTAGTAAACATGTATTGTGCCAAATTAAAGCCTATTTCGGGTTCTTTGATTAACTGAACTTAATTATGCTGTTTGTACTTTAAACCAATGTCTGCACAAACACTGCAGGCTTGAAACAGAAAACCCATTTAATGTTGCACGGGTTGCATGGCAGGAAAGCAGACTGCACCAAGGCTTTTTTTCTCTTTCTCTCTCTCTATTGATTTCAGTGCGTATAGTTCAAGACCGGAGAGGTATTATGGAAATGTATTATCAGTCATTGGGAAATTCAATCTTCTGCCTGTCTTTGCATCTATCAGGGAATAGACATAGGGCAAGGATGATATTCAAAAAAAGGCTTTGAAACTAATACATTTCCAAGTATACCATGAAAAGAAATGGTGTCAACTTTCACAGAGAGGAATCCAAAAATAGATCTCTACCCAATTGGGGACAACATTAAAGCAGCAACACAAAAGCCCAAGACGATATTTCTTAATTTGAACTTAGAACAAAAACCATTGAGTTTGGGAGAGTGTGGTGAAACAGAAGGAATTAGGCCATTTTATATGTCAAAGAGAATCAACGCTTTTACGGCGAGCTTGTGGGGATTTCGTCATTTTTTTGTTTTTTTATTTGAGTGGGGGCGTCATATTCAGGATTCAGGGGAAGTGTGACCTTATCTTTCAGTATGATGCATTCAACTGAGGTCAAAGAGTGGACTTTCAATGACAGTGGCTTAATTACTTTCACTAATTTCATTTTTTCCCACCGGGTATTAACGTTTTTCCTTGCCTTGATGCTGGAGAATCTAATACAAGAACAGTGGTGAAGATTCAGGACACTCAATATTCAACTACATTTATGGACATTGGTCTTCTGTCCCTAATGGGTTTTCTATCATTGCATTTCTTCTTTATTTGATTCTCTGTATTGGCAAATTCAACGGTTTTGTAAAATCCTCCCAGATAACTACTGTTGTGATTTAGGGCTATACAAAAATACATTTAATTGAAATAAATTGAACTAGAGGCAATGAGGAAATGATGACATCCTTATGAAACGTGAAACAAACTAATGCTTCATCTCGGGGCTATAACGAAGCAGCGGTAAAAGGTTATTCATTGTGTTGTGGAATAGAAGTTGGAATGGAGATTGTGTGTGCAATAAGCTTATTAGTATTCATGGCACATATATTATCAGATCTGCCCTTGTTACTGTCAGGGGTAATGTGTCTCTATGCTCAAAGAAACTGGATTCAAAAATGCTGAAATGTGTTGAAATTGCATGGGCCAGTCCTGAAGTAACACTGTCTAAATAAGTGTGCATTATTATTCTCATTGGATTTTTAAATTACATATGTTCAGTGCACCCTTGAGTGTGCTATGCTGTAAAAAAGATAGAATAAATAAATAATATGAATTTAAATATAACAGAAATGCTGGTAAGTTTAATCACACTTGCATGCCCATTGTATATGTGTGTTTGTGTGTTTAACTTGGACCCAGACTATGTAATAAAGCATTGAATTGAACACACTGCTTATGCTTAGAAGTGAGTTCTTAATTGATAAAAAGCCAATCAGGATAGCAACAGGCCAAAGAATGGATTTCCCCAGCTGATTAGACATATTGATTAGTTAATCTTCTAATGGCTGGGTATTAATTCAACATAGGAGAAGGATGGGGGGAAGGAAGGAAGGGAAAGCGGGGCACTATAATCAAACTATATAGCTGTTTGCAGATTGGATGCATGGTGATACAAGAGTAGCCTCAAACACGTGGCTTCAACACCTCTGCGGCCAAGTTTTTTCGCAACACCACCACAACGTGACCAGGGGATGTTGTTCCGGAGCCGACCAGACAGAAGCACAAGAAGACGCACAAGAATGGCGACACGCGCTTCTTACCGACACCATAACAAGGGCGTTCGCGCTGGGAAACAGGCAGATATGTCCCTAATCAATGTGATCATAATTATGCGGATAGATATAGAGGCTATTCACGCATACATGACTGGACCATGCACGGATCGCTTCTACGCTTCCCCTAAAATAAAAAAACAGGCAGCGATATTCCCTCCCCAACTTAGATGCGAAACCCCCATGTATATAGAAGGTTGACAAAAAAAAAAACACCTGGTTCTAATAGTATGACTGTGCTTTTTTTTTTTTTTTTTTCGTACCCTCACCCTCCTCCTCCTTCTTCCCCCACAAGTCTGAGGTCTCCAGAACAGGACAAGCCCTTTTCCCTGCATTCAAGACGCAGCGGCGCAATAATAATGTGAAGGACACCCCGCCTCCCCCCCCTGCTTCCCTCACCTGGCATATCGTCTTCAAAATCCATGTCGTCTGGTCCCTCGTCTTCATTACTCAGCGACCCCGGCATCTTTATCTCATAGCCCCCCAAAAAACCCTTTTAGGAAGAGAAAAGTTAACCCTCCAGACGCCGCGGCTCTGCGTCTGCCTTCATCCACAAAAGCAAAGCCTCTCGCTGCTCTTTTTTTGTTGTGGTGGCTTCAGACAATTTCTTGAAAACTAGCATATTATTCCAGTTTTTTTTTTCTTTTTTTCATCTGATTTCTATCCAGGTCCTGCAGTCTGAAAAATTAAAGACAAAAACGGAACACACATGCCCAGATAGTGACGTCTGGTCTGTTGCCATGACGATACATCCCATAATTTCATCCACAACTAGTTAGTGGTTAGTGCGTTTTCCTAGTTGTGACTTTGACTAGTTATTGTGAAAGGATGGGGGAAGACGCGTGCTGCGGAGTCGTGCGTCGGTCCTGCGCCTGTCGTCTTTGGTCGCACGACTTTTGCCATTGAAAAACAGAAGAGGAGAGCACGAGCTTAAAAACTTTCCTCTGGCTCGAACTGCCGCTTTACAATGCGTGTAGAGGCTTTGGGGTTTACAGATTAAGATTTAGAGATGCTTTATTCGTACCACAGAGGGGAAATTTCAGTGTTGCATCAAACGGTTACTAAAGAGCAGGAATGAGTTGCAAACAGCACAAGATAAATGACCCTTTTCTAAAATAAAATCCAGAGCTTTGGTAAGTTTCAAGGGAATTGGATGTGGATGAAGAAGTCTCTAGGGGGTTTGAATTAAAATGTCTCCACATGTCTAAATGTGGTATTTTAAAACCTTCACTGCAAAAAGTGAAAATGTCTATACTTTCAATGCATGCTATGTAATTTACATGCATATATCTCATGCCGTTTTTGGACTCATGCAGGCTGAAGATAAAGATATTACTTGTATATGTAACATTTGGTTTTGTTCCAAGATATCTTAAGTTGAACAATCATGATCCACAAGCAGATATTTTTACTTGAAACAAGTACATTTCTTCTAAATGGTATTTTTTTAGAGCCCTTTATGCAGCAAATTATTGTAAGTTCTTTGTCAAACCTCGCTCAGGCATGAGAACACAGCATAAATATTGATTAAAATAAAACATTTTAACTTGAATACACTTTTTTTCTAGTTCAACCCTTCCATTTGACTGATGAAGTATTCCCACTTGATAATTAACAGGTCAAATTCACTTTGTCCATCTGTGTCAAGAAACCCATTTTATGACAGACATTCCATCCCTTCCCCTCAACTTGAACACACAAATTTGACACATTTCCTTTTCTCCAGAGACATATTTATTAAAAGGAATGCCAGGTTTAATCCTCCTCCTCCTCTTCTTCGTCTTGGTTGATTTGGAAGTAGCGCAGCTCATAGCTCTCCTTAGTGTTGGCCACAACACGCAACCAGTCTCTGAGATTGTTTTTCTTCAGGTACTTCTTTGTCAGATATTTCAAGTACCTATAAAACAGAAATATACACATGAACACAATATATATTTGCAAGTCTGTCCTGAATACCAACAATGTAGCTGCTGCTCAGGTCACTGCTCTGATCAAGTGTCGCCCTCTGCTGGCTGCTCTTAACACATACAGGCGTGGTCAAATTAATGACAAATATTGTGGGAAAGAACTGTGGCAGAGCAACTACAAATGTTAGAAAATAATATAAACCCCGGGCAGTTCTGGGGGATGTTTGTTTTGAGAAAGCCCAAATCATTCATTCTCAAAACAAGAATGATTAACAGTTACTGCAGGAACTTTGTGAAAATCAAAGTTTAAATAAATAAATCAGTTTAAGCATTGTGGGGGCGACAGTGTCTCAGTTGGTAGAGCAGGTTCAAATCCACCACGAGACCCACTTCCCGACTCCCACTGATGACTGCTGTCGTTGTGTCCTTGGGCAAGACACTTAACCCTACTTTGCCCAAAAATCCCCCGCTGGAAGATCTCAGCTCCTGTGGACTCACCACCTGCAGGAGGATCAGTGAGGGGCTGGTGTTATGTGTACTGGGTGCAGCTCTGACTGCCACGCACCCGACCCAGAAATGGATTAAGGGGAAGAAAATGGATGGAGTTTAAGCATTGTGATTCCATTTTGTTTCAGGTTCAGGTGACAATCAGTGCTCAGTTTTATTTCAGGTGCTTATTACATGTTAGCAAAAATATTTAGCTGCATTACTTGCTATCAGAAAGGTGGTGGAGTGGGGAGCACTCATGCCTCACTGCAAGAAGGTCCTGGGTTGGATCATGTTTGGAGTTTGCATGAGTCTTCCTGTGCCTGAGTGAGTTTCTTCTGGATGTTCTGCTACTAACTACAGGCAACGTTTACAGGTAAAACACATAACAAACCCAGAAAAAAAAAATTATGTAACCGACATGAACAAATTAAAGGATCTTGAAGTAAACTTGAAGTAAAGTGCATGTGAGAAAACTATTCGTTCCTTTCACCTACTTTATCTGTCATCCTTATGACTTCAGCTGTAATGTGTTCATTGCTATTGACCCGCAGTGCCATTGTCCGTTTCATAGTGTGAAGATAGGAACTCTGACCCTGGCCTCTGACCTGGCCCAGACTCATGAGCTGCACCCCCTCCCTGGCTGGGAGGCGCATCAGTCCTCATTCTACAGCCTGAGTCCAGGAGCTATATAGCCTGTCTGTCCATGGGAGCGGATCCCCCCACTATGGACCAATGACTTCTATGGTGGTATAATTGCATCTCCCGTGTTTGAACAGTTTCTATGATTGGTCGGCTAATTGGCAAGTTTGTGTACTCAGATGACTTCTGTTGTGATTTCAGCATTATACAAAAATAAACTCAGGTCTGTAAACAATCAAATTGTAAACATAGTGTATCCTCTGCAAGTCCAGACCTGGGATCATTTACATTATAAAAGACTTCCAAGTATAATTACAACTACCTGCAATTGGTAAAATCCAAAGTAGCAGCGATACGTTTTAAGGCACTAAACCCACTCACTTTTCTAACCACCTGAACTTATGACCCTGAAGGGCATTGCTGTCAAAAGCTGTGCATGTGCTGTCAAATACAGCTACAGAGGACGCCACGCTGAGGGCAGGACTGAGGGCTACGACAAGACCGCGGCAATGCTCTGAACCAAACACTACGATGCACGCAGTAAATAAAAAGGCTGTCATGTTATACTAGCGATTATACGCATTTTATATGTTGGAGTATACACACCACGCATGACAAGCACATAGAATTGCACACACAAAACTGCAAAAGATTAACATTATAGAGGGACCATTGTAATATGCGAAGGTTGGGAGAGGAGCATCACTGTCAATCTGCACAACTGATCCAAACAACAAAAACTAAATAATCGGTTTCACAGCCTATAGTCATTCGAAGTAGGGATGTAAAAAACTATGAATTTTCATGACCGACCACCGAGCCTCATTAACCGGTTGAAACCGGTTAACCGCGTAGTTTAAAATAGTCCACGTTCTTTGAAATAACAGCCATTTCGAGCCGCGTACTTTTCATAAGTGCAGCTGAGCGTTCTACTGGATCAGAGTTGAGACAGCGGCGCCCAAACCCGCAACAGCTCCGGCACCTTTGCGCACAGAGAACTGCTGTTTTAATCTTCCCATTCTGCTGTGCTGCGGGTTAATACCAAAACTTTCTAGCAGCAAACGACGGCTCGTTCACATGGTCAGAGCAGCGAGTGACGAGCCGCGTCTCACAGGTCTTCACAAAAGTTTAAATAGGCAAGGCAAGGCAAGTTTATTTGTATAGCACAATTCATACACAAGGCAACTCAAAGTGCTGAACAGAACAAGAAAGCAAATAATCACAGTACATTAAAAAAAAAAAAAAGATAAAAATATAAAATCCCTCAGTTGTATGCACAGCTAAACAGAACAGTCTTTAACCTGGTTTTAAACATTGTCAGAGAGGAGGCCTGTCTCACATCTTCAGGAAGACTGTTCCAGATTTTAGCAGCATGAATCTGAAAAGCAGCCTCCCCATGTTTAGTTCTGACTCTGGGCACTAACAGGAGTCCAGTTCCTGTGCTCCTCAGAGTCCGGGCTGGTTCATATGGGACTAACATGTCACTAATATAGTTTGGTGCGAGGCCATGGAGAGATTTGTACACAAGCAGAGCTGTTTTAAAGTCTATTCTCTGAGCCACAGGAAGCCAGTGCAGAGACCTGAGCACTGGACTAATGTGGTCGTACTTCCTGGTTCTAGTCAGGACTCGAGCTGCTGCATTTTGAATGTACTGCAGCTGTTTTACAGCCTGTTTGGACAGACCTGTGCGCAGGCCATTGCAGTAGTCTAACCTACTGGAGACAAATGCGTGTGCGTGTGCAAGCAAATGCGTGTGCGTGTGCAAGCTGGCTAGCACAATGGCCGACACTGTCATCTTCTCTGGGCCCCTACCTAGCACTAGCAGTGCAGAAGCATTCAGCAGACACTCTGCTTTCAACCGCTGGCTGTCTGGCTGGTGCCCTCGAAGTGGTGTTGTTCATGTTGACAATTGGAGTGCCTTTTGGGGAAAGCCCGGTCTCATCCGCTCGGATGATATCCACCCAACGTTGGCGGGTACATCCCTTTTGGCTAAGAATTTGGCCCTGGCTCTAAACTGTTCTGCTCGGCTCAAATGACGGTGCAGAACTGAGGCCCGGGTGCAGAGCTGCTCTGCCACAACCTCTGAGCCCCCATCTGTTCAGTTACTAGCCTCAGAGGCTAGTCAGATTGAAACTGTGTGTGCATGTGTGTGCTCAGTTACTAGCCTCAGAACCTAGTCAGATTGAAACTGTGTGTGTTCCCCGCTTGAAGTCTAAAGCACTATATGCGAGGAAATCTGACCTAGGTGTCAGACACAGTAACTTAATAAAAGTTCAGACAGACAGAAATAGTTCTAGCGGTAGGGTTGTTAAATGTGGTTTAATGAACGTCAGATCAATCTCGTCTAAATCGCTTCTCATAAACGAACTTATTATAGACAAGGGCTTGGATCTGTTTGCGCTCTCGGAGACTTGGCTCCAACAGGACGACTACGTTAGATTGAATGAGTGCACTCCTCCGACGCATGTTAACTACCAGAAAGCCAGAGCTACAGGTCGCGGCGGTGGTGTTGCGATTATATCACACACCAACTTGGTTCTTAGTCCCAAAACCAACAACGCTTTTCACTCGTTTGAAAACTTAACACTTTCAATCACCTGTCCTGGGTGGAGAAAACAAAAAGCAGTACTATTTATAGTTTTATACCGACCTCCTGGTCCTTACAGCGAGTTCCTAACAGAATTCTCTGACTTCATTTCAAACCTAGTTTTGGAATGGGAAAACATAGTTATAGCTGGAGACTTCAATATACATGTGGACGACAGCACTGACAGCTTAAACAAAGCTTTCAGCGCCGTACTAGATGGTGTTGGTTTTACTCAGAATGTCGAGGAACCTACTCACATTCATAACCACACCTTGGACCTTGTCCTGACCTACGGCTGTGATGTCTCCAATGTTGACATCCAGCGTCAAAGCTCGTTGCTGTCTGACCATTTCTTGATCACGTTTGATCTCGCTTTGGAGGACTTTCCTGTCCCGCAAGATAAAACCATAATGAAAAGAACCTTAAATGATAAATCTATCACAAGGTTCAAAGAACTAATACAGCCTATGTTGAATACTGCTGCAGGTGAACCTGTTCACAGCAGCTCCAGTCCCTCAGTCATTGACCAAACGGTGGGCAACACTATGGAGTCTTTAAAATCTGCATTAAATGCAGCAGCTCCTTTAAAACAGAAAACCATTAGGATTAGATCATCGTCGCCCTGGTACAGTGTTCAACTCCACACTTTAAAACAGGACGTCAGAAAATTGGAGAGGCTATATCGCCACTCCCACTCGGAGCCTGTCCACAGGGAGTGGAAAGCAGGTCTCCGAAACTACAAGAAGGCCCTTCGCGGGGCTCGAACTCAATACTATTCAACTTTAATAGAAGCGAATAAAAACAACAGTAGATTTTTGTTTGGCACCGTCGCTAAACTCACAAACTGCCATAGCGCAATCGAGCCTAAAATTCCAAGCTCACTGAGCAGTGTCGACTTTCTCCACTTCTTTAATAATAAAATTACATCCATCCGTGACAAGCTGGAGGAGGTTGCTCCTGCTGTTAGTGGTGGACAGGTTGAAGCGGCATACGTGACTTCCCACTTAGACTCTTCAGTGGGCCTTAATAAATTCATGGCTGTGAGCCAAGCAGAGGTGATCTCTGTGGTCACATCCTCAAAAGCCTCAACTTGCATGTTAGACGCAGTCCCGACATGGCTCTTCAAAGACATACTTCCTTTGATAATTGAGCCTATCGTAAATATAATAAACGCATCCATACAATGTGGCTATGTCCCACAAGCTTTTAAAACCGCGGTAATCAAACCCCTTCTGAAGAAAACAAACCTGGACCCAGAAATACTTACAAACTACAGACCGATCTCAAACCTCACTTTTATATCTAAAATCCTGGAAAAACTTATAGCTGAGCAGCTCCGCTGCCACCTGCAGGAAAATGATATGTTTGAAGTCTTTCAATCAGGATTCAGAGCTCATCATAGCACTGAAACGGCACTAGTCAAAGTCACAAATGACTTACTACTAGCTGCCGATAATGGACAAGTGTCAGTGCTGGTCCTACTGGACCTTAGTGCTGCATTTGACACAATAGACCACAGCATTCTACTGCAGAGGCTAGAATGTGATATAGGTCTTAGAGGAACAGCCCTTGGCTGGTTTAAATCCTATTTATCAGATCGATATCACTTCGTCAATGTGAATCAGGACTCGTCGCCTTATTCTGGAGTGGAATTCGGTGTGCCGCAGGGTTCGGTACTCGGACCGATTCTTTTTACTCTCTACATGCTGCCACTGGGAAACATTATTAAAAAGCATGGAATTAATTTCCACTGCTATGCAGACGACACACAGCTTTATCTGTCGATGAAGCCTAACCAGACAGATCAGCTAGAAAAGTTCAGTGCCTGCATAAAGGACCTTAAAATGTGGATGACTCTTAACTTCCTACTTCTCAACCCGGAGAAGACAGAAGTGATCCTACTCGGTCCGAAGCGCCTGCGTGACTAGCTCACTAACCAGATGGTTACTCTCGATAATGTCAGTATAATACCCAGTAACACTGTGAGGAATCTTGGAGTCATTTTTGACCAAGAACTCTCCTTCAAGGCTTATATAAGCCAAGCAACTAAAACGGCGTACTTCCACTTACGGAACATCGCTAAAATTAGGAATTTCCTTCCTAAAAGTGACGCGGAAAAACTCATTCACGCGTTTGTCACCTCAAGGCTCGACTACTGTAACGCTTTACTGGCAGCGTGCCCTAAAGCCTCTTTCAAGAGCTTCCAGCTCGTTCAGAATACAGCAGCTAGGATCTTAACAGGTACCAAAAGGAGGGAGCACATAACTCCGGTGTTAAAATCACTCCACTGGCTCCCTGTGGAGTACAGAATAAAGTTTAAAATCCTACTCTTAACATATAAAGCCATAAATGGCTTGGCTCCCTCTTATCTCCAAGACACGTTAGTGTCGTATCAACCAGGTCGAGCGTTGCGCTCACAAAACGCCAGACGTCTGGTGGTCCCTAAGGTCTCAAAGGTCACTGTTGGTGGCAGAGCATTTAGCTACCAAGCTCCTTTACTGTGGAATCAGCTTCCCATTTATGTTAAGGAAGCAGATACGGTCTCCACATTCAAGGCCAGGCTTAAAGCACTTTACTTTAATTTAGCATATAATTAGGTAATATATAATATGTAGTGTATATATTATATATATATATGCTGTATTATGTGTTACGACCCTACAGTTGAGCTCGTAGGGGAAGAGGGAAGTAACATAAAACCAAGGATGTAATAATGGTAAATTAGATGGCCTTTTAATAAAACAGGCAAAAGGGGTAACAGTTTGTACTGGACAGCGTCAGAGTCAAATAAAACACACAAAAACACAGGGTTCTCAAATAAACACAAGCACAGAGCCACACAGGCAACCTTAAGCTTAATCTTTAGCGCACACAGACAACACGTTCTCTCAGAACGGTGGCAGACAAGACACTGATTCAAGCCGCCCCGCACAGAAGGAGCAGACTCGTTTTCAAGGCTGGTGCTGATTAGCCGCAGCGATGGATTGGCCAGACGTGGAAAGCGCGACCCAATCTCCGAACGGAAGGCAGAACTGGGAGGCAGCGTGCGTAGCCGGTGCACCATGCAGCGGGGCGGAGCCTGAGCAGAACAGCAGCACAACACAGGAGGGAGGGAAGCGGGTGTACGACGCGGCCCAGCGCCAGCGGCCGTAACACTCCCCCCCTTAAAATACAAGCCATCTCAAAGTAAAATCAGAGCAAATTTGTGAATTACTCACCCGAACACAGAATCACAGACTTTGCCTCTCTCGTGGCGAATCCCTCAAAGGAACACACAGATCAAGGCCGCGAACTGAAACTTGCAGAGCGAGAGCCAAAACGCTCTCCATGGTGCTGAAAGTGCCGCTCGCCTGACCCAAGCCTGGTGGCCCTAGCCTTGTGCTTCCGTACAGAAGTGGCGGGTGGAGTAAAGTGCGGCGGTACTCGTGGTTTCACTGGACTGGCGGGCAGACTACAACCGCACTGTTCTGGAGGACGGGTGTGCGCCACAGCACAACCCGTGGGCATCTGACGATCAGAGGCACACACAAGCGGGGACAGAACCGCCTCCAACAGGGGAGGAAACACCATGCCCCCTGCCAAATCATTACATAAAATCATGTCTACATTTTCAATGGGTAGCGCAGGGACAACAGCTAACGGAAACTTTCCTGTAACGAGGTTTGACTGGACATGAACAGAGTGAACGGGCCGCGGGCGGTAGCCCATCTCAACTCCCCGTAACACACTCCTGTAACCACAGTAAGAGCGGTATGAAAACGGGAGAGCACTGGCCAAAATCAAGCTCTGGGAACCGCCAGTGTCTCGTAGGATACGGATGGGGCGTTGATCTGGTGCTTCGCCATTCAGTGATACTAGGCCCTGTGATATGAAAGGCTCAAAACAGGAGCCGTGATTTTGGACAGTATTGGGTCCTGACTTATGACTTACAGATTGAATTAACCCAATGCTCTGAACGTTTGGAGCTGAACACTCTTCCTTTTGTCTGAGAGTAGGGCAGTCTGCGATTACGTGTCCGGGCTCGCGGCAGTAGAAGCAGACTCTGTCCCTTGTGGAGGTTCCAGGAGAGCGTGGACGATCAGGCTGCACAGACACACGCGTCTCATTAACAGAAGATGACGAAAAGTTCTTATGAGTCAACACAAACTCATCTGCTAACACAGAAGCCTCAGAAATAGTTTTAACCTTTTGCTCATTCAAATACACAACCACACGCGCAGGCAGGTTGTTCTTAAAGTCTTCTAACAACATTAATTCACGCAAAGAATCGAAATCTTGGGCCTTCGCAGAGGCACACCATTTGTCAAACAGATTTCCTTTTTCCCGTGCGAACTCAACACACGTTTGACTCGGGGCTTTACGGAGATTTCTAAAAGACTGTCTGTAGGCCTCAGGCACTAACTCATACGCGCGTAAGACTGCTCTCTTGACTGCATCATACTGCAGGCTCTCAGCGAGAGGCATCGCAGCGATTATCTCTTGTGCTTTACCGTACACTTTACACTGCACAAGGATAGGCCAAACTTCACGAGGCCAATTTAACGCCATCGCGATTCTCTCAAAAGCAGAAAAATACGAATCAACCTCACTCTCCCTAAATGTAGGCACAATTTGTATCATTTTACTCACGTCAAGAGAGTCATGAACAGCTGGGGAGAGGGCTGTGGCAGGTGCAGCGACGCCCGGGCGTTGAGTAGGACTGGGGAGGCGGCCTTCGGCCTCCAGCTCAAGGCGTCTGAGGCGCACAGCTTTGTCAGCCTCGATCTCAAGCCTCCGTATATGCAGTTCGAGCTCGGCACTGCGGTCCCGATCCTTCTGCTCGGCCTCCATCTTGATGCGTGCCAGCCGCAAAGCGCGCCGAGCACCACCAACTGAGCCGGGAGAGGAAGGAGCTGGGGAGGGCGGCCCGTAGCGAGGAGGAGTGCGCGGTGGTTCAGGCCGCGCATCGCCCTCTACAAACTCACGCTCCGCTCCGGGAGGGCCATCCGCAGGCGTCTCCGTACGTCTCGGGGTAGTCGCATGCACGATGCTCTCATCAGACCTCTCAGCCTCTGGGATCAAACGCAAGCCCCTCTCCACCAAACCATCCAGGAGCAGCACCTTGAGTTCGGCCTTGCTGCTCTGACGGGAATACAAAATCTCAAAATGATCGGCAACCTCAAATAGATCCTTCTTTTTACAGCGCTCAAGTGCTTCGGCCGAGGGATGAAGCAAGAATGCCTGTAAATTGAAAGCGGTTGCCATTCTCCCAATGTCCAAATACAATACAGCTTACCCCCCCACTTACCTAATAAATTTGATTCGGCCACCTAATGCCGGGAACGTGTAGATCCCGGACGAGACCCCAAATATGTTACGACCCTACAGTTGAGCTCGTAGGGGAAGAGGGAAGTAACATAAAACCAAGGATGTAATAATGGTAAATTAGATGGCCTTTTAATAAAACAGGCAAAAGGGGTAACAGTTTGTACTGGACAGCGTCAGAGTCAAATAAAACACACAAAAACACAGGGTTCTCAAATAAACACAAGCACAGAGCCACACAGGCAACCTTAAGCTTAATCTTTAGCGCACACAGACAACACGTTCTCTCAGAACGGTGGCAGACAAGACACTGATTCAAGCCGCCCCGCACAGAAGGAGCAGACTCGTTTTCAAGGCTGGTGCTGATTAGCCGCAGCGATGGATTGGCCAGACGTGGAAAGCGCGACCCAATCTCCGAACGGAAGGCAGAACTGGGAGGCAGCGTGCGTAGCCGGTGCACCATGCAGCGGGGCGGAGCCTGAGCAGAACAGCAGCACAACACAGGAGGGAGGGAAGCGGGTGTACGACGCGGCCCAGCGCCAGCGGCCGTAACATTATGTTATATATTATGTTATATATTATTCAATAATGTATTGTGTTATGTTGTATATTATGTTATATATTATGCTGTATGTTATTCTTTATTCAAGGCTAGGTTTAAAACAGTCCTCTTTAGTTTAGCATATGGCTAGGAAGGTAAGACTCGGAGAAGGTTAAACTCCTCAGAGTGTTAGTCAAGCTGCATAGGGAGTCAGTTTGCTGGGAGAAGTATGGTAACTTGAGCACTATCCTCTCCTCCTTCCTACTTTATCTGTTTAGCATTTTTAGGATTCTGACTGTAGTTTGTTCATTGCTATTCACCCGTTGTCCCATTGTCTGTTTCATGGTACGATGACGGGACCTCTGAGCCTGGCCTCCTCCATCTACACCTGCGGACTGCCCCGCCCGACCCGCCTGGGAGTGCTTCAGTCCTGCACCGGACCTGTCCACGTTCAGCGTCCACTGGTCCACGTTCTGTAGCTAGCTTAGGTCCAGGATCATTAGCCTGTCCGTCCGGAGGAGCGGATCGCTTTCTCATATGGGTCTCCCTCCCTGTGGGTTTCCCTAGTTCTCCTCCAAGGTTTCTCACTTTTTCCCACTGGGTTTTTTAAGAGTTTTTCCTTGTCGATGCAGGAGGGTCTTGTTGGACAGTTAGTGTCCAACAGAAAGGATTGGTGATGATCAGGACACTTTAGCATTCTACAACATGTATGGACATTTTCTTCTGTGTGTGCTTTATATTCTTCATGTGTTTTAACTGTTGATTCTCTGACCTGTGTTGGTGATTTCAATGGTTTTGTTAAGTCCTCTGAGATGACTTCTGTTGTGACCTAGGGCTATACAAGAATAAATTGTATTGTAAATGCATGGATAAGAATCTCCAAGTCTGCTTTAGACACTATGTTTTTGATCCTGGCAATGTTTTTTAGATGGTAAAAAGCTGCTGATGTTACTGATTTGATGTGGCTATTAAAATTTAAGTCTGAGTCCAGTATTACCCCTAGATTTCTGACCTTGTTTGAAGGTTTTAGGGAGAGAGACTGTAGGTGACAGATGACGCTCTCTCTTTGTTTCTGGGGACCAAAGACAATCATTTCAGTTTTGTCTGCGTTTAGCTGAAGGAAGTTGTTTTGCATCCACTCACTGATCTGTTGGATACAGTGAAGGAGTGAGTCCACTGGTCCATGTTCTCCTGCAGTCAGTGAGACATAGATCTGAGTGTCGTCCGCATAATTATGATAGGACACTTTGTTTCTGCGTATTAACTGACCTAACGGCAACATGTAAAGATTGAACAGAAGAGGTCCCAGGATCGACCCCTGTGGTACTCCACAGGTCAGGGCCATATGATCTGAGACACAGTCTCCAATCTCCACAAAGTACTTCCTGTCTTCAAGGTAAGACCTAAACCAACTTAGGGCGGTGCCAGCGACTCCAACCCAGTCCTCTAGTCTCTGTAAGAGGATCTCATGGTCGACGGTGTCAAAGGCAGCACTCAGATCTAACAAGATTAAGATTGAGACTTTGCCTGCGTCAGTGTTCAGCCGGATATCGTTTGTAACCTTGACAAGAGCAGTCTCAGTGCTGTGGTGGGGTCTAAAGCCGGACTGAAACATCAAATGAGTTGTTAATTATAAGAAATCTAGTAAGCTGTAGGTAGACAACTTTTTCAAGGACTTTCCCCATAAATGGCAGATTTGAGATGGGACGATAGTTGTTAAGTAACGTAGCATCCAGGCTGCTCTTTTTTAGCAGGGGCCTGGAGTGATGTGTGTGGAGCTGATCCCGAGGATCATAAACACAAACATGTTCCATGTGGTTTGACTGAAGCCGCGTATTTGCGCGAATCCTTTGGGCTCCGTGACACAGAGGAGCGCGACAGACCTGTGTGTGTATGTATGTGTGTGTGTATGTATGTGTGTGTATGTATATGTGTGTGTGTGTAAATGTAAGCTCCAATGTAGTTCTGACCAGCGCCAGTGTGCAACTTTGACGGTAACAGAGGGGAGAGATGATGCGTGTGGATGTTACGTATGGAGAGGGGGAAAGTGTGTGTGTGTGTATGTGTGTGCGCGTGCGCGTGTGTGCATATGTGGCTCGTGCGGCGTGAGAGTCGTCCCGGAGTTTATAATACATGGGCGCACACAGCTAGATACAGACCCGCTCGTCACACCGTGCAAATAGGGCTTAAAATAGCGTTATTAAGAGACCTCCCCTCTCCCCTTTTTCTCTATTTTAACCGACAGCTTTGACCGGTTAACGCTGTGACGGTCAACCACCGGTTAACCGGTTTACATCCCTAATTCGAAGCACTCTCTCATTCACCATTCCATGACCACAATCCTTTCCCTCCTGCAGCACTTGCATTTCCATTGCACAAGTTACTGAAGGATACCTTATGTTACTTATGCAGACACGAGAAGAACACACAAACTACAAAAGAAAACCAAGAATCAGAAGTGATGGGATTTCACCTCAGAATTTTAAGAACATCAGCGTAGTACAGTGTAGCAAAGTGTATTTATCAATTTTTCAATAAAAAAATATTGCCCAAAAGTTGTTCTTTTGGGCAGTGCTGAGAGCAACTAGTTAAAGTAAATTGCTATTCCTCTTTGTTTTAACAGTATTTTAAAAATACAAAACTATATGTTGTGATAAAATGTACTGAAAGTTACTTATATATTCAATTCAGTTGCACATTTACCAATTCATGAGTAATTAGAGTAATTTAGTGTTGTAATTAGAATTTGAAACTTATATTAGCCTATATATGTATATAAAAAGTCCTATTTTGCCCTGAACACCTGTATATTATATAGGTGTTTATTAAAAATTGGTGTTAAAAACGTGTTGTCCGATCAACTTTCTATACTGGAACACAGCCAACCACCATTTTTATACTTATATACTTTGTGCAATATACTTTGTGCAATATACTTGTATTTTTCACAAATTCACAGCACAATCCCATTTGAATGAGTTACTTTTGTAAAGTATACCTTTTAGAGAAGGGGACTTCAGAGTTTACAGCAATTTTGCTCTTGCTCCTCTCGATGGACACCACGCCACCTCCCAGGTTTCCAGCTTTTCCATTCACTTTAATTCTCTCCTGCAGAAACTGCTCCTATAGCAATAAAATGAACCATCGTCACATAATTGAACATGTCTGGCTTATACTTAATATCCCAATCACACCAACAACAGACACAACATGGTTGAATAATGTCAAAATGAACAATACAGAACCACAAGAGTCCCTCATGCTGTTAACATGTACAGATATAAACAACTATATATATTTCTTGTAAAAGAATATACATTATTCAAGTCTTGCTTCTTCATTATGCTCTAGTTGGAGAATTCATACAGGTTTCTATATAATGCCCGAGATAGGCATAAGAAAGAAGCAATACTAAGTTAGGAATTTTATCATAGTATAGAGCGATTGTTCAATTATCTTGTGCTGTGTGCTCCTCTTTCCTACTGATATGCAACTGGTGATGGGATGTATAATGGATCTCTTAATCATAAGTCAATATTGAGCACCCAAAACATATCTTTAGTAGACATTAGTTATTTCTGTCGACATTAAAGTTTGAATGATCATACTGTTGCAGAATTAAGTAGTTGTTTATTTCTTCAGTTATTATGTACATTAGAACTTGTCACATGATTCCAAAGATCAAATACATTTTACAGAAAAGAAAAAAAAACTACTAAGACGTGTATACTAAAGAACTGCAGTGCTAAATAGTCCCTAAAGAGGGGTTAAGGCTGAAGTTAAGACTTGTACTGCCGAACCCCTATTGCAACTTTGACAATGCGTTCATAGATGACACATTATACATAGTGTTAGTAAGCATGCCTTGCTTTGATTTACAGACAGTATGAGACAAACTCACAAAGTTGGCAGCATCCATAATGCCATCCTCCACAGGGTGAGTGCAGTCCAAAGTAAACTTCAGGAGCTGCTTCTTCCTCTTTCCACCCTTTCGCACCACAGGCTTCTTCAGCTGGACGAAACAACAAGACAAAACATATTTGCAAGAGGGACCAAACACTGATGAGTGGATTGCATACATCTAAAGCATGTTTACAATGTCCGCTACATTGAAAACATGTGAAATCATTTCTTCCTCCTCCTCCACAGCCTGGGTCTAGTGTAGTTAGCTTTAGCTCATGAAGTTAGCCCAACGTGGGTACATACTGTCAGCGTAGATTAGAGCCATATTTTAACTTAAATCCAAACATGATGATGTATACAGACACTCCGAAACAGTAGCTACGATCCAATGGGCAGACAACGTTGAAATAAATGCAGAAAAGCTCTTAATCTGTGAGTTTTTCCACTTACTGTCGGAGCCATGGCTGACACGTTGAGCTAAAAGAGTGAGCCACGCATGCGCAGGGAGTATATGGACCGCGGCATCGGCGAGCATCGAACTCATCGATTTATCTGCGCTCGATTTACAACTTCACTTCCAATCAGTCATGGTTTATTATTATGCTCCACACGGTCTGACAACTCTGTTCTTGTGGTTGAAGGATCTAACGTTCATTGTTTTGTTTACTGTATTCTGGAAGATGATTTTTTGGTGAAGACAAAGGTGCCACGTGACTAGCGTCAAATCAATTAAACTAAAGTAAGAGTCTTTGTTATTGTTTGTGTTGACCTGATCCTGTGTCCTGTGTCATAGATTTGGATGTAGTATAATAACGGGGTTGGACCATGGATCTATTATGGACGGTGCCTACACTGTCTGTTCTAGATGCTTAAAGCAGGGGAATGCAATGTAAAAGTGAATATTGTGAATATCATACTTATGTAGAAATATTTCATAACCTTATTACACCATTTGTGCCTACACTATCTCTTCTAGACACTTAAAGCTAGGAAATCCAATGTAAAAGTTAAATGTTGAGAAAAACACAAATATATTATTCATTTATTAAAACCATTTGATGCTTGAGGCTGAGATTTTCACTTTTAAATAATTTGATCCAATTTTGTTTTCTTTTTTTGGCAGCGAGGAACTCATTATATACATTTTTAAGTTAGGTTTTTGGGCAGCTTTAACTGATGCTGATCTTATCAAAGTAGACTATGCGATACTTGATATTGAGTGGTGATGATCCAGGACCAGGATTCTCAATATTCAACAACATTTATGGACATTTATCAACATGTATGACCAATGACTCTATGTCTTTAGTTGTCATTTCATTTCTTGTGTTTGGTCTGTTTGATTCTCCGGTCTGTGTTGGTGAATTCAATGTGGTTTTAAAGTGAACTGAATTGAAAATGTGGTCTATGAACAGACTGCACTGCATTATAAATTTCCCTTTTTTGCATTTGGGGCCGAGCACAGGCGTTCCTGCCAGCTGCCTGCTAGAGGGACCCCATGGCCTACAATTGAAGAGCCTTTGCATTGCTGCCATTCCTGTAGCAGGGGACTGATAGTGTGGCTGAGAGGTAAGACAGTGGCTCATGTATACTTTCTCTGGTCAGGCTAGATGCTTGGTGATTGTCAAACAAAACAAAGTCACATTTAAGAGTCACTTTTTCTTTTTTGGGAAATGAAAGGATTATTACAGTAACATTGACGAGGTAAGGTAATATTACAATTTTGACAACTGTGTCTATATTCCTCATGTGTGCATACAAGAGGTTCCCCATCATTAACAGTGAATGCATATGTGTTTCAGATGGCGGGATCCATCTTCACTAACCTGGACAGTGTGTGTAATGTAGATTGTAGCAACGTTCACCCTCTCATGTGCCATCTTTGCCATGAGCAGTACCAGTCCCCTTGTCTGCTGGACTGCTACCACATCTTCTGCGCCCGCTGCTTGAGAGGCCGCACCAACGATAGCCGCCTCAACTGCCCCCTCTGTGGGTAAGAAAAAGAACTGATGTATCTCTTATGACTAGTGATCTGTGTTACTGTTTTTTGGCTGAGTCAAAAAAGACAAGCAAGTCAAAGCAGTATTTTTTCAAAAACATTTGGTTCATAAAGCCTTAACAATAGGGCTGCAAACATACACATACAAGTTTCCTTTTCATTCAAATATCACGAGGGCTTTTCAACTTGCTTCACACTCAATGACAATTTTACCTTGTTGCCTTGAATATTCCACAATAAAACATTAAAGTGCTCGAACTTTATGCAAACAAGGAGGTGACATCACAAAAAAACACAAAAACTCACTAAAATTTGGGGATTTTAAAAATACAATGAATCAACTGCATTTTTTTTGCTATTTTGTAAAAAACTAAACTTCCTCTGTTCTAGCCATCCTAGTATTTTTGTTTATGCAGAGTTGAACCCCATTCGCTTTACAGAGCTTTTTTTGGGAGTCTGTTTTTCACAAGTCTCTCAAAAAGCTTGAGAGAGATGTTATTCATGATTGAATGATGTGTGATAAATCCAAAATGAAATAAGTTGGAACATTCCAGGGAAATTATTATAACCATGTCCTTGGAGACAAGCAGGCAGAACAATTGAGACCATCCTGAAACATTTCACAGAGTACCTGCACACACTTTGACCTCAGCGTGATGGTCACTTGGGTGAGTTGTAAAGAATTGCTGGGCGTCACATCTCTTTGGCTGCGATGACTTTGACCTGAAGCTCTTTGGTCGGAGCAGCTGCTTGGTCTTCCTCTGATTTTGTGCTCAGTCCAACACACGCCCCGGGGCCAGAGGGTTCTGTGGGGACCATACACAACAAAGCTGGCATTTGGCACTGATGCCTGGAGCTCAAAGGCAATCAGGCTCAGTCACATGATACACAACTTTTCTAACCCGGATAAAGACTATCCCTTCGGTCACCTTCATGTAGAAGGCCAGGCAAGTTGATTCGTATAGCATAGTTCATACACAAGGTACTGTAACTCAAAGTGCTGAACATAACAAGTTAGCAAAGAATTGCACAAGGCATAAATAATCACAGTACAACAACAAGAGTAAAGATAACAGAACTCTCTTTAACCTGGATTTTAATATAGTTTAATAATGATATTAAAACTACAACAACTTCTGAATTGTATTATTGATAGGAGTGATGCTAAAAGGCTCACAAGTAATAATAAGATCTGTTGGGTCATTTTCTATGACCTAGTCCTAGTAGATGCAGAGCCAGTGGGTTCAAGCTACAAAGCCCAATGCTGTAGTTTCTATTTCCATGAACAGCAGGCTTCACACAGGAGCTCATGAGTCTGGGCCAGGTCAGAGGCCAGGCTCAGAGGTCCCATCTTCACACTATGAAACGGACAATGGGACCGCGGGTGAAATGGCAATGAACACATTACAGCTGAAGTCATAAGGATGACAGATAAAGTAGGTGAAAGGAACGAATAGTTTTCTCTTTCAGGAACTACACATCTAGGAATTCATTCTCTCTCTCTGAAATAACTTCTGCACACTGGGTCTCTTGCTCAGACAAACCGCATGTTTAATGAAGAGATCCTTTATTGATCCCAGAGTGGGGAAATTTCAGTGTTGCATCACGAGTTACAGAACAGTAGGAATGAGCACACAGGAAAATAAACAATGACTATACAAAAAGTAAAATCTCTAATTTTAGCATAATGAAGACACAAGTAGAACATCTTCAACTTAAAGCAGGAATTAAGTTTAAGACTGTATATTCTAGTGCAGGGGTCTCCAACCTGTAGCTTGGGAGACACCAATAGCTCGCCACCCCTTTCTAGGTAGCTCGCCAAAGGATTTAGAAGTTTAAAAAATAAAATAATATACTGAATATTCCAACATGTATTATCCATTATTACTATTTATTATTGTAAATGCACTTACTTTGTCACTAGTAACAAATATGTGATGATAAATAATGACTGTTCCCAACATCAGGCTCTTTCACACCAATATATCACATTTGTCCCAGGGCCGCTTAAAGGGGTAGCTCTCTGCCTTTATCATCCCGGGAAAGTAGCTCTCTGGGTGACAAAGGTTGGAGACACCTGTTCTAGTGCAATAAATATATTGATCTGTACATGTTAGCAGTATAAGGTATGAGACAAAGTGACTGTGAAGTGACAGGAGATACATGTGGTTCTATATTGCAGATATGTTTGATGTCTGGGCTTTCTATTCTCTTTCAAAGATCCATCTTTGTCCTACAGAATTGTAAAAGTAAAATGCTGTGAAAATAACTCACAGCATTATTAGAAAACAGCTTATCTTTAGAATGTTAGTTGTAAGAAAGAACCCTATGAGGCAATATGTCAGTGGTAAGTCTCCTTTTCAATTATCATTTTTTGTCTGAAAACTGGATCTACCACACAAAAAGGATTAACAGGATTGAATTATATGGTTTGCTTCGCAAATAGTTTATAAAAGGTACTCTGACAAACTACTTTAGTGAAATATGTTACTGGTAGCAAATTATTTATTTTCCTTAATAGAAAGATACACGCATGGAACAAATAAACACCTTTATTTAAATAAATTGCTTTAAGATGGATCAAGACAAAAAAAAGCATAATATCAATGTATAAACAAAAGCTTTTATCATACACATTTACTTTGTTACATAAATTACCATGTTTTAAATTCAGACAACTTATAATTCCCCTCTTGCCCATTACCAGCTTTAACTTATGGTGCTTTAGCAAATTCTTCTCATGTCCAAAAATAGCCTTTGCTTCAATTTTTTTGTCTTCAGCATGAACTTATGACTCTACATTTTCTATCACGTCATAAGTGTGTAGGGTTGATTGGTCATTAAGTCGTTTTGACCAATTTGTCGTCTTTTTCATATCCCTCCGTTTTCATATCATTCAATCCAAGATCCTCATTTTGCTCAAACGTGCGCGTGTATTTCTCGATAGTAATTTCGGGGTCTGGATCCGGGGCGTACACATTCTGCAGGTAGCTGTTCCCCGCTGGGTCGTCCAAAACTATGTGAACATCCATTTCGGCTGCCATCACCATGTCAATTTTCTTCCCAAACTCTCTGAGCTTCGCCAGGGTATCGGATGCGCCGCTGTCTCCTGAGATGAAGGGATTCTTGTCCACAATGAGATCTTTGATGTCTTTAAGCAGCCCCTCCAGCGTGGTGAACTTCCCTCCCACCGCTGCCATGCCCAGCTCAAAATCCAGCTCAGGGATGAGTACGCCGCAGGTCTCGGACTTGAGGACGTCTCGGCTCATGTCTGAAGCATCCGTGATGTGGAGGGTGATCTTAGTTCCCAGCTTCTCGGTTGCTCCACTGGACTTGACCTCATTCGTCCGGTGCCCACAGATGTCACAGACAGTCGCCATAATTATGACCTCTTTAAAATGCGGGATATCGACAAGTTTCATGTTGGTTTTAGCTGGTTTACAGCACTGGGAGCAATTGGTGTCGAAGACCAAAACCTCATTTTTCATTGCCTCTACGACATTCTCAGCTGGCTCTTCTTCATCCACCTCTGTGTCATCGTCGGCTCGGATCCCCAGCTGAATGTCTTGCTGGATCGTCCTCTTGAACTTGGTCACAGTCAGAGCCTCATCTTTCTTGGGGGCCGCAGGATTCTCCACGAAACTGTTCCCTGATGAATCTTCTATCACCAATGTAAATTCCTCCTCAACGTGTTTTAAATTCTGTAGCTTTTTGATAAACCCATCGATACTGGTGGCCAATTCTGGGTCAGCTTCCCTCCTGGCTGGCTGATCCTGCTCCAACCCCTCCACAGCTCTGTCCAGCAGCCCCTCAATAGTTGACAATGATCCCTTTTGCGTGAAAGGAGGGATCTCAAACTCCAGCTCAGGGATTCTAGTTGTTGCACTGTCAGATTTGACCACCTCCCGGTCCAAGTCTTCTTTAGTTTTGATCTTCAGCGTGTAGGTAACGCCCTGCTCCTGGATCTCTCCCGCGGATTGAATCTCTGTGTTGGACCAATGACAGTGATCGCAGCTGAAAGAACTTACGATGATTTCTTTGAAGAATGGGACTCTGGTGAGGAGCAGTTTGGTGGTGCCGTTTTGCATGCAGTTCATACACAGGCTCTCGATCACCGTGGGCTGCCAGTCGTCGTCGCTACCAATGTCTTTGATAATACTTCCCCCGCGCACGCCGTCTTCGTGTATGCCAGACATGTTTGTTCGTCTGAATATAGTGTTAGTCTATTTGACCTGTGCTCGTTGTGAAGTGCTAGAAGTTTCTGTCGCATGCGTCGTCACACGTTCTGTTTGTAAGCTCTACTTCCGCTTCCGCATTATCTCTCGTTTGTGGCTGATGCTGTTTCAACACGTGTCTCTGCTGCCCCCCAAAGGTCTGCATGGTGTACTACTGCTGCTTTGGACGTGATTTTCATTCCATATATCCTAGCTGTAGCCGTCTCACATTTTAAATGATGTGCCATTCATTAAACACTCCAACTCCCGAAGCAGTTTAAGTTTAATTTATTAAATACAATGTGCAGTTACAAAAAAAAAGAATGGTTGCACCAGTTTTAGCACCATGCTACGTTCCATATGTAGGACATTAAAATGCAGTTCAATAAAAAGTGCCAGTTACCAATATACAAATAAAAATACCAAGTCAATAGTTTTTTTAATGACTTTTTTTTGACCCTATATGGGGTTTTTTTTCTATGTCATTATTTCTTTAAAACAATGCTATCAATGTGACACACAAAAGCAGCTCCACCTGAAAAGACGCTCATTTAACTTTTAATATAAGAACTATTGCTCTCAAAGAAACTGACACTTTCTGGGAGCTTGTCAACGTGCTTGGATATACAGTATTTGCGTCCTGTGTGCACCTTTGTGTTGAGATTAATCCAGTGGCAATTATTTGTTCTTTTTCTACAAACTGGAAGAGCTGCAGTGCAATTGTTGTTTATATGTAAATTACACAACCATGGGAATTATTATCTAAATTAATTATCTTTAATAGACAATTGATACTGGTGTCAGAATATGGAAATTATTGTCTAAACAACAATGAATCAATCAAGATAATTCATTCAGAACGTAAGCATCACAAATCTGACTCCCTATTTCAACAGACAACACGATTTGGATTTGTATTTGGTCAAAACAATAACAAAAACCAAAAATAGATAAATGACACTTTTGTCCATACCTGCTTACGAATGCCAGATCCTGATAGACCTCACAATGTAAGCAGGACAGGGCCTGGTTAGTACTGTGATGGGAGACCTATGGGAACATCAGGTGCTACAGTGGGGTGGCTGCGGCTGTAAAGTGCCAAAACTATTGTTGTGTCCTTAGGCAAGGTGTCGAGTCAGGTGTGTGTGTGTGTGAATGGTTGAAGGTGGTCAAAGGGGCAGCTGGCACAGACCGGTTGCCTCGCTTCTGTCAGTGTGCCCCAGGGCAGCTGTGACTACAAAAGTATTTTATCATCAACATGTTTGGAGTGAAAGAATAATGTCATGTGAAGCATCTTTGAATGCCCAGAAATTAAATGTATATATACATATTAATTAAAACTCAGCACTATAATAAGTAGCATTGAGTATTTTTCGTGTCTCACTTCTATCATCCCCGTGTGTGGAGAGAATGTAAAAATATCTGTATTCCATAACATTGTAGAGCGCTTTGGGTGACCTTGGTCAGGGAAATGTGTTATATAAGTACAGACAAAGACACACACATGCACGCACACACTGGCCCAATCACTCTTTTAACCCAGCATTATAATGGCCAAATATAAAATATCCAATAATTCAATTCAATTCAGTTCATTTTTGTGTAGCCCTTAATCACAACAGTAGTTATCTCAGTGGACTTTTAAATCATTGAATTTGCCAAAACACAAGAAATGCAATGATATAAAACAATCAATTATTGTATTTTTTGCTAGTTATCCATCTATGCTCAAGGGGAATAATGCCCTTCCACCAGAAGATCGTCTGTTAAAGTTTCTCGTGGACAGTAACACAGACTGTGAGGAGCCAGTGCTGTGTGCGAACTGTGACCAGGAGAGCAGCAGAAAGGTAAAAGATTATCCATTTTATAACATTATTTTGTTTTTATTCACTCACTCTTCTTCTTCAGGACCACGGAGTCATGTATTACTGTAACACATGCAGCCAGCCTCTGTGTGCCTCCTGCCGGGAGCTGACACATAAAGCCAGAATGTTTGCGCATCATGAGATTGTGTCCTTGGCCAATCGCACCAGAGCCAAACACAAGATGTGCTGTGAGTGCTGCTTTTAATCAACTTTAGCACAGAGACCAGGTCACCGCAGCTGCTATATCGAATCAGTACAAAAGTGCGCGTTAGATTTCTCTTATGGGTTCTGCTTTTGCCCTAATCTAATTCTCCATCTGTGTAGAGAAATTGAAATGATCCCTAAATGTTGTAATGTTTTTTATGCCATTCCATTTCCAGGCAAAACACAGCAGCTAAAATCTATTCTTTATGTTTTAAAAGTCAGCCTGCATATTTTCCCATTATACAGAGCCCTTTTATGTGTGAAACCTCGCTCAGTAAAGAGGCAGAAAACAGACTCTGAAGTTAAAGGCTCCTGTGTATCTCTGCAGCACTTCACCAGGAGCCCTATATCCTCTTCTCAACACAGAACAAGTCAATGCTTTGCATCAAATGCTTCAGAGACATGCAAGTGTGAGTGTCTTTTCACACAATATTCATAGCAGAGAAAAGTTCTCCTCTCTTTAAACTAGAGTTTGTTTGGTGCTTGTGCAGAGAGAGCCGGACCCACTGCATCGATATAGAGACTGCGTACGTCCAGGGCTGTGAGATTCTGGACCAAGCTGTCCTGGTATGAGGCGTCCAATAACATCATACTATACACTTCCAGTCTATAATAATAGTTTTCCTTTTTCGGCATCTTAGGTGGTCAAAGAGCTGCAGACTTCTGCAAGAGAAGCAATAGTTCTTCTCAGAGCAATGATTGGAGAAGTGTGTCTGAATGTGGAAGAAGAAGAGAGTGCAATATGTTCTTTATTCAACAGCCTACAGGTGTGTACTATTGTTGAATTTCCTCTTCAGTGACACAAATTGTCCACTAGGTGTCTCTAGTGTCCTTTCTGTGAAGAACACATTTCTGTCCGACCTACCACAGCCCTGCAACATCTATGTTGAAATCTTCACTTTTGTGTTTCTTATCTTAAATAGTTGACAGCTGAAGGACATGCAGGTTGTTAAAAACACACTTTTTTGTCTTTTTCAGGAGAAGTTGGCAGAGAGAAAGAAGATACTGTTAAAAACAGCTCAAAGGTAATTTATGCAGTTCCAGAACTGCCAACCCAGTTCTAGTTTTGCTCTAAACCTGTTATGGCTCAAAGCTTGAATCATATTATGCAGGGCACATTGATACTTGAGACACTAGGGCCCAATTTGAAGGACAAAGAGAGTGGCATCATGGTGGTGCAGTGGTTAGCACTTGTGCTTCACAGCTAGAAGGTCCTGGGTGTGATTCCACCTCCAGATAGCCCTTTTTTTGTGGACTTTAAATAGGTTTCCTCTGCCTCCCCTACTCCAATAATCAGTCCCCTGAGGCCAGTACTTGCCTGAAAAAGAGATTCTGAGACCTGTTTAATAACTTCAATAAATTTAAGAAATAAATAAACACTATACACTGACAACCGTATTTGTTCAGTTGCTTAGCAAGTGTATGTGACAAGGATAAGGTGTAGAGCGATAGACAGATACATATATATACTGTATATATATATATATATATATATATATATATATATATATATATATATATATATATATATATATATATATATGTATATGTATATATAAAGATACTGCGCAGAACCCTCAAGCTCCCAGGCCTCTGGTAGAGGACCCGAGCTTAGAGAGGGATAACTGCCCGCGAAGGGCCAAAGGTGAGTGGAATTTTTTTTTTTTTTTTACAATAGATAGATATATATAAAAACAAGTGTAAGTAGAGCAACATAGTTAGTGCTAAGTGTCCGAGCTGCACAGTGTGAAATCTCGTCCACAAATGGTTTTAAAATGACCACATAACGATCCGTGCTATTTCTTCCTCCTTGTTTTTTCCACTGGTACATGTTCATGAGGCGACAAGAACAGTTTTGTGTATGCCAGTGAGTGTATCAGGTTACTGTCTGTGGGGATTTTTAATGAGATTTTTTGTGACAAGTGTCTTCCATTACTTCTCGATCACTTGCTTGGAAGACATCCAGCGGCAGGCTTCCCAGAAGGCTGTTAAAGGCTATTTATGTTATGCCGTGTGCGTCCGGCCCAGAGGCTCTCTCCTGTTGGTTTCAGTGGGAGAGAGAGATAGATGAGTTTCTGGAATCAGGGCGTGCGCTGGTGGCTGGGTGCACTTCCTCTGAGCCAGGATGAGCTGGTGTAGAGTTTCATGTTTGTGTGTTGTGTCTGCAGTCAACATGAGGAGAAGGAGAAAGCTTTGAAGGAGCAGCTCTCACACCTTACGGCTCTCCTGCCAACGCTTCAGGTAGACTTCAACCACAGTTTAAGGTTTCAATCACACATTAGTCTGGTTTAGACACAATAATGAGGAGTAACAAACACTGCCAGCCTGACCTCACATGCCGTGCAATGTCAGAATGTTCAATATAGAACTATATATGTCCATTGTCTCTGTACTGAGTCACTTTAGCCTATTCCCTCATAATGCTAACATGTACAGATGTATACATACAACTATAGTTCATGCTCTGGAATATACTATTTTATACTTGCTTCTTGGTATTATGCTAAAGTTAGTCATTTTATACTTGCTTCTTAATTATGCTAAAGTTGGATATTTTATTTCATTTTAGTATAGAGTCATTATTCATTTTTCTGTGCTGGGTGCTCCTCATTCATACTGTTCTGTAACCAGCGATGCAACACTTAAATTCCTCCCCTGTGGTATAAATAATCCCTTTAGCTTAATATTTCAATTACAAGGTTCTTAAAGACAGTATTCTAAAAGGTGCATAGTACAAGAGTCTGCTACCTTCTTGTTGGTGAAGAGAACATAATAATTTGCTTGGAATATTCCTCAGTGTATTTAGTTCTTACCGTGTTGGCTCTAACATATGTGATTTGTATCGTGAACCCTCTAGCCTGTCTCTGAAATAGATAAGTGTAATGCTATACTGGGGAACATTCCAGGCAAAACAACCACATTTGCCGCAATCCAGATGCTCCACCAGAAAAACCATATAACGCACTCCCACTGCAAAAACTGACAAAATATGAGTTCATAATTGCATTTGAGTACATTCTGACTGTCTTAAAACCAGATTTGCCAATGGGACAAAACCATTTAGTTTTATTTCAAGAACTATTGCTTTATTTTCTCATATCTCAAGACATTTCTTGTTTCTTTTTTACTACAAGATCACTTTGCTTTGTCCCATTGGCAAATCTTGTTTTAAGGCAGACAATAATGTGCTCAAATTAAGACACATTTTTCTAATTGTTTTTTGAAATTTTTGACTTACTTTTCACCCCTTTTTGTAGTGAAGACTGTAAATAGATAGCGCACCTTACTCACACTCTCTTATGCATTGTGTATATTTAGATGTACTTTCAAACATGGGTAACGTTGACCATCTTCAATGCATTGCCCTCATGGTCTAGATGTAGATCTGAACAATGAGTCCAATTATTAATGATAATATCAAGCAATGAAGATAACTGTAGTAAGTCCATATTAAAATTTCCTTTCAAAGCACATAATTTGTTATTTTCGGTCTTAACTGATTCACTTTCTGATCTCCAGGTTCATCTCGTCACATGTTCCGCTTTTCTCAACTCTGCCAACAAGTTTGAGTTTCTGGATATGGGCTATGTGAGTACAGCCATGAGCAACACTATTATTGAGCATTATTACTGTATATATTTGTTGTGGAACTGGGAAACTTCACCCACATTGCCTTGAATGAGTCTGTTGTGTGTGTTTGAAAGATTGGTGCACTGCAAAAAATGATAAAATATGAGGTAATAATAGCTTGAATCTTAATTTGAGTACATTGTGACTGTCGTAAAACAAGATTTTGTCTTATTAATATAATAATTTTGTCTTATTTCGAGAACTGTTACTTTTTTTCATTCCAAAGGAGACATTTCTCCTATCTTTTTAAAACAAGATCATTTTGCTTTGTCCCATTGGCAAATCTTGTTTTAAGGCAGTCAAATTAAGATACATTTAGCCAAATTTGAGCAATCTTTGACTTATTTTTGATCACTTTTCGCAGTGTGGTGGGCTGGTGGCACATACTGATCGCCTTACTTCTGTCAGTGTGCCCCAGGGCAGCTGTGTCTTCAGTAGTGTACGGAGTGAATGAATTATGACATGTGTCTAGTTATCGTTTTATCTTATACAGGACCATTTTTTCAAAGTGGAACCAGATTTTATGAATAATAAGTAACATAATATATACAGCAATGCACAATGAATACACTTCCCTACCTCACATCTCAGTAACTAAGTAAGTAATCTTTATTTATAAGGCTGTTGTCATCTGTAATGTGGGTGAAGTGGAGGAGGCCACCGTCATAAGTGAAACGAAGGAGGACCAAAAATCAGGAATGCAACAAAGAAATATTGATTTTATGATAAGAAATTAAAGTCCAAGGTAACAAACTCAAAACACGGGAACCAGGGAAATGACAGACAAGGACAAACCAAGACGTGGACAATGGCCCGCGACAAAGAGCACAGGGTACAAGTAGACACACAGAGACACGGGGCAGACAAACAACACAGGGGAACAGGACAGGAAGTCAAAGTAAAACAAAACCACAGAACTGAAGTCAAAATAAAAAAAATATATTGACAACCACCTCTGGATCTTTGTTGCTCACACAGCAACTGATGGAGCGACTGCAGCGGATTGTGAAGCTGCCTCATCGACTGCGACCCGTGCAGAGCAGCAAAGTGAGTCTGGACTTTTACAATGGATTACTAGACGCTTAAGAACCATCCACTGACAATTATACATGTCAAGTTTTAAATGTTTTTATTTTTTAGCATTTTTCCCTCTGCACCACTAACATGCGGCATAGTTTTTTTTAATGTATTTTTTAAGCTACTGTTCACTTATCTTATGCTGTGTGCCCCTCTTTCCCACTGTTCTATAACTTGTGATGCAACAGTGAAATTTCCCCGCTGTGGGACGAATAAAGGATCTCTTAATCTTAATCTGTTTAGATCAACACGGACTATCGCTGTGAGTTTGCCCGCTGTCTTGAGGCGCTGCTGCTGATTGGACCACGGGCTCCTGCTTCTGTCAGCGGCTGCACCAACAGGTTTGATCCTTAATCTCCCTCTGAAACATTTAACCTCTTTTGTTACGTGAAATCTTTCCGGGAAGCTCACCGTTCTCTTTGTGGGCTTTGCTGCGGCGGCTGTTGTGTTGTGTTGTGTTGTGTGGCGTATTCTGACTCCTTCCAAGAAAAGAGAAAGTCTAATTTATGTCAGATGTGCGAAACATCCGGGTTTTAAATCCAGGAATGGTTGAGGTGTAGATGGCAGACGGTGATGAAAGCCGCTGGAAGAAAGGAGGCGCCACGCTGAGTCCCACTATGGCAGTAATTCTGTCACTCACTGCACTGGGGAGGGGACCTGCACTGCAAAAAATGATAAAATATGAGTTAATGATTGCTTGAATCCAGTCTGAAATTGAAATTTATTAGTATAGTTTTGCCATTAGGAAAAATAACTTAATTAAAGATCTATTGCTTTATCTTTTCATTCCAATAAAGACATTTCTTGTTTCTTTTTAAAACATAATAATTGTGTCTGTTCCATTTGAAAATCGTGTTTCAACGCAGTCAAAATGGGCTCAAGTTAAGATTATTTTTTTTTTTTCAAATTTTAGCTTTTTTTTATTCATTTTTTGTAGTGTGTGATGGTTCTAGGTGTAGTCAATATATATCGTCAATGCAAAAAGTGATGAAAAATAAGTAAAGAATTGCTCAAATTTGGAAAAATGTATCTCAATTTGAGCAATTTTTGACTGCTTTAAAACAAGATTTGCAAATGGGACAAAGTCATTTATTCTTATTTAAAGTATTATTTATTTTCTCATTCCAAGAAAGAAATGTCTTGTATCTTTTCGGCAAATCTTGTTTTAATGCAGTCAGAATGTACTCAAATTAAGATACATTTTGCCCAATTTGAGCAATTATTTACTTTTTTTCATCTCTTTTTTCAGTGTTGAAAGTATCACATACAGTCCCTTTAAAAGAAATACAAATATTTTACATAATTTGCGCATTCCAAAGATAAAATAAATATATGTGTTTCAATTTGTCCAAAAACAAGAACCCTTTGAACATTTACTCCTACGTTAGCGCTCATCCCAGGCCACATCCACACACTCCCTGATGGTAATTTTCTTGGCGTACAACAGTCTCCCAACTGTTTGTAGGTCTTTAAACCCACTCCTCTCTCTCACGCCAACACACGCACCTCTCAGTCCAGCTCATTTAGCCGCTCTGCCAACGCAACACGCAAAGTGGGCAGGGATTGTGGATGTCCCGTCTGCTCCTATTTTTATCACGATTTCATAGAACCCTCTCCAATTCACGTCGGAGGGAGGAGAGATGGGGGAGAGGGAGAGGGCAGGGGCTGATGTCCCGGGGCATTGATGTCACAGCCTCACCACAGACGCATGTGTTCAGTTCAATGAGAATAATATGTAGGTTATGAAGGAAGCACATTGTGAGCAGATCCTGTGTTGGATCAACACCGGGCAGGAGATCAAGCTGCAGGTAAACGCCTCATGCCTATAACAGATTTGTCTTTGTATTTTCTTTGTGTAAAACATTAGTGTCTGAGAAGTTGTTACATTTTCTCACACTTACAGCGAGGATAGAGGCCCATCTGTCTTCACTGTTTTTTAACACATACTAATATTTTGTCCTCTGGCTGGTCCATGTCCAGATGAGGTGATAGCCAAGTTGTTATTATGGAGGAAAAAAAAAAGTAATGAAATATCCTTCTAGAAATAATGAGACCGTTTTACTTCAGGCATAAGATGTAATTGG
This sequence comes from Knipowitschia caucasica, assembly GCA_964034765.1. Classification (NCBI taxonomy): domain Eukaryota; kingdom Metazoa; phylum Chordata; class Actinopteri; order Gobiiformes; family Gobiidae; genus Knipowitschia; species Knipowitschia caucasica. Next base: position 32,049,308 of record OZ035828.1, on the reverse strand, counting down.
TCATATTGGGACACAACCTGGATTCTCAAAGGAGTCATTTCTATGGCAACATGTGAGAAATGTAGTGGTACTCGAGCCAAGGTAAAAATGCTCCAGTCTCCGATCCCCAAACCTCCTGAATGTGTCTCGCAACGGTTTGTTGACATTACACAGATATGTTCAAGTATTTACCACCAAATACAATGTGTTTATACATTGAACAGAATAGATGCATGTACTAAAGCTGTATAACAATTTCAACACACAAATAAAAACAAAACAAGCTGCAATTTGTGGTTTTATCAAATAATATAATATTCAATTTCATTCAGTTTATTTTTGTATAGCCCTAAATCACAATGTTATGTTGGAGGACTTTACAAAACCGTCGATTCGCTAACACAGATCAGAGAATCAAACAAGAAATGCAGTGATTAGAAAAAAATAAAAAATAAAATCCTTTTATCACTGTATAAAATTATGTCAAATTGATTTGCATTATCATCAGATGCATAATTTTTTGTATTATTCTTATTCTTTTTTTCATTTAGTAATTATAGCACAAGTAAAAGACAAGTAAAGGAAAAGGCACAAGACATAATTAGCAGCAGCAACAACAGACATACAAAAATACAAAGGGGAAGGTGTGAGTGTGTAGGTGTAAATGTGTGTCTGTTGTGTGGTTATTACTAAACCATTTATGAAGAAGGAAAGAGTAGCGAGAATAATGTCTAATATCTATCTGCTGAATATGTATAATTTCTAAGTCTTTCTGTTTGTAATGCATTAAGAATGTATAGTAGATCCTGAGTTAGTCCCAAATCCGTATTAGTGAACAGTAAGTGCTACACTGCAAATAAGTGATGACAAATAAGTAAAGAATTGCTCAAATTTAACAAAACTCATCTTAATTTGAGCTCATTTTAATTTCCTTAAAAAAAGTTTTGCCAAAGGGACAACGCAAAATGATCTTGTTTTTAAAAGAAATCAATCAATCAATCAATCAATCTTTATTTATAGGGCGCTTTTCCTGCACAGGGCAACACAAAGCGCCTCACAGTCCACACCACACAATGCACAAATCATCACCATTAAAATACAATTAAAAACACATATGTAATTAAAAAGCATTAAAATCACATAAGTAATTTAAAAACATAAAAATCACACAAGTAATTAAAAACAATAAAATAGTTAAAAACACAAAAAGTTACAACAATAAATAACAAGGTGTGTTAAAAAGATAAAATTCTCTAGTTGTATGCACGGGAAAAAAAAGTCTTTAACATGGATTTGAACATTGACAGAGAGGCAGCCAGTCTCACATCCTCAGGAAGACCGTTCCAGACTCCAGCTGCATAAATCTGAAAAGCAGCCTCCCCCTGTCTAGTCCTGACTCTGGGCACTAACAGGAGTCCCGTCCCTGCGCTCCTCAGAGTCCGGGCTGGTTCATATGGGACTAGCATATCATGGATGTACTTTGGTGCAAGGCCATGGAGAGACTTGTACACCAGGAGAGCTGCTTTAAAGTCTATCCTCTGGGCCACGGGAAGCCAGTGCAGAGACCTGAGGACCGGACTAATGTGGTCGTACTTCCTGGTTCTAGTCAGGACTCGGGCTGCAGCATTTTGAATATACTGCAACTGTCTTACTGCATGTTTGGAGATACCTGTGAGCAGGCCATTGCAGTAATCTATGGCGCCAGATTTACGCCAAAAGTCCACACGCTCAAATAACACATACACGCGCAGCTTTATTTAATTCACACGCGCGCAAACTACTCTCCACGCGCACATTTCACACCACACGCGCGCAGACTCAGTACCACGAGCAACAATACGCGCGTGTGTGCGCTCGTGACCTGCCCTCTCCCTTCTCGTGGTCTTTGTTCTGCGCGCGTTGAACACTTTTGCCATCTCTTCTACGCGCGCGTGAAATACTTTTGTCGCTTGGGGGCGGGGCCAGTGAAAGGTAAACAGCCCACTGGGTTTCTTTCTGGGCGACGTTACAGGCAAGTTGTGTGCATAGCTGAGTGGCTAAAGAAGGAAGAACACTGGAGCAGACTTTGTGTTTGTGTCCTACATTATCTAATAATCAAAAAGTCCAATCCATAAGTAATCACTAGGTTACATGATGTCGCTAGATGTAGTTATCATGATCAGTCAAGTTAAAGCAAGCTCAAACAGCTAAAATGCTAACCGGCAGTTAGCATTTTAGCTGTTTTGCTAAGTTAGCTAAGGAGGCTCCTTCGTTTTAGTCTGAGGAGAAACAGCTGTTCATGATTTAGCTTGTGTAGCCTTCTAGTCACAACAAAAGCACATACATACTTTAGTGCTAAAGTATTCAGCTCTAAAACCACGAAGTGTGTGGTGTTTTTCCTTGATTACAACAACTGGAGAACAAAAGTGATCAACCTGTATACCACTAAAAAGGCAATAATAACTTGAGCTAATGTTGCTTTTTTCCTTTATCAGGAGAACCATAGTCTGTGCCTTGCATCTGTGGAGAGGACTGCTGAGCTGAATGCATGGAGAGACGTGATGTGGATTTATGTTTTCTTTTATTTTGTGCATAACTACTAGTAAAAAGTCATCCAGTGATCCTCCTTGTGTCGTGGTCCTTCTTCAGACAGCGCAGAACATGGAACACAACGCAGATTACACTAATAAAGGGGTTAACAGGTGTGCACCAGGTCAAGACTGTAATTGAACAATAAAAACAAGTTACAACGGTGCCCACACCCGTTACAAGTCCATTTCCTGCCATACAAGAACAGTTCAGGGTAAGGATGTACCCCAAGTCTTTGTGGCCATAGTTACTCCCAGGCATCATAAGGCTTTGACTTAATGCCCACTCTCTGACTGTGGAGCACATCTGCCTCAAAACACGGAACTCAGTACCAGAGTCAAAGTATTTCACATTCTTTACATAACACATAATTGTCTGCATCGATAGATTTATATGATTTAGGTTCTCTTTTGTATAGACACCGGGGGCCTGAGTGAGGTAATTATAGATATTAGGCCAGGTAACTGATGGCCATTTTCTCCTATCTACAACCCACTGTTCTGTGAGAATAGTATTATTATTACATGTTTATTTGACAGGCACAGAACAAAAAGTATTGTTACAGGTAACCAATGCCATGTTCATAGGCCGTATAGCAAACAGATAATTGGCAGTCGCTAAGGCATAAAAATATTAGAGATTTCAGTTCAGCAGGTAAAATGTTCCAGAGCTGTGGCTCTTCGACTGCAAACGAAGTCTGACCAAATGATGTTTTACATCTTGCCGGTCTGCAGTGTGTGTGGATCAGGAACTGGTGCCCATCGCAGAGGACCATGAAGATAACCTGCACGATCAGAACTATTCAGGGGTTCTGTGTAGTGTGTAGAGATGATAGCCATCCTAAACTAGCAAACACAATACAGGTACAGAAGCCAATTATGACAGGTTGAAACAGCTTAGCCCCAATTTTAAGTTCATTTTAATAAAAAAACATGAAATCAAATGAAGTTTACTACTATTTAGCAATGTTAACAATTCAGATATTTAGCTCATTTGTTTCAAAACTTTGTATACACATTTTTGATATTTGGGTTTATGGACTGACAGATTTATTGCTAGTTAGCATAGACTCATTAGGTCAACCCCCTATAATTATGCAAATAAAAAGCAAACAAATAACTCAGAGACAGTTTTATTAAACTTTGATAACGGTCCTGACATGATTCTGACAAAGCATTCAGTGTAAACAACGTACAGCGATGACAAAGGTCCCGGGATGTACCTGGCTAGCCTTGCGGCAACATAGGCTGATGAGAGAGAATATTAAACATTTACGAACTAAACATGTCCTGGTGTAAGCCTATAGGGTGTCCACAACAGTGTACATACCACGTTAAAGACTACAATAGCCAGCCCAGTTAGGGTTATAAAAAAGATATACAGTCTATGGATTAATCATATGCTTTCCATGCATAAGCATTTCATCTCCAAGCTGCAGTGGGCTGTTTACCTTTCACTGGCCCCGCCCCCAAGCGACAAAAGTATTTCACGCGCGCGTAGAAGAGATGGCAAAAGTGTTCAACGCGCGCAGAACACAGACCACGAGAAGGAAGAGGGCAGGTCACGAGCGCACACACGCGCGTATTGTGGCTCGTGGTACTGAGTCTGCGCGCGTGTGGTGTGAAATGTGCGCGTGGAGAGTAGTTTGCGCGCGTGTGAATTAAATAAAGCTGCGCGTGTATGTGTTATTTGAGCGTGTGGACTTTTGGCGTAAATCTGGCGTCATAGTAATCCAGCCTACTGGAAACAAAAGAATGGATAAGAATCTCCAAGTCTGCCCTGGACACAATATTTTTAATTTTGGCAATATTTTTCAGATGATAAAAAGCTGCTGATGTTACCGATCCAATGTGGCTATTGAAGTTTAAGTCAGAGTCCATTATTACTCCCAGATTTCTGACCTTATTTAAGGGCCTTAGGGAGAGAGACTGAAGGTGACAAATGACGGTCTCTCTTTGTTTCTCGGGACCAAAGACAATCATTTCGGTTTTGTCCGCATTTAGCTGGAGAAAATTGCATTGCATCCACTCACTGATCCGCTGGATACAGCGAAGGAGTGAGTCCACCGGCCCATGCTCTCCTGCAGTCAGTGAGACATAGATCTGAGTGTCATCAGCGTAATTGTGGTAGGACACTTTCATACTTTGAATTAACTGACCTAATGGCAGCATGTAAATATTGAACAGGAGAGGTCCCAGAATCGACCCCTGTGGCACTCCGCAGGTCAGGGCCATATTATCTGAGACATAGTTTCCAATCTCCACACAATACTTCCTTTCTTCTAGATAGGACCTAAACCAGCTTAGGGCGGTACCAGCAACACCAACCCAGTCCTCCAGTCTCTGCATGAGAATCTCATGGTCAACGGTGTCGAAAGCGGCACTCAGATCTAACATGACTAAAACAGAGACTTTTCCTGCATCAGTGTTAAGCCGAATATCATTTGTTACCTTGACTAGAGCGGTCTCAGTACTGTGGTGTGGTCTAAAGCCAGACTGAAACATGTCAAATGAGTCATTAGATATTAAAAATTCAGTAAGTTGTTGGTAGGCAACTTTTTCAAGAATTTTTCCCATGAAAGGCAGATTTGAGATGGGACGGTAATTTTCAAGTACCGCAGCATCCAAACTGCTCTTTTTTAGGAGGGGCCTAATGACTGCCTTTTTCAGGGCCATTGGAAATGTTCCAGATAAAAAAGACATGTTTACTATTTGTAGGAGACAGATCAGGGTTCACTGGGTGGGTGTGTGTGTGTGTGTGTGTGTATGTGTGTGTGGCTGCACAGCAGGGGGCGGGGCTCACGGGGCAGGTGCGCGTGCACGAGCAGGGGTAAAAGTGTGCGTGTATCTGTCAGGCGAGTGATGAGTCAGGGCTGAGTGGGTAGCCGTATTTTTTGTTGACCGTTTGTTCGTTTTGTTCGTTTGTTTTCCTTATACCTCTTCTTTTGCTCACATCAGGTTCTATGTTACAGTTCAGCAGTTTATCATTTTTCCATACTTTGTTTGCTGCACCTTTTTAAGTCAATAAATCACTTTAAAACGCAATACCAGGATCAAGGATTTATTAGCATAGGCTTCAATACGCGTCATCACATTACAGGACCCACTCTGACCGGCTCAGCGGCTCAGGTCTGCAGGAAGCCGCAACATTTTGTCAACAAAAAAGGCACTGAATGAAAATCACCACAACGCACAAGAATGCAAAGAATCCAAGTCATCACGTCAAACGCTGCAGCTAAGTGTCACTCAGAGCTACACCACGCCACTCACCTGGAAGCAGGTAGGCCCGAGCCTGTTTGTTTGTGGATAAAAGGAATCCGCTAAGATACGCTTCATTGTGCGTAATAAATGTGGCAATGAGTTTATGAATGAACGCTGGTGGTATCGCTCTTTTAATGTGACGGAATTCCTTCGTGAATTATTTGATGTTGATGGGACTGTGGCAAATGCGTGGCGTTGGTGTTGTCAAAAGGCCTAATAAAAGTTGAACTGTTTGGAATGAATATCTGCACTGTCAATGAATTTTAAATGCAATGTTCATGAATGAAATTTCGATGCGCACTTGATGCTTTTTATTGTTGGTCCACATGAAATAAAAACATAAGGAAATGAGTCAAATAAGTGCAAGTGCTACAGGTTCAAACATGGAAATGTCAAGTGGCAAAAGAGAAATAAAACTCACTGAAAAGGCTTTAGAAAACAAGATTGAACGGCTCCAAAGTGAGCGCAAAGCCGCCGTGAATACATTAAAGGCGCTTATCCCACAAATAAAAGCGCAAATGAGCTCAAAGGAAAATATGTCTAAAGTTATTTCACAAATGAACACTGTGGAGGAATTGCTGGAAACATCCACGCAGCTGCACAATGAACTTTTGCCTCTTCTACCAGAACAAGAGACTGAGAAACATAATGAGTGGTTCACAGCAATCGTGGAATACAGCGAAACATTCAAAGAAAATGCTGAGAAATGGAAACGGGAAAATGGATGCGAAAGTTCTGCCCAGTCAAACAAAAATGAGCAACACTTTGAAGCAGGAAACAAAGCTGAGCTCGCAGAGTCAACTGAGCCTAGCGCACCTGCTCTAGCGCCAGACACAGAGCGCGTGCCAAAGGTGCCAAACGCACATTACGCACAGGACACTGTGCGTCCCGGTGACAGCGCCTCGAACGCATCAAGCAAAAAGTCACGCTCACACTGCACTTCTGCTTCACGTGCATCTGCTCGACTCAAGAGTGAAACAAATCTGGCAGTTTTGGCCTCGAAACAAAAAATATTGAAAGAAAAATACGCAATAGAAGAAGAGGAGTTAAAGCTGCGCAGAAGGAAGGAACAATTTCTGTTGGAAAGCGAAGTGGTTGAAGAAATGACCAAACTGAGCATAATTAAAGCACAAAGCAGCCTTGGTTCAAGAACAAGGTCTAAAGTGTCTGATGGAATGAATTCATATTGTGAAAAGGAACATTCTAAAAACCTCAATGTCAATGCCACTGAATTTGTCCCATTACAAACAGTGAAATCCAAACGCAGCATCCATAACATCACACCACCAACTGTAAAACCAAAAGTAAACTTACCTGAGAATGCAGAGCACCCTTCATTCACTCTGCAGCGCTTTTTAACTTCTCCAGAACATGAAGAAAACAGGACACAACAAGAACATGTACAGAACAATGATAATGGCTCACAAAATGACAGCGTGTTGGACATAATGAGGAAACAAAATGAAATCAGTACACTTCTAATGCAACAGCAAAGCCTCTCCGCTCTTCCAAAAAGAGAAATTCCCATGTTTGACGGTAACCCCCTTGAGTATCATTCTTTCATACGAGCTTTTGAAAATGGAGTTCAAAGAAACACAAACAACAGTAGTGATAAACTTTATTTTCTGGAACAATATACAAAAGGTCATGCAAAGGAGCTGGTTAGGAGCTGTCATCACCTCGACTCTGACAGAGGGTTCATAAGAGCTAAAGCATTATTGAAAGAGCATTATGGAAATGAACAGAAGGTGGCAGCAGCGTACATGGACAGGGCATTGTCATGGTCATCTATTAAAAATGAGGACGTGAAGGCTCTCCAGGAGTACAGCCTCTTCCTGCGCGGATGCTGCAACGCTATGGAAGATGTGCAGTATCTAAACGACCTGGACACACCTGCAAACATGCTGGACATTATCCGAAAACTGCCCTACAAACTCAGAGATCGCTGGAGAAGTCATGCTTGCGACTTGCAGGAGAAATACAGCCGAAGAGCAAGGTTTATTGACATTGCTTACTTCGTAGAGCGGCAAGTTAAGATACTAACAGACCCGGTTTTTGGAAACATTCAAGACACAACTGCAACACTCACCAAAATTATAAGTAAACCTAAGCCCTACAAACAATCCAGTTACAAAGGAACCAGTTTTGCTACAACCATCAATTCAGTCAAAAGTAATGTACAGCCCTCACTGAGAATCAAGTACACAAAGCCAGACGGTGCAATGAAGAGCTGTTCATGCTGCAATGGAGCACATTCATTGGACGTATGTGCGAGGTTGGAGAAAATGACGCACAAGGAGAAAATCGACTTCCTCAAGGAAAAAGGGGCATGCTTCAGTTGTCTGTGCACAGGGCACATCAGCAGAAATTGCCAAAAGAGGATGTCGTGCTCAAAGTGTGATCGTAGACACCCCACAGTGCTCCATAAAGACAGTGCAGCAAGCACAGAACAGGCCAAGCAAGGTGCCCATGTGCTGGTGGACAGAACTCTGGTTTCCAGTGGGCTTACAGGGGCTGGTGAGCAGGACTGCAAACTCCCTATCGTACCGGTACAAGTTAAGGCTAGGAAAGGCAGCAAAATCATCCTTACTTATGCCTTCCTGGACCAGGGCAGTACTGCGGTATTCTGTACTGAGAGTTTGATGCACAGGCTCCACCTGACGGGGAGAAAGGCGAATGTACTGTTAAGGACAATGGGGCAGGAGAAGGTGATCACGAGTTACGTTGTGCCGGAGCTGGAGGTCGCAGCCCTTGACGATGATCAGTTCATCATTCTCCCAAAGGCCTATACACAGTTGTCCATGCCAGTTGACAGGACAAACATTCCAATGAAGCAGGATCTGAAAGCGTGGCCATATTTGAGACACCTCTCATTACCACAGATTGAGAGTGGGATTGATTTGTTGATAGGGACCAATGTCCCACAGGCCATGGAGCCACTGGAAGTAATTCGCAGTGAGAGCAATGGACCATATGCAATAAGAACAGCATTGGGCTGGACGGTAAACGGACCACTGACAGGAAACAGTGGAGAGGCCGACTACTGTGTGAAGCCAGTGACTGTGAACAGAATGTCTATTGTGGAATTGGATCAAATGTGGCAACAACGATTCAGGATGGATTTCCCAGAGTCTGCTGGGGAGGAACAAGTCGGCCCGTCTCGAGAGGACTTGAGGTTTATGGAGCTGGTCAAAAGGTCAACCAAACGGTTCAATGGTCACTACCAGATCGCTTTACCGTTTAAGAGGGCACAGGTCACCATGCCCAATAACAAGAAGGTGGTAGAGCAACGTTTAGACCACCTGAAGAGGAGGCTCCAGAGGGATCCCCAGTTTCATGAGGAGTATAATATCTTTATGAACAATCTCCTTATCAAAGATTATGCAGAGATGATTCCTGAGGAAGAGCTGGATCGGAGGGACGACAGAGTTTGGTACATCCCGCACCATGGCGTCCACCACCCAACCAAAGGGAAACTCCGTGTCGTGTTTGATTGTGGTGCCAGCTATAAGGGAGAGTCTCTAAATGAACACCTGTTGCAAGGCCCGGATCTAACAAGCTCACTAATTGGAGTGGTCACACGTTTCAGAAGAGAACAGGTGGTCATAATGGCAGACATAGAATCTATGTTTTATCAAGTCCGGGTGCCCCCGGAAGATGCAGACTTGCAGATTCCTCTGGTGGCCACAAGGGGACTTGAATCAAGCACCATGTGAATTCAGGATGAAGGTCCATCTTTTTGGTGCAACGTCATCCCCAAGCTGTGCCAATTTTGCTCTCAGGAAATGTGCAGAGGATTATGGACACGAGTACCAAGGGAAAACTGTAGAAAAGGTACTAAAATGTTTTTATGTGGACGACTGTCTGGTGTCAGTTGCCACTGAGGAGGAAGCAATAATGTTGTACAAAGAACTTGTGTCACTCTGTGCAAAAGGGGGCTTCTCGCTGGTAAAGTGGCTCAGTAACCGCCCAACAGTGCTCGAGGCAATCCCAGAAGCCCACAGAGCGAAGGAAGTGAGGCCGTGGGACTTGGAGAGAGAGTTTCTGCCCATGGAGCGAGTACTGGGCGTGGAGTGGTGTATAAAATCTGACACCTTCAAGTTTAAAATCCTGTTCAAAGACCGTCCACTTACTCGCAGAGGGATTCTGTCAACTGTCAGTTCTATTTATGACCCGCTGGGAATGATCTGCCCACTTGTTCTCAAAGCAAAGAAGCTTCTTCGAGATTTGTGCAGAAAAGGAATCAAGTGGGATGATCAAATCCCAGAAACTGTCTCAAAGGATTGGCTAAAGTGGTTGCAAGGGCTCCACCTGTTGGACAATTTTCAGATGAGCAGATGTTTAAAACCTGTGGACTTTGGAGAAGTTACAAAAGTCCAACTACATCATTTCAGCGACGCAAGTGAAGAGGGCTATGGTACAGTCACTTACCTGGTCCAACAGAATGTGCACCTCCAAAGACACAGTGCTTTCATCATGGGAAAGGCACGGGTGGCCCCGGTGAAGATGATCACAATACCGAGAATGGAACTTGTTGCTGCAACTATGGCAAGTCGCATGGACGTTCTGTGGAAGAAAGAGTTGCATATGGATCTGCAAGAGTCTGTGTTTTGGACTGATAGTGCTTCTGTTCTAAAGTACATCAAAAATGAAACATCCAGGTTTAAGGTGTTCGTGGCTAACAGAGTCGCTGAGATCTTAAGAACATCAAGACCAGAGCAGTGGAGGTATGTGGACACTGCTTCAAATCCCGCTGATGCGGCATCTAGAGGCGTTAAAGTAGAGATGCTTCTTAAAGATCCGCTGTGGATGACAGGACCTCCATTCATTTGTCAACCTGAAGCAGAGTGGTTTGTCAACCCTGAGTCAGCAGAACATCTCTCTCAGGATGATCCAGAGCTGAAAAGGTTAACAGTGAACATAATCTATGCTGAACAAGATGCTACTACTTACCTGATCCATCATTACTCCTCTTGGGTCCGGTTGAAGAAAGCTGTGGCATGGTGGTTGAAATATAAAACATGGTTATGATTGTGCTGTAAAAGAAGAAAAGAACCATTAACTTACTGTCAAAGCAAGGAGCAGCAGAGCTCAAAGATGGAGAAAGACATGAAAGTGATTAAAGGAACATTAGTTCAGAAGAGTCTTACTCTGGAGGACGTTGAGAAGGCCGAAGTGGCAATAATTCAGTTTTGTCAAAGAAGTATATTTCCGGAAGAGTTCTTGTGTCTGGAAAAGGGCCAAAGTGTCAAGAGAAGCAGCCATCTGCATAAGTTATGTCCCAGGCTGGAAGATGGTGTTTTGCGTGTGGGCGGGCGTTTAAGCAAGTCATCTTTGCCTCCTGAGTCAAAGCATCCCATTATTCTGGCAAAGGGTCTCCATGTTTCTACCTTGATATTGAGAGATGTACATCAAGAAGTGGGGCACAGTGGACGCAACCACATGTTATCCAAGCTCAGGGAGAAATATTGGATTACTGGAGTGAGCACTGCTATACGGAGCGTGCTATCCAAATGCACCATCTGCAAGAGGCTCAACGCTACCCCAGTGTGCCAGCAGATGGCCGACCTGCCCACAGAAAGACTCAAGCCAGATGAACCTCCATTCACAAGGGTAGGAGTCGATTATTTTGGACCGTTTGAAGTGAAGAGCAGGAGGAGTACAGTGAAACGCTATGGTGTTATATTTACATGTCTTGCACTGAGAGCTATTCACATCGAAGTTGCACCTTCTCTGGATACTCACTCTTTTATAAATGCTCTGAGACGCTTCATTGCGAGACGAGGACAAGTCTGTGAGCTGCGCTCGGACAATGGAACAAATTTTGTGGGAGCAGAACGTGAGCTGAAAGTGGCCATAGAGCAATGGAATCAGGCACAAGTGCATGATGTGTTACTCCAAAAGGGAATCAAGTGGTCATTCAACCCACCAGCTGGATCACATCATGGAGGACCGTGGGAAAGGCTGATCAGATCGGTGAGGAAAGTTCTGAACTCCACTCTCAAAGTGCAACACCTGGATGAAGAGGGACTTCATACAGTTCTTTGTGAAGTGGAGGCCATTATTAACAGCAGGCCCATCAGTAAAGCATCCACGGATCCAAACGACTTGGAAGCACTAACACCAAACCATCTGTTACTGCTCAAAGGTCAGCCCACATTACCACCAGGGGTGTTTCAAGCCGCAGATTTGTACTCACAGAGGAGATGGAAACAAGTTCAGTACATATCTGATCTATTTTGGAAGCGATGGACAAAGGAGTATTTGCCTCTGTTACAGGAGAGACAGAGGTGGACTGGAGTCCGAAGAAACCTCGTCGAAGGAGATCTAGTTCTTTTAATGGACAATACAGCTCAGAGGAATTCGTGGATTATGGGACGTGTGATTCAGACGTATCCGGATCAAAAGGGTTTTGTTCGTCAAGTCCGAATCAAGACAAAATCTAGTGTTCTGGACAGACCCATAACAAAGGTCAGTCTGTTGTTAGAGACTGAGGAGGCAGCATGAGGGCGTTGCTGCTCTCGCTTACTAGTTCTTTCCAAAAGTGGTTAGTGTTTATTTTGCTTGACTTTTGAACATTTTTGGACATTGTTTGACTCTGACCACCAAGACTGTGGACTATTTGGTCATGAGGTGACCAGAAGATGGACTATTGTGGATGTGGATTTATGGACTATTTGATCTATTACTGGTTTTGAATACGTTTATGCCATGTATGTGTCTCCTATTATGTTTTTTGGAAGGTAATTATTATGTGTTGCCTAATAATTAGGGGCTGGTGTGTAGGAGACAGATCAGGGTTCACTGGGTGGGTGTGTGTGTGTGTGTGTGTGTGTGTGTGTGTGTGTGGCTGCACAGCAGGGGGCGGGGCTCACGGGGCAGGTGCGCGTGCACGAGCAGGGGTAAAAGTGTGCGTGTATCTGTCAGGCGAGTGATGAGTCAGGGCTGAGTGGGTAGCCGTATTTTTTGTTGACCGTTTGTTCGTTTTGTTCGTTTGTTTGCCTTATACCTCTTCTTTTGCTCACATCAGGTTCTATGTTACAGTTCAGCAGTTTATCATTTTTCCATACTTTGTTTGCTGCACCTTTTTAAGTCAATAAATCACTTTAAAACGCAATACCAGGATCAAGGATTTATTAGCATAGGCTTCAATACGCGTCATCACATTACAGGACCCACTCTGACCGGCTCAGCGGCTCAGGTCTGCAGGAAGCCGCAACATTTTGTCAACAAAAAAGGCACTGAATGAAAATCACCACAACGCACAAGAATGCAAAGAATCCAAGTCATCACGTCAAACGCTGCAGCTAAGTGTCACTCAGAGCTACACCACGCCACTCACCTGGAAGCAGGTAGGCCCGAGCCTGTTTGTTTGTGGATAAAAGGAATCCGCTAAGATACGCTTCATTGTGCGTAATAAATGTGGCAATGAGTTTATGAATGAACGCTGGTGGTATCGCTCTTTTAATGTGACGGAATTCCTTCGTGAATTATTTGATGTTGATGGGACTGTGGCAAATGCGTGGCGTTGGTGTTGTCAAAAGGCCTAATAAAAGTTGAACTGTTTGGAATGAATATCTGCACTGTCAATGAATTTTAAATGCAATGTTCATGAATGAAATTTCGATGCGCACTTGATGCTTTTTATTGTTGGTCCACATGAAATAAAAACATAAGGAAATGAGTCAAATAAGTGCAAGTGCTACAGGTTCAAACATGGAAATGTCAAGTGGCAAAAGAGAAATAAAACTCACTGAAAAGGCTTTAGAAAACAAGATTGAACGGCTCCAAAGTGAGCGCAAAGCCGCCGTGAATAAATTAAAGGCGCTTATCCCACAAATAAAAGCGCAAATGAGCTCAAAGGAAAATATGTCTAAAGTTATTTCACAAATGAACACTGTGGAGGAATTGCTGGAAACATCCACGCAGCTGCACAATGAACTTTTGCCTCTTCTACCAGAACAAGAGACTGAGAAACATAATGAGTGGTTCACAGCAATCGTGGAATACAGCGAAACATTCAAAGAAAATGCTGAGAAATGGAAACGGGAAAATGGATGCGAAAGTTCTGCCCAGTCAAACAAAAATGAGCAACACTTTGAAGCAGGAAACAAAGCTGAGCTCGCAGAGTCAACTGAGCCTAGCGCACCTGCTCTAGCGCCAGACACAGAGCGCGTGCCAAAGGTGCCAAACGCACATTACGCACAGGACACTGTGCGTCCCGGTGACAGCGCCTCGAACGCATCAAGCAAAAAGTCACGCTCACACTGCACTTCTGCTTCACGTGCATCTGCTCGACTCAAGAGTGAAACAAATCTGGCAGTTTTGGCCTCGAAACAAAAAATATTGAAAGAAAAATACGCAATAGAAGAAGAGGAGTTAAAGCTGCGCAGAAGGAAGGAACAATTTCTGTTGGAAAGCGAAGTGGTTGAAGAAATGACCAAACTGAGCATAATTAAAGCACAAAGCAGCCTTGGTTCAAGAACAAGGTCTAAAGTGTCTGATGGAATGAATTCATATTGTGAAAAGGAACATTCTAAAAACCTCAATGTCAATGCCACTGAATTTGTCCCATTACAAACAGTGAAATCCAAACGCAGCATCCATAACATCACACCACCAACTGTAAAACCAAAAGTAAACTTACCTGAGAATGCAGAGCACCCTTCATTCACTCTGCAGCGCTTTTTAACTTCTCCAGAACATGAAGAAAACAGGACACAACAAGAACATGTACAGAACAATGATAATGGCTCACAAAATGACAGCGTGTTGGACATAATGAGGAAACAAAATGAAATCAGTACACTTCTAATGCAACAGCAAAGCCTCTCCGCTCTTCCAAAAAGAGAAATTCCCATGTTTGACGGTAACCCCCTTGAGTATCATTCTTTCATACGAGCTTTTGAAAATGGAGTTCAAAGAAACACAAACAACAGTAGTGATAAACTTTATTTTCTGGAACAATATACAAAAGGTCATGCAAAGGAGCTGGTTAGGAGCTGTCATCACCTCGACTCTGACAGAGGGTTCATAAGAGCTAAAGCATTATTGAAAGAGCATTATGGAAATGAACAGAAGGTGGCAGCAGCGTACATGGACAGGGCATTGTCATGGTCATCTATTAAAAATGAGGACGTGAAGGCTCTCCAGGAGTACAGCCTCTTCCTGCGCGGATGCTGCAACGCTATGGAAGATGTGCAGTATCTAAACGACCTGGACACACCTGCAAACATGCTGGACATTATCCGAAAACTGCCCTACAAACTCAGAGATCGCTGGAGAAGTCATGCTTGCGACTTGCAGGAGAAATACAGCCGAAGAGCAAGGTTTATTGACATTGCTTACTTCGTAGAGCGGCAAGTTAAGATACTAACAGACCCGGTTTTTGGAAACATTCAAGACACAACTGCAACACTCACCAAAATTATAAGTAAACCTAAGCCCTACAAACAATCCAGTTACAAAGGAACCAGTTTTGCTACAACCATCAATTCAGTCAAAAGTAATGTACAGCCCTCACTGAGAATCAAGTACACAAAGCCAGACGGTGCAATGAAGAGCTGTTCATGCTGCAATGGAGCACATTCATTGGACGTATGTGCGAGGTTGGAGAAAATGACGCACAAGGAGAAAATCGACTTCCTCAAGGAAAAAGGGGCATGCTTCAGTTGTCTGTGCACAGGGCACATCAGCAGAAATTGCCAAAAGAGGATGTCGTGCTCAAAGTGTGATCGTAGACACCCCACAGTGCTCCATAAAGACAGTGCAGCAAGCACAGAACAGGCCAAGCAAGGTGCCCATGTGCTGGTGGACAGAACTCTGGTTTCCAGTGGGCTTACAGGGGCTGGTGAGCAGGACTGCAAACTCCCTATCGTACCGGTACAAGTTAAGGCTAGGAAAGGCAGCAAAATCATCCTTACGTATGCCTTCCTGGACCAGGGCAGTACTGCGGTATTCTGTACTGAGAGTTTGATGCACAGGCTCCACCTGACGGGGAGAAAGGCGAATGTACTGTTAAGGACAATGGGGCAGGAGAAGGTGATCACGAGTTACGTTGTGCCGGAGCTGGAGGTCGCAGCCCTTGACGATGATCAGTTCATCATTCTCCCAAAGGCCTATACACAGTTGTCCATGCCAGTTGACAGGACAAACATTCCAATGAAGCAGGATCTGAAAGCGTGGCCATATTTGAGACACCTCTCATTACCACAGATTGAGAGTGGGATTGATTTGTTGATAGGGACCAATGTCCCACAGGCCATGGAGCCACTGGAAGTAATTCGCAGTGAGAGCAATGGACCATATGCAATAAGAACAGCATTGGGCTGGACGGTAAACGGACCACTGACAGGAAACAGTGGAGAGGCCGACTACTGTGTGAAGCCAGTGACTGTGAACAGAATGTCTATTGTGGAATTGGATCAAATGTGGCAACAACAATTCAGGATGGATTTCCCAGAGTCTGCTGGGGAGGAACAAGTCGGCCCGTCTCGAGAGGACTTGAGGTTTATGGAGCTGGTCAAAAGGTCAACCAAACGGTTCAATGGTCACTACCAGATCGCTTTACCGTTTAAGAGGGCACAGGTCACCATGCCCAATAACAAGAAGGTGGTAGAGCAACGTTTAGACCACCTGAAGAGGAGGCTCCAGAGGGATCCCCAGTTTCATGAGGAGTATAATATCTTTATGAACAATCTCCTTATCAAAGATTATGCAGAGATGATTCCTGAGGAAGAGCTGGATCGGAGGGACGACAGAGTTTGGTACATCCCGCACCATGGCGTCCACCACCCAACCAAAGGGAAACTCCGTGTCGTGTTTGATTGTGGTGCCAGCTATAAGGGAGAGTCTCTAAATGAACACCTGTTGCAAGGCCCTGATCTAACAAGCTCACTAATTGGAGTGGTCACACGTTTCAGAAGAGAACAGGTGGTCATAATGGCAGACGTAGAATCTATGTTTTATCAAGTCCGGGTGCCCCCAGAAGATGCAGACTTGTTGAGATTCCTCTGGTGGCCACAAGGGGACTTGAATCAAGCACCATGTGAATTCAGGATGAAGGTCCATCTTTTTGGTGCAACGTCATCCCCAAGCTGTGCCAATTTTGCTCTCAGGAAATGTGCAGAGGATTATGGACACGAGTACCAAGGGAAAACTGTAGAAAAGGTACTAAAATGTTTTTATGTGGACGACTGTCTGGTGTCAGTTGCCACTGAGGAGGAAGCAATAATGTTGTACAAAGAACTTGTGTCACTCTGTGCAAAAGGGGGCTTCTCGCTGGTAAAGTGGCTCAGTAACCGCCCAACAGTGCTCGAGGCAATCCCAGAAGCCCACAGAGCGAAGGAAGTGAGGCCGTGGGACTTGGAGAGAGAGTTTCTGCCCATGGAGCGAGTACTGGGCGTGGAGTGGTGTATAAAATCTGACACCTTCAAGTTTAAAATCCTGTTCAAAGACCGTCCACTTACTCGCAGAGGGATTCTGTCAACTGTCAGTTCTATTTATGACCCGCTGGGAATGATCTGCCCACTTGTTCTCAAAGCAAAGAAGCTTCTTCGAGATTTGTGCAGAAAAGGAATCAAGTGGGATGATCAAATCCCAGAAACTGTCTCAAAGGATTGGCTAAAGTGGTTGCAAGGGCTCCACCTGTTGGACAATTTTCAGATGAGCAGATGTTTAAAACCTGTGGACTTTGGAGAAGTTACAAAAGTCCAACTACATCATTTCAGCGACGCAAGTGAAGAGGGCTATGGTACAGTCACTTACCTGGTCCAACAGAATGTGCACCTCCAAAGACACAGTGCTTTCATCATGGGAAAGGCACGGGTGGCCCCGGTGAAGATGATCACAATACCGAGAATGGAACTTGTTGCTGCAACTATGGCAAGTCGCATGGACGTTCTGTGGAAGAAAGAGTTGCATATGGATCTGCAAGAGTCTGTGTTTTGGACTGATAGTGCTTCTGTTCTAAAGTACATCAAAAATGAAACATCCAGGTTTAAGGTGTTCGTGGCTAACAGAGTCGCTGAGATCTTAAGAACATCAAGACCAGAGCAGTGGAGGTATGTGGACACTGCTTCAAATCCCGCTGATGCGGCATCTAGAGGCGTTAAAGTAGAGATGCTTCTTAAAGATCCGCTGTGGATGACAGGACCTCCATTCATTTGTCAACCTGAAGCAGAGTGGTTTGTCAACCCTGAGTCAGCAGAACATCTCTCTCAGGATGATCCAGAGCTGAAAAGGTTAACAGTGAACATAATCTATGCTGAACAAGATGCTACTACTTACCTGATCCATCATTACTCCTCTTGGGTCCGGTTGAAGAAAGCTGTGGCATGGTGGTTGAAATATAAAACATGGTTATGGTTGTGCTGTAAAAGAAGAAAAGAACCATTAACTTACTGTCAAAGCAAGGAGCAGCAGAGCTCAAAGATGGAGAAAGACATGAAAGTGATTAAAGGAACATTAGTTCAGAAGAGTCTTACTCTGGAGGACGTTGAGAAGGCCGAAGTGGCAATAATTCAGTTTTGTCAAAGAAGTATATTTCCGGAAGAGTTCTTGTGTCTGGAAAAGGGCCAAAGTGTCAAGAGAAGCAGCCATCTGCATAAGTTATGTCCCAGGCTGGAAGATGGTGTTTTGCGTGTGGGCGGGCGTTTAAGCAAGTCATCTTTGCCTCCTGAGTCAAAGCATCCCATTATTCTGGCAAAGGGTCTCCATGTTTCTACCTTGATATTGAGAGATGTACATCAAGAAGTGGGGCACAGTGGACGCAACCACATGTTATCCAAGCTCAGGGAGAAATATTGGATTACTGGAGTGAGCACTGCTATACGGAGCGTGCTATCCAAATGCACCATCTGCAAGAGGCTCAACGCTACCCCAGTGTGCCAGCAGATGGCCGACCTGCCCACAGAAAGACTCAAGCCAGATGAACCTCCATTCACAAGGGTAGGAGTCGATTATTTTGGACCGTTTGAAGTGAAGAGCAGGAGGAGTACAGTGAAACGCTATGGTGTTATATTTACATGTCTTGCACTGAGAGCTATTCACATCGAAGTTGCACCTTCTCTGGATACTCACTCTTTTATAAATGCTCTGAGACGCTTCATTGCGAGACGAGGACAAGTCTGTGAGCTGCGCTCGGACAATGGAACAAATTTTGTGGGAGCAGAACGTGAGCTGAAAGTGGCCATAGAGCAATGGAATCAGGCACAAGTGCATGATGTGTTACTCCAAAAGGGAATCAAGTGGTCATTCAACCCACCAGCTGGATCACATCATGGAGGACCGTGGGAAAGGCTGATCAGATCGGTGAGGAAAGTTCTGAACTCCACTCTCAAAGTGCAACACCTGGATGAAGAGGGACTTCATACAGTTCTTTGTGAAGTGGAGGCCATTATTAACAGCAGGCCCATCAGTAAAGCATCCACGGATCCAAACGACTTGGAAGCACTAACACCAAACCATCTGTTACTGCTCAAAGGTCAGCCCACATTACCACCAGGGGTGTTTCAAGCCGCAGATTTGTACTCACAGAGGAGATGGAAACAAGTTCAGTACATATCTGATCTATTTTGGAAGCGATGGACAAAGGAGTATTTGCCTCTGTTACAGGAGAGACAGAGGTGGACTGGAGTCCGAAGAAACCTCGTCGAAGGAGATCTAGTTCTTTTAATGGACAATACAGCTCAGAGGAATTCGTGGATTATGGGACGTGTGATTCAGACGTATCCGGATCAAAAGGGTTTTGTTCGTCAAGTCCGAATCAAGACAAAATCTAGTGTTCTGGACAGACCCATAACAAAGGTCAGTCTGTTGTTAGAGACTGAGGAGGCAGCATGAGGGCGTTGCTGCTCTCGCTTACTAGTTCTTTCCAAAAGTGGTTAGTGTTTATTTTGCTTGACTTTTGAACATTTTTGGACATTGTTTGACTCTGACCACCAAGACTGTGGACTATTTGGTCATGAGGTGACCAGAAGATGGACTATTGTGGATGTGGATTTATGGACTATTTGATCTATTACTGGTTTTGAATACGTTTATGCCATGTATGTGTCTCCTATTATGTTTTTTGGAAGGTAATTATTATGTGTTGCCTAATAATTAGGGGCTGGTGTGTAGGAGACAGATCAGGGTTCACTGGGTGGGTGTGTGTGTGTGTGTGTGTGTGTGTGTGCTGCACAGCAGGGGGCGGGGCTCACGGGGCAGGTGCGCGTGCACGAGCAGGGGTAAAAGTGTGCGTGTATCTGTCAGGCGAGTGATGAGTCAGGGCTGAGTGGGTAGCCGTATTTTTTGTTGACCGTTTGTTCGTTTTTCGTTTTTGTTTGCCTTATACCTCTTCTTTTGCTCACATCAGGTTCTATGTTACAGTTCAGCAGTTTATCATTTTTCCATACTTTGTTTGCTGCACCTTTTTAAGTCAATAAATCACTTTAAAACGCAATACCAGGATCAAGGATTTATTAGCATAGGCTTCAATACGCGTCATCACATTACAGGACCCACTCTGACCGGCTCAGCGGCTCAGGTCTGCAGGAAGCCGCAACACTATTTGTGTCAATGAGGGTAATAGACTACACATAACAGACTTCAGAAATCTAGGAGGTAGTACATCCAGACTGCAGGTAGAGGAACTAAGACCTGTGATTATCTTTTTAACAGTTTCATCATTGACAGGTGCAAATTGAGCTAGCTCACAAAGCCTCACTGGATGTTGCATTGTTACTTGTGTTGTAGAGGTGATGGCATTTCTGATACCCTGAACCTTGTCTCTGAAGAACTGTGCAAACTCATTACACCTGGATTTGGAGTAGTGTTCTAATGGCAACTCAACAGGGGGGTTCGTTAATCTATTGATTGTTGAAAATAGAACACGCAGATTGTTGCTGCAGCCTTCAATAGTTTCAGAAAAGTATAATTCTCTTGTTCTACGTAGTACTCTGTTAAACTCACACAACTTCTCTTTTAAGAGTCTATAATCACCCTGGAGGTTGGACTTTCTCCACTTTCTCTCTGCTCTCCGGCACTCTTGCTTCTGTGCCCTGACCGGGCCTGCTTTTATCCATGGGGCTTTTTGCTTATTTGTGACCATTTTTACCTTCACAGGGGCAATGGCGTCCAGAACATTCAACACACTAGAGGTGACAGAGTTAAGCAGTTCATCTACAGTAGAACATGATGTGTTCTCAAAATGGATCATTCCCATAAATAGTTCACCCGTGTTTTCATTTAAGTGTCTACTTCTAACAATTTCATATTTAGCGGGTGGTCTGGTAGCAAAACACATGTTAAAAAATACACAGAAATGATCCGACAGAGCAACATCAACTACATTAACTTTTGAAATATTCACCCCTTTCGTGATAAGCAGGTCCAAGGTGTGTCCTCTGCTATGGGTGGGGCCACTCACATGCTGAGTGAGGCCAAAGGATTCAAGTATGGAACTCAGCTCTTTTGCGTATCTGTCATTAACATTATCCACATGAATATTAAAATCGCCTATAATGACTAAACCATCAAAATCTGTGCACACAACTGAAAGCAACTCAGTGAAATGATCAGTGAAACTATGGCATGACTGTGGCGGCTTGTACACAACAATAATAAGAATGGAAGAAGATTTCTTTTGTTCTATTTTAAAAGAAACATACTCAAATGATGAAAATTTCCCAAGAGACACTCTATGGGAGACAATACGATCTTTAAAAACTGCTGCTATGCGCCCCCCCCCCTTTTATTTTCTCGTGTTTCATATTCAAATTTGAAATTTGGTGGTGAGGCTTCTATTAAAACTGCATCTCCTGTATTATGGTCAAGCCACGTTTCAGTCATAAACATAAAATCAAGATCATGCGAACAGATAAAATTATTAATTAAAAATGATTTGTTGCATAGTGATCTGACATTAAGTAGAGCAAGGTTAAAATTAATATCAGTGTCAGTGGGTTTAGTTGATTGATTACAAAGAACTGGAATTAGATTTCCAGAGTTGGACCGTCTAACTGCTGTCCTTTTAAATTTGTGTTTATTCAAGTTAAAACACATTTCTGAGCTGGTGCGAGGAACACACACAGTCTCTATTGGTTTAAAAAGTGAACTCTGTTGTACTTTGTTAAGTTCCAGATGCATAACTGAGTCAGCACAGTTCAGTGGCAGGACTGTCGTTACACTGCCAGACGGACAGGGGTCAGTGTTTGCACCACAGTACTCACCCGGTGCTGGTAAGGAAGAGGAGGGGGGTGGTGGGGGCCGAGAAGCCTCAGATGTAAACAGTCACGCCCCCCTCGGGGAGCACTGAACAACATGGCGCAGGAAGTCCGTCAACAAACTGGTGCCGTATCTGTTCGGGTGCAGACCATCTGGACGATAGGCCACGTGACGCTTCCAGAACAGGCCAAAGTTGTTCACAAAAATAAAGTTAAAAGTGCTGCATGTAGACTGGAGCCACATGTTGAGCGCCACAACGCGACTGTAGAGGCAGTCACCCCGGTTTACAGTCGGGACTGGACCAGAGATAAAAACACACAACCCGGAGGACTGGAGGAGGCGGAACAGATTCATAAAGTGCTTCTTTGTGACCTCTGACTGCTGCAGCTTCATATCATTTATACCCACATGCACGATTACCTTGGATATGGTATCAGGCAGGGAGTGAAGCAGAGGAGGGAGACGGATGAGCAGATCTGGGACTGTAGCTCCGGTAATGCAGTGAGTGACCGCGTTAAAAAAGCGGACGTGCCTCACGATGGAATCTCCAACGATCAGAGTAGTTGGGGCGAAAAGTGGACGCGGCCGCGGAGAAGGCGCTCGGTGTCCATGGCCAGAACCAGCGGGCTCATCCAGGGATGGGTCCGAACCAGGGCGCTGCTGAACACATGGAGAGTAGTGGGGGTGTTGATTCTCAGCTCCGGGCAACCCACGCTGTGTGCACGGAGACGCTGGAGCGGCGAGAGGAGCAGGCTCGGGTCTCTCTTGGAATGAGAATTAGATAAAGCACATTTCTTGGCTTTGTCCCATTGGCAAATTTAGTTTCAGGGCAATTAACCAATAAATCAATCAATCCATACATTTTTTATTCATAGAGCCCTTTACAACACTCAATGTGACCAAAGTGCTTTACAATAAAATCACTAAAATCCATTAAAACATTCATACTATCCAAAGATTAAAAAACACTCCAAGCAATTATACATTATCACCTTTATAGTGTAAACAATACATAGCAAACATTGTGTGTGTGTGTGTGTGTCCATGATGTCGGGCTGCATAAAATGAGAAACAAGTCTCAAACCCGGGTGGACTCATGACTGTCGCTACTTTTAATAAGAAGGATATTGCAGAGGGCTTTGGCTCACACTTGTGGGGTCCCATAATTTACTTCAGGGGCCTCCAAAGAGCTCCTCCTTTAGACAGTTAAGAGAAAGTCAGCATATGTGTGTGTGCTGCAATGATTTAAGTACTTGATTTAAATGCATTTATTCATTCATTCATTTTCATCGCTTTATTAGTCCATTTCTGGGTCGGTGGGTGGCAATCAGAGCTGGGGTTAAGTGTCTTGCCCAGCGTTACAACAATAAAAAAAAGTAAGTATTTTCGAATAGAACAACCAGCTTTAGTCTTATGTGAAGCATGGTAGTGCCTCTGACGTCCTTTGACTTAAGGGCAATAAAAATGATTCTGATTCTGGCTATCGCAAATGTATTATTTAGTCCATTTACAAATCTTTCAAAACTTTTACCCACATAACAATATTTTTTAAAGCATTGATGATCTAAGCTAATTAAGTAGGAATATGTGTATCTGGAGCAAAGGTAGAATTGTAATAACATAAACTTAAGACCAGCAACGCCACCTTTAGGGCTGCGACGTTTTACTGAGGAGGCAGAGACTGTGCAAATCAATATGACTGAAGAAAATCATGTCTGTTTGGGGATCGTGTCTAAAAACAACCGATTGAGTCAAGCAGGGTGTCAACATTCATTCAAACTCCTGCTACACAATAATTTGCACTGTTTTACTACTTCCCGACCCTTGAGTGTTGTACAGTGCGAGTTCTGTTTGTGTGTTCATGTCCTAGTAATCTGTGTCTATCAGTAAAAAATAAATATAAATGTCATGAAAATCCACGTTTGCCACCACTATATGAAGTCATAGTATTCAAATGATATGGGTACATTTTATTCCTACATAATCTTTGGGTCATCCTTTTCATTTCTCTAATTTAAACAGGGCCTCTATCTCTTATCACTTTTAAGGTATAAAAGAAATGAAGATGTCAAAATATAAAAACCTCTGGTGCCTAAAGGGTTAACTTTTACCACAGTTGCTTCAAAGTGTCATGAAATCTCTATATTACACTAGGTTCAGCTTTTAATTAACAGTGAGAAATGGCAATAATAAAATATACTGTGACCGCAGGGCCCTGGAATAATGGTGGGATGCAACAAGTAATTGACCAGACACAAATCATACAATTTTGAGCAATTTATTTGGCGAAATGAGACCTAAGAAATAGGAAAATATATGTTTTTATTTCATTGTATTAAATGTAATCATTAAAAATACCAATTATAAAATATGTGCTCCAATGCTAACCAGAAAGAAAGAAAGCAACACTCAGGGCTGGCCAGTAGCGGCCCTACACGATGGAGGACTAAGGGGCTGGAATAGAGCACTCACTACGCTCCGTGCCACACATTCATACATACCAAATCAAGAAAAGAGGCAAACTGAAAATGTACAAGTGGTGAAGGGAGGTGCAAAATACCACGGCATTCAAAAGGAGTGATGGTGCAGCAGTGGGTAACTCTATCACCAAATCCCCCACCATGAGAAGCCACGCCCGGACCAGACCCTGAGCAGAAAAAGACACAATGAGCACAAGTACCCAATCACAGGGTTCAATATATTAAAATGAACTAAGCACCAAACAAACACAGTAAATAAGTAAATTAAATAAAGAAACAACAAAAACAAAATTAAATGCCAATTAGACCCAAATAAAAACTGCAAGGCACTCAGCGCCTATAAGAACAAAAAAGAATTAACACATGTAATAAATATTCCTCCTCTACTTGTAAACTGGCATTACCTAGTATGACTACAAGAGAGCGGCTACGTCATAGCAGGCCGCCTCATTTACACACGCAGCAGTCTGAGCCAGCGTCTAAAACATAAAAAGGAGAACTGAGAATTCACTAAAAAATGAGGAGCACAAACACACCTACCAGGCCTTCAGCAGTGAGAGGAATACCCGCCCCAGGGACCACGATTGGCGCAAGTGGCACAGGGATGTAGCGTCAGTACGGGTGTCTGCTGTGTGTTTATATATGTGCTAATGTAATGGAATGCGGAAGTCTACGTACCGGCTTGGGGGGGAATTCCCTCTACGGCGGCTCATTAGGGACAAACAACCCGCCGGTTACATACATTCACCATTAAAGTGGTTCTCACCCCCGCTCTTCGGAGCTTACGTCACTCACATTTCCTGTTCAAATCTTCCTCTAAATGGGCGTGGCCTGGAGGACTAAAGGGGGCGTGAACGAGACTGGGCCGTTTACATTGCTCTGGGCGGGGGGCTGCTGACGTCAGGTCCAACTTCTGTGCCAGTGTTGGCGCCAGATTCAAAATTCAAATGTAGTAATACAGGTCGCCAGCAGATTATTCACTTCCTGGGATTATGACCAGGATATGTAGACAACACTATTGGACACTCATTTATACCGTTTATCAGCAAAAAAAAGTGGATTTGAGGGTGAGTTGTCCTTTAAGTACACTACATATGCAAAAAGTTCTAAACACGTGAAATTATCCTACTATACTTTACGATACTTTGAATAAAGGGCAATAGGCTGAGACCCCTGATGTACTGTACGTGTGGTGCAGGCTCCAGTCTCCGCTGTCGGTGTCCTGCCGCTCCCCGTCGCTCAGTGAGATGCCCGTGGGCTCCATGCTTGGCCGCAGACCCACCTCTCACCGAAACGTCTGCACCAAGGTCCTGCTGGCGGAGGGCAGAGAGACCCCCTTCACAGAGCACTGCCGCAGCTATGAGAGCAGCTACCGGGTCAGTTATTCATGCCGCTTTACTTCTGTTTTGTTTTTGTTTTTTAATCAAGGAAGGTCATGATGATGATGGATACATGTTTGCTTATAGTGTATTTGTCTAGTTAGTAGATTGAAATGCAGTTAGAATTGATTTTGTTTAGATTCAGATTCATTTTATTAGCCTTTTAGCAAAAATCTTGTGCAACAATCCCAGTGTGCACCAGACAGTACATAGAATACAACAAGCTAAAAGTACAGGAATAGAGCAATTAAGCTAAAAAAGTGCCGGATAAAAATGTTGCTGTGAAATTGATCAACAAAAACTGTTTCGAAATACGAGTAAGTGCAAGACCATTAAGTGCTTTGCCTGAACTGATAATAACTTGGAAAGAAGCTGTTAGCAAAAGAAGTAAGTAAGTAAGCTTTATTTATATACCGCCTTTCACAGACCAGAGTCACAAAGCGGTTTACAATTGTTATTTTTTGGGCAATTGTCCTCTCACTCCACACAGAGATGGGAGCGGGGTCGCCGAACAGGAGGCGCATGCCAGACCTATTGTACATATTTTTAGTGGTAGGGGAAACCGGAGTACCCGGAGGAAACCTACGCAGACACGGGGAGAACATGCAAACTCCACTCAGAAAGGCCCTGGTCCGGCCAGGATTCGAACCCAGGACCTTCTTGCTGAGAGGCGAGAGTGCTATCCACTCAGCCACCGTGCCGCCACCGATATCCTGCATCTTAATGAACAATATCTTCTGCCAGAGGGAAGAAGCTGGAACATAGCTTTTCCAGGGGCCAGAAGAGTCATTGATTAGAGCTGGATTTAAGAGTCTGGATTCAGAAATAACAGAACAGGCAGCTCACAGTCCTCTGTTCGAGAAGAGACCTCTCTCTAGTCTCTCTGGTCTCTCTCTCTAGTCTCTCTCTAGTCTCTCTCTAGTCTCTCTCTAGTCTATCTCTGGTCTCTCTCTGGTCTCTCTCTTTGTCTCTCTCTAGTCTCTCTGTAGTCCCTCTCTAGTCTCTCTCTAGTCCCTCTCTAGTCTCTCTCTAGTCTCTCTGTAGTCCCTCTCTAGTCTCTCTCTAGTCTCTCTCTAGTATCTCTCTAGTCTCTCTCTGGTATCTCTCTGGTCTCACAGCTCACAGTCCTCTTTCAGAGCGGAGCACCTTGTTTAGAGCTCTCCTTTCATTGTCTGTGATGTCACCAAACCACACAGCTACAAAACCAACAGTCAAACTCAAACTTTCAATGGTGCAGCGACAGAAGTCACCTGAATCGTAGAGTTTGGGGTGAATTCTCCACATTTCTGCAGAAAATAGAGACGCTGATGAATTCTCTTAACAATTGGGACATTTGACAGCCAAAAAAACTATTTACAGTAGGATGTCAAATAGTTGTTGTGTCCTTAGGCAAATACATTTCATTCATTTCAAAAAGGTCTTACCTCGTTTGTCAAATAAGTTACTGTTTTTGCAGAATTTGCAGACAGACATCCAGAGTTTGAAGGACCAGGTTCAGGAGCTGCACCGGGACCTGACCAAACACCACTCTATCATCAACACCGAGAAGATGGGAGAGATTCTGGACCGGTCTCTTCTCATCGACGACCAGATCACCTCCCACTACTCCACCGTGGAGACCATGAGGACCATGTTTGAGGAGGTGCGTCACATGGAGTCCATCTGCTTTTTCAAAATCTACATAATTCTCATTCACGCTATTTGTCTGCATAAAGAGCTCTCTCTGGTCTCTCTCTGGTCTCCCTCTGGTCTCCCTCTCTCTGGTTTCTCTTTCTATGGTCTCTCTCTGGTCTCTCTCTGGTTTCTCTCTCTCTTTATGGTTTCTCTCTGGTTTCCCTAGAGCGATCACGCAAAAAAAACAAAAAACAATATGACTTATAATTTGATACAATTTGATACAACATATTTCTAAAGAATACAACGTGTTCAGTAAAAAAGTGTGTTTCCCTTTTATCTAACACTCTCCCCATTGTAAAAAAAACAACATAATTAATACATGTATATTTCACCTATAGAAGATGAATTATTAGTCAAGTGAAAATATCACATAGAACATATAAAACATTTTAAAAAAGTAAAAAAAAAACACATAATAAGAAATCAAATTTTTAAAAATGGATATATTTCACTAAAAAACAATTACCACACTGCTTAGTAGGAGTTTTACACCTGTTCTGATAAAAATACAAATCTGTTACAATGCTTTGTAGTTCATCATAGCATTGAGAGGAACAAAGGCTGAAATGGACCCATCTTTTCTTCAAAGTTACTGAGTGTGATCTAGATACACATAGCACACACAAAAAAACACTTTTCTTTCACTTCTGAGGCTTTTCTGAATAATGTATAATGTTCTCTGCTATTCTAATTATCAACATGCATAAAGATGGCCTTCAGGTACTATTTTTACTTTTTATCATCCATATCCTGTGGTTCAGAAAATAGACTTTAAAGCAGCTCTGCAAGTCTCTCCATGGCCTCGCACCAAAGTACATCTGAGACATGTTAGTGCCATATGAACCAAGGAGCACTCTGAGGAGCACAGGGACTGCCCTCCTGCTGGAACTCTGAGGAGCACAGGGACTGCCCTCCTGCTGGTGCCCAGAGTCATAACTAAACATGGGGAGGCAGCAGTTCAGATTTTATGCAGTTAAAATGTGTATCAGTCTTCCTGAAAATGTGAGACAGGCCTCTTCTCTGACAATGTTCAAATCCAAAAACAGTTCTGTTTAGCTGTGCATACAACTGAGGGATTTTATCTTTACTCTTTTTAAAGTTCTGTGATTATTACAAATATTAAAAAAAGGATTTCTTTGTGAAAAGGTTGTTGGTTATCCCAGCTAGATTCGTCTGCATATCTGGCAACCTGAGTCAGGCAGAGTGCAGTACCACTTTTGGCCATATTTTTACATACTGCTCCTTTAGGCACTTGGAGGTGCTTTGTGTATGAACAGTGCTCTACAATTAAACTTGCCTTGCTTTTCCTTACCACCTAGATCTGGGAAGACACTTTTCAGCGTGTCACAAATGAGCAAGAAATCTATGAAGGTTAGTGCAGACAGTGAAACTACTGTACGTGTTGCTTGTGCCTTACATTTTTTACATTTTTAGCCCAATTACACGATCTGCTGCAGCTGAAGCAGGAGAATTCCTACCTGACCACGATCGCCAAACAAATCAGCCCCTACATCATGTCCATAGCCAAGGTCAAAGAGAGACTTGAGCCCAGGTACAACCCAGTGTCTGCAATTATTTATACAATACTAGTGTTGACTATCGATTTAGTTTGTTTTTGTCGAAGATTTCAAGAGCCAAGAGAGCCCCATGACGACCGCACTGAGACGATGTTGAAGATTTATGAAGACACTGGGTTGCCAAAACAAAGTACTGACGGGTAAGTCCAACGGCAGGTCAACCCTGTGAATATTAATTCACTGTTCCAGAATTCACACAAATACTTACAAATCCAAATAAGATGGCATTTGGGGTGGCATTTTCTTATCCAATTTGGCACATGAGGTGTTTTTTTGTATGGGCAGAGAGTGTAATTATTCCAGATTTGGCTGCAAAGCTCATTTTCAACTTTGAACGTCCTTGGGTAGTTAATAAAACACATCGGTTTTAATTAAGCGCTTTTTTGGACACTCAAAGATGTCATTATTCATTCACTTCATACACGGTGGTGATAAGCGACTGCAGCCACATCTGCCCTGGAGCACAACCATTCACACGCACACACACACACACACACACACGCAGACACACACACACACACACACACACACACACACACACACACACACACACACACACACACACACACACACACCAGACTCATTCAAAGCGATGTGGGTGAAGTGTCTTGCCTCAGGACACAACAGTTTGGCACTTTACAGCCGCAGTCGCCCATGCACTGTGGCACCTAGTGTTCCCAGAGGTCTCCCATCACAGCACTAACAAAGCCCTGTCCTGCTTAGCTTAAACTGGAACTCAATACTTCTCAACACTTTGCTCTACTGTATGGACCTCATTAATTTGCATGCCCAAAATATCGTGATACTGAATTAAAAAAAAAAAAAATTCCCCCATGTGTGATTTCCATGATTTGCTGTAGTTTTTATAGACCACAGACTACTTTTTTAAAGAGCTCTCTGCCATTGCTGTCTTATAAAAAGTCATTGTCCAATCAAAAAAGGTCAGAGGCCTCTGATCTAGTGGCACATTGCGGTATAAGTTGTCCCTGCTTTTCAACTGTACACTGCCAAAAGAGATACAGGCTGCCTTAAAACAAGATTTGCAAATGGGGCAACGCAAAATGATCTTGTTTTTAAAAAAAACAACCCAAAACGAGTAAACGAGAAAATAAAGCAGCAGTTCTTGAAATTAGACTAAATGGCTTTTTTCCCATTGGCAAATCTTGTTTTAAAACAGTCAGAATGTACTTAGATTGTGCGTACATCTCATTTCTGTCTCCATCCACAGTAATACTCGTCCGTGCGACCCAGACAGCACCAACCCGTCGCTGTTGCCAGATCCAGAGGAGTGTCCAGTCAAGACCAATCGACCCGTCCAGCGCAGAGGCCCCGCAGAGACGCCCAGTCACCCCCAGACTCCTTCATAAATGCCACAATTTGATTTTCTGTCCTCTCTTATCCCCCTCAATGCGGCTACGTGCCTTAATGCAAGCACAACACACACTTCAGCGCAGCACTCGGGACTTCCACAGCCTCCCTGATACCGGAGCATAAATAACTGTCAAACCGACCTCCCCCCCTTCAAGGTGAGCTCACGGACGCATAATCGGGACAGGCAGGTCACTACACAATCATTATGTGGGCAATAGAATGCATTATAATAGTGTATAGTGTACCCGCGTTCACTGGGACTTTGTTTTTTTGGCTATTTGTTTGTTTTGTTTGCTGTTATTTCCTGATTGGCTTATTCTATGTTAGGCTATTTTTGAGATTGCAAGCGGAAGAGGAATTTAAAATACTTAACCAAGGTGTGAGATGTGTGGTAAATAATCTATGTCTAACTGGGTTTCCCTCTCGCACAGACAGTGTATAGTGAAAGGAAGCTCAGACTCTGCTTAGATATAAAAAAGAAAGTTTAATGTACGTATACAAGCGGAATAATCCAAATTACAGACTAAGACTATAGCCTGGGTCCCTGACAAGATGGATTAGCAGAATGACGAATGAGGCAAACGCTGCTTTCTTATAGCAGCAGAGGAGCCTCATGGGTTGGTTAAGTCACTGGATGTCGTAAAATAGATATGTCATTCAATAATTTTGTAGACTTGTCCTGGTTAAACTCTGAGTCTTCCCCGAGGGTCTCACTACAGGCTCTTTTTGTCCTTCCAGATGTCCGCAGCCCCATTGACCCCAGAGAAGGGTCAGTAGAATCAGCTGTTTCTGCAATTGGGCCCAAATGTCCCAAACACATTTATACATATGAAGATACATGAATATATGTAGAAGTTAGAATAGCAGACACTACAATAGTTCATTAAATGGCCTTTAATGTAGTAGGCAAAATGAAGTCACAAATCATACAGGACACACTCAGAATCAAAAATCGCAGGGAGCCGATGAGCTTTAACTAATGAACTCAAGCACACACTTGTATTGAAACGATGTCACAGTGTCAATTGTGTTTGTTTTAGTCCTGTACTTTTAATCTTGTTTTATTGTATGTACTTGTCTGGTGCACAATGTGGTTCCAATTCCAATGTGGTTTTACTGAAAATGGCAAATAAAATGTATCTGAATCAACACATCCTCTCGGACCGGTTGGAGCCGCCCCGTACCGGAGGCCGCCGTAACTTCAGGGTTAAGATTAAGTGATCCTTTATTTGTCCCACAGTGGGGAAATTTCAGTGTTGCATCACCAGTTACAGAACAAAGAATAAAGAGAACACAGCACAAGACAAAATAACAATAACTCAATACTAACATAAAATAAAATCTCTAAGCATAATAAAGAAGCAAGAATCAACTTCAACCTCACTAAACTTTACAAGACCCTTTTTGTTGAAAAAACCAACTTGGATTATTTATAAAACAACATTTATGTAATAGAGCTTTAAGATTGATGAATGGTGTGATTTCAGAGCCCTATTTATTTTCAGATGGTTTTGCTGTTGAGAGGAGTAAGTAAGTGAGTAATATTTATTTATGTAATGCATTGAGAAGAGATACTGTATATGAAGTGGAACTATGTCATAGGCAAAGAAAACAGTTACAAAAGTTTTGGAGGTTTTGGAAAAGTTACAGACATTCACAGCTTTTTTGATAGAATGTGGAAGAAAAAAGATTTGTTTTTTTTAATATGCCAAAGCTACATTTTAAATCATACATATTGTAAATGATTTTTTTTAATATGTAATAATATTCAGTATCAATAAGTGAATGAAAGTAGAGCACTGAATACATTTGACATTGAAACAGTTGGGTTGTTGTGAGAAAATTGAGGAAAACATTCAACAACAAAAAATCAAATTATGAGTTTGAAGAGGCCACTAACATGTGATGCCTTTGCAGATTAAGAGATCCTTTATTTGTCCCAGAGTGGGGAAATGCCAGTGTTGCATCACTAGTTACAGAACAGTAGAAAAGAGGAGTAAGTAAGTAAGTAAGTTTTTATTTATATACCACCTTTTCACTGCAGATCTGAGTCTCAAAGCGGTTTACAATTGTTAATTTTGGGCATTTGTCTCTCACCCCACACAGAGATGGGAGCGGGGTCGCCAGTACAGGAGGCACATGCTAGACCTATTGTACATATTTTTAGTGGTAGGGGAAACCGGAGTACCCGGAGGAAACCTACGCAGACACGGGGAGAACATGCAAACTCCACTCAGAAAGGCCCTGGTCCGACCGGGATTCGAACCCAGGACCTTCTTGCTGAGAGGCGAGAGTGCTATCCACTCAGCCACCGTGCCGCCGTGCCGGAGCACACAGCACAAGATACATGAACAATACCTCTAGACTAAAATAAAAACTCTATGATTAGCATGATAAAGAAACAAGAATTACGTATAAAATCTCTGACATAAGCATATTAAAGAAGCAACTACAAAATACTAGTGCAAGAAACATAGTTGTCAGGAACTGTACGTAATTTTGAAAGAATGGACAATTTGGACAATGTTTGGGTTTTCCCCGTCACAAGTGTGAGAGAACATCTACCATTCTGCTCTGATTATAGAATTGTCCCAGTTTTTTTCTTGTTTGTCCTTGGCCCATTCTTTACCCTTACTCTGAAAAAACCCAAAGAAAACCGCCGCGCTCTAAATCTCACAGAAAAACATACGCTTCCAAACCAACCATAATAAAGCTCAAACAAAGCTATTTTCTATTCATAGATATCATTAGTCGGCAAATCTTCCAGTCTGATACAATTGCATTTACATTTCATTGATTCAACGCTGCTCCAGTCTGTGCAGAATTATTCATTTTCCTTTCAAGTTGTTAAATGGATTTCATTATTCTTTGAAATTTATATAAAGCCGTTTTTGCAGTAAGAGCATTAAACTTTTATATTATGATATTTTAATTTATCTCAGTTGATTGAATTAGCTTCATACATGCATACATTTGTACTAAACCGCACAAAAGTGCTGAAAAATAAGTCAAAGATTGCACAAATTTGGCAAAATGTATCTTAATTTAAGCACATTTGCACAAAATTGGCCAATGGGACGAAGCAGAATGATCTTGTTTGAGATGGATGCAAGAAATGTCTCCCTTGGAATGAGAAAATAATAAACAGTTCTTTAAATAGGACTAAATGGCTTTGTCCCATTTGGAATCATGTTTTCTGAATTAACTCAAAAAACTTAAACCAATTGATTCAAGCATTTATTACCTCATATTTCACCATATATTGCAGTGTATACAGCTTCAGAATAATTTAGCCCGGTTTAGGTTTTCCAAACAATTTTTCTTCTGCAGTGGAGAGAATTTTACTCAATCACTCTGAACAAAACTCATGAGAAATTCTGCTTTCTCAACAGTTTTGAATCTAGTTACCGCTCCCACTGTTGCGACTACATCCTGGCTTAAGTCACATCTGCTCTATAAATACATATTGATGGATGCTGCGTGTTCCTGAAAAACGTTGACACAAAACACATTATGCAACACTGCTTTTGGGTCGAAATATAAATATGCAAATCCTTGTCAAAGCGCTGCTATATAAAGTTCCTTATGGTTTTTAAACAGCCTTTGGAGTCGTGTGTTGGGTGCCCCAGTGGTGGTTTGAAGACGGAAGGAAAGTAATGAATGGATAACTGGAGCAGGTAGCGGTAGTTGCAGTAGTGGGATGATGAATGAGCTGAAGGAAGCTGAAGCAGACCACAGTCATTTGTTACGGTACTGTCACAAATGTATTTTTAATGAATGTGCAAACCCCAGACTCCTACACAGACCAGCGGAGTTCTTTATGGGTCTTTAGGGCCGCCGCGACCCCCATCATATTCTCTCTAGAAACACCAGCAGAGCATGAGAACCAAGCTGCCCAGTGGTGTTTATTATTCATGTATTTATTAGTTTGATATGGACACAGCCGTTACAGTGGACAGGCCACATGCACTGCCTTTGGTGTATTCAATTCTATTCAATCTTGTTTAGACCTGAATCTCGAACTCAGGCATCCAGATGAAACCAAAGATTAATCACAAAATTGTTAGCCTTATCAAATCTCACTAATTATAAAATGTAGAGCTACTTTTTTGGGACTAAAGTGGCAGTGAGCTCTAATGTGTGTGATTTGTGCTGCAATGAATTAAGGAGTTTGTATATTGATTTGAAGACGTTCTTCAAAGAATTAAATGATTTACAAATGGAACAATCAGCTTTAGTCTTGTGGGAATTTGATCCATTGGCAAACATTCTTTAAAATGCTGTCTTACACCCACAAAACATACTATAACATCATAATGTATCGGTGCTCCAAGCTACAGCATGTGCACATTCCTTTGGCGAGCTAATGGTTGCTTCTGAGCCATAGGTTGGAGACCCCTGATGTATGTTATGCTGCCTTTTTTCTATCCATCCATTCATCTTCTTCCCCATTTGTTCATTGCTGGGTCGGGGTGGTGGCAATCAGCTGCACCCCAATTCAGAGAGCATCACCCCCTCACTGATCCTCCTGCAGGTGGTGAGTCAGTGACAGCATAGGCTTTATCTTTCAGCAGGGGCTTCAGGCAAAGTAGGGTTACGTGTCTTGCCCAAGGACACAGCGTCAGCAGACATCATTGGGAGTCGATGGAGAAGATCTTGTGGTGGACTCGAACCCACGACCTACACGCTCAAAGGCCAATGCTCTACCAACTGAGCCAGGGTCCACGACAGGGCCTTCCTTTCCAATCATTTGAAATTGATAACTGACCTGAACAGTTAACAATTTTAAACCAAACAAAAACAATTGTTCTACACTGACATTGCAAATAGAATAACACATTTGACTCATGTGTGAGAAAAGGACATTACAGACAATTGAGAGTTGAAAAGACATTGTAAAAATCCCCCATTCATTGATTGGTGGGAGATTGATTTTCTGTGGATTAGTCTTTTTGTGGTTTTCGTGGCATCAGGAGTGAAAAGGTCACAGCTGAGTCCCCCTGCTGACCACTGCAGGCACAAACATGTAATCTTTCATCATTTTACTTTCATCATGATAATTGTACACATATTTTTGTGTGTTTGTCTTTGGAATTTCAAAATATACCTTGATCTCTGAGGTCTTGCCCCAGGCCCTTTTCCCACTCTGTGTTTATGTGTTTTCCCATGCACCCATCTAAATCAAAGGAGGTCAAAGTGGATCAATACCCTTCATCATGAGTGGTACTGTGCAGGACAATTAACCCTGGAGTCAGGTCCAGAGCATCTCTGTCATCCTGAAGGCCAGGTTTTCATTCCATTGTCTTTGAGGAGATAGATCAGAGGTACACTAGATTAGAAGATATAGACAAAAACATCCAAGACTTCTGTTGAGTTTGGTAGATCTTTCTCGAACACATCTCTGCAAATCCCAGTTATCTTTCCCTTATTGAAATGTATGCAAATTCTGTTCTTTTTAGTTAAGGCATGTCCAAACTCAGGTCCTGGGGCCAATTGCAACCTTCAGTGGCATTTTATTTGGCCCTCTGCCATGCCAACCCTTTGAGGTTTTAAGTAGTGTTTGAGATCATAAACACAAGTTCATTGTGTCATCCATCCAACTTCAGCTCAGCCAATATAGAGGTAACTCGGTGAGATAGTAAACATTTGTCATTCAGCCAACTACACAGTCATCACCGGGTGTGGAGTGATTGCAACAATATCTCAGCTCTGAACTTTGTATAGCGTTTTGGGTGACCTTGGTCTAAAAAATGAGCTATATAATAATAAATAGGTTTTATATAGCGCTTTTTTGGACACTCAAAGACGCTTCACATGTTATTCTTTCACTCGATACACGGTGGTGATAAACTACTACTGTAGCCACAGTTGCCCTGGGGCACACTGACAGAAGCGAGGCAAGTATGTGCCATCGGCCCCTCTGACCACCACCAACCATTCACACACACACACCAGACTCATTCTAGGCAATGTGGGTGAAGTGTCTTGCCTAAGGACACAACGGCAATTTGGCACTTTACAGCCGCCCCACTGTGGCTGGTGTTCCCAGAACGACAGCAGATTGTAAGCAAATGTTAAGGCACCTTGGCTTTAGTTGATTACGGCTTTATTTCAGTCCAGATGCAAAACTTTTATTCAAGTCACTACTCAGGGGTGTGCTGTGAGAAAATGTCATTTAGTATTGATTGCAAAACTAAATTGCCAGAAAATTAAAGCTAAAACTCAGAGCTAAAGGTGCCTTGATTTGCCGAAATTGCATTATTAGCACAAACACAGCGATTACACATCTTCCCATGGCATCTATTTTAAATTGATAACTTGATTTGCAAAAAGAATCCACTTCTCGACTCAGTAACTAAGACCTTTATAATTACGTTCAGAAGTCGGCTGTAGCCACGCAGCCTCAAACCCATTGATTCAAAACATCCCCAGAGATTGTCACTAACGTAATAACAGCTTTGACAAATTGAGTTCCCTTTTATTGCGGGCACCAACACAGGCCCACGTGTCCTTGGCCCAGAGGGATCAGGGCGCATGGAGGTATGAGGGGGCTACATATTTATCAGCCACTTAGTTATTGATGCTGGGTCGGCTGTTCGGAGGTCTCCCACTCCCACACCCAGCGCTGGTCTGTGCACCCGGAGCGCTTTGGGACGGTTACGCACGGGGACTTTGTGATTAATAATAATAATAATAATAGTAGAAGAAGAAGAAGACGATTTTATTTTCTCTCAAAGACGCTTCACATGTCATTGTTCATTCACTCTATGCACAGGGGTGATAAACTACTACTAAAGCCACAGCTGCCCTGGGGCACACTAACGGAAGCGAGGCAACCAGTATGTGCCAATGGCCCCTTTGCCCAACCTTTCACACATACACACCAGACTCATTCTAATGTGGGCGAAAAATCTTGCCTAAGGACAAATAATCAGACGCAGCATTGTGGTACCTGGTGTTCCCAGAGGTCTCCCATCACAGCACTAATCAAGCCCTGCCATGCTTAGCTTAGGTATGTGCACACTCGGGAGAACGCTATATAGACTCGGGAGAACGCTATATAGGCCTATTCTTGGGCCTAATTTAGCATACTTATTGATCGAGTGCGTAAAGAGCAGCAGTTTAATGGTCCATGTAATTAGCCATTTTCTTTACCCTGGGATTCTTCTGCGCTGGCTGCCAATTCACCTGCTGTAAACGGGTAAAGTCCAACCAAAAATGTATAAATAACGTCTGTTGAGAACCTCCATAGAACGTTTGACTTCTGTCTATCCCAAAAAAGGTTACATTTAAAAGTATGAATTGAACTTTTGGTGTTGATGGTCATTGTTTGTTTCCCACATTCTGCATGGTTTATAACGACTATAGTCATTGATGTGAATAAAAGATGCATTTCTCGACTGTCCTGGTGGATTTCTGCTTTTGATCATTTTTCTAACTGTTGTTTTGCCTCCATATGTAAACAGTCTTTCAATAACACTTTACTTTTACAATGGGAGCAACCCTGCACTCGGTTTTAGTTACTGAATCTATGGAGAGATAAGTCTTCCCATCGAAAAAGCCTGTTTTAATCACTGAAATTGGGAGCATTAATTAAAATTGAGCCAAATTTTTGCTTAAGCTTTGCTTAAAAATTTTTTTAAGCAAAGCAATAACATTCTGAACTGTGGCTTCACCGGTACAGTAGTGTGCTGTGAATATTTGTATGCACATTTTACTATTGCTTTGATGTCTCTTATCTAAACCTTGTGTCCGTAATGTTTTATTACTGCCTATCACAAGACGTAGGTGTCAGACCACTTCACAAAAGCAGTCAAGGAATGCATTATTGAAGAAAGAATAGCCTTCTATACAGCAGCAATGTGTAGTAAATGTAGTAAATGTAGAAAAAACAGCTTCTGCCATTTATTCTTCTTCCTTACAGAACAAGTCAAGGCTCAGTATAAACCATAGTATGTGTAACTCACTCAATCAAGGACAAAAATAACAAAGGAACAATAGCTGTAGCAATAACTTAAACCCGTTAAGTCTCACCGTCGTCATTCATTCTCTCCGGTCTTATTCGGCATGTGAAATATCCTCCAAGTTTGAATGCAGAACAAAAAACCCCACAATAAACAGGCTATTCTTAAACAGATGGTATAATAGTATTCTTTACCCTGTTTGCAAAACGTACAAGAGGCATGTCTGATAGAATTACCCACAAATTAGTAATACTGGTCAGTAGAAGAAATGACAGGAATATAAATACAGACATTGTAGAAATGTGATTTTACAATGAAACTCAGGACATAATAAATGACTAAATCGCCAGTGAGTAAAATGCTAAACAAAAATTACATTGAATAAGCAATTTGAAATGATTGGCCAGTGTAGTCACTTCAGTAGTTCTTTGCAAAAAAAATGATAAAATATGAGGTGATAATTGCTTGAATCAAGTGTTTTTCATCTTATTTTGAGTACATTATGACGGTTTTAAAACAAGATATGCCAATGGGAGAAGGTCATTTCGTCTATTTCAAGAACTGATGCTTTATTTTCTCCTTCAAAAGGGAGACATTTCTTGTATCTTTTAAAAACAAGATAATTTGGCTTGACTCATTGGCCGTCAAAATGTGCTTGAATGAAGATAAATTTGGCCGAATTTGAGCAATTTTTTACTTATTTTGAATCATTTTTTGCAGTGTGCTTGAGTATTCAAACCTTTTTAGTACCATCGACTACAGAATGTAACAAATGAAAGTAACAATATCTAGGCAGCAAGAGAAAAAGTGAATTGTGTCTAGTAAGCCCGCGCTGGTTTGTCCTGAGCCTGGTTGAAGGGGTTGGCTGGTCTCGCCGATTCCTGGTCCTGCTGGTCTATGGACTGGTAATCATCTCGAGTTCTGGAGACTGTGGGGAACCCTGCAAAAGAACAAGTTACAGGTCTGTGTTGACATCATGCGTCGGCTTCTTCCTCTCCAAGATATTTTATTAAAAATGCTGTCCGTAAACAAGAGTTCCCAAACTATATACTGTATATATATTTGTGCTTGAAAGTTGACACCAGTCAGAGATGTGATTGTTGTTGTATGAATGATAACTAGACCCTCTTTTCACTCATTGTTAGTGATTATGTGAACCCAATTATTGTCAAATAAACGTGCTTAAATAGGAGTTCTGCTGGAACCCACTCTTGGATGAGCTGTCTACAGAGGTCTCAAAGTCATAGGAGGGTACTTTTGGACAATATATTCTGAGTGAGACCCTCCCAGGGGCTATGAACTGAAAGTAGATTTGGAATGTGCATGTCGGTATTTCTTTTTTTTCCTTTTTATTTTCTTCCTTTCGTCTGTGTGAATGTATACAGGGAGTAAGTTTAAAAAGGAAAGGGAAATATATTGTAAAAAAAAACTAAAAACAAACTTGCTTTCCATTTTTTTATTAGATTATTGAGCCACTCTGGGTAGACTTAAAAATCACAGGAATTTACAGAGCTATAGTGGTGGGTGAATTGTGATATTTTGTGTGTATTTTAAGTGATAGAAAACGATTTGATTTGACATTACTAGCTTCACACAATGAGTGAAGCTAGTTAAGCTCCAAAATACGGCAAGGAAAACAAATACATAACGAAGCATAGGGATAACCCGATTTTATTTTTGCCAGGCCCTATCAGATTAAAGTCAGAATAATTTCAGCTCAAAGTCAAAGGAATATGACAATGACAATAATCTCGAAAGTCAGAGAACGTTTTAGTAACACCACTTTAATCTCATAATATTTTGACTTTAAAGTTAAAATATTCAGACTTTAATCTCATAAAAAAAAACCTGTGTGAGCCCTATGCTCTGTTGTATGCCTTCTTTCAAGCATAACTGTAAATAAACACATGTTTATTTTAAATCTAATTAAAGTTTTCAAGACTTCTTCTCACGTTCATGTATATTAGAAGCCACCCTCGTACAGGACCAACCTGTAGCGTTGTTCGAATACTGATCACAGACTTTCAGAAGTTCAAAGACTTCTCCCTCTATAACCTCAACATGAGCCATTGTGACAGACATGGCTGGTTTATTACTACCACTCAAGACATTTTAAATATATATATTCTCTGGGCCAGAA
This sequence comes from Knipowitschia caucasica, assembly GCA_964034765.1. Taxonomy (NCBI): domain Eukaryota; kingdom Metazoa; phylum Chordata; class Actinopteri; order Gobiiformes; family Gobiidae; genus Knipowitschia; species Knipowitschia caucasica. Next base: position 32,008,707 of record OZ035828.1, on the reverse strand, counting down.
GGCTTTATTGTACAGGACAGCTCTGGAGTCAAAACAGGACAGAGAGCAGAGACCTTCGGCAAATGGTTAGTGCTATTAAAACCGTGACGCCAACCACCACAGCATCAATGGAAGATAATTTGATTGTACAGGCATTTTTAAATTGAGATAAATCCATTCAGAAGAAGAAATGTGGGAAGTATGACTAAAATGATCACAAACAGAGATCCTGACATACCAAGAGAAGTGGTGCGAGTGATCATTTGTGTTGCCTGTAAATGGACATGGAGGCAACAGAAGTGACATTACTAATTTTACATACTTGAAGATTGAACGATTGTGAATTGTGTAGGATTGTGTCTGTAGTTAAAACTGGTCTACTGTTGTTTCACAAATAAAAAAATGAAAGTTTCTCTCAACAGAAATAGTTTTTGTTTTATTTCTAATATTTTTAGTGTATTTTGTGTATGTATGTTTTTGTAAATATTCTCTTCTTCTCTTGAACGGTTTGATTCTCTGATCTGTGTCCTCTGAGATAACTACTGTTGTGATTTACGGCTTTACAAAAATAAAATGTTGTTGAAAATTGAATAATGTAAAACAGCTTGGCTCGCAGACAGATACCCAGGCTTAAATCTTGGAACAAAAATGTGATCGTTGATAAAGTGTGTACGTATAAAACTAAATCAAATATGAATGTGCAATACTGCAGAATGTCCACTGAATGTCACTTTATCTACTTATTATCCTGCTCTATATCTATATAACTTCGCACTAATTATATAGATGAATAATAAAAATAGCTAGCTAATAAAAATAGTAGCTACTTATTGGATATTTTGTGTGCTCTTGCTACTGTCCTGTTTGTGCGCTTTAACATTGATATAGTTCCCCACTGTGGGAGGAATAAAGGACCTCTTATCTTATCCTAAATAGTGATTACAGTGATGGATGGTGCAGTGAATTGGAACAGTGCATTGAATAGTGAAAGCCCAGTAAAAAGTTTCTCAAAAGTTGCTCGTCAGATGATGCACGTCGGTCTTGTAAACGCTCAGAGATGCATGGAGTCAACAGTGTGCAGACTTTAATTAGGGCTGATGAAGAGCGCCATCACACAGTGAAGCTCAAAATAAAACAGAACACACACCAAAACACAAATTAGGCACCGGGAGAGTATGGAGTATGAATAAAAGATGCATGCAGACATATTTACATACACGGTACATCAAACAAAACTTAGGGGAGAACAGTACAAGCACATTCAACATAGACACAAAGGGTCATCGTGAGATATGACAGGACAACAAAGATAAAACTAAAATACAAGATAGTGGTAAAACGGTAAAAGGAAGTCTCTTGAGTCCAGGAGCCAATTAGAGGCCAAGGAGCTGGAGGAAGATTGTTCGGAGGATGCGAAATGGTACAAAAGGGAGGAGAGAGGGGAGAAAGCCGAGGCAATCAATAGCGACGGCCAATAAAGGCACTGTCAGCACTGTCCGTGGTGCATCGGCTGTCTATAGAAGTCTCAAAGTCTGTAACCGTCAACGTCAGGCAGTAGGAAGGGAAACAAAAACAGGTATTAATGACGTGAAACATACGAGAGACAACGTGGAAACAAAAAGTGTGTACAGGAAACAATATGAAGTGTGTAAGGTTCAAGAAACAGTACGAAAGAAACAAACTTTTCCTTATATGGGTAGAATCCTTCTGATTTTATCAATAGTATCATTTGTATTTGGTACAGTTTAGTTACACGTTTGTAAATAGAAAACAAACAAAACAAATCAAGAAAGCTTTAAAAATGTATTATAATATTACAAAGTGCCATCTCATGTTTGTTTTATACAGTATATGTAAACTGTTGTATGTATCCTGGCTCGCAATGTGAATCAAAAAATGTTGAAAAAAAAATGAACAAAAGTTAATTAATTTCTGCTCTTGAACTTAAAATGTGGAACCAATACAGGACAATAAAGTATAGTATATATAAATATGTGATAAAGACTCATTACATCAAAGTCTTGGTCTGTCGTAATTTTCAGAATATTAACGTTTTCTGAGATTTAATTAGTTTCATTTATCTTCTTATTTTTGATTGCCGTTTTATTAGGTATTGGGGTTGACATTCAGCTATGTTTTCTTTCTATATTCTCCTTCACAGATTTGTATATCTGTATGTCGATGACTTTTAAATGTTTATGTTAATGTTCAATAAATAAAGTTGGGAAAAAAAATAAACATATCGTGCCATGCGTTCAGCTAGGCTCTGACGAACACACAGGCTTTATCTTGGACCTACCTTTTAAATCCTAACCCTAACCCTTGTTTGATCTACAAGTTGTAGGTCAACATGATAACAAAAACATAGTAAAAGGGACTTGAGTATATACGTATGTCATTGTATACCACATCATATACCCACATATACGAGTACAATTTTACCAAGAGTGCTATGAAAACAGCCCAATAATCTTAAACGCTTGAGATGTCCGGCTGGATGTTCGGCTTTACAGAGAGACTAACATCGTGACTCCTGATAACGATCGTGCTACAATCAAACAGCAATTAAAATTCCCTCCTCGCTCGGCCTCTGCTTCAGCCTCTGCTTCAGCCTCTGCTTCAGCCACTGCTTCAGCCACTGCTTCAGCCTCTGCTTCAGCCTCTGCTTCAGCCTCTGCTTCAGCCTCTGCTTCAGCCTCTGCTTCAGCCTCTGCTTCAGCCACTGCTTCAGCCTCTGCTTCAGCCTCTGCTTCAGCCACTGCTTCAGCCACTGCTTCAGCCTCTGCTTCAGCCTCTGCTTCAGCCTCTGCTTCAGCCTCTGCTTCAGCCTCTGCTTCAGCCTCTGCTTCAGCCTCTGCTTCAGCCTCTGCTTCAGCCTCTGCTTCAGCCTCTGCTTCAGCCACTGCTTCAGCCACTGCTTCAGCCACTGCTTCAGCCACTGCTTCAGCCTCTGCTTCAGCCTCTGCTTCAGCCTCTGCTTCAGCCTCTGCTTCAGCCTCTGCTTCAGCCTCTGCTTCAGCCTCTGCTTCAGCCACTGCACGGTCAATCATAACCGGGTCATCAATATTCAATGTTTCTCCAAGAGCCCCATCAGGAGACTCTTTTTTGGTCATTGCAGTCTTATTGCCGCACTACCATCCAATCGCATTATGTAGAAAGAGAATATTTTTGGTCATCCTGAAATAGACTCATAATCCAAGGAGTAGGGAATAAGTTTTGGAGCGGATTAAGCCGGCAGTCGACGTCTTAGTTCAGTGGAGCAGCTCAAGGCTTCATTTTGAGTGCTTTCTCAAAAGGAGCAACAATACTTTACTTATATGTGCAATAGTACTTTTAATATTGTCAGAATGTGCAATATAGAACCACATGTGTCCACTGTCACTTTACGGAGTCACTTTGTCCCAGAGCCTCATGGTACTAACATGTACACATGTATATATATTTCTTGCACTAGAATTTAACATTGCACTGGCAAAAGATAGACATTTTACACCGGCTTCTTATTAAGCTAAAGTCAGAGAGGTTGTACTTAATTATTAGTTTTTCATTATGCTAAAGTTAGAGATTATATAATTGCCTCCTTATTACTCTAAAGCTAAAGATTTTATACTTGTTTTTTATTATGCTAAAGCTAGAGATTTCTTACTTGCTTCTGTATTATGCTAAAGCTAGAGATGTTATACTAGCGTCTTTATTATGCTAAAGATAGTGGTTTTATTTTATTTATCTTGTGTTGTGTGCTCCTCATTCCTACTCTTCTGGAAATGTCCCCACTGTGGGTCGAAGAAAGGATCTATTAATCGTAATCTTTTGTCTCCATGGCAACATTGAGTCTTTCTGATGAATAATATGTTTGTTGTAAACTGTGTCTGGGGTGCGGTCCATAAACAGCTAAACCAACACCAAACTTCTGCCTAAAAAGACGTGCTTCATTTCAAAGTCTTGTGACCGGAGCAAATGAGTTTGCGTGAGGAATGGTCTGCATGTGGTTCAGTGATTGGCGAACACTCCTTTCAGTTTTACATTTCACAGAATTGGATTTAATCAAGTTTTACTCTGCTTTCATCCAAAAGCTGGAGTTAGAGATTTCCTTGTAATACACATGGAGCAGAGTTAAAAAATAGCCGCAACTTTTCTTTGCAGTAATTTTCTTCCACTAGTTTTAGATGTGGAATAGAATTTGAATTATGAGATCCAGCTTTGCAGTTGCCAAAGTGGGTTTAAATGAGGCCATTTTTGAAAGATTTGATCTTCAGTGTTTTATATTTGCTTCTTATCATTCTAAAGTCAGAGATTTTATACTTCATTCTTGCTTCTTTACTCTGCTTAAGTTAGAGATTTTATATGATCTTAGTATAGAGTTATTGTTCCCTTATCTTATTTTTGTGAATAATATAAGGGACAAGAATTGCAAAATATAACAGAATAAAATCACAACACTCACTCTATGTTAAAAATCACAATAAGATACATTATTCTATACTTGCTTATTAATATGGTAAAGGCAGAGATTATATACTTCTTTAGTATGCTAAATTCATAATTTGTACTTGTTTTTTTCTTCTTCTTTATGCCAAAGGTAGAGATTTTATACTTGCTTCTTTTTGACGCTAAAGTTAAAGATTTGAGTTTATTCAATAGAGAGTTATTGATCATTTATCTTGTGCTGTGTGTGTGAGATAAATATAGGATAATTTAATCTGTATTTTGAATTGCGGCTCAAATATCGTAATCAAATCGTCACATTTTGGCAATTCCCCCCCGTAAAAAATATGTCGACTTACACTTACCAAAGTTGACGTTGTAGTCCCCTCCTCGTTCTTTATACATCTGATAGACAAAGAAGCAGGAGGCTGGTTTGAGCAGCAGGTTGAGGATGGCCATCCCAGCACTGAAGCGCAGAACGTCCAGGATCACCAGGTCTCGGGTCGGGTAGTATATGCCAATGTGGACGATGTCTGTCAATATGGTCCCAACTGTCCCCATCAGAAACTGTGGGAAGATACATGAGAGAGTGAGTGAGAGAGAGACGAGGTGAGAGAGAGAAAGAGAGATAGAGAGGAGAGTGAATGAGAGATTGAAAGAGAGAGAGACAGAAAGAGAGAGGGACAGAGAGAGAGAGGATAGCGAGAGAGAAAGAGAGACAGAAAGAGAGAGAAGGATAGCGAGAGAGAAAGAGAGAGAGAGACAGAGAAAGAGAGAGAGAGAAAGAGAGAGGGAGAGAGAAAGAGAGTGCTGATTAAAACGTAGGAAAACGATGACAGCAGTCATATATAAGTATTCTGTCATTACAAAGTCGCATGTTCAAAACTAGGTTGCATATGGTTAATTACATATAATAATGTATAAGCTACCAACTGCTAACTACTAACAAGTAAACATTACGTTGCTATGGTAACTAGCACTGGCCCTTTGGTGGGAGGTAAAGTTTAGTTTTCAATGTTTTCACCTGTACACTAAGACAATACAGAATATATCAATGGTAGACTAACTTTCAATACATAAATGCGTCCCAGTAAAGTACATCAGTTCATCTATCTCATGTCACTTGTGTCAAATGTGTAAAAACAGCAGAAATGGTCTCAATTGAAAGTAAAACCCTGATGAAGTTAAAGGTCACCGCTTTCAGATCACTGTAGAAAACCATTCTCCGTATCATTTGCGTCTCCTGCTTTTGATGCCATGCACACAAAACAAAGCCCTCTCTTCATACTGAATTACATTACATTCATTATGGTGTGACCAAGGTGCCCCTCAAAGAACAATTTAAACACAGAAAAAAGAAAAGGTGCAGTATAGCAATCTCTTTATCTGTCAGAACCACACTTTATTATGCTAAAGTTTTATTTTATACTTACTAAGATTTTATACTTATTTCTTTCTTCTTTATTGTGCTAAAGTCAGAGATTGTGTTTAATTTTAGTAGTTTACTAGAGTCATTATTCACTTATTTGTTCAAAGCCATTTTAAATGCATCATTTCTTTAAGACCTGGCTAAATGAGCAGATCCCGGACTGCGCTCTGGAACTGCAGGGTTTTGGGCTGTTCCGCGCGGATCGCCATTGTGCGCTCTTAGGGAAGAGCAGAGGCGGTGGGCTGTGTTTCTACGTCAATACAAACTGGTGTAACGATGTGACAGTGATCTCCAAGCACTGCTCTCCTGCTCTGGAATATCTTTTCATTCATTGTAAACCATTTTACTCCCCTCGTGAAATTGTTTCATTCATTCTTGCCTCTGTTTACATACCGCCATGCGCGGACGTGCACGAGGCTCAGCGCGCACTCGCAGAGCAAGTACTGTGTATGGAACGTTTATACCCGGACTCTCTGATTATTATCCTGGGGGATTTTAATAAGGGAAACTTGAGCCAGGAATTACCCAAATACAGACAGTTTATCAAATGCCCGACCAGAGAGGAGAACACTCTGGATCACTGCTACACCACCGTGCGCGGAGCTTTTCGCGCTGTTCCCAAGCCAGCCCTCGGCTTCTCAGATCACTCCATGATACATCTGGTTCCTGCTTACAGACAGAGACTAAAGCTCTCGAAACCTGCAGTGAGGAGCTCCAAAGTGTGGTCTGATGAAGCTGTGGAAGAGCTGCGCGCATGCATGGAATCTACAGACTGGGACCTTTTCAGAGCTGCCACAGATAGTTTGGATGACTACACGGACACTGTGACGTCATACATTCACTTCTGTGAGGATAGCATCATTCCAACAAGGACCAGGGTCATCTATAACAACGACAAACCCTGGTTCACTGCTAAACTCCGGCAGCTCAGGAAAGCAAAGGAGTCTGCTTTCTGGGAGGGGGACCGCAGCGGCTACAAAGCAGCTAAATATCAGTTCAGGAGAGAACTGAAAGCAGCCAAGTCCCGGCACAGAGAACGACTACAGGAGCAGTTTGGTAACAACGATACTGCTTCTGTCTGGAGGACCCTACGGGAGATCACCAACTACAAACCCAAAGCCCCCCCCTGTGCTGACGACCACAAGCTAGCTGACGAACTGAACTTATTTTTCAGTCGCTTTGATGCTGCCCCTGACACCTCTCCCTCCCCCACCCCCCACTACTCTAACGACCCACCCATCAGCCCTGCCCCCAGCCTAACAATAGCCGCTAAAGAGATTAAACAACTCTTCCTGAGGCTGCACCCCCGCAAAGCTCCTGGCCCGGACCACGTGTCTCCGGCCACTCTGAGACACTGCGCCAGTGAGCTTACTCCTGTGTTCACTGACATTTTCAACACCTCTCTGCAGTCCTGCCATGTCCCGGCCTGCTTCAAATCCTCCATCATTGTCCCCGTCCCGAAGAAGCCCAGGATCACAGGACTCAATGACTACAGACCTGTAGCACTTACGTCTGTCGTCATGAAGTCATTTGAACGCCTGGTTCTTTCCCATCTCAAGTCCTTCACCTCCCCCCTCCTGGACCCCCTGCAGTTCGCCTACAGAGCCAACCGATCTGTAGACGACGCCATTAACCTGGCCCTCCACCACATCCTACAGCACCTGGACTCCCCGGGGACCTACGCCAGGGTCCTGTTCGTGGACTTCAGCTCTGCCTTTAACATCATCCTGCCATCCCTGATCCAGGACAAGCTCTCCCAGCTCAACGTGCCCGATTCCACCTGCAGGTGGATCACTGACTTCCTGACGGACAGGAAACAGCGAGTGCGTCTGGGGAAGAATGTCTCGGACTCTCGGATTATAAATACAGGAGCCCCACAGGGCTGTGTTCTTTCTCCCCTGCTCTTCTCCCTGTACACCAACCACTGCACCTCCAGCCACGACTCCGTGAAGCTGATCAAGTTTGCGGACGACACCACCCTCATTGGACTCATCTCCAACAACGATGAGTCCGCCTACAGGAGGGAGGTGGACCGGCTGGTGTCCTGGTGCAGTGGTAACAACCTGGAGCTGAACGCCCAGAAGACAGTGGAGATGATTGTGGACTTCAGGAAGAGCACTGTCCCCCCGCCCCCACCCTCCGTGATGGACTCCCCCATCACCTCTGTGGAGTCCTTCCGTTTCCTGGGCACCACCATCACCCAGGACCTCAAGTGGGAGCCGACCATCAGCTCCCTCATCAAGAAGGCCCAGCAGAGGATGTATTTCCTGCGGCAGCTCAGGAAAGCCAAGCTGCCTGCACAGATGTTGGTGCAGTTCTACACGGCCATCATCGAGTCCATCCTCACCTCCTCCATCACCGTGTGGTTCGCTGGAGCCACAGTCAGGGACAAACAGAGACTACAGCGCATTGTGCGCTCTGCAGAGGAAGTGATCGGCCGCAGCCTTCCATCGCTGCAGGACCTATACGTCGCCCGAGCTCGAGGCCGGGCTGGTCGTATCACAGGCGACCCCTCTCACCTGCACATGGACTATTCCAACCACTCCCCTCAGGCAGGAGGCTGCGGTCCATCAGGACTAGAACCTCCCGCCACAAGAACAGTTTCTTCCCCTCTGCTGTTGAACTCTTGAACACTTCTTAACCTGTCCCCCCGCCCTTTATAAAGTCACTTTACTGCCCATCATACGTCACTTTACTTCACTGTACTGCTGTCACCTTACATTGTGTGCACCATATGCACTTGTATATTGTAAATAGTAACTGTAACTCTATTTTAAATTTAAATTTATTCTTTAGAAGTGTTTTTTATTCTTATTTTTATCATCTCTTTTTGACTGTTGCACTGAGCCAAAGCAATTTCCAAGTCTGTGACCTCCTGTTACTTACGTGGCAATAAAAATGATTCTGATTCTGATTCTGATTTAAGCAAGCAAATAAACAAAATAAAATTGAATGAAAGAAAAAATACGGAAGAAAGTCTAAAATCTCCAACTTTATCATAATGAAGAAGGAAGAATTAAGTATAAAAATCTTGCTTCTTCGTTATGTTAAAGTTGGACTTGCTTTTTTATTGTGCTAAAGCTAGAGATGTTATTTTATTTTAGTATAGAGTTATGGTGTGCTTCTCATTCCTACTGTTCTGTAACTGCTGATGCAACACTGAATTATCCCCACTGTGGGCAGAATAAAGGATCTCATAATCAATCGTAATCTGGGTTTTTCAGTGGCACGAAAGATGTCTCCAACACAATAATCTTAAAACTAAAACACAGCATGTAGAAATGATGAAATCTTGGCAACTTCCTGCTGTGTTTGTGTGTCATTCTGAAAGCAATGTTCACAGTTTGTCCCAGATTTCACGCTCAAATGGGGATCGCACGTCTGTCACATGAGGAGCAGTGTCCCGAGCATCAAGGTAAAGATCTCACCATAACCACCGCATCAATGGAGTCTCTGTGAGCGATGGCCCACACTCCCAGGGCCAGGACCGAGAAGTTTCCCCACGCGTACGACCGTGGGAGGAACGCCATCGAGCCCCTGTACGGAAAGAAAACATACTTACATTACGCAACAAGCTGTGGCCGTATACATGCATGTCATTGTGTCCTTAGGCAAGACACTTCACCCACATTAGAATGAGTCTGATGTGCGTGAAGGCTTGGTGGGGGTGGTGGTGGGTAGGGCCGACGGCACATACTGGTTGCTTCACTTGTGTTTTGTTGTGTTTCAACAACCAATTTTTGTACTAAAAGTGAGTCAAGTTAAAACCTTATAAATTACTTTATTTTAGCATAAATGTTCTTTGTGGGGATTTCAAAATGGTTGAATTAAACTTTAACGAGAGTCTGGGCAAACATCCGTCAGACTTATTACATCACCACAAAGGAGCTATCAGCTGAGTGATTTCAATTGGGTTTTTAATGGTGATTTTAGTGCTACTTTTATGTGATGATTTGGGTCTTGTGTGATGTGGACTCTGAAGCACTTTGTCTTGCCCTGTGTGGGAAAGGCGCTCTACAAATAAACATGAATTGATTGATTAATTAAGAACAGATATCCTCAAAATTACATCAGATCCAACAAAATGTCAGAAATATTGCTGCATCTCTAATGATTATTTAGGTGTTGTAGAATCTGAACTGCATGCTTTAGGACAAACAGGAAACATATTGAAGAATTAATGTTCAATGAATTTAAGGCCAATTTAAAGCACAATGTTAAAAAAAAAACATGTCTTTTTTCTGTTCTGTCTGGAAAAACTTGGAAATAAACTAAATAGATAAACTGGAAGTGCAAGTACGTGAGATCGCTGCTGCCTCTGTCGTTTTTTTAACAGTCTCTACAGCTACAGCAACAGAAATGACCAAGCCCTACTACTTTTTGCAGTCCTAAAACTGCAAATATGTAATCTATTAAATAACTATGAAAAATCATGGACAAAACTCATAGTAGGGTTACTGCATAACCCTAAGTGAACATAATGAAAGTATATATAGTTAAAATAGATATGCAATGACTCAACATGAAATCAATTATAATCCTGTGGCAAATTTCTGAATGTGAAGTGATGAAAAATAAGTCTCCAATTTGGCCAAATGTATCTTAATTTGAGCATATTTTTACTGCCTGAAAACAAGATTTTCCAACAGGACAAAACAAAAGGATCTTGTTTTAAAAATATAAAAGAAAAGTCTCCCTTGGAATGAGAAAATAAAGCAGCAGTTCATGAAATAACACTAAATGTCTTTGTCCCATTGGTGAATCTTGTTTTAAGACAGTCAGAATGTACTTAAATCAAGATAAAAAAACACTCAATTCAAGCAATTATTACTTCATATTATATAATTTTGTGTCGGGGAGCTAAAGGGGTACAAGTTGGAGACCACTGGTTTAAAATTAGCTTGAATCAATAAAATATATTCAAATGTAAGAATGTCTGTGTTATTGAAACTATGCAAGAAAAGCGACTTTGCTCCAGACACAGTGGCGGAACGAGAACATATAATAATTTATAATTCTTTAAATAATTACAAATGAAGAGAAATTAATAACATTACACTGCCCTCTACACGCTGTCACATTGTGTAAAGTCATGCAAGTGGGGGTGATTTCTGAAGCCTGGTCATATCCAGCCTAGTCCGTGTCCACAGTGGCAGCCGTCAGAAGAGGAGAGACATTCCACAAGTGAGTGAAGAGAAAGTGCGAGTACTCACCATACTGTAAGCAGCCAGTGAACTAGAACTATCGCCTTGAAAAACACAGGGAGAAAAACATATTGAGACGTGTTGTTTCTTAGCTTTTTGTTTCAGATGTACTAAATCTTTAGACGATAAACAAGTAAATTAGGTTAGTATTTTAAAGAAAGCTGGAGTACCTAACTTTGGCAAGGCAAGGCTAGTTGTATTTGGTATGGCACGATTCATAAACAAGGCAATTCAAAGTGCTGAACAAGAAAAATATAGGAACAATCACACAAGGCTTTGAAAATCATGAATCAAAAAAGTGAATTTTAATATTGTCAGAGAAGAAGTATCTCACATTTTCAAGAAGACTGTTGTTTTTATCAGCATGAATCTGAAAGGCCGCTTCCTCAACTTTAAATCCATAAAAGGTATATTGAGGTAAATCAAAAATTGCTTGTATTGAATGCTTTTTATCTTAATCTGAGTACATTCTGACTGTCTTTAAACAAGATTTTCCAGTGGGACAAAGCCATTTAGTCTCATTTCAAGAACTGCTGCTTTATTTTCTCATTCCAAGGGAGAACTTTCTTGTATATTTTAACAACAAGATCATTTTGCTTTGTCCCGTTGGAAAATCTTTTTTTAAAGGCAGTCAAAATGTACTCAAATTAAGATATACTTTAACCAGATTTGAGACATTTTTGACTTGTTTTTCTTCACTTTTTGCAGTGTGGTTCCTTGATCATAAAACAGTTTGGTTCTATCACCAGTTCTGTACATGCAGGTCTCTTTAAAACAGCTTTATCAGTGAGAGATGAGAGTAACCAGCCCTCTCTCAGCCAATCAGCTTAGTTTTGGAATAAGATGAAAATACAGCGTGGTGTCCTTACAGACTTTTCTTGGATAAAGAAGTGAATGAAACAAGAAAGTCAAGTATCCCAGCTTTAAAATCCTCTATTGTGCATACATGATTGGTATGGATTGTCTATCTCTCTGTTGTGGAGCCTGTTGGTTTGAATTGCAGAATAACGATACCGCTATATATCTTTAGTCTCAGTCACAAACACCAAACTTTATGAGAAGCCGTTTAAACATCATTTAGGTAGAGGCCTGATTACATTTAATATCATATTTGCAAATAGTGAAATATAGATCCTCCCAAGACTAGTTTGACGATGTGATTCCAGCTTCTTGCATCTGAAATCCATCATTTCACTGCAGCATGAGCATTAGTCTTGAGATCCAGATGCTAGTATAAGATTTTAAAAAAAGATACAATTAAAAAAAATAGATGTGGTGCCCAGAGTCAGAACTAAAAATGGAGAGGCAGCATTTCAGATTCATGCAGTTAAAATCTAGATCTAAAGTCTTCTTAAAAATGTGAGACAGGCTTCTTCTCTGACAATGTTCAAATCCAGGTTAAAAAACAGTTATGTTTGGCTGTGCATACAACTGAGGGATTTTATCTTTTATCTTTTTAATGTATGTGAACTGTGCTATACAGATAAACTTACCGTGCCAATATAGTCAAATTTTAACATACAACCAGTGCATTAATTGTACAATAACTACAGCAATGTGTGTATGCGTATTACTGTCAACATCAGTCATCCATTACACAAAACAAAAGCAACAATGTCCCTTTGATATTTTGCTCGTTTGACTGAGGAGAATTCACCAAACAAAACCCACATAAATAACCTTACCTTGAGGTTGATCGCCGGGATTTCCATGACCAAGACGTAGAAAACAATCAAACTGCGATCTGACTCACTGCTGTAAAAACCTTTGCAGTCTACATGAAGAGGATACAATACTTTTTTTTCTGTCACAAAAGTTGGTTGACTCCTCCTTTCTCCTGTGATCGGCCTGAGAGCAGAGCCATGTGACAGCAGCCTGACCGGGGGCCATGTGACTGTGGCCCCGGCTCCACCCACCCGCACACACCGCTGGAGTTTTGTATTTTTGTTGTTATTGATTGAAAATAAAAGTATGTTTAAGTCTTTTATTTATACATTTTTTTTATTCTATATATATATATATATTTAGTTGTTTTTATAATAGTTTAATTTATTATATGTCAAGCTGGCAGTCTTTTATATGTTAATGTTTTACTTTTATCGGTGCAGCACTTTGGAAACGTGTTTTATAACATGTGCTATACAAATAAAATTGATTGGATTGTGTTTTCCAATAAGTAATCAAAGGTAAATGGACAATAACTAGGGGGAAGGAAGGGTGTTTTGTGATGGAGCAGCAGCATTCCTGATTGGCTCTTTGGTTTTTATGGCGTTCCTGTCAACAAAAAATAAAAACAAAAAAACTAAACATTTTTGGAGCAATTTCTCAGAATTCCATTGGTGTGAATGAAAGCAGTCAACATGACGGGTCTGGGAGTTGTAAGTAAAAAGTAGTTCTGTTTAGCAGTGCATACAACTGAGGGATTTTATCTCCACTCTTTTTTAACGTACTATGATTCTTTATGTGTGATTGTTTCTATCTTATTTTGCTCAGCATTTTGAGTCGTGTTTGAATTGTGTTATATAAATAAACTTGCCTTGCCTTTCCTAAGTAAGTAATATTAATGCATACATACACTATACACATACACACATACATTCATTGTACTGCTACTTACACTAAATCCTTAAAAATTAAAAAAAAAAATCCTAAAAAAGTAATTTCCTTTATGATACTTTTTCACTCATTAGAAAACAAAACTGTAAAAATATAATTAATGAAGAAGCAAATTCTACTGACAAAAAATATTAGAATATGAATATTTTTTAATAATTAAACCCAAAATGTAAAAACACAGAATTAACAATCCAACATAAACAATAAATAAAGTGTGCACATATTTTAACATGTCGATTCCAACTAACATTCAGAACATAAAAATAATAGAGTTAGAGTTGGGGAACAGTGGGTTTATGTACAGTACAGCGCTCCGAGACGGTCTAGAATGAATAAATCAGATAAGTTAGCAGATATATGCGCACAATGTAAATGACAAAACTGCAAAAAACATCAAACTTGAGATAATAATCGTGGTTTTTTTCTTAATCTGAGCACATTCTGACTGTGTTAAAACTAGATTTTCCAACGGGACAAAGCCATTTAGTGTTCTTCAAGAATTGTTGCTTTAGAAAGATAATTTTTCCCATTGTCTCATTCGCAAATCTTGTTCTACGGCAGTCAGAATGCGCTGAAATTAAGATACATTTTGCTGAATTTGAGCAATTTTTTGGCTTATTTATCATCACATTTTGCAGTGCAGGATGTCCTTTCGCAGTCACAGCTTACAGAAGTGAAAGATGTTGTGCATTCAAGTCAAACTAACAAATAAATAAAGGTGTTGTGGGTGAGGAGGACTCCGTGCAGACGTTGAGGCTCAGATGGTGATGAAGCCGCCCTGGTCGCTGCTCACCGACTCTGGGACCACACAGCGCCCCCTTCGCCGGGTCACGCGCCTCTTCCGGTGGAACTTGGCGTAGCAGCGCAGGCCTGCGAACAGATTCAAGGGCATTAAGTCATTTACTACTTGAATATTTAAGTTCTTACAAAAGTGTTCCATGTAAAAAAGAGGAAAAAAACTACACAATGCAAAAACAAAACATGTATTTGTAAACTGGAGGTGGCTTCACTTTCTTGTCTCCATGTTTTCAGATCTGTCTCCATAGCGACGAGCAGGTACCACAAAGTCCCAACAATGTCTATGTAAAAATCTCTTTTTCAGAGTAGAATAAAAAATATTTTAGACTAGCTTCTTCATTTTGGTAGATTCAAGTTGGGGATTCTGATAAATGTTTTGATCAATAAACGTTATTTTATGAATGTTATTTTATGAACATTATTTTATGAACGTTATTTTATGAACGTTATTTTATAAATGTTAATTTATGAACGTTATTTTAAGAACGTTAATTTATGAACGTTGATTTATGAACGTTAATTTATGAACGTTAATTAATGGAGATTATTTCAGTGTTAGTGACAGTACAGTGAGCAACTGTGAACTAACATTTCAGACTCTATTCTTGAGAAAATGTTATAAAAGTAAATGTAAGTCTGTAAGCATGATTAGTTAGTGACATGGATGATGTAAAACGTGATGTATAGATATGGATATAATTTATTTTCCATTGCCTGTATAGAAGATGACCTTCTGTAGTGTTTCTGAGGGATCCGTGACCTTTGGGAAGCACCATTATCTGCACAGTCTCCCTGCGGCTCAGAGAATTGACTTCAAAGCTGCTCTGTCCATGGCCTCGCACCAAAGTACATCTGTGACATGTTAGTGCCATATGAACTAACTCGGACTCTGAGGAGCACAGGGACGAGCCTCCTGCTGGTGCCCGGAGTCAGGACTAAACATGGGGAGACAGCATTTCAGATTCATGCAGCTGAAATCTGAAACAGTCTCCTTGAAAATGTGAGACAGTCTTCTTCTCTGACAATGTTCAAATCCAGGTTAAAACAGTTCTTCTTTAGCTGTGCATACAACTGAGGGATTTTATCTGTACTCTTTTTAATTTACTGATATTATTCATTATTTCAATGCCTTGTGTGATTGTTTCTTTCCTTAAGCACTTTAAGTTGCTTTGTGTATGAACTGTGCCATACAAATAAACTTGCCTTGCGTATTACAAACACATTAACCTCAGCATATGTCTACTCCACAGTTTACGGTGGTGTTTTTGGTGAACGAAGAAGAGGCTGACCTTCTTCACACATGCAGTCGTCGTAGCATTTGTTGTTGAGTCCTCGGTTGTGCGCTTTACACTCGTGCTGCCGCAGGTCACAGCAGGATCCTTCATCAGAACAACCACAACACACAGAAAAGTTATGTTTTTGTGATGCCATGAACGTAGGCGGACAGAGGGTGTTCACACTGACCTGGGAGACAGTCCAAGTGATGGTCACATGGCTCCACCAAATCTGAAGTCTCGTTCCCATTACTGATGTTTTTAGTTCGCCTCTTGTCTGAGAAACCAACAGAAACTATCATTTGCAGTTTTGGCACATATTTACACGACCAAAGCATTGCCGTTGAGACATGTTACAGTGATATGAAAAAGTTTGGTGATTGATTGAGTCTTCTTAAAGGAATAGTTCACCGTTTTTACATACTGACATATGTTCTTACCTTACCTTAGACTAGTTAATACGTACCTGTCTGGTCTTAGTCCGTGCGCTCTGTCATGCAAACGGAGCAAAAACGGGAGCACAACCGCAGCCTCCTCTGTATATTTTGTAGCACCAAAAGGTAGCTCCCGCTAGAAGCTACCAAACTCTTCCAAGTGTTCCCTATTAAATGTATATAGTTACGTGACATGTTACACTGCAAAGTATAGTAACACAGAAATGTAACAGTCGATTTTCTCAGCGGATAAAACGGGTACTATATTGTGAGGCGTAGTAATCTGAGGGGCGCTACGTCCGCGCACTAACTAAGTTAGTGCGCGGACGTAGCGCTCCTAACTTCTCTGCGCACTAACTTCTCTCCGGAGACTTCTCTCTCGCTGCTACTGTGTGTACTACAAGTCACGCTGCTTCTATTGACGGAAGTGAGCGCATGACAGAGCGCACGGACTAAGACCAGACAGGTACGTATTAACTAGTCTAAGGTAAGGTAAGAACATTTGTCAGTATGTAAAAACGGTGAACTATTCCTTTAATAAATCATTGGTTGTTTGAATAAGAAGTTTCAGTTAAATATATCGTATAGGATACAAACAGTGACATATGAGAAGTGAAATAAAGTTAAAAAATCATGTTAATAAAAAATAAAAAAATCGAGTAGGTTTGATGAGTTTTGAGCATGGACAGCCTGTTTTTAAATCACATCCCAAATAGTCAATAATCTTCAGGTCTGGAGACTGAGAAGGCCGTTCCAGAACGTTGTACTTGTTCCCTTGCATGAGTGTCTTTGTCGATTTTAGTGTCGTTGTCTAGTTGAAAGATCCAGGCCCGGGGCAACTATCAAAGTGAAATTTGCCGTTTGACCACAGTGCTGCGCCCAAGGACCCTTCTCCAGCTGTTGATGCTTGGCTTGGTTTGATTTTACAATGCATTTTATTGGGCACCGGAGCACCTGGAGGAAACCCACCAGACACAGAGGGAGGAAACATGCACACAGAAAGGCCTGGGTCGACACAAGATTGAACCCACAACCGTCTTGCTGTTGCCCCGGTGCAACTATCACAGTGATTGTCTCCTTTATGATACATTTAACTGACATTTCTTTTCTACCGAACAACCCAATGACTTTTAACGGAAAGACATACACATTTATAGACATACACATATAGGGGCGCCCAAGCTTTTTCAAACCACCGCACTAGCAAAAAAAACAGTGTACTAAACCTTTTTTGTTTGAGGACGGCCATGTGTCTGGCTTCATGTCTTCGTAATCAGTCCAGTCGAAAAGAGCCATGTCCAGAGTGGGAAGCACGTCTCCCTGGCCCTTGCCTTTTCCAGTTTTCTGATGAAACAAAGACATGTATATATATATTATCACAGCGGCAGGTGGATTAGGTACAGTGCATGTAATTATGCAAATACATAATCTTTATGTCAAACAGCTTTAGATGTCACAAATCTGTGTGTGTTCTGTACAAGGCGATGTGAATGGAATAATGTATAAATGGATATGGTAATATGGTGATGATGAGATATTGAGCAGGAATGGATCCAGGTCAGATCTGAGGTTTGCAATAATGTTTTATTTACCTAAAAACAAATCATGGGGGTAAAATCATCTAAACTGAAAAAGGTCTAAAATAACAGTTATATAGACATTATTACAGACAACATGGAAAACAATTTTACGCCAGATTGAATCGTATTGTTCATGTGCATGTTTTACATTTGTACTTGCAGAAGATTAAGATTAAGAAACCTGAAAATATCCAATGTTAGGGGTATAGGTTTGTATGAAGTGTGTTTGCTTTTGTTGTGCATCTGCAGCTGTATTTTAGTTAAACCTTTCACAACATGGATAGATAGAAATTTTATTGATCCTCCCTCCGTAGGAGAAATTCAGGTGTCCAGCAGCAGAAGACTCATCCAGGTCTGTTGTACAGTCTGACAGCCGAAGGAGCAAAGTACTTTGTGTAAGTTTTAATTTTATACATTTGGGTTTTTACTCTTCTTTAGATTAAATTTTTAGCTTGGATTGAACCAAAGCTGAACTAAAGCTAAAGAAGTTTTGTGGACAGATAAATGTTTTTGATCGTTATTTTGAGCGTGCCTTTGTAGAACTCATTAAGTTGCGAACATTCATAGTTATTCCCATTCCTTTAAAAAAGAAGAGACAAAATGAAGTTTGTGCCTGGGAAAAGACCCAAGGGCATGGCTCCCGGACCTTACTTTACCCAGGTTTGTGCTTGAGGCATTTATCAAAAACTGTACAGAAAACAATCAATAAGTGTGTCCCGTGCCAGTGTAATGGGCCTACAATGAAAAATCAATTAGCTTGGATTAATTGCAAGGCTACCTTGTGTTTTGCTGCTCATTAAGCCACCCACAGGAGATCAAACATTAATTAAGAAAGCATTGTGCTTGAGAAAAGGAGCCTATAATTTTTCCACTGTTGTCCAATATTATTGGTCTGCAAAGCCACTTCTGTAAACTGAATACCAAGCAGCCTCTAGCTTTATGTTAACAGCCGAACCACAGAGATACGCATCATAGATCCTGATTTTCTCAACAACAAAACAAAAGGGTTATACTTCATTCTTGCTCCTTCAATATGCTAAAGTTAGAGATTTTAACAGAAGGGTAGCAGAAGAGCAGGGAGCCAAGGAGAGAGCGTAAAAACACAGACAATCAGCTCTAGTATTATTGTACTAAGTTCAATTATAATATATTTCTGTAGACATGGAATAGTTTTTTATAACTATTTTTATAAAGTTATATGGATATCAATAATCGGGAATATTTCACTTAAACACTGACCTTTCCCAAGTGTGAGACAGATAAAGGATCTCATAATCTTAAAGTACTGCACAACTTATTATATGTTTGTGGACCATATTAAACATAGCCAGTTAAAGACACACAACTTAGGATCTGAAATAGTTTTAAGTCTTACATAACTGTTTTATAATTGTTTATAATTGTGAGTATCTTTTAGAATGATGTGTATATTTGTTTATATGGATGGATGTGTTTCTGCTGCTGGACACCGGAATGTAATCTACTAGGATTAATAAAGTATCTATCTATCTATCTCAAGTGTTCTCCAACCTTTTAAAGCCGTGGCACACTTTTACATTAATAACAATAACATTTCTCACATCACTATTAACAGTAAGTGCATTTCTCAGAACAATTAGTACAAACCTCTCTCTCTCTCTCTCTCTCTCTCTGTCTCTCTCTCTCTCTCTCTCTCTCTCTCTCTCTCTCTCTCTCTCTCTCTCTCTCTCTCTCTCTCTCTCTCTCTCTATGTTTTCCAATGCAAAAAATAACCTGAAAATACTCAAGACAGCAGGGCACATAGAACCTGTACAGCCAAAAACTACAGTAAAGTTATACATAAATGTTCAGGATCTGGTTGTTCTTCTCCCCCTCCCTTTGTTTTTCTCTGCAGGACGTGTGCGACGGGGGCGTGGCCGGCTCATCTTCCATTCATCTGCAGTGTTCAAAAGCCTGGTTTCCACTTCGCTGCCAGATTAAATGTGTCATGTCAGTGAACAGTGTCTGTATTTTTTGTACTTTGTTGACTCACTAGTTTGGATCCTGTGTTCAGGTCCGCCTTTTCGACCAGCCAGCCTGCCTCCTGTCTCACCGCCAAACCTTTTGTGATGATAAACCTTTGTTTTCTGAATCACTCTTCAATCTCAGAGTCTGCTTTGTGGTCAAATATACAACCTCTAATACATGACTGTATTCAGTGAGGTAACTGAGTAAAAGACACATACAGTATGTATTTCACATAATTACTGCATATGCTCTTTGCAATTCTACAGCATTGTGACAAAAAATACAGTCACTTATCTAGAACAAACATGAGAAATACCATTATGTAGAACTACTGTATATGATTCCTGGACTGCCAGGCCTTCCTGTCTGTCTGGCCTCATATTTTCATTTATCATCACAGCGGATGTCTTCCCTTGAAGGCAACACATTTTGACAACCATTTCAACAATTTTGTATGTAATGAAGCATTTCAAGCAATGAAATAAGGACTATTAGTTTTATAGATAATGACTATTCAGCATTCATAAGTATGTTTCATTTTGACTGAAATGACAAAAGCAAGTTATAATGTTATCAAACAGCAGAGAATTGAATACAAGTAACTGATACATGTCCAAAAACATTTGCCATTTGTTTAAAGGAATGAGAAACCGCTACAATGATTTGCACAAATGACTCAATGTTGTGGAGGTTGAACTAATAGTTGTGAGAAGTTTCATTCTGATCCGAGAAAAACCCCAAAGGAACTGAAAAAAAACTGTATTTTGAACAATTTCTAAAGGCAAACCAAACAACATCTTAAGGCACAGGTTAAAAAACACAAATTTATTGATTTATTTCAGCCCATAGCTTGCGGTGCCTGTTTTCTCGCACACTCGCACGTCATTTGAGGCCTGTTCACTGTTTATGGCTAAGTGAACAGCTGAAATACTGAATTACAGCCTATTTTCTCCCCGCTGCCAGCCACCCCCTCACTCAACTCCCGCTGGGCCACAACAGACGCAGTCCACATAATGAGTGCTTGGTTGGGATGAGGTTACCTGTGGTTTGGTGGAGACCGGTGGCGGCGTTGGAGGATGCTGGTTCGTAACTGTGGTAACCATAGAAAAGCCAGAGCTGGGGGAGGGGGGGTCATCGAACAGGGTCAAGCTTGAGGAGGGGGAGTCCTTGAGGGGAGCGCCGGGGTCCTGAGCTGTGGAGAGGCCCATGGAGAGATAATCATATATATTATCAACAAACTAGGATCAAAATACAGTTTAAAAACAGATTTACTTTGTGCTCAGACATAAAGCCACATTTTTTTTTCTTTCAAATACAAGTAATTATCTAAGTAGCAGCTGTCACATAAAATAATGGATGATTCAGAACAGATACAACTAAAAATTATCCATTAGTTACAGTTTTTCCTTTTGACAATGCAGGAGGGTCTATTTGTTGTCATCCGCTCCTTATGGACCAACGGCTCTATGTGTGTTTTTTTTTTTTTTTTTTTTATCATTGCATTTCTTGTGTTTGAACTGTTTGATGTGGTTTGAAACAATTTCATAAAGTCCTCCCAGATAACTGCTATGGTGATTTAGGGCGATACAAAAATAACATCTAAATTGTTCAATCTTTACCAGTTGTAATCAATGTTTTAGCCAAGCGTTTTGCTCAATATTTAAAAGAAAAAGAAGAATCCTGAAAAGCAAGATGAAAACAATTATAGAAATGTGTTTAATAATAAAAAACACATTGGGAAAACATTGAAAACAGTGAGTGAAAGATGTGCAGTGGTACATGTGCAGAAAGAATCAGTATGGTCCAGTACAATATGGTTATGTATTTCCACTTTTTTTATATAGCACATTTTGTATGTATAAATGAATGTATGTATTATGTATGATGCAGAGGGTTTGTCACACTGGTTTATTTATAATGTTGGCTGTATGATAATGTTGTCACTGCATGTCTGCCTGTTTGTATCCCGCTGTGGATCGTGTACTGTGTGTGTGTGTGTGTGTGTGTGCGTGTGTGTGTGTGTGTGTGTGTGTATTAGTTTTATATTCTGTAACATCCACTTGCCAGGGAGTCTGTGAATGGAAATGTGCTCAAGGCTATATCTGCTGTCAGATTTACACGGGCTTACATTTTAGAGTAAAGTAAATCAAGGTATATTATGTTTTAATTACTATCAAAGCTGGGGTACTTCATCTCTCTCCTCATATTTAAAGTTTTACATATTTGTTCCAATAGAGTCTTGCAAACATGAGCATATTAATGACAACATGTCGTCTTGATCCTGTTTGAAAACATGTTGTATTTTGCATACTTGTACGAAAGAGCCTCGTGAGTTACTATTTGAAGCTTTAGACTGAGACTGAGACTTGATTTTTTTTCTTTTACTTTTCTGTCTGAAAAAGCTGCTTTTTGAAAAAACTGCTTTTTGGGGTTTTGGGGCCAAAAACTATTTAGATCATGGGTGTCAAAGTCAAGGCCCGAGGGCCAGATCCGGCCAGCAAACCAGTTTTTAGTGGCCCTTAAGATTTATTTTTATTATTATTAACTAGCAGCATTGATGGTAATGGGCGACCAAGGAAGGTTATACATCATCTATTTTCTCAGGTAAACAACCAAATTAAATGTATTCTAACATTTTAACCCAATAACTCATCCTTATTAGTTAAATAGTTCAATATAAAATGTGTTTAACTTCATATTTGATCCAGTTTTGGTTCAATCTAAACAATAAACACATTTTGTTTTCAGAAAAATAAACCAGAATTTTATTTTTTTAATTGGCCCCTGACCAAAATTAGTTTGACACCCCTGATTTAGATAGACTTTGAGATGTACGTTTGTGACTTCCTCTTAATTACAAAGATAATACAAATCATTCTTCTTATAGTTTTGATTCTGTGTTCAATAAATAATCTCCCACATCACCAATAGATATTTTTGCTTTGACCTTCAGTTTACCAAAACATCCAGTAAAAAGTGATAGACTTCTACGGCCTGAGCCCTGGATCTACAGCCCGTCTGTCTGTGGGAGCGAATCCTTCTCTCAATGTGGCTCTCCCAGAGGTTTCTCACTTTTTTCTCACTGAGCAGTTTGTTGGCGTTACCAGAGAGTCTAAAGACAGTGGTGATGATCCAAGACATTTAAGGACATTTATTGACTTCTATGGACATTGGGCATCCACCCCTTATGGACCAATGGCTCTATATGTCTTCTTTTTGTTGCTTTTCCTGTGTTTGAACTGTTTGATTCTCTGTATTGGCAAGTCGATGGTTTGTAAAGTCCAGCTGTGATTTAGGGCTACACAAACAGAAATTAAATTGAATTGATTGATGACAAACACATTCACACTAACTCACCTTTTCCATGTTTCCCTTTGTGGCCTTGTGTGTGCCTGTGGTGTGCCAGTCCACTCCCATGGCCTTTCCCTCTCCTGTTCCCCAGCAGGTTATTCTGGCTCATTCGTCCTCTCTCTCGTTGACCCATCTCCACCCGGACTGGACTCATGCCCTCCAGCCCCAGTCCGTCATCCTCAGGCTGTCCCAGAGGGTGCAGCGAGCGGTGGGATGGAGGTCCAGCTCTGGAGCCCTGAGAGCCAGTCCGCCTGCTGCCACTGCTGCTGCTGTACCCCTGGAGGGCCTGTAGGGGGTGCTGGAAGGTGTTACTCCCTCCTGAGCTTTGCCTCCTCTTGGCCCTGGGCTCCACTGGCTCCGCCCCCTCACACAGGTCCACGAGGGTCAGCAGGACAACCAGGAGGGCAGTCCGAGGGAGTGTCATGGTCTGGGAACAACACCTCCTGAGAAAACATACGCAAACACATACAAATTCACACTGTGTTTTTTAATGATGTTTTAGTTTTACAATAATCTAGATATAGGGATTGGTGATGTAATGGATCAAGATTAAGATGAACTAGAAACTTGCAATGGCTGAAGCCATTGCGATTGACTGCGGAACAGATCTAATGTGGAAATCTGCTAAAAAAAATCCTTGAAATCCTTTAAAAGGCCTTGAAACTGTTAAAATACTTGATAGATATTTGAAACTCCTGAAGTCCTTGAAATTGTTGAAACCTTTAAACTCCTGAAATCCTTGAAACTGTTGAAACATTGAAACTCCTGAAATCCTTGAAACCCCTATTAAGTTCCATTATACTGGTTTATATGTAAAAAAAAAACCCTATTAAGTTGCATTATACTGGTTTACATGGAAAAATCCCCATTAAGTTGCATTATACTGGTTTACATGAAAAAAACCCTATTAAGTTGCATTATACTGGTTTACATGAAAAAAACCCTATTAAGTTGCATTATACTGGTTTACATGGAAAAATCCCTATTAAGTTGCATAATACTGGTTTACATGGAAAAATCCCCATTAAGTTGCATTATACTGGTTTACATGAAAAAAACCCTATTAAGTTGCATTATACTGGTTTACATGGAAAAATCCCCATTAAGTTGCATTATACTGGTTTACATGAAAAAAAAACCCTATTAAGTTGCATTATACTGGTTTACATGGAAAAATCCCCATTAAGTTGCATTATACTGGTTTACATGGAAAAATCCCTATTAAGTTGCATTATACTGGTTTACATGTAAAAACCCCTATTAAGTTGCATTATACTGGTTTACATGGAAAAATCCCTATTAAGTTGCATTATACTGGTTTACATGGAAAAATCCCTATTAAGTTGCATTATACTGGTTTACATGGAAAAATCCCTATTAAGTTGCATTATACTGGTTTACATGGAAAAATCCCTATTAAGTTGCATTATACTGGTTTACATGGAAAAATCCCTATTAAGTTGCATTATACTGGTTTACATGTAAAAACCCCTATTAAGTTGCATTATACTGGTTTACATGGAAAAATCCCCATTAAGTTGCATTATACTGGTTTACATGAAAAAAAACCCTATTAAGTTGCATTATACTGGTTTACATGAAAAAACCCTATTAAGTTGCATTATACTGGTTTACATGGAAAAATCCCTATTAAGTTGCATTATACTGGTTTACATGGAAAAATCCCTATTAGGTTGCATGATTACACTGAAGTCCTTGAAACTGCTGAAGTCCTTGAAACTGCTGAAGTCCTTGAAACTGTTGAAGTCCTTGAAACTCTTGAAATCTTGAAACTGCTGAAATCCTTGAAACTGTTGAATCCTTGAAACTGTTGAATCATTGAAACTGTAGAAATGTCTGAAAGAGCTGAAGTCCTATTAAAATGCATGGGCCTATTAAAATGCATTGCAGAATTCTCAATGCAGATTTTTGTCCGATTGCGGAAAAACCGGAAATCGCTGAAGTCCCAAAAGTAATAGCAATAATCTCCCAAACATGTGGAACGTTTTGATGTATAACTTGTGGAAATTGTTGAAAATGTGAAAGCTGTGAAACGTGTCAAAAAAAATGACGGAATAAAGAAATACAAAACCAATGGTTGACTGCGGAAGGTTCCGCAGTCAATCAATAACAGAGTCATCTGCAAATTTAAGAATGTGATGATTTTCATGGCGGCTGTAGTAACGACTATGTTGAACTAGAAACTTGCAATGGCTGAAGCCATTGCGATTGACTGCGGAACAGATCTAATGTGGAATTTAGCTGAAAAATCCTTGAAATCCTTGAAACTGTTAAAATACTTTAAACATCTTTGAAACTCCTGAAGTATTTGAAGCTCCTGATATCCTTTAAACTGTTATCCTTTATACTGGTTTACATGTAAAAACCCCTATTAAGTTGCATTATACTGGTTTACATGGAAAAAACCCTATTAAGTTGCATTATACTGGTTTACATGGAAAAATCCCTATTAAGTTGCATTATACTGGTTTACATGGAAAAATCCCTATTAAGTTGCATTATACTGGTTTACATGGAAAAATCCCTATTAAGTTGCATTGTACTGGTTTACATGGAAAAATCCCTATTAAGTTGCATTATACTGGTTTACATGAAAAAAACCCTATTAAGTTGCATTATACTGGTTTACATGTAAAAACCCCTATTAAGTTGCATTATACTGGTTTACATGGAAAAATCCCTATTAAGTTGCATTATACTGGTTTACATGGAAAAATCCCTATTAAGTTGCATTATACTGGTTTACATGGAAAAATCCCTATTAAGTTGCATTATACTGGTTTACATGGAAAAATCCCTATTAAGTTGCATTATACTGGTTTACATGGAAAAATCCCTATTAAGTTGCATTATACTGGTTTACATGGAAAAATCCCTATTAGGTTGCATTATACTGGTTTACATGTACAAATCCCTATTAAGTTGCTTTATACTGGTTTACATGTAAAAACCCCTATTAGGTTACATTATAGTGGTTTACATGTAAAAATCCTTATTAAGTTGCATTATACTGGTTTACATGTAAAAACCCCTATTAAGTTCCATTATACTGGTTTACATGTAAAAACCCCTATTAAGTTCCATTATACTGGTTTACATGTAAAAACCCTATTAAGTTGCATTATACTGGTTTACATGAAAAAAACCCTATTAAGTTGCATTATACTGGTTTACATGGAAAAATCCCTATTAAGTTGCATAATACTGGTTTACATGGAAAAATCCCCATTAAGTTGCATTATACTGGTTTACATGGAAAAATCCCTATTAAGTTGCATTATACTGGTTTACATGGAAAAATCCCTATTAAGTTGCATTGTACTGGTTTACATGGAAAAATCCCCATTAAGTTGCATTATACTGGTTTACATGGAAAAATCCCCATTAAGTTGCATTATACTGGTTTACATGGAAAAATCCCTATTAAGTTGCATTGTACTGGTTTACATGGAAAAAACCCTATTAAGTTGCATTATACTGGTTTACATGGAAAAAACCCTATTAAGTTGCATTATACTGGTTTACATGTAAAAACCCCTATTAAGTTGCATTATACTGGTTTACATGGAAAAATCCCCATTAAGTTGCATTATACTGGTTTACATGAAAAAAAACCCTATTAAGTTGCATTATACTGGTTTACATGAAAAAACCCTATTAAGTTGCATTATACTGGTTTACATGGAAAAATCCCTATTAAGTTGCATTATACTGGTTTACATGGAAAAATCCCTATTAGGTTGCATGATTACACTGAAGTCCTTGAAACTGCTGAAGTCCTTGAAACTGCTGAAGTCCTTGAAACTGCTGAAGTCCTTGAAACTGTTGAAGTCCTTGAAACTCTTGAAATCTTGAAACTGCTGAAATCCTTGAAACTGTTGAATCCTTGAAACTGTTGAATCATTGAAACTGTAGAAATGTCTGAAAGAGCTGAAGTCCTATTAAAATGCATGGGCCTATTAAAATGCATTGCAGAATTCTCAATGCAGATTTTTGTCCGATTGCGGAAAAACCGGAAATCGCTGAAGTCCCAAAAGTAATAGCAATAATCTCCCAAACATGTGGAACGTTTTGATGTATAACTTGTGGAAATTGTTGAAAATGTGAAAGCTGTGAAACGTGTCAAAAAAAACTAGAAACCGTTGCAATGGCTGAAGCCATTGCGATTGACTGCGGAACAGATCTAATGTGGAATTTAGCTGAAAAATCCTTGAAATCCTTGAAACTGTTAAAATACTTTAAACATCTTTGAAACTCCTGAAGTATTTGAAGCTCCTGATATCCTTTAAACTGTTATCCTTTATACTGGTTTTCATGTAAAAACCCCTATTAAGTTCCATTATACTGGTTTACATGTAAAAACCCCTATTAAGTTGCATTATACTGGTTTACATGTAAAAAACCCTATTAAGTTGCATTATACTGGTTTACATGGAAAAATCCCTATTAAGTTGCATTATACTGGTTTACATGTAAAAAACCCTATTAAGTTGCATTATACTGGTTTACATGGAAAAATCCCTATTAAGTTGCATTATACTGGTTTACATGTAAAAATCCCTATTAAGTTGCATTATACTGGTTTACATGTAAAAACCCCTATTAAGTTCCATTATACTGGTTTACATGTAAAAACCCCTATTAAGTTGCATAATACTGGTTTACATGGAAAAATCCCCATTAAGTTGCATTATACTGGTTTACATGGAAAAATCCCTATTAAGTTGCATTATACTGGTTTACATGGAAAAATCCCTATTAAGTTGCATAATACTGGTTTACATGGAAAAATCCCCATTAAGTTGCATTATACTGGTTTACATGGAAAAATCCCCATTAAGTTGCATTATACTGGTTTACATGGAAAAATCCCTATTAAGTTGCATTGTACTGGTTTACATGGAAAAAACCCTATTAAGTTGCATTATACTGGTTTACATGGAAAAAACCCTATTAAGTTGCATTATACTGGTTTACATGTAAAAACCCCTATTAAGTTGCATTATACTGGTTTACATGGAAAAACCCCTATTAAGTTGCATTATACTGGTTTACATGAAAAAACCCTATTAAGTTGCATTATACTGGTTTACATGGAAAAATCCCTATTAAGTTGCATTATACTGGTTTACATGGAAAAATCCCTATTAGGTTGCATGATTACACTGAAGTCCTTGAAACTGCTGAAGTCCTTGAAACTGCTGAAGTCCTTGAAACTGCTGAAGTCCTTGAAACTGTTGAAGTCCTTGAAACTCTTGAAATCTTGAAACTGCTGAAATCCTTGAAACTGTTGAATCCTTGAAACTGTTGAATCCTTGAAACTGTTGAATCATTGAAACTGTAGAAATGTCTGAAAGAGCTGAAGTCCTATTAAAATGCATGGGCCTATTAAAATGCATTGCAGAATTCTCAATGCAGATTTTTGTCCGATTGCGGAAAAACCGGAAATCGCTGAAGTCCCAAAAGTAATAGCAATAATCTCCCAAACATGTGGAACGTTTTGATGTATAACTTGTGGAAATTGTTGAAAATGTGAAAGCTGTGAAACGTGTCAAAAAAAATGACGGAATAAAGAAATACAAAACCAATGGTTGACTGCGGAAGGTTCCGCAGTCAATCAATAAATCATTTATTTGACCCACAGTGTTGGATCACCAGTTACAGAACAGCAACATAAGTAACAATAAATCTATACTAAAATGAAATACAATCTCAAATTTTAAATCTATAATTCTATCATAATAAGAAGCAAGAATTAAGTATAAAATCTCTAACTTTGGCATAGTGAAGAAGCATGCATAAAATACTGTATATTCTAGTGCAAGAAATATACAGTTGTAAGTTATTAATCCTTATTTTGATAATCCATTGGTTGGCAGATTATTTTTCAATCAATAAAATAGTTGTTTAGATCCAGAATTACCAGCGAAAATTGGATTTGCATGCATTTGACTCAAGCAATACCCTTGAAGAACTTTTTCTCCAAGGGCATCACTATTTATACACTATTTTTATTGCATGATTCATTTACAGTTTCTAAAGTGCTGCACAGAAAGACTTAGTAATACAAATCAAATCCATTGTAATCATTGTCATGGCTGCCCACTATAAGTAAAGCGATAAAATGAATAATAAATAAATCCAAAAATAACTCCCAAAATAGATTGTTTGTTCAAATCTATAAAGATGAGACAACTATTTCCATAATGGATTATCTATGATTGATTGGTGAACTTGCTCCTGCCCTGATGGAGATCTGTTGATGTAGATATGCAGCAGTCATGCCCTAAAGCAGCGGACCACCTCTCACACTTCTAAACGCTCGTGAACCGACCACATAAGAGGTGTCGTCATCGAAGAGAATCCTGTCCTGCGGCAAAAGTCCAGAGAGAAGTGCACAGATCAAAACATCTGAACTGCCCCAGCCTTAAAGGGCACATATTCAATCTCATTCGGAAGTTGAAAGACCGGAGATGGGTTTTCTGAACGGCCAATTTCCAAATCTTTTTTTTATGATTATTTTTTTTAAGCGAGTAAATAAACCTGGGGTATGGGCCATTGCGCTAGTTAGCAAATAGAAACATTTTCAAGGTTTTTTCATAATGCCTTTTTAAATATTGATGGGAATAGGTTCAAGGAGAGAAGGAGAGGGCAACATGAAAGAGACAGTTATAGTCTTCTCCACTCTGGGCTAGTATAGATAAATATCAATTAAAAAAATATCTCATGTAGTGGGTCAAAGTGGCAAATCTGTGCAGGCCTTACTTCAAAAGTTAAATGTGAAGGCTGTGTTTCATTCAATGAGAAAACTTTAACCATGAGTTTGCTTTCTGTGACTTCTTTTGGCACAATATCAACTCAATCAAGCATCAGGAGCCTCCGATCCACAACACAAAATCTGAGAACATTGGGATAACAAGATTTGCCAATAGGACAAAGTCATTAATTCAACTGTAGTCTCTCCTTCCAAGGGAGACATTTCTTGTATATTTTTAAAACAAGAACCTTTTTCTTTTTTTGGTAAATCTTGTTCCAAGGCATTCAAAATGTGCTCAAATTAAGATAAAATTTGACTCATTTGTCATCACTGTATCCCTGCCTACACCTACACACGCATAATTAAACACAGACACACGTACACACATACACTAATACAGATGCACTCACATATATAAACACACACACAAACACAAGCATGCACACATACATACAACCATGCACACATACAACTACACACTCACACACATACACACAACCATGCACACATACAACTACACACTCACACACATACTTACACGAGCACACATACACACAACCATGCACACATACAACTACACACTCACACACATACTTACACGAGCACACATTAACACGAGCACACACATACACACCTAAATACGGACACTTTTACAAACACACACACACTGACAAACACACACTCATGGACACACACACACACACACACACACATAATGCTGCTGTCCTTACAGACTTCCTTGTACGATGTAAAAGCCCCAGTTCCAGTTCCGCCATCGTTCAATGGAGGCTGACAGTCCTCTCCGTCTCTGAACTGAACCATTTACAGTATTTGGACCTGGAGCTTTTAAACACACAAAGAGCAGAAGAGTGGGCTCTTTTGTGTTCTTCACTCTTTCGTTTCTGTATGGAGCACATCCTTCATCTGCAGAGCTCTGTGGCCAAAGAGTCACCGTATGAGTCATGACTGTCTACGGTATATACAGAATATGAATATGGTTTGAAACAGGATTCAAAAGTGAACTTAAATACAGTCAGAGATGTTTACAGTCAGACATGTTATACTTAACCCATAATTCTTCATCACGCTAAAGTTGGAGATTCTATACTTGCTTCTTTATAATGCTACAGTTAGAGATTGTATACCTGTTTTTATAAGGTGATAAGTTGGAGATAATACTCTTTCTTCTTTATTATGCTAAAGGTAGAGATTTTATACTTGCTTTCTTAGTATGCTAAAGTTGGAGATTTCTTTTTATTTTAGCATAAAATTATTGTACATTTTTCTAGTGTTGTGCGCTCCTCTTTCCTACCTATCTTACTGTAATTATGGGTAGGAAGCAAACACACACGCACACACACACACACAGACAAACACACACACACACAAAATTCAGCATAATCTGTAATGGATGGTTCTTTTCAAACACTGTAAATGTATTTTGGTATCACATTGTCACAGGCCATTATGATGCTCTGACAGCTCTCTTTTGTGCTATGAACAAGCAATTGCACAGAGAAAATCAATAAAGGAGAAGTATTGAGCTGCTTATGTCCCCTGTGCTCAAGTGAATGACCATCTTAAAATGGATTGAGGAGGCCTGTGGTTAGTTTTAGCTACACATCCTCAGGTGATCTCTGTTGGGTGGGGTCAGACACTAAATGTGTGTTTGGTGTCCAAGCAAATGGACAATTGCAGGGCAGGTGCAGGCTGGTGCTCGAGACAGTCTGGAGGGATTTGATTTCGGCTGGCCTTTTGAGACTGAAGACAGCTGTGCAGTTTGAAAACACAGGAGTTCAAAGCTGCAGGAGAAGTCAGACTGAAAACTGGAGATAGACTTCACAAACAAATTCACCAGTTTTCATAACGGCAAGCGCTCTCGTGTCACATAAGAAAAAAAAAACAGCGAAGGTTGCTATTCTACAACAACAAAGGCCTGATGTTCTCAAGTTTTTAGACAAGATCGAAACACGTTTAACAAAAGCTGGTTTTCTGACCAAAGTAATCTGACAGGAGCCGACAGAGATAACAGTTTTGTCAGATATAAAAGGGGCTAAACCGTTTAAACATTTAAAAACAAGCATTTTGAATAATAATATCAACCTTGAATATAAGAATATAGAACATACATGTATCAATACATGTGGGTTCTCTATACACAATACAAACTGCTGCATTCTGGGAGGAGGTACAGGATCCCACTGTGCAAAAGCAACAGGTTTAAGAACTCTCTTGTACCTCAGTCCATACAGCTGCAAAATAACATTAGGTGATTACGCATTTGTGTCAATGAATGTTAGTATGTGTATTGTCTGTGTTCTTTTTTTTTATGTCACGTCTGTATCTGTGGGTGCTACTGAAGTGAGATGTTACACCTCTCTTATGCGGTACATTTTTTGACCAGCATTATGGCATTATCGTAGGGGCAATAGTCTGAATGACAAGCGTGGTGAAGACTGCATAAAATTTGACTTTACTTGTTTTAATGTGCAGGCGAGCTGACTGTCCTGATGTTGTTGGTGTCTTGTATGTCTGTGTCCAACAGTTCTGTGAGCCACATTTTCCTGAGGGGACAACAGTTGAACCTTGAAACAGTTGTTGGCAGACGAGAGCTCTGACGCTTCAGTCTGCCAACAGCTGCCCTGCGTAGCTTCAGAGGTCTAGCGGAATCTTTCCCAGGGACTAAAATATAAATGATTCAAAAACATTAAGATGCTATGTTATCAAAAATATCATAATGTGTAGCTAAACAGTGGAATGAAAATCAAACCAAGTGTGTATGTAAATGTGTGTATAGTTCACAGCTTCTCGAACTCAAGCAGAAGGAGCTGCTCCACAGAGGGACACTGTCAGTCCAACCAAGCCCCAGCGATCAAAGATGGCGGCTTTTTCAAATCAATGGCTTGTGCTCAATGGCGCATGAAGCCACCAGGCACCAAAAGATTCGCTGAGTCCACCTATATTTGAGCATTTCTCTGGTCCTCTCGGTTTTGCGTAGTTGACGACCTCCCATGCTGTTTTGTGCCAAATACTAACAGAGACGCGTGTGAGGCTCTCATGCACGAACACGAGCGTTCTGACCAATCAGAGCAGAGCTGGAGCGGGAGGAAAACCAGTTTGTTGCACTGAAGTGTGGGATTTATAGAAAACTATTGGATTTAACAAGAAAAAAAGTTCAGGATGACAAGAGACACAAAAATCCCCACAAAATCCGACCTTTATGAAAGCTGTAGGTTTTAGTTTTAGTTTACTTTGAGTTCTATGGGTAACATTTCTGGATAGTCCACATTAATTTTGTCTTGTTTAGTCTGCAGTACCGCGGGAAGACCCTGAGCCCGTGGGTCCTTTTGTCACGGATAAACAAGGAAGGACCCAAAAACAGAAATGCAGAAATAATTTAATTTAATAGATGCAACAACAACAACAACAAAAAACTGACACCAGGAACAAGACATGGGGGGAAACAACAATGGACTGACAACAAGAGGTCATGAGCACAGGGTCTAAATACACACAGGTAGACACAGGTATAGCACATCAGGGAGGGGCAAACAATCAACGAGACAGACAGGAAGTAAAACTCACAACAAGGGAAAAAAAATATATCAAAATAAAACCAGACACATTAACAGGAAGTCCATACCATGACACCTTCAGCTAAAAGCTAGTTTGACCCTGTCCAGTTATTATTATAGATCCATGAGTCCAACCGTGCTCCTGGACCTCCCCTCCCCTCCCCTTCCCCCACACGTGCAGATAACGGGTGGTCCCATGAGGAGAACTCAGGGTGGGAATGTGGCTCTGAGTGTGATAAACAAGCAGTGTGAACAAGCGCCTCCTGCAGGGGACTGTTTCATATCAGAGCGTCTGCTGCAGGGGCCGAAGAAACACAAACTAAATTGTGAATACTATTACAGTACGGCTCTGTAACAGGCCCGTTCGCAGCCGGGAGTGTGGAGGCAACGGGGACTTGATATTGCACTATCTAACTCAATCCAGCTGAATGAACCAAGAATATACACATACAAAATCAAATTGAGCAGAATCAAATAATCTGAGGCGTAAGGGAATAATCTCATAGTGTAGAAAATATAAGTTATGAACCAACGTATCGATTTATCATAAAATGAAGCTGAGAGTATTTTCTCGCCGTGTTCAGATTCATTTTGAGCTGATAAATTGTTAATCAAGTTCTAAATATATATTGACACATTGAGTTCTATTCACATAAACGAAAGGTTAAAAAAGTAAAAAGAAATGAAAAATCTAATGAATTGTTTTAAATATTTGTATTAAGCAGTACTTTTGTCTACGTAATAATTATCCACAATATCTGTGTTTACAAATGTCAAAATACAATCTACAATTTACAATTTTGGACATTTAAAATTGCATAACTGATTCAAAACAACAAAAAATAGAAAGTTTTTCAGGTTTTAAACTGCGGTGATATTATCCACCCTCCATCAACTATGATTAAAGTAACCACCAAGGCCCCGAGCTCATATCTGCTCATCCAACGCTCCCCTCGTCACTCCTCCATCTCATCACCAATGCAATATTATCAATATCACATTTGACGGCTTTTAAATTTAGAAATACAATTACTCAGCGCATGTACATGTCGGTGTATGTTTGTGACTTTTTGTGTTTCTATGTGTTAGTTTTAGTATAGTTTTAGTTCTATGCCAATATTTTTGTTAAATTACCTTTTTATTTTTGAAGCGTGAGCAGTTAATTACCACAGTTACCATAGCAACACACTGTTGACTTGCTAGCAGTTAGCATTTGGGAGCCTTTCAACTAACTGCTTTTGCTTTATTTCAAGTTATATTCACCAGTCTGAGTAAAAGCGAGTTCTGGTGAAAAAAAAACCTGATGGATGTTTCTCTAGAATTTCATGAATGCAATGAAAAAATATGCAGTGATGGACTTGATAAATATTTATGAACATTGGTCATTTGCCGCTTATGGACTAATGGCTTTATGTGTTTTTCATCATCACAATTCTTGTGTTTGAACTCTTTGATTCTCTGATCTGTGATGGCAAATTCAACGGTTTGTAAATTCCTCAGAAAACGGTCCTTGTCTTCATAGTCCAAGGAGCATGTGAGTTTGAAAACAGACAAGATGTTATTGTGGATGGAGCAAAAATCAGCTCCAGGTCTGTTTAGGGAAGATATTTCACCTTATTTAAGTCGGTCTATTACATATTTTTAAGACCAAATATCAAGAAAAGCTGCACTTGAAAAAAAACCTCACTGGTTTCAATCAGTGAAACAAGCTAAGGACAGGTGAAGAAACAGAAGCTAATACATCCTCCAGTATGTGTTAAATAAATGAAAAAAATATACTTCAAAGTACCGCTTATAATGTCACGAGGTGGAAAGGAGGACCCAAAAATGCAGCACCGTCAAAAATAAAAAGTTAATGATGCTAAAAAGAAGTGCAGGTGAAAACAAAATCAAAATCCAAACGGACCTGGAACAGAACGGAACAGACATTGACAATACAATGGACCAGCAACCAGGGGAGAGGAGCACATGGTACAGACAGAGACAAAAGTGAAACACATCAGGGCAGACAACCAAGACAGGGGGGGACAGGGAGTAAAACTGAAATGAACCACCAATAATTAATGTCAAAATAAAACCAAATACAATACACACCGCATGACATAAAATCAGTGACTTGTTGTACAGTCTGACAGCGGTGGGTATAAAGGCAATTTAACATTAAAGCACAGGGCTATACAAAATACACAACATTGAAAATGGCACAGAATTGAATTGGTTGAAACAAGAGGTGTCTATCGGGTTAGCGAGTGGGAGATGAGTGCGAGATGTGATGAGTATAGCCCAATGGGTGGACTATCGGTGGGAAGTCTTCACTAAATTGCACACAGACAGCTCAGACACAGCGCTTTGCCTGTCAGAACTTTCAACACTGTTATAGGCTTCATCCTTAAGCTTCACCTGCTGAGGCTTCCATCCCCATCTGCTGCTCCTGCCGTTCCATCGCTCGTAGCAACCAGCGGGTCCATAAGGAAGCCATAAACAAAGGACCAAAAGGACCAGGCGGAGAGGGAGAGGGTCCGTCCTGTCACACAGAGGACACTGAAGACCCCCGGGCGCACACTGACAACCGGTTTAGACCTGGTTCAGTCTGTTTTTACTGGACCAATGTATCTGACGTAGAGAAAGGATGAATATAGAGATCTTCATCCTACAGTGCAAAACATTTCACTGTTGCATCAGCAGTTACAGAACAGTAGGAATGAGGACCCCATGACACAAGAAAAATGAACGATAACTGTGTACAAAAATGAAATGAAATAAACTCTAGCTTTCACATAAAAATAAGCAAATGATCTAGCTTAAGCATTATGAAGAGGCAAGTATAAAATCTCTAGCTTTAGCATGATAAGGAAGCAAATCTTAAATCTCGAAATCTAGCATAATGTAAAAGCAAGAATTACGTATAAAATCTGAATACGTAATAATCTGGCCAAAAACTGTACTGCAACCTCTCCCACTCTCCCTGACTCAGGTTGCCTGATATGCACACGAATCTAGCTGGGACCATAATATGAGTGGACAAAAATTTGGTCAACAACAAATCTATAACCAACACCTTTTACACAAAAGCCCCAATAGAAATCCTCCTTTAGTTCCTTGCTTAGTCATTGATAATTTGAGAACATAACGAGACCTTTTTCAGTTCTGCGGCCACAAGTTACCTTATCAATGAGATTAGCTCGATGGTGTTAGTTCTGGCAACCTGGATCACAGACTTTCTGATTGGTAAAACAATGGAGGGCGGGAAGTCAAATTAAAACAATAACAACATTTAGGGGCTGTAAAACTAATTTTGAAATCCAAATATCTCGGGTGAACTACTGCTGTCAGTTAAAGAAGTGTTCAAAAAGAGCATGGTTTATTAACGCTTTCTGACAGATTAGGGCCATGTAATGGTGAGTTGACATGAAAATCTTACATATGGCTACTCAGAGCATAAGAATTTTGCTGAGTTGACAGCCAAAAAATGGTCAGGGGTTTCTCAACTGATTTAGACTAATTTTGGTGTTCTGAGTCCGAATATCACATGCATTTTGCTCTATCAGGTCAACTTTTTGAGATACAGCCATAGTGTTACGGATTACGTACGTCTACGTTTTACGTGTGTGGTGTGTGCGAGAGTTTCAATAACAAATCCGTAGCGACGAGGAGATATTTTATTATAAACAAACTAATCCAGTTAAATCATAGAGGGTACAAATTAAACCAAAAAACATAAATTTGCTACACAACAAGATACTCCCTATTTATGGCCACCCAATCACTAAATTCGCGCTGCGACATTCTAAAAATATAACAAAGCGCGCCAATCTACAATTAAACAAACGCGTGTCATACTGAAGACACGCACTTCCTCACCTCTCCCTGACGTAACGCAACAAGTCAAAAGCAGACCATACTAAAAAAAATAATCTTCCCCATAGCAACAAATATCTTGCATAAGGCCTACCTGACGAGCCAAACAAATTGATTCAGTTGATTGATATGGCTTCGGCGCGACGGTCTTGCAGGAATGATCCTGATGTTTTCTGTTACATCTGCGGAGATTACACGCTGTCAGTGGACAGGAAGAATATCACAGGATTTGTAAAGCACGCCTATGAGGCCTACTTTAAAGTCAAGCTGGGTCACCAAGATAAATCCTGGGAACCGCACACGGTGTGCAAGACGTGCGTGGAATACCTCTGGCGGTGGACGAAGGGCACGAAAACTTCACTGAAGTTTGGGATTCCGATGGTTTGGAGGGAGCCGCGAGACCATGCATCGGATTGTTACTTCTGCGCCATCAATACTACTGGCATCAACCGGAAGAATCGGCACAGCCTCCAGTACCCCGACCTGCGAAGAAATTCCTGTACCAGCGTTCACAGAGCTTCCCGACAGCGACACGAGGCCACCAGTGCAGACGAGGGAGGATATGCAGAAGAGGAGTATAAGGAACAAGATGGTCCGCAGCCCTTTTCACAATGTGAGCTTAATGATCTGGTTCGGGATCTCAGCTTGTCAAAGACTTCCTTACTCCGGACTGTTAACCTCCAGACTCAAAGAGAAAAATCTACTTGGAGAGGACGCGCGTATCACTTTCTTTCGTAGAAGGCACGAGGACTACATGGGCTACTTCTGCCAGGAGGAAGACCTCGTGTACTGCCGAGATGTCGCCGGTCTTCTTGGTAAACTCGGCGCTCCTCAATACGATCCGAGAGATTGGCGACTCTTCATTGACAGCAACAAGCGCTCTTTGAAGTCTGTGCTCCTCCACAACGGGAACCAGTTCGCCTCAATCCCTCTTGCGCACTCCACAAGTCTCAAAGAGAAATATGGAGCAGTGAAGTACGTGCTCGACAAAATCCAATATGAGCAGCACCAATGGATCAGCTGCGTCGACTTAAAGATGGTGAACTTTCTACTTGGTCAGCAGTCCGGGTTCACGAAGTACCCATGCTTTATATGTATGTGGGACAGTCGAGACAGAGCCCAGCACTATGTAAAGAAAGAGTGGCCGGTGCGAGAGCAGTTAGTACCTGGGGTGAGAAACATCATAAACGAACCTCTTGTTGACCGGGAGAAGATATTGATCCCACCGCTACAAATGAAGCTTGGATTAATGAAACAGTTCACGCGCGCTCTGGACAAGGATGGGAGGTGCTTCAACTACCTGTGCCGAGCCTTTCCTCGACTGACCATTGAGAAGCTGAAAGCCGGCATTTTCGATGGCCCACAGATATGGCAGCTCATAAAGGTCACAGAGTTCCAAAACTCCATGAACAGAGCTAGAGTGTGCCGCGTGGACATCATTTGTGCAGGTGGTGAACAACTTCCTGGGGAACACGAAGGCAGCAAACCACGCCATACTCATCAGCAAGATGATAAAGGCCTTCCAAAAACTTGCGTGTTTGATGAGTATAAAGGTTCACTTCCTGTTCTCACACATGGAGAAGTTTCCTGAAAACCTCGGGGCGATGAGCGACGAGCAGGGAGAAAGGTTCCATCAGGACATGCGCAAAATGGAGGAGAGGTACCAGGGAAGGTGGGACGCAGTCATGACGGCGGACTACTGCTGGTCGCTGAAGAGAGACAACCCAGCAACTGCTCACACACGGGAATCGAAGAAACGCCGATTTATGCTGTGAACTCTAAAATTTTGTGTCACGTAACGCTCATTGTTTTACTAATATTATGAATTCTGCTTATCAAATTTGATGGAGTAAACAAAAACTGAATGACTTTGGATACGTTGACTTTTATTTCTTGAGGAAAATGGATAAAACGTCAAGGGTTTCTCAGTTGATGATCCGCAGAAATTTGTTATTTACGCAAAATCGATTAAAAAAATAAAAATCTGTAGCAAAAAATCCTGACCTGATTGAGCAAAACCAAGGTCATTTTCGGACTCAGAGCATCAAATTTAGTCTAATTCAGCTGGAAAACCCTGGACTATTTAAAAAATATATGTTTTTGTTACCCAGTAGATTGACCCTAACTAACTAAACCTGTTTATTGTTAAATGTACGTTATAGACATTTATAGACCAAAGGTTATGGACCAAAGGTTTTTATATATTTCATTGTTTTGCCTGTGTTTGTGTTGGAGAATCAACAGCTTTGTAAAGTCCTTCAACATAACTACTGCTGTGATTTAGGGCTATACAACAATAAATGGAATTGAATTGAATTTGAATCTGTATTTGCACTTATTCTAAAATCTCAGGCCTCACGAAAGTGCCAGAGCAAGGGAGTTCCAAGTCAAACCAGGAACCTTTTGGTGACAAATAGTGATTAAGTTTGTGTCATGAAATGGGGAATCACTCAAAAATAATCCCAAGTTTGATGACCTTTTGGGATCTAGACAACTAATGAAATTTGTATTTGTATTTTTTTGGATGGGACAGTGTGCTTGTGCTATCCTCGGGTCAGATTCAAGCGCCACAGTGATTTGAAAATACCTTAAATAATTTTGAATTTTGATGATTTTTCCTAACTTGACCCGCCCTGGGTCATTTAGGGTATTTCTTTTGACCCAAGGGTAGCACAAGGGTTAACAGCAGTAACTGTACATCAGTTTGTAGCTTTTTGTTGTTCATTTCCATCTCACACTCACAAGCATACAACGCTCACATATCGTACATGTTTTTAGTGGTAGCGGAAACCTACACAGACACAGGGAGAACATGCAAACTCCACATAGTAAGGCCCCGTCTGCGCCACTGTGCCTCCCAAAAAGTCCAAACTAAACTATACTGACCCCTAAAAAATTGAATCAAACACACACTTTTGCACTACATAAAGTGTGCGGTGCGTAAAAAACAGCTTCCAGTGCTTTTGTTTTGCTTCTCGTTAATAATGTAAGATATAAACATAAGGATAAACGCTCAGTGAAAATAATCAACATAAATAATGGCCTGTTTGATCAAGGATTGTCAAAATTGGAATGGTGTCTTCTTACCGTCACATCCCATCACACACCATAACTCAAAGCAGAGCACACACACACACACACACACACACATACAATTACAATACCCCCTGTTGGTGGGTAAGTATTGTGAATAATATGATATTTTAGGTCAATTGTTGTAGAGTTTTCCTATCTCTCCTTATTTCATATAGAAACGGCCTGATCATAAATCCAGACCCACTTTCAGCCACTATTGCGACTGAATTTCATCTGTGGTAAAGTGTGGGGCTTCAGGGATTATTTGTTGGTTTGTGGGGTCTGTTAAGGGCCATCGACTGTTCAATCCAATCAACTTTATTTATATGGCACTTTTACCAGAGTTTCCAAATTGCTCAAAACATGGCCTTAGAATTACACCCTCACGATCAGAGAATTTAGCTGGATGTTAAACAACAATAACCAATAAAATGTACTGGATTTAATACGATTTCTTTTCCGTATTGAAGTAATTTATGTTGTGAAAAGCACACCATACATTTTTGCCTGGAGATACTATTTCACATTCAAACCATGAAACGACAAAGTAAATAGTCTCATTATCATTTTAACTATCACAGTAATTGTAATCGTAATAATTCTATTTTAGATTTTATTCCTTAGAAGTGTTGCTGTTTTTTATTTTGTATTGTGCCTTCTCTACTCTTTACCTCTCTTTCTGACTGTTGCACTGAGCCAAAGCATTTTCCAAATCTGTGACTTCCTGTTACTTACGTGGCAATAAAAAATGATTCTGATTCTGATTTACAGCCAAAACTAATCCATCAAGTTATTTAAAGCATGTGAACATTGTTAATTTGAAAGGAAGCCACCAAAGTATATCTGAGACATGCTTGTGCCATATGAACCAAATCAATTCGGAGCACAGGGACTGGCCTAATGCTGGGACTCTGAAGAGCACAGGGACTGGCCTCCTGCTGGGACTCTGAGGAGTACAGGGACTGGCCTCCTGCTGGGACTCTGAGGAGTACAGGGACTGGCCTCCTGCTGGTGCCCAGAGTCAGTACTAGACAAGGGGAGGCAGTATTTCAGATTCATGCTGCTAAAACCTGGAACAGTCTTCCTGAAAATGTGAGACAGGCTTGTTCTCTGTTTAGCTGTGCATACAACTGAGGGATTTTTCTTCACTCTTTGTACTGTATACCGTGATTATTTATGATTTGAATGCCTTGTGAGATTATTTTGTATCTTGTTTTGTTGAGTTGCCTTGTGTGTGAACCGTGCTATATACAAAAGAACTTGTCTTTCCCTTGTCTTATTGTTTTCAAATTAGATGCTGACCCAGGATTGCATCTCAGAGGAGCAGATGTGTTTATCAATACTCTGTTGTATTAGATGAGCACACAGATTAATCAATGTACTAATTCACAAGTATCGAAGGATCTCTGACCTCAACCGCAGCCAATTTCAACATCTTTGTCCCCAAAACAAAGACTTTTACAGCTTTCGACTCGAGGTGCAAACACAAGGGAAGCCCCATCTGTCAGTAAAAGTGGGCCATTATGAAGCTGGTAATTTGGTCCAAAAGGTATATATACGACAGATGTGACTCATGTTTAGGTCCCGTATAGAGCCCTAATCTTTTGCTCGACTGAACCGGGTCTAGCAAACGCACTCTAAATATTCCAGAATCAGCGGGTGGCATTCTACAAGACACCCACATAGACGCGCGTTTCAAAAAAAGCCGTCAGACATAAACAGCACCAGTGGCAGAGCGAGAGGTGTCCCGCGGAGAGCAGAGAGAATGACTTAGACAAAAGGTTTCGCAAAAAGGAGGGGCAGGAATAAGATGTAAAAGAGTCTTAAAGGAGAGGAAGAGGTTTGTATAAAGTTTGGCTCAGGTGTGGTTCAAGTATGGAGAGAGTTTTTAGTCGCATTTTAGCGCTTTTAGATGTCTCAACGGGTGCAGAGATGGTTTGGTTGATTTAGTTTAGTAATACAGAAAAAAAACAGGTTTAAACAGCCTAAATGTGGTTCTTTGCTACAGTCTTTGAGCATTCACTTTTTAACAGCATTGCATTTATTCATTCATTTGAGCCGAAAATGTTGAATTTATAGGTAGATTACAACATTTCCGATCCTTTGTATTTGGAGACAGTTTAAATTTACTGTAAAATGTGAATAATGTCTTCTTTTATGTTTAAGGCTTAGGGTGTTCTTTTAATTTGACAGAAGTGTTAAGCAATGCTAACACTTAAGCAGTAAAGTACTACAGCTTATTTACACTTTTGTCTAAAGTGTAAAGAAGCTAAAAGACCCTTCTAAAGCTTACATCGTCTCCATTTGCCCCTCTGCACAAACAGTATATACGTAGACAGACTTATAAATACGGTTTATACAAGGCAAAGTTAGAATATTGTTCCAATATTTCTGTAAGTCAAATAAAATACAGAAATATGACAGTTTTAGGGCATCAATGACGACTTATTTCATTTAAATTTCAAGATTCTATATGTGCAAACTGTGAAGAAAAATAGCTGAAGGTGTTGATATTTACTTTTATATGAATTGGTATTTACTTGTAACCAATAGGCCTGACACAGAGTATACTGTAGATATAGATGGTATACTTCTGTTCTCTTTGGGCCTATTCTTTAATATAATAACTGAACATTCCAGTGATTTTATGACTAAATAGTTGAGTTTCTTTGCATTTAAGCACATTTTTATAAGAATTTGATGTTACCCCCTATAGATTGACAATTAAGGCTTGCGTTTAGTCAACCATCATTTATTTTATCACTATAAACACGGTTATTTGTGTTGGGAAAAAATTGTGGTGGGGGAAAAAGGAGCAGCACTGATCTATTGACAGAAAGTATTTATTAGAAGGCAATGCTTTGTCATCGTGTGTGAGAATGTTTATTGGAATAAACTAATGAAACGTGAGCTCCCAGGGACTACAGGTGGAGATTATTTTTATTATTATTCTCAAGAGCCATAACCTGAAACAATGCACCTTTGAGGTTTATGTTTATTGTACATTGTCCCTGTAGTTTTAAATAAATAATCTAAATCTGGCCATTATTCCTCTGAACATGTGTTAAGCGGTT
Source organism: Knipowitschia caucasica (assembly GCA_964034765.1). Lineage (NCBI taxonomy): Eukaryota > Metazoa > Chordata > Actinopteri > Gobiiformes > Gobiidae > Knipowitschia > Knipowitschia caucasica. The sequence goes on along the minus strand of OZ035828.1, from coordinate 31,965,271 downwards.
TGATCTGAAGTGCGATTTATATGTGCTGCACATGGCTCACGCTGAACACGTACAGACTCCTCTGATTGACTTTCACTTCATTAACACCATCTCATCAAAGCAGATAATTGATCTTCCACTGTGCACTTTGAAATTGGATGACGCCACACCACTAATCCGACTTTTTTCTTTTCTGTCTTTTTTATGTGTGAAAAGTAGTTTACAGTATGCTGCATTCTGCATTCTGGTTCTAGCAAGGCACACACAATGTAATCACACACAAGACAAAAACAAAAACAAATGGGCATGCATACAAACATAAAAGATTAAGTAGATTAGTGTTGTGTTACTTGATGTGTTTTGTCTTGGTATGAGTTTGAAGTTCTGTAACCCTGGAACTACAAACTCATAGTAGTTCCAGGGTTACTACTATTATATTTTTGGCCTTCCTGCATTGTGGGTCCTTCTTCTATTGTTGCCACTTGCCACGTGACAATAATGGCAAATGTTTCATTAACATTTTAATGTTCGCTTCTTGAAGAAACCAATGTAAAGATCTCTTTTTTTTGATTTTCTAATATGTAGGAGCAGTAATCACTAGAGTTCGGTTCCAAGATTCAAGTAGATATAGTGACTCAAAAAAAGATCCACCAAATGGTGTAGGAAACCATTTTAAAGGTTTACTCATTTCTTTCAACTATATTTATGTAAATAGTAATTAGAGTGTACATAGCAGGTGACTCATCTATAATCACCATAAAAATAAATATTAAAATGATAATGAGAAATTATATGTACTTGTCCTTCAAACACGTAACAATAGGACTTCCAGAATTCAGAAACTACTAGAACACCGAGAGCAGTCATTTTGACGGCTCCCATTCAAATAATTCTACAGTATTATTTAGTGTATATTTTTAATACATGCTTAAACTGGTTTATATAAATTTATTTGTAGCAAAACTAAATGCTAAGGATTGAAAAACGGTGTGTTGCTATGGTAACTGGCACTTCCTTCAAGATGAGATTGCTTGGAGCCTGGCCTTTCATAGACTTATTAACATGAAATAAACTACACATAGATAAAGAAAAAGTCACAAAGTTTTGAAGACGAAAAAAAAAAAAAATCTTCTCCTCTTTCCCCCCAAGTGAGAGACATCGCGCTGTCAGAGAAAAGACGCTCGCTGCCATCATTTCTCAATCCCTCCGCGCTTTGCTCAATGAAAACTCTTTGTGCTGCAGATGCCATATGGAAAAAAGTCGTAAAAGTTATCGATTGACCGGTTAAGCCTGTTACAGTTCCCGTAATGAAAACGATCACTCACGCTCCGGCGATCGTGCAGACACCGCCTCGACACGCGTACAAAGCAAGCACAAACTTTTTGAGAATAATAAGGTGAAGGACAGTGGTATCCAGGACATTCGACATTCAACGACATTTATTATTATGTATGGACATTTCTTGATATTTATGGACATTGGTCATCCACCCCGTATAGACCAATGGCTTCATGAGTTGTTTTAATCATTGCAAATATTGCGTTTTAACTATTTGATTCTCTGATCTGCATGCGTTAGCGAATCGACAGCTTTACAAAGTCCTCTGAGATATCTACTGTTGTGATTAGATTAATTAAAGGGTTTAAACAACAATGTGATTGTTAAATTAGGCGTGAGGACGATCGCAAACATTAAAAGTAGCCTATCCAAGCTGGCAGTGTACCATTATTGTCAGAAATTGATCTAATGGAACTACTATTTTAGAGATGAAAAAAAAAATAAAAAAATAAGGAAAGGAAAGAGGGAATGCGCCCTACCTGGGTGGCTCAGGGTGCGTAAGTCCTTTGTGGAAGAGGAGAAAGTATAGCGCGCTCCGGGCTCCAGGACTGGATCTGTTCTGAGCATCAGTGTCCAGCGTCTTGAGAAGAAGGAGAGAGAGGAGAGTGAGTTGAGAGAGAGAGAGGAGAGTGAGATGAGAGAGAGAGGAGAGAGAGAGAGAAGGGAGAGGAGAGAGGAGAGGAGAGCGGGGAAGACTGAGCGCGCTCCCGTCTGCGCGTCCTTGTTCACTGTGCTTTGCTTAAATGAAATTCAATAGCCCTAATTCAGAACAGTGTAGTTATCTCGCAAGACTTTGCAAAGCTGTCGATTCGCCAACACAGATCAGAAAATCAAGCAGTTCAAACACATAATGCAATGATTAAAACACACACACATAAAGCCATTGGTCCATAAGGGGCAGATGACCAATGACCATAAATCACACGGTTACACACGCTTGTTAAAATAAATGTGGTGTTATAAATGTTTATGTTAGGGACTCCAAATGTAGCAGTAAAGAAACTGCACGAGAGGATATGAGAAAACTGATTATACATTTTGGCCAGTAAAAATGATGATAGACATTTGTTTTGTCATTTGAATGACAATTTGCCTTGGCATATGGAGCAAACAAGTAATCAATAAAATTCTAATATATAAACACACACAATAGAAACGTAATTAGCAATAAATGTTCATGTTATAGAGTGTGAAGTAATATCTTTAGTATAGAACCTTCAGAAAAAAATAATTTATTTTAGTCCCTTTTGTGATTTTTTTATGCCTTATGTTACATGGTGTATAGGAAAAGCGTTGATTGATTGAAAACATATGGCGACAGATTAATCAATGATAGAAAAAAATGCAATTTTCACCTATGCCATCGGGCACCAGAGGGAGTTTTGTGTTTTTCCAAATGAAAACATTATTGGCTGCAAATTCTCCGCCATCGGCAAAACTATTTAGTGGCACAACATTGGTTTTAAAAGACAGCTCTGAGCATGATGTCATAGTGGTACAGTGACATCCTACTGGAACTTATAGACTGAAGGGGCAGAGCTATATGTTTGGGAAGTTACTGATATTAGTGTGGATAGATTTAAACATAATGATAATAATAATAATGCTTTTTTTTAATGCTATACAGCAGTGGTCCCCAAACTACGGCCCGCCTCTACATTTGCTCCGGCCCCCTGAACGATACCAGAGAGTATTTTCATATATGCACTCCTGACTTTTGTTCTGTGAAGAACCCAGAGAGGGTTATTTGATTATGCTTTCTGTAAAACAATACATTTTTACGTTTAGGTACTCTTGCAATCATCACACTTTTTCTGTTACAAACTGACCCGGCCGCCATCGAAGAAGGGATAAGTTATGTGGCCCTCACAGGAAAAAGTTTGGGGACCCCTGCTATACAGTATGCTTTTTTGGATTCTAAATTACATTTCACATGTTGTTATTCTATCTCAAACACATGAGACACATTGCAAACACAGTGGTGATGAACTACCATTCTAGCCACAGCTGCCCTGGGGCTCACAGACAGAAGCAGGTAACCATATGTTCTCCAAGCAGGTTTCAGGGAGAGAGACTGGAGGAAACTGCATGGTGTCACTGTCAGATCTCTTTGCTTCTGCACCTCCAAAGAACGTTTTACCCCAGACTTTACTTTAATGTATAAGTTATAAGTTATTGTTGACTATTGTTTCTGAGATAACACCAATTGCAATATGTCGTGCATCCCTAATAAAAAAGGAAGGTATTCAGTCATCAACATTTCCAGTGTTATACCAACTCAACATCACGCAGATTGAAGTTATCTTGCTGGTAGACTAGGTATTATAGAATAAGTATTTTGGGTTTTATTTTCCAATGAAGTAAACTATAGGAAAATACATAATTTATGGGAGCTGTGGCCTCTGTCCTCATTCTACAGCCTGAGCCCCTCCGTCCATGGAAGCGGATCCCTCTCTCAAAGTGGGCCTCCCCACGGTTTCTCCAACTGGGTTTTTAGTTTTTCATTACCGATGCAGAAGGGTTCAAAGTCCATGCATAAATGTCGACATTCAACAATTTTTATGGACTTTATCAACATTTATGGACATTGGTCATCTGCCCCTCATGGACCAAAGGCTGCATGCGTGTTTTATCATTGCATTTCTTATGTTCAAACTTTTTTGATTCTCTGATCCGTGTTGGAAAATGTTACAGTTTTGAACCTAATGGGCGTGGGTTTGATCCCCTGCCACCCAAGTCATCTGCTACCATTGATGTCTGCTGTCGTTATATGTCCTTAACCCCACTTTGCCTGAAGCCCCTGATAAAAACACAGAGGCCGTGTCTTCGTTGACGGAGCAGAGCCATCTTCCCTCCACCTGCAGGAGAAACAGTGAGGGGCCAGTGCTATGAGGACCCAGAAATGGATTAGTAAAGGGCATGAAAATAAATGAATGAATAAAGTCCTCTGAGATGTTGTGATTTAGGGCTTTTACAAACATACATTGAATTGAGCTGATTATTAAAAGTAGCTTACATTGTGTGCCCTAGCCTTGCTCATACTCAGTGTAAGACAGAGAAGGATCTACTGAATAGTCTGCAGCAAGAAGCACACTGCATTTTTCATGGGCTCTTCATTCTGAGCACTGCAGAGCTAAAGCAAGAGCTTATGTGGCTTGCGGCTTTTCACATTCTATATAAAACAGCGAGTCAGTGATTGTGTGATTATTTCATCTGGGGATTGTTTGACATTTAGACTTATTTTGCTCGTTTTTGTGGTAAATAGAGAAAGCGGTGACCGTGCCTTATACAGCGTTAGTTTTTAAACAAGGACAATGCTGACAAGCCACTAACAATGTTGTGGAGAACAGCGGGTGAGAGCCTGCTGTGTGCAGATATTAGACTTCTCAGCTGTTTTGTACATTACAAAAGCAATGTAGGGTTACGACCATGTCCTGTACAAATCATAATGCACTTATCCGCGATGTCCTCTAGGATAATGGACTACCAAATATGTCACAAAGATATTACTGTAACATCATATATAGGCTAGAGCCATAGGGTATGTGCAAAATGGGTTCAAAGAAGGGTCACGTCTCCAGGGGAAAGGTGGTGTGGCAGCAGTAAAGAGGTAATACAATTTTCCCATTCGCGGCTTCACACCTCGCCCCAGTGTAAATGTTGATATTCGTGGCTGTTAAAAGAAGATTTAGCCGGCGTTCTAATCCAGAAAGGCTTAATATGCTAATGAAGTGTCTTTCTATTGGAACAGGCAAAGGCAATATGGCTCTATTCACGTTGCACTAGGAGTAAAGTTGTACAGGAAAATATGTCCTTGTGCAATCAAACATGAGGAGATTCACATGTGTTAGGTTGATTAGATAAAGATAAACGTTTCTAAAAGTGTATTTGTAATGTTAGAATTATTGGGAAATAATTACCCTGGTTAAGAAGTCCTTTATTCGTTCCACACTGGGGAAATTTCAGTGTTGCGTCACCAGTTACAGAACAGTAGAAAGGTTGAGCACACAGCAAAAGGTAAGTGATCAATAATTCTATACTAAAAAAGAAAAAAATCTCTAACTTTAGCATAATCTCTGACAAGCGCTAACCACCGTGTCATGAAGCGCTTGTGCTTCAGAGCAAGAAGGTCCTGGGTTTGATTCCACCTCCAGGCCAGTGTGAAGTTTGCATGTTCTCACCGTGTCTGCGTAGGTTTCCTCCGTGTGCTCCCTACCACTAAAAACATAGGTCTGGCATGTGCCTCCTGAATGGTGACCCTGCTCCTCTTTGCGTGGAGTGAGAAAAAAATGCCTTAAAAGCAACAAATTGTGACTGTGGTCTATGAAAGGTGCTTTTAAAAAAAAAAATAGAGATTACTGTGAGGCTAGCATCTACTCTGGCAATTTTTAAATCAGGGCTAAAAACTGTTCTTTTTAGCTGTGCATACGGCTGAAGGATTTTATTGATACATACTCATTTTTTTTTAATGCATTGTGGTTATTTATTTATTATTTTAATCCCGTGTGTGCTTTTAATATTTTAAGTTTTTTTTTTTTTTTTTTCATTACTTGTGATTTTATTCTGTTTTTAATGTATTTATTGATGTCTCTGATTTGTGTGATATTATGTGGGTTGTGAGGCGCTTTGAGTGGCCTTGTGTTGGAAAGGCGCCATACAAATAAAGTTGATTGATTGATTGATTACTTACTTACTTAGCAGAATAAAAATATATTCTATACAATACACAATATTCTAGTGCAAGAAATGTTATTGTTGTATGTATAAATATGTACATGTTGCAGCATGGGGCAAAGTCACTCAGTAAAGTGACAGTGACACATGTGGTTCTATATTGCACGTTCTGAAATTAGTTAAAATTATTGCACAGACGCAGGACATGTGAGGTCAGGTCATCAGTGCTCGCCAGTCCTCATTGTTCGTTGTACAGTCTGACAGCAGCAGGAAGGAAAGACTTGGTTCTTGAGGTTGTAGACAGTACACCGCCCTTATTTATTGCATCTGCTTAACTGTCTGTGTACTGTATCAAAGGTTTAATTCATTTTCATCACATTTCATTGCCCACATATGAAAGCCTCAAAGAGATGGAATTCCCTGTATTCTTCTCTCATAAGTCCAGAGAGAAACTACTTTAAAAATCACAGTCATATTTAACTATAATATAATACAGTTCTAACAGTCTGTCTGCTGCTCATATCTTGGCGCCTCTGTGCGATGGATTGAATCAGGAATGTATTGAGAAAAAGCAAAAGCAACAGATGGTGTATCGCAGCTGCCTACATCCAACTTTGCTTCATCACAGATAAAGGGCCATTGTTTTTTACCCTTTAATGGTTTCCTCAATCATTTGGTGGATCACTTTTTGTGTCACTGTATGTACTTGAAGCTTGGAACTGAAATCTATACCTCATTGGGTCATCTCCATCACTTGGTTTTAGGCACTTTTACCTTAGAATGGCAACTCAACCAATGTTTAGAGACTGATGATAAAAAAATGAAGGTTGATTTAAAAAAAAAAAAAATATATATATATATATATATATATATATACACTACATTGACCTCTTGAAGGAGTGAATATTAAAGGGTTAACAGTATTATTCTGCTTCTTCATCTTGAGAGAAAGTGTGTTGGTCACCAGCCTATTCCAAACTCCATATCATATTGCTTACGTTACAAGTGGATTTATGTTTTATGCCCTGTGCTGCTCAAATTAATTCCCCCAGGTGAGATAAAGAAAGTAGTCTGAATGTAATCAAAAAACAATGTGGCACATGCAACACAATCACAGTGTCTGGGATTCAGAAAGTAAAATTATGGACAATAGCACAATGAAACATAGGAATTTTTGTGAAATTCTTCATAATGCACCGTCTTAAATATGTGGATTATTTTGTCCAGTTAACATCTGAGACATTCCTGGCAGAATATTTTGGCTGATGGGAGGCGAAGCAGCGGGGCCCCCTGCTAGGGCTCCTCATACATTATGAGCTCGCAGCTTCTCAGCAGGCATCAAGCAGCACGTACCGCGGTGTCGCTCTATTACATCGCCGGAGGAAGGGACGTCTGAATATGGGCCAACTCAAGACGGCTCCATGTTCCACCAACTCACCCACATGGAGCCAGACCACAGGGATCAGAATCAACACTTTATTTACAATTGATTGTCAGACAAACAACTGTGCTTCAACTGAAATCCGTCTATACACACTGTTACATACAAACACATACATACATATTGAAACACACTTATTTCACAGGTATCTACATAGATCACATTGCAATGGATTTATGTAATTGTTGCTGGACGAAGATTTGATCCGATTTAGACTCTTGAATATAGTAGTAATGACTCTTGTTTATCTGTTCAAAAGCATGATGAAAGCTTATTTAAAACATGAGAATAAAGTTAGCACTTTAGAGATTTTTCATTCAGTTTCATACATTCAATCAATAATTGAAACAATTAACAATAAAATAGTAACAAAAGAAAACTCTAAATTTACAACACGAACAAAAAAACCTTTGATTACCAAAATATAAAAATAATACATTCTCTTTGAAGTAGAGTTGAACCGGTGTGTCCTCTGCGGGGCTGTGACCCACAGTCAAATACTGCCATCTTGTGGAATAAAGTTAAAACAGCAGCCTTCTAAATGACATTTCCCTGAAAGCCATTGGAAGTTGAGAGCTACACAAAGTAACAGTGACAATGTTTGCATCTAAAAACAGCTTTTTAAGAGTCATACTTCACTAGTGCCCAACTGCTATCGCTCTATTCAACTCAACGTTGTATAAATGATGCTTTTCCCACCAGTTTCAAGGCACATTAAATCCACTTTGAGAAAGTGCTGCTGCAAAAAACCTGTGATTACACCTCACCATGTAATCATTCATTCATAAAAGCACAAACATTCTCCCGCCTAATCACACGGCTCTCCAACATGGGCATAAAAACTAAAAACAGTATTTGGATATTTTAACCATTTTGAGAGGATAGCACAATGTGCCTTTCTTGAGCTTGTATAATCGAGACGTCCATGTTGTCCGAGGATACACTGATTTATTTTTTTATTGTTCTTGAAGCTTTCATAGATTGTCATTGCCAATTCATCCTATGTAAAACAGTCTGATCAACAGATGAAAAAAGATGATTTAAATGGAACTCAGGTTGAAGTGAAGTTATGAAAATGACTAGACCCTAACCCGAACGAATGCATAACAATCTCATTCAACACATTCAGATCTTCAGTCCAGACTTGTCCTCGTCTTGCTCATAAAATCGACGACACAGGGCGCTCTCGTCTTCCTGCTGGGACCTCGTATTTGAAGACGACGCTGAACAGTTTTCCTCCGAGGCGGTTGGCGAGCCACGAGTTCTTGATAACGGCCATTTTGAGGCTTTCGCAGCTGAGCATGGCGTAGTAGTTTGTGTGGATGGCTCGGCCCATGCCCTCGATGATCACCAGGTCTGTGTTGCGCTCTCGCACCACCGTGGCCAAAACTTTGTCCAAGCGGCTGCAAGACACATGAGACACTGTTGTGCTTTTGGGGAAGACACTTCACCCCATCACTTCAACGACAAGAGTGGCTCGGAGCATGGACTTTTAGGAGTTCATCTGCGACATGTTAGTGCCATGTGAACCAACTGGCCTCCGACTGGTGCTCAGAGTCAGGATTAAACGGGGCAAGGCAGAATTTCTTCTCTGACAATGTTTAGCTTTAGTGTATACAATGGAGGGATTTAATCTTTGCTCTTATATATAAATATACTGTGATTATTTATCATCTAAATAAATAAATCTTGTGTGATTGTTTCTATCTTTTTTCTTTTGTTATGCCCTTTGACTTGCCTTGTGTATGAACTGTGCTATACAAATAAACTAGCCTCGAGTTAAAGGAGACAGACAATGCATATCTAAAACTTTTTTTAAAGTCTAACCATGTTACAACATTTTGTTGTTATTAGAAAACAAACCTGGAATTGTTTTTAGATCCATCCACGCCAAAATCAGTAGCTTTGGGCACAAACAAACAACTCTGCCCTTGTGTCCAAAATCTCACTTCATCTAATAGTATGATGTCATTGCACCAATACGAGATGGTGTTCAGAACCTTTTAAGGAAGTGCTTTTGGCAATTTCTCAAGTGAAAATACTTTGTTTTTAAGTTGGAGGGCTGAGTCTGTGGCCGGTAAGTCTTCAATTTGGGAAGAAAATAGATACAAATCAACTGATGCAGGAGGGTTGAGAAATAGTGCTGAAAATCCAGGAAACTCAACATTTATATATGGACTTTATCAACATTTATGGGCATTGGTCATCTGCCCCTAATGGACAACTGGCTGGTTTTTTATCATTGCATTTCTTGTGTTTGAACGGTTTGATTCTCTGATTTCAGGCAGAAAGCATGTCTTACCCTTCCTTCTTGTTTTATCATATATTTTTCACCATAAATGACAAAGTAAATAGTCTCATTATAATTCTAACAGCCACTAGTAATAATAATAAATCATAATCATAATAATCATATAATCATAGTAAATAATTGTTGTTCTTTGCTTTCAAAAATGAGAAGAGATTTAATTCCTTCACCTCGCTCCCATCTCTCTGTGTGACTCTCAAAGTGTGTTTAAATCTCACCTTAGATCTAAGCAGGGTGAACTGGAGCCACTCTGGACCAGCAGTAACCTCTCGTCCCTCAGTCCGCCTCTGCTCACGACATCACAACCGAAATGTAACGCATTCAAGACTACCAATCAATCGTTTTTTTCTTGATAAAACTTACTGAACTATTGGATCCATGGCAGCGATCCTTTCAGTCAGAATTTGCAGCTCACTGTTGGTCACATCGTTTAAAGCTGGACTGGAGTTACTCGCCAGAACAACCTGAGGACAGTAAACAAGTGTGTGTTAGTCATTCAAATGTAGATTTGATGTAACTTTAAACGTGGGGGTACCTACCTCTGTTCCTCGAGACAGAAGCTCCCTGACAAAAGGCATCACCCCAAGTATTATGTCGACTCCACTGTTATCCACAAAAAACAAGGCACACTTATGAGGAGGGCCCTGCGAGAGAAAAACAGGGATATTAAGATTAAGTTTAACAGATACTTTGTCACAGTGGGGAAATTTTAGAGTTGCATCTCCAGTTACAGAACAGAAAGAATGAGGAGCACACAGCACAATTTAAATGATCTATACAGAAATAAAATCTATGACTTTAGCATAATAAAGAAGCAAGTCTGAAATCTCCAACTTAAGCAAAATGAAGAAGCAAGAATGAAGTAGAACATCTATGACTTTAGCATACTGAAGAAGCAAGTCTAAAATACAGTGTAATCTAGTGCAAGAAATAGAAGAAACAGAAAGGTATTATTTGATATTTGTTCTAATAATTGCACGACATGTAAGGTCAGGTCGGCAGTGTTTCGTTAGTTGTCATTGTTCATTGTACAATCTGACAGCAACAGGAAGAAAAGGAAAGACCTGCCGACCCTCATTAGTCAAGCTGAGAAAATAAGTGTAAATGCAGTAGAAACAGACCTTTAGTCTCGCGAACCACTGGTCATAACTATCCACAAGCCACGGCCGCTCTGAGGGAAGAATTCAAAGGCTGTGTGAAAAACAGTGGGTCTATAAAGAAGAAATGGAAATCAAAGACAACATGCATACCTTCAAGCTGCCGTTTCGCTTCCTCAAAGCCAAATTCAGGATCGGACTCAAGAACGCTAAAAAACACACAAAAAACAGAAAATACAAATGTATTAATGAATTAAAGAAGGCTCATTCATTGGTGGTAATAAGCCTCAGTATAAACATGTCTTGCTTGTGATAAAAGCTACCTGGAGACAGAAAACTTTGAAACTTGAACAAACATTTTCATCACGTGTGAGCTAGTGGTCATTATACAATAGTAAATGGAACGATAAATTATAACTAAAGCCGAAAGCAGCCGTCTTCCCCAGCCCGGACTCGTGGGCTTCCCGGACTCCAGACCTGGAATTATTTTTAGATCCATCCAGGCCAAATTCAGTATCTTTGGGCACAAACACACAACTTGTGTTTAAAATCTAAACAAGTCCTCTAATAATATAATGTCATTGCACCAATTCGAGATCACAATCAGAGCCTTTTAAGGCAGTGATATTAATTTGTTAATAAGTCACTGGGCTGTCTGTGGCCGGTAAGTCTAAAATATAGGAATAAAACAAAAAACAATTGCAAATCTGATGCAGAAGGGTCTAAGGACAGTGGTGATGATCCAGGAAACTATTCATTCAAGATAACTACTGTTGTGATTTAGAGCTATACAAAAATGAATTGAATTGCATTATGAGAAAATCCGGCTTAATATAAAAAAAACTTGGTTCCTATAAAAGCGCCGCTGGACATACTCAGACACAGCCTTGGCGCCCCAGTCAAACACGTTCCCGGCCAGGACCCCAGTGACCAGAGCAAACTGCCTCTCCTCCCACTGCAGCACATCCAGAGCCTTCACCGCCTTCAGGTAATATTTGAGAGCCACGTCATTCTCCCTTTGCTTGATCTGCGCAACATTGGAGAAAAGTGTAATAATGTAAAAGATTCACAGAACGACTTTGAAGACACAAGAACAACAAAGAGTCAATGCTACAGAAGAGAAGAGTGGACAGAAGTCAGACCTTAGAGTAGGGGTCAGGAAAGTTGAACTCGTTTAAGCAGTGTTCCCTCGTGTCTAACAAACTTCTGACAGTGAGGGATCCATAAGCACTAGGCGACAAAGAAGCATCTACATCAGACAGAAATACATGACAAACAAGAAGAATGGATCCAAGAAGCCAATGGTGGTGGAGGAAAAAAAATAAAAATAGCTTCAGTTCAATATCGCGATATATTACGCAATTAAATGGATACAGGAAATGTATTCATTTATATAAGGATAATATAATAATCCATCTCTTTTTCGAAGGGGTCTTTGAAATAAAGTATTGCAATGTTTTATTAAATAATTATCTGTTTCACTTTAGTGTTTTCTCAGAGTGTACTCTGGTAATTTACATTCAAGGTTTATCTTCCTCTATGACATCTGCTTTTTGTGACTCTAGTCTGTTGCATTTGAATAATGTGAGTGACGTGCTGGGAGCTCATCGTTCATGCGAGAGGTCGTACAGGATAACGTTGTTGCATTCCCTCCTAAGAGCGTTTGCTTCAGTTAATGTGCAGACCCAAATAAATGTGGCATTTGAGTTGAGTTCTATTATCCTTCATTTTTGTAAAATCTTTGAATAATATGAGGGACCTGCAATACTTTCTGTATGGAAATATTTTAAGAATTGCAATAATATTGAATTGTGGCCCAAATCTTGCAATACTATCAAATCGGAACGCATTTTTGCCAATTCCCACCTCAAAAAGCCATGAGAGGTGTCACAATAAATTTTGTTTTAAATCACACTTTCACTAAGAATACATATCTAAAGACAAGTCAAACACACAGACAGAACAGACTACTGCAGATTTAACAAAGATAATTCTACTGCTGAAGGAAAAGTCAAAGCTAAATGAACCGTTCATAAAATCAGAGATCCTTACAATGGTTGGTTGCGAAGAGTCTGAAGTTTGTGTCTGTATTTTTGTCTAAACTTCTCTGCTCTCTCCTGGGCTTCAGGTGCTTCAGGCTGACTCGCCACTGCTCTTTTCACCACCTACTCAGAGGAAAGAAGAGAAACAGGGATACAACTATAATTTAAATTGATCAAGCTTTGTGAAAGACATCATTCATATAATTATCTTTAAATTGTGCGTGCGCGCGTCAACCCCTGCTGTCTCGAGAGCCTTGGCCTGTGACTGGAGAACCACTGGCCCTCCCACCTTTCAGAAGTCCGTGACTCAGGCGCTGATTGGAGGAGCAGCGCCTGAGTCAATCCAGCTTCCCCACCTGGAGTCACTCTCCTTCTTAAGGCCACACTCCTCACCTGTTTGGGGCTGCAACCTGTGAGTGGCTAGAATGCCATTTTGTCCTCATGGTAGATGTCTGTCATTGTCACCCCTTGTGACAATGACAAGAGAGGCAGTCCTTACAGCAAGGGTGCTCACACTTTTTCAGCATGCGAGCTACTTATAAAAGGATCAAGTCAAAATGATCTACCTACTACAAAAATGCAAATCATATATTTACTTCAATTATGTATGTTTATGTACATGCAAAACCGCATGAGCCAATATAGCACAACACAACACAATTACCTATGTACATTTGTTGTCATTACCCGAGTTTACTCTGATGACTTGCACTGAATTGAATCGGCCAGGGATGCATAGTCCGGAAAATTGGTGGTAACTCGCTGACAAGTTTGTCGTGGTTTAGCTTTCCTGAGCGCGGTTGTTTGCGCATGTGCAGTCACCTAAGTGTCAGTAAACCATTACTGAGTAAAACACAGATGTCATTTGACTGTGGTGCCATGTCCATGTGCCATGCCTGTTTTTTTTTAATCCAAATATTTCCCCTCCTCCGTTTATAAAATAATTTGCATCCACACATCTGCGTTATCAATCACATTCGTAACATTCCAAACATGTGCGTCTCTTACGTCCTGTCCTGCGTTGGGGAAAAACACAGAAGTGGGCGGAGTTCTGATGCAGACGCCGGTAAATGCACTTTTACAGTCATAGAAGACACTCAGAGTAAAGAGTAAGACGTATGTTTACAAGCACTGACCCCGTCCTCAGCCCTGGTTTAGTCCTGGTTTAGTCCTGGTTTAGTCCTGGTTTGGTTGTTTTTGAGCGTGAGTCCCCGCGATCACTTTGCTGCTCTCTGATGTGGAGCGAGGATGTTCGCTGCTGCGAGCATCTCACAGCAAACAGTTTTTAAGGTAGTATGATCCATGCTTCAGTGATCAGAGGAATTTAGGGGGGTACTGTGGCGTGCGAGAACGCAAAACTCCGGTTTTCTCTGTCTACACACAAATGCATTAACGGAGTTTTCAAAAATCTCCACTTTGCCCGGAGTTTTTTGTATATATTCGTTTAGAATGTGAATTTTTTTAATTTATTTAATGCGATCCACCAATACTACCTTTGCGATCGACTGGTAGATCGCGATCGACGTATTGAGCACCCCTGCCTTACAGCTTTTATTTGGTTCGTCTTATTTTTGTTGTCTGTGAGGTCTGGTTTTTGTGACTTCGCTTTTATTGAGACAGCTTTCAGTTTAGGTGTTTAGTTTCTGTGTGTATTAATGTAAAGGTTTAGGCTAGGCTTGGTTTGGTGACGTTGAGTTCCCCCCAATGCCCTGTATTGTGTCCATTTGAATTATGTCAACTTATTTACATACAGTACAGACCAAAAGTTTGGACACACTTTCTCATTCAATGAGTGCTCTTTCTTTTCATGATTATTGACTGTAGATTCACACCAGGCTGTGTAAGGGCTATTTGACCAATAAGGAGAATGGTGGGGTGCTGGGCCAGATGACCTGGCCTCCACACTCACCGGACCTGAACCCAATCCAGATGGTTTTGGGGTGAGCTGGACCACAGAGTGACGGCAAAAGGGCCAACAAGAGCTAAGCATCTCTGGGAACTCCTTCAAGACTGTTGGAAGACCATTTCAGGTCACTACCCATTGAAGCTCATCAAGAGAATGCCAAGAGTGTGTGAAGCAGTAATCAGAGCAAAAGGTGCTACTTTGAAGAACCTAGACTATAAGACATAATTTCATTTGTTACATACTTTTTTTAGTTACGTACACTATTCCACATGAGTTAATTCATAGTTTTGATGCCTTCAGTGCGAATCTACAATTACATACATTTTCGTAGTATTGAAAATAAAGAAAACTCTTTGAATGAGAAGGTGTGTCCAAACTTTTGGTGTGTGTACCTGTTATTAAAATACTTGCTTTTCCATTTAGAAATCTGTTTTTATTGTTAGCTCCCGTACCCTAGCTGAGCTGGGAATAAAGAATAAAGGATCTCTTAATCTTAATAAGCCAGACCCCGTCTAGAGCGTCCTCAAAGCAGTAGAGCCAGTATTCCCGGGCGAGAGCGTCCTCCGTCAGGTCCATGGTGTCTGGGATGTAGGAGGAGGGGTCTTGCAGCAGCGGCAGTTTGACCAGCTGCCTCTCCAGTCGATCCATCTCCAACATGTCAAACTACAGTCAAAACACACAGGAATTATTATTTGTCTTCACTGTGGGCAAATTAATAGTTATCTCATCAAAGATTGGGAAACTAATCTAATTAAAGCCTATGAATACCACAAAGTAGAAGTAAAATAGTCACAATTAAAATCCTAATACTTGGTCAAATAGATTAGCATCAATGCAATGAAGCTCCCTCTGATGTTCTAAGCTGCTCTACTGCACTCTCAAGCCAAATACTGAAAGTGACCCATTTTCCACCAGGATGATTGTGTTTGTCAGATCCGTTTCCACTGAGATCTGTATCTGAGTAATTTCATGACTTCAAGAAGAAGGTTAAAGCCAAACTTTGGAACATCCTCCCCTGAGCAAGTTTTACATAAATCTGTAGAATTTAATGTGCCTATCTATAGGAAGCAAGAATTCCAGTTTTTATGAAAGTAAATGCCAACATTTAATTAGCTTTAATCTAATATAGGCTTTGATTAATTATTATACAACAAGAACAAGGTTTTGAATAAAGAGATGCTTTAGATATGGACAAGAAACCAGAACTGGCACCAGCCCGATGGAAACGAGGTCATGTTCAGAAGAAGAAACTGGCCCAAACCATGCACACACAACACAGTACTCACGAGAAACTGAACAGAAGTTGAGACGACAGTGAAAAAGAGAATAAAATAAAATGATAATTAAAACTGAAACGCAGATAAAGATCCAAAATGGAAATAAAATAACCTTCTGTTTAAAAGGTGTTGACTCACCGTTCCACTTCGCGACCGCTGCATCGGGTTCATGTCTGGAGAGACACTCATGAGGCCCGAGCTGCCGGCATAATTCTCACCCCAACTGTACTGATTTGGATCTAATACAGAAATACATGTGTTTACATGATGCTTTGAATTGGGGCTAACAAGTACAGTAATAGTCTCACTGTCTTCCTCTGCTCCTTTCAAAAAGGCTCCAATTGCTCCAAGGTAACCTTCATGTCTTAGGAAAAGGGCCTGAACTTCACCCTGAAGATAAGGAAAATGAGAAGATATTATTCTCAAACCAGTGTCCACTGCAGAAACAGATTCTTACCTTGGTGAAGTAGTTGATGCTGTAGGTGATGGTGTGCATCGTCACTGGGTGTCCTCTGATGAAGAAACCGCCAAAGTATACTCGAGATAAGTTGTGGAGTTTTGCATAGAGACAGGCAAGTTGCCCAATGTCATTGCTTATCATATGCAGTAAACTCTTGGCCATGTCCCCTTGAGAAAACTCTTAAAAATAGAATAATATACAAAATATAATAATATATATTATATAATATTATATATTATATATATATATATATATATATATATATATATAATATAATAATAATAAGTATTTAATCACTTTTACTGAATAAATGTACAGTGTCCTTTATCCTCATAGCACAAGTTAAAAACAACAGGTGAAATTGAACTAAAATAAGAAAATATATTGCAAGTGTGTTTTAATTAGTATGACTGAAGTCTGTATAGTAAATAGTAGTCTGGATTACAATTTACCCTTAGTATAGAAATGATTCTAAATGATTGAATAAATGAAAGCTACCTTTATCAGCAGTTGCAGACTTTCCAAAGCTACTTGCAATGAGGTCTCCTGTTAATCCCAAGGAACCGTATGATCCTCCATAGATGTCTTTCACGAGCATATCTACATTTGTATGTTGCCCCTTTGAGGCCAGTTGCAGCAATTCATCAAACCTCTGCAAAAAACAAAAAAAGACATGAAAAAAATGCTAGACAAAAGCATTGTGTATTCTAAAAAATCCTGAGTAAATACCTTGGTTTTGGTTAATAATGCTCCTAGTCCCCAGAAAGTTCCTCCACCGATTGAACTTCCTCCAATTCGCTCAAATTTGTCCTCTGACTCAACCTTTGACAAATGACATAATATGGGTTGTCATTGGGGCTGCAAATTAGCAAAAATGTGACGATTCGATAGTATTGCAATATTTGGGCCACAATTCAATATTATTATGAGTTTCTTAACATATTGCGATACGACGAGTATTAACTTATATAAACTTAATATTTATTATGGTCTGCACATTAATTCATGTTTTATTTGGACATTGATGAGAAAAACAAAACAAAAGCAATGTAATTATACATTGATTATGCGAAATAAATAAAGAATCAATGTCCAAAATAAGAGTGGGAAGAAGTTAAAAAAACGAATCCCACCGCTACTTACAACTCTGATTTTACAAAATAAATAATACCTTCTTTTACAATTTGCAACCTAGCGCTTGGAAGTCTTTAACATGCTTCGCGAACATGTTTATCAAAAATAATGACTTTGTATCTTTTTTTAAACTCGAATATTGTTTGACATTTATGTTCCTCGTGCAATCTATTCCATTTTTTTACTCCACTAATGGTAACAGAAAAAGCCCATTAAAAGTGATTTTTTTTTTTTATTCTTGAACATTCAGGACAAAGGAGAAGACATTATTCTCTGAATAGACGACTCTCACATGAACGTGAGCTCTCAGCACTTACATTATTCACATACAACAGACTAGAGTCACAAAGAGCAGACATCAGAGGGATATAAACCTCAGATGTAAATTACCAGAGTAAACACAAAAGTAAAAACAGGTAATTATTTAAAATATTGTAATACTTTGCTCAACTGTTTGTTCGCGCAAAATAACACTATTTGTCATCTATTGGATTAGTATCTGTAGTATCAATCTCAGAAAAGAAATTAAACGTGCAGATTCACTTCTAAAACAATTGTAGTTTGATGCTGTTTATATAAAAGATGTCACCATCAGAAAATGTATCAAAAGTATGTGTTGGGCAATAAGCACAATTTGTAAATAAATATTATATTAATAAAGGTTTTCCTACATTACCTTGACTATGGACACACCAGAACCAATGTTGACCAGCAGGTAGGGGAAGATGTCTGGGTGAGTATTCTGGAACCTAAACTCCGAGTCGGCGTGCTTGGTGTAAACAAAAGCTTCGTGGGGAATATTTCTTAGGACAAAGTTACAGCCCTTTATAAGACAAGTCATTTCATCTTCTTTATCCACTCTGCAACAAAGGAACATCAAAGATTGGCTTGGAGCTGATGCAAATGTATTATGTAAAATATGTATATAAAACAATATATCTTACTTGAGTCCCAGTTTCTTCTCAATTAATTCTTTGAACTTGTGTGCCCCTCCACCTGTAGCTTTTATAACTTTGGTGTCTGTGTTGACCAAGTGATCTTTGATGAAGTCCAAACAGGTTTCGATGTATGCATTTTCAAACTTTATGAAATGCAGTCTTGCAGTGACTTCTTCCTGTACAGCTATGTCATAAAGTCGGTCTCCATGTTCCTCCAGAGAGAAAAAGCAAAGACATAAGCTTATATACACTGTAGAAACCCTGTCATAACAGTTGGACTCCCAGAATTCTCAAACTACTTTGAACACGAAAATTCAAATCTATGGGATTCTGAAACAATCTCAAAGTTAGTTTTCCACCAATTGTATTAAAAGTAAGTAATTTATAAGATTTTAGTCACTGTCATTATGTACGACTCATTTCAGGACCGTCTAGGACCAGTCCGTGACCAGCAGCTTGAGAACAGGAGGTTTTAACTGCAATATAAATTAAATACAAGACTCTTTTTTGTATCATAAGATAATTTCATAAAATCAATGACAGAGTGATAGAGTACTTAGGGAAACAGAAAATTGTACATAGTTGAGAAGACCAAAAAGAGTACATACGCTGAGTAATTGCACTTCCAAAACTAAAAGCCGTCAAATTGAACGCTCTGTGAGTTCTAATGTTAATATTCTGTTTGTACTTAGCAACACAGAAGGATTGGATATGGGGGTGGGCCCGTGTAGGGGAGCTTGTTTTTGTTTCTCTCATCTTGCCTCCCATTACCGTGAGTGGAGATTTTGTTTTAAATGACACATGTCACAAATGTCTTACCTTTGCGGTATGATCAAACGATCGTACTTTGGCCACTTTATGCTGAACTGTTGAGTAATACGCTAGTTTTGTAAGGGATCCACCTGAAGAAAATAAAGTACAAACATATGAGTTTATTTAAATGTAACAAGGCATTTCCATTATTCCTCTTGATTCGAAATAGTAGCTTAATCAACAATCCGCCAGAGTAAAGTGACCAGGTAAACATAATCGAGGGAGATTGAACTTTGGCTTTAAAGTGCCCTGTTGTTGTTGCACTGGAGCACAATAACATTAGCCAACTTCAATGCACATCAGGTCAACAAACATGTTTTTCTACCTATGTCAATCGCGAAGCGTTTAGCGTTCTCCAAATTGCGAAAGATCTCGTCCGGAGGTAAAGTGATGCTTTTGTCCATAGTGTGTGCAGCATGAGCAGTGACACTGTCCACCCGAGCGCCTTCCGCCATGACACCTGCACGTGCCCCCGCTCCGCTCAACGACCAATCAGCACGCGCGCTGCAGACACATGACGAGAGCATAGACTGTATATTTTAAAGAGTGAAAGTGGCTCAACCATAGAGGCTCAACAGGGAAGTGCTATTGGACGAAGTTTGGCTACAACTCTCTATGCCATGGCGACAGTGACTTATCCTTGACCAAGTTTATAATCTTAGACTCAGGGTCATTACTTAACCCTAACCTATTTGTATAATCTATTATGATAGTATTATCTAAATGATAGTGTCTAGTGTCTTTCTACTTTACTTTGCTGTAATGTTCAAAACTATGACGTTGACATTTCCACCGAGGGACAAATAAAGGTTTAGCTTATCTTATCGAGCTATTGCCCTGTGTTTTGTTTCTAATTAAGGGTCCGCTACCACGTTTGTTATTATCTAAAGTATCTCATCCATCGCTATGTATGTGTTTATGTATTGCAGCCTCTAGAGGGCGCTGCTTCATTAACTATTGACCTTGTTGCTGTGTACATCATGGTGCCTGAGGGTCAGGGCCACTTGGTCACACCTGTCGGCGGCTCTCAACACCATAGTCTGTGGGCTGCTCTCAGCAGCTTAGTCTATGGTTCTGGCATGAACAAAACAAAAACATTTCACCAACTATTGCCTTCGAGCATCAGCTCGATCCATCTATAATCTGTGTTTCTCTGGCAGAAGATGAGGTTGTCCCAAGGGTCTGTCAAGCAGCCAATTGTCACCACATTCTTCATTGTAATTTCGATATAAAACATTCTGTATTCCAGGTGTAGTAATATAAACAGTGAATACTATCAGTTTTGTTAAAGTTGCATGTGTCTTCAGAAATACTTCTTCTGGATTTCACACAGTCTATAAAGTTCCATTTTAAATATACAACTCTAGACATCCTCTGCGTGACAGTATGGCCCGTCAGAGGAGTATCACTGCACTGCAAATGGAATGTTTAAGCGATCCTTTGTTCTGTAGAAAAAAATGACAGAGGCAGCAGCGGTCGCAGTTGTAACCCAGTTTATTCCAGAGTCCTTCCAGATCGAACAAAAGAAGGCACAGCCTCTTTATATGATGTGTAGCAATGTGCATCAGAAAGATGTCAAAGCAGAGGCGCTAGCGGCTAGACCATCCTTGAGTTATTAATACTGAGATCGAATAAAGGAATATCTTATCTTATGTTCTTAAATTCATTGAATATTATTCCTTGAACATTTTTCATGTTTGTCCTAGCAAAGTCTAAACATGCAGGTCAGATTCCACAGTTCCTTTGGCTGTCAGACTACAACAGACCTGTATGAGTTCAAAATAGTACGTTTGAAAGTAAGTTAGAAATGTTAGTTTGTGAAATTGTGAGGTTTCATAAGACTTTTAAGCAACTTTTGTAAAGGTTAAACTCATCATTCTATCAATGTGCAGAAGCCTGTACTTTTCCACTTCATGTTTTGACTATCTCTGCTGGCACCGTGGAAGCTGCTGATTGGAGGTCTCCATGCCTCCGCTCTGTATAATACACTTGCATTCTGTTGTATCTGTTGTTCGTGCTGTCTCTACCATTGACAATATCTTCTGTCTGAATTAAAGACGCAATGCCAGACTTTGTCATCCTCTTCAGGTGGTGGAAGGATGCGGGCCTTGTCTGTAACATCCAGAGAACAGAAGACTTTTTTACACAAAAAAGTGTTTTTTTTTTTCAAGCCAAAACTGAGAAACCTCAAGAGAATGCATCTGGATCAGCACATGGACAATCTGCACAGCCCCTGATTCCAGTCAGGCTGTGAGCTGCTGAGACATGGACAACACCAGCGTCCTCTTTTGCATGGACATCATTTGGAACAATTGGATTTCTGAATTTGGACATAATTTGGACTGAATTGAATTGCTGAATCTGGACACTAAAGCTGAAACGTGTGATTGAAAGACACGTCACAGAAGAATTCATGGCTCGACACAAATGCAGCCTGAAGGAATCAACACGGAGAAGTGAGAGAGACTGTTTTCAAAGCAATATCTGGAACCACCATCGACTGATGAAGTTTGGTATTTTACTGAAGATTGTTGACAAGTTTTATGAAAGATCTGAACATGTTTTATGAGTTTTATGAGTTTTTGAAGTATTCCGAGTTCTGAGTTTTTTGAAGTACCGAGTGAAGTACCGAGTTTATGAGTTTTTGAAGTATTGAGTTATGATGTTATGTTGCTGTTTATCGATCCTGATGGTCACACGAGAATGTGTGACCAGAGGGGGGAATGTGAGATTTCATAACACTTTTAAGAAACTTTTGTTATAGTTAAACTCATCATTCTATCAATGTGCAGAAGCCTGTACTTTTCCACTTCATGTTTTGACTATCTCTGCTGGCACCGTGGAAGCTGCTGATTGGAGGTCTCCATGCCTCCGCTCTGTATAATACACTTGCATTCTGTTGTTCGTGCTGTCTCTACCATCGACAATAAAACATGTCTTCTGTCTGAATTAAAGACGCGATCCCAGACTATGTCATCTTCTTCAAAATGTTTATAATTGATGTACTTATATGGATGTGTTTTCTGCTACTGGACACCTGAATTTCTCCTATGGGGATCAATAAAGATTAAGAAATCCTTTATTTATCCCACAGAGTAACAGGAAGTCACAGACTTCCTGTTACTTACGTGGCAATAAAAATGATTCTGATTCTGATTCTGATTCTGAAAGTATCTATCTATCCATCTGTCTATCTATCTATCTATCTATCTATCTATCTATCTATCTATCTATCATATTTTGTTTATATTTCTATTTTGATGTTGTTTTGTTGTTGTTCTTTGTTCTTGTGCAGAGACCTCAGAACTGGATTAAAGTGATTGTACTGTACTTCCTGGTTGTAGTCAGAATTCAAGCTGCAGGGTTTTGAAAATACTGCAGCTGTTTCACATATACACTTTTGAGATTTTCCATGTGTATATAAATGACGTTTATATTCACATGACGTTTCTCGAATGCAAGATATAGGAAGTCTACGTGAAGTGTGTCAATCCCCCTTGAGACTGATCAGGAGCCGGTGGATCAGGGAGGTCAATCTGTGATCCGGGACTGTGCTCTGCTCTGCTTTCCCACACTCTGCCCATTGATGGCGAGTCTTGAACAATAGACTTGTGCCTTGTCAGATGCTAATGATCTCTCCACACACATGCTCTGGTCCCCTGGGGCCTGGGTCTTGTTGTTTAGACATTCAATGCAGCATCTTTAAAGTTTAAAAAATGCTATGGCCGAAAGTTTTCCTCCTTGTCTAAACATGAGGAGGCAACATTTCAGATTTATGGAGTTAAATACTGGAATATTCTTGTCAGGATCAAAAACATGGTGTCCAACGCAGATAAGAGATACTTGGAGATTCTTATCAATGCTTTAGTCTCCAGTAGTTTAGAGTAACAGCTGCTCACAGGTCTCTCTAAACAAGTTGTAAAATAGCTGCAGTGTTTTGAAAATACTGCAGCTTGGGTCCTGACTAGAACCAGGAAGTACAATCACATCAGTCCGTTCTCAGATCTCAACACTGGTCTCCTCCTGGTGCCCAGAGTCAGAACTAAACATGGCGAACCTGGAACAATCTTCTCTGAGAAAGTTTAAATCCAGGTTAAAAAACACTTCTGTTTAGCTGTGCATACAACTGAGGCACGGTGATTATTTATGTATTTAGTTAAAAAAAATTTATTGTAATGCCTTGTTCAGCATTTTGAGTTCCCTTCTGTATGAGTACATGTGTACAAATGAGTCTGTCTGAATACTGACTGAATCGAATACTGAATACAATAAATTGAATTGAATACATCAATTCAATTTAGTCTTGTACAGCCCTAACTCACAGCACTAGTTATCTCGGAGGACTTTACAAAACCGTTGAAATTGCCAACACAGATCAAAGAATGAAACCGTTCTAACACACAGAGCCATGTAAGTAATTGAGTGACACACGATAACTTATAAGATTAATTAAGAGATCCTTTATTTGTCCCACAGTGGGGAAATTTCAGTGTTGCATCACCAGTTACAGAACAGTAGGAATGAGGAGCAGACAGCACAAGATAAATTTAAAATAACTAGCACCTCTCACTTTAGCATAACAAAGAAACAAGTATGAAATAACCAATATACAGTATATATTTATCATAATTTTTTACCATTGTCCAACGACACACATCATATTTACATACCAATTATTAGTATGTGCTTCTTCTGTACTTGACCAAATAAATATCTTAAACATAGATAATCCAGATGATGGGTGAGGAACCTTCCTTTGTCTTAAATATAGTTTTGTGGGAATCCTGTCAGACACATCTATTAGTCTCTATTGTTCTGCTGTGTGATTGGGGTTCCCCTGCTTTCCCACACTCAGTCCTTTCAAGGCGGACCTGGACAAAAGAAGTGTGTCTGGGAGC
The DNA here is from genome assembly GCA_964034765.1 of Knipowitschia caucasica. NCBI lineage: Eukaryota > Metazoa > Chordata > Actinopteri > Gobiiformes > Gobiidae > Knipowitschia > Knipowitschia caucasica. The sequence goes on along the minus strand of OZ035828.1, from coordinate 31,940,966 downwards.
AACACATTAATTATGGAATCAGTGATGGTGAATTTAGTCCCACCGGTCGCTCAATGGACATTCCTGCCGTCGTCAGACTCATCAGCGAAAGGCTTTTGTGGTGAAGCAGGAGGAATGCAGACGGGGAGACCATTAAATCGTTCACTGGATACTAGCTTGGAGAATCTGCGCGTTCTTCACGGGTTATTGAGGGGGCAGATTCACACACTTGCAATTAAAAGTATAGCGAACGAAGCTACTCTTAAGTGAAAATGTTTTTAAAAGTCTTGGCATGGTATAAGCACTGCTAACATGTACAGATGTATACACACAACTTTCAACACATTTTTCATTTTTATGGTAAAGCTGGAGATTTTATATTTGCTTCTTTTGCTAAAGTTAGAGACTTTACACTCGCTTCTTTATTATGCTAAAGTTAGAGTTTTTATTCTATCTTATTTTAGTATTGAGTTAATTCATGTTCATTTATATTTTGCTGTGTGCTCCTCATTCCTACCATTCTGTAAATGGTGATGCAACACTGAACCTTTCCCACTGTGGGAGGATTAAAGGATTTCTTAATCTTAAAGGTACTCTAACAAATGTGACCTTATTAAGAATATTTACCTCCACCATGTTTTTGAGTGGTTGTCAAAGGCTTAGAATTTTACTTATAAATGTCCATGAGAGCTGGAGGACTCTACATGTCAATGCGCCATCTTGAAATACAGTTGTTCATTAGGGACAAAAAGGAGTTTGACCGGGAGTTGGAGACCACTGTCAAAGACGGCATATTGTCCGTGAAGCAACAGTGTTATTGTTGATTACAATATATATTCTCAGTGCTAGATGGGAGTAAAAACTACACAGTGAGTTTACCTTTAAAACTGAGTACCACACTTTGTGCAGATTGAGCATCCCAAGTATTGTGAAATAATCAAATTATTAAAATCAAATTTTAAATTGTTATTCAAATTGCTTTTTAGAATCTTATTTTTGTATGCCTGCATGTAAATTTGATTCAACTTCTTTGGTTTTAAAAAATAAAAATCTTTTATAGTTTTAAGTTACGGTCAGCTTTGAGCTTTGATCTGACAAGACTTTTGATAATTATTTGAGTTTTAGCCAAATGCATTATACTATTAGGTCAACCACATAACAACATTTGCAACAAAATGTTTGAGAATGTCTGCAGATGACCTAAAAAAACAACATGAATCTAGCTTACGGCAATTTTTATTTGTTTTTTTCAACTAAACCAACGTCATTTTGGTCAACAAAAATATTCAAATCAATTCCTTTACATTTATTGTTTGTATAGCCCTAAATGACAACAGTAGTTATCTTTAGAGTTTAGTTATATCTTTACAAAACACAGATCAGAATCAAACCGTTCAAACACAAGAAATGCAATGATGAAAACACATAGAGCCATTGGTCCATAAGGGGCAGACGACCAATGTCCTGAACCATCACTGTCCTTAGACCCTTTTGTATCAGCAAGGAACAACTCTAAAATCTAGAAGTGAGAAATTGATAAAAATGGCTAAAGATCCACTTTAAGCCATTGTTTTGCACTTTCTTAATAATTATAATTTGTTTCTAAATCCTTATCATAATTTTTCATTGCATATCTCTTGAAAATAAATGCATCAAGAAGTTCAGAATAGGTTTTAACTATTACTTTCCTTTTTCAGTCTTTAGTCGGCGGCGATGAGTGTAAATCAATGATCAAACTCAGGGTCAGCAATTTCCCAGATTCACACAGAGTCTGTAAGGCTCCAGTCCTCCACCTGCTCCCCTGAGACCCACCATTATCCCCCAGGCCGTCACTCTATTCATTAAACTGCATCCTCTATTGTGTCTCTCTGCTCTCTGATTGGTCCAGAGTGTGAGAAACTAGTGCTAGACCTAGACCCACACATTCAAATGGAGATGTGTGTGTATAAATACAAGGCAGAAGCAGCACACAGCAGACTCTCCACACAGAGCTCTACATCCACACATGGCTCCTACAGCCACTGCAGCAATGGACCCCTCTCAGGACCTCAGCCTCTGTCACAAGGTAAAGCCTGTTCCATTCTTCTCCTGACGCTTTGATGGTTCCTCTGCTGCTATTGCAGTGGTGTGTGTAGAACAAATGAACTCATGTGCCTCTTGTTTTTGCAGCTGAGAAAGCCTGTGGTGGAGAAACTGCGCAGAGAGAGGATCAACAGCAGCATTGAGCAGCTCAAGTCTCTCCTGTGTACAGAGTTCCTCCAGCAGCAGTCAGACTCCAAGCTGGAGAAAGCAGACATCCTGGAGATGACCGTCACTGTGCTCACACGTCTGCAGCAGCCGAAGGGACCTTTGGGTCAGGGCTTCTCCAGATGTGCACGGAAGTTGGTGCACGTTGTGTCCAAGGAGCAGGTCCAGAGCAGGTCTCCCAGTCCTGTGTTTCTGTCCTCAGCCCAGAGCACTGTCCACAGCAGCAAAGAGGAGCCTGAGGACAACAACGCCCTCTGGAGGCCATGGTAGAGCTTGGATAATGAACATATTACATTGGATCCTCAGACCATATTGGTCTACATTGGAATGGACCATGTCTGTTACTTACTTTTCTTGATTTTGTTTGTGAGCATCTCTTGTAAAGATGCATCTGCAGTCTTGTTTTTCACCTGTTATAGAGGTTATTGTTTGTAATATTTACAAAACCTAGAAGGGTCTTGTGTTTTAACAACCTGAAAATGTATTTTTTCTTTATTGGAATATTTAGTTTACTATGTTTACCTCTCGCTTTAGAGAAGTTTGTTTTCATTGTGAGAATTTTCTGGACACTTGTGTGTCCGTTATAAAATGTACTGTGTACAGTGTCTGTGTTTTAACAGGCTCTTTGATGTGAGACTCTGTGCCGTTATGACTCTGAGAGTCGCACTCATACCTTCTGTGAAGGGTCGACTGGTGGAACACATGAATGAATGTATCTCTTCAAGCCAAGTGATGTGCATTAAAACAATCACAAAAAACAACACACAACTGTCTTGTCATTCTCTGTTCAGTGTGAAGGGCAAGCTTTTGAAAATGAGCAAGAGCTGTACATTGAGAAAAAGTACAGTAGACTCTCCAGCGTGTGGATGAGTTCCAGGGTTTCCTCTGGAAACAGGGGAGTCCACAGAGGAGGGCAGTGAGCCTCTTTGGCTTCTAAAGGGCTCTATTTAGATTGCAAGGCTCATCATCCTGAGTCCATCATCCCCAATGTGGAATATGGGCTTGTTTTTTCTTCAGCAAGTACAAGGATGATGGATGAACAATAATTCTCGAAGCAAACCTCACTTGGTGTTTTCTGGTGGTGAAATTTCATGACTGTGTCACACAGAGATTCATGCCAGAGATCCACGTGTCTGTGACACCACGTCCTGGGGCAGAGTGTAGATCCATTTGGTATATATGTTTTATCCCACAGTGGCATGTTTTTACTTTGTCTATTTTCTCTTCAGCGTCTGTGATAACTGGAGAAAATGCAGGGCCAGCAATACGGTTGGACTGAATAAGTCGAAGTATAATAAGTATAGGCATAAGCCACATCTGTAATCTACCTTTCTATTGTATGTGTGTTTGACAATGGATGTTGTTGACACCACATCTTGGGATAGAGTGTAGATCCATTTGGTCTGGACTTAATTTCAAACATTGTTATTTGTTATAAATCAATATAATGTTCACATAGAGAGGGCCAGCAACACCTCAGATCATCCTAAAATGTTGATAGGATTTTCCTACCATTGCAATCCACCAAGACACCAAACTCGAGCTAGTAGTTTTCGGGCAACCTTGCCATACAGACAAACATCCACCAAAGCTTACAATGCTCTTCCTGTCGGCGGGTAATACATGCATAATAATGAGCCACGAGTGTCTAAAGCAGACAGAAGTTTAGGTGGGTCTGTGGTTTTGTCACTATAGTTCTGCTCTGTGCCCACAGAGGCTGATAGACAAGTCTCAGAGACTTTCTTCCAGCTGCAATTTGTACCTGTATACATGACTGACTTCACATGGCTAAGGTAGATGTCATATCTGTCGACAGTCGACACATTGTAGGAATTCAGCTTTTGAGCAGTAAAATATCTCATGATAACTTACAAGTGTACAGCACGTGTAGCGGACCCCTTTGGAAAGGTTTGTTGAATATGATAGATATTGGAGAAAGAAAAACAAGTCGTTCAAAACGTCTAAAAGTTCAAGCAGCAGACATTAGACAGCACATTTATTAAATTATTTTATTAATTAGAAGATTCAGAATCAATCTCCCAAGAAATATAGAGTCTTAGAAATTCCCTTTGCAAAATAAAGGTTTTTTGTATACCACACCCTTTACAGGGTAAAAACAAAACACAAGATGAGTTTAACATCGGACTCAAACTCATTAGTTTAACATAAATTAAATCACATGCTGTGGTTCACAAATGACCACATATAAACTTTGTCATCAGCAAAGTGGGAAAAAATATATCTTTTGTTTGACTATGCTTGTATTGTATATACAGTGTGCCACAAGGTCTGGCCTTGTCCAAGACATGTCCATTTGAGTCCTTTTTGGTTTCTATAGAAGCAGAGGGCAGACGTCCTCCTCTGCGTCAGGAAAGAGCTGTAAAATGTCCCGTGAATATTTGCTGTAGCCGTTGTGCATCAACAGGGTTTTCTTCAGTGTGAGTAAAGACAGTGTCTTGTCCATCAGCTCTGAGAGAGAGATCCCGCCTCGAGCGTGTTGTTCCAGCAGAGCCCTCAGTCGGTCTAGTTTACCGCTGCATTTCTTCTCCAATGTATCGAGCTTGCACCTGAAATAAACATTTCAAAGGTTACTTCATATGAACAAATAAATATAGTTTGTCATATATTTTGTGATTTCTATTGGCTTGGATTTGAGAGAGTAAGTAAGTAAATAATATGTATATATGTATATATAGCACCTATCACAGACCAGAGTCACAATGAGCTTTACAATTTGTCTCTCCCTCAACACAGAGATGGGGTCGCCTACACAGAGCATGCCAGATCTATTGCTTATGTTTTTAGCAGTAGGGGAAACCAGAGCACCCAGAGAAAACCTAAACAGACATAGGGAGAACATGCAAGTTCCACGCTGAAAGGCCTGGAGGTGGAGTCAAACCCAGGACATTCTTTCTGTGAAACACAAGCCCTAACCACTGCACCACCATGACGCTTAATTGAATAATGCTGAAAATCCTGCCTGTATTTGACAATTTTAACTAATACATAAATCATATGCCAAAGCTTACCGAAAGAGCTGTTCCTTGATGGAATCCTGGAGATCCATGTCTGAGTATTGCACCATGATGCTGCTTCTGTTGCTGCTGCTGCTTCTGTTGCTGCTGCTTGTATCGAGAGGTTTGCGAATGTGGCTCTGGCTCAAACCCTCGATATTTAAGCAGCTCATCCTCATACTTCTGTCACCAGCTCAGCCAATCACAGAGCAGCCTGGGCAGGACAATGGAGTGAATGGTGTGTGTCCGCTGAACAGGTGGAACCCTCCGAGGTTGGTGGGAAAGTGGCCGACCTCAAGTGCACATGGAATATTAATGTACTTGGATATTTATCACAGAACTGCAACGCTCATATTTATCAAGTTGATATTATATTTGATATTAAGGATGTAAGATTGTGGGCCATAATTTTCAATCTTGTTTTTTAGCTGTATCTACAAACACCACATTTATTACATGTAGAGATAGATAGCTTGATAGATAGACAGATAGATTGATAGATTGATAGATAGATAGATAGATAGATAGATAGATAGATAGATAGATAGATAGATAGATAGACAGATAGATAGACAGATAGATAGATAGATAGATAGAGCAGTAGAAACATATCCATTCATACAAACAAATAATTACATATAGTGTCTGTGTGAGTCTTGTGTAATATCTACGTCTTCATCTCAAGATATTCATAAATCAATCCAAACCAAGGAACCAAAAACAAGTATGTAAATATATGTAGAATGTAGAATATGCAGATCTGGTTAAGATACTTCTACAATTTTGCCACATATGCGCTGCAGAGGATTCCCTGCAGTGGCAGATGGGAGGCCTCTGAGAGCGGACACACTTCTATTGTATTGAAGACTGTGGGAAACAGCTCCCAGCACTGATGCCACAGGGCGTGTGCAGCCGCAGATAATGTGAAGAGGTTCCAAGTTGAATACCCGAAAAATGAGTAATAGGGCATAATTTGCATATTTTAGATTGTGAGTATTTTTGTGTTTGGTCTCCATGCAAAAGAAACTCAAAAAAAACCAAAATGATACTAATCAAGTGTCAAATTAAATTAAATTAAATGTATTCTTGTATAGCTCTAAATCACAACAGTAAGTATATCTGAAGAGTAACCCACAAAGCCGTCGATTTTCCGACACAGATCAAAGAATCAAATCAAATCACACACAAAAACACATTGAGCCATTGGTCCATAAGCGGCAGAAGACGTCCATTAATGTCCATAAAATACAACTTACAATGTGAAACTAATAGATAACAGACTCATTATTCTCAAAGTGACATCAATCAAGCTTTAAAAATGTTGATAATTGGCTCACAGAAAACACCCAAATACAAGACTTCAGAAAATAAGAATAATTTGAAATGGAATTGAAGTCATCGAAATGAAAGTGATGCATGAAATAATAATAATGTCACTTTGAGTCTATATCATAAAATGGTTTGATATTTTAAGATGAATTAAAGACCTCTTGAACTTTTGAATGATCATCTAATTTTCTGACTTTCACCTGTTTAGTCATACATGTTAATGTTCAAAAGTAACAACAAAATTATTTACTTATTTCAACTAAAGTCCTCAATCAAAGTTATTTGTAATTTTTTGTTTGTTTAAGTGGACACTGCGACTGGCCACTGTGAGTTTATTGAGACTGACGGTCACTGAACGCTTGTATGGGCCTTGGATTCTTTTACCTCTTTAAATCATTGTTTTCCCGTTTGGAAAATAAAACCTGCAAAAACAAAAACCATTGGGAATTTAACTAATAAATATTCGTAAAGGAGAAACTACAAAATCTAAGGATGAAAATGGCACTCAAAGCATAAAAAATATCTAATAATCTGGATTTTTCAACACCGGTCTGAAATGGGATTTGCTACAACTTTACAAAGAAAAAGATTTGTCTAAGTAAGTACTTTTCAATTATTTTAGGCAATTTAAGACCATAGACAAAGATACTATCACCTTAGGTGTATTTGCCTAATGCAGCACACTTCTTTTGTTGAAGCAATGAAAAGCAAAGTGTGGGAAACCAGAGAAGACACACTCACAGCCGCAGAGGGACAATAGATGAAGACCTCTGACCTGAACACACGGGAATCATGGGACATTTCCCACTTCTCTCTCCTTCATTTTTACACAACGCCCAAACTTGTGTTGCGAATGAAGAAGCAGAATGCAAAACATTGTGTTTGAGTGAGTGACTGTACATGTCATACTTATGTCTCACTCAGCATGTGAGTGGCCCCACCCACAGCAGAGGGCACACTCTAGACCTGTTAGTTACAAAGGGGGTGAATATTTCAAATATAAGCGTGGTCGATGTTGCTCTTTCAGATCATTTCTGTGTATTTTTTGACATGTGTTTCACTAACAAACCACCAGTGGACTCTGCAACTGTTCGAAGAAGACACATAAATGAAAATACAAGTGAACTATTTATGGGAATGATAAACTTTGAAAATGCATCGTATTCTACTGTAGATGAACTGTTTAACTCTGTCACCTCTAGTGTTTTGAATGTTCTGGATACCGTTGCCCCTGTGAAGGTTAAAATAGTGAAAAATAAGCAGAAGGCGCCGTGGGCTAAAGCAGACTCGGTCAGGGCACAAAAGAGAAAGTGCCGGAGGGCCGAGCGGAAGTGGCGCAAGTCCAACCTCCAGGTTGATTACAAGATCTTCAAAGATAAGTTGTGCGAGTTTAACCGGGTGCTACGTAGTACGAGAGAAAGGTATTTTTTTCTGAAATGATTGAAGGCTGCAGTAACAATCTGCGTGTTCTGTTTTCAACAGTTAATAGATTAACAAACCCCCCTGTTCAGATGCCATTAGAGCTAACTTCCAAACGTAAATGCAATGAGTTTGCACACTTTTTCAATGACAAGGTTCAAGGCATCAAAAACGCCATTGTCTCCAATCCACAGATAACCATCCAACAGCCAGAAAGGCTCTCTGAGCTAACTTACTTTGCACCTGTAGATGATAAAAATGTCCAAGAAATAATCTCCAGTTTGAGCTCCTCCACATGCAGCCTGGATGTACTACCCACTAGATTTCTGAAGTCTGTTCTGAGCAGTCTGTTACCGTCACTCACACAGATAGTAAACATGTCCCTTCATTCTGGAATATTCCCAAAGGCCCTGAAAACTGCAGTCATCAGGCCCCTGCTAAAAAAGAGCAGCCTGGATGCTACGGTACTTAACAACTATCGTCCCATCTCAAATCTGCCATTTATGGGGAAAGTCCTTGAAAAAGTTGTCTACCTACAGCTTACTAGATTTCTTATAATTAACAACTCATTTGATATGTTTCAGTCCGGCTTTAGACCCCACCACAGCACTGAGACTGCTCTTGTCAAGGTTACAAACGATATCCGGCTGAACACTGACGCAGGCAAAGTCTCAATCTTAATCTTGTTAGATCTGAGTGCTGCCTTTGACACCGTCGACCATGAGATCCTCTTACAGAGATTAGAGGACTGGGTTGGAGTCGCTGGCACCGCCCTAAGTGGGTTTAGGTCTTACCTTGAAGACAGGAAGTACTTTGTGGAGATTGGAGACTGTGTCTCAGATCATATGGCCCTGACCTGTGGAGTACCACAGGGGTCGATCCTGGGACCTCTTCTGTTCAATCTCTACATGCTGCCGTTAGGTCAGTTAATACGCAGAAACAAAGTGTCCTATCATAACTATGCAGACGACACTCAGATCTATGTCTCACTGACTGCAGGAGAACATGGACCAGTGGACTCACTCCTTCACTGTATCCAACAGATCAGTGAGTGGATGCAAAACAACTTCCTTCAGCTAAACGCAGACAAAACTGAAATGATTGTCTTTGGTCCCCAGAAACAAAGAGAGAGCGTCATCTGTCACCTACAGTCTCTTTCCCTAAAACCTTCAAACAAGGTCAGAAATCTAGGGGTAATACTGGACTCAGACTTAAATTTTAATAGCCACATCAAATCAGTAACATCAGCAGCTTTTTACCATCTAAAAAACATTGCCAGGATCAAAAACATAGTGTCTAAAGCAGACTTGGAGATTCTTATCCATGCATTTGTCTCCAGTAGGTTAGACTACTGCAATGGCCTGCTCACAGGTCTGTCCAAACAGGCTGTAAAACAGCTGCAGTACATTCAAAATGCAGCAGCTCGAGTCCTGACTAGAACCAGGAAGTACGACCACATTAGTCCGGTCCTCAGGTCCCTGCACTGGCTTCCTGCGGCTCAGAGAATAGACTTTAAAACAGCTCTGCTTGTGTACAAATCTCTCCATGGCCTCGCACCAAACTATATTAGTGACATGTTAGTACCATATGAACCAGCCCGGACTCTGAGGAGCACAGGGACTGGACTCCTGTTAGTGCCCAGAGTCAGAACTAAACATGGGGAGGCTGCTTTTCAGATTCATGCTGCTAAAATCTGGAACAGTCTTCCTGAAGATGTGAGACAGGCCTCCTCTCTGACAATGTTTAAGACAAGGTTGAAAACAGTTCTGTTTAGCTGTGCATACAACTGAGGGATTTTATATTTTTATCTTTTTTTTAATGTACTGTGATTATTTATGATTTTAATGCTTTCTTGTTCTGTTCAGCACTTTGAATTGCCTTGTGTATGAATTGTGCTATATAAATAAACTTGCCTTGCCTTGCCTTGCCTATGTCGTCCTGTTTGAGTCTGTAAACTATGAACTGAGGGAGGCGTGTGTCCAGCTGCTCCTTAGAGAGTTGACCCCAGGGCTTTAGAGCATGTGCCATGCTGCCGTCTCCTTATTGTCTTATATCTCTCCTGTCTCTTTTCCATATATTAAATAACACTATTTCTATACCAATACCACACATTCACACTTATAATTTTTTACAACAAACAATCCTGCACTCATCACACATCATACTATACACACATATCTTCTAACAACCACACAATATCTCCTACCCCAGCATATAACCCCATCACACACATTTCCCCCCACACACTTACCCCAATCCCCCATCATACCCACAACGTTAACAATCCACCTTTCCAACCCCCTAACAACCATATCATATCGCCATCCGGTTCTCCCTCTCGCTCGTGCCTCCCCCCCCCCACTCCTCCCCCGCCCCCCCCCCCCTCCCCACCCCGCCTCCCCCCCCCCCCCCCCCCCGCCGCCTCCCCCCCGCCCCCTCCCCCCCGCCCCTGGTTATTAAAAAACCCCCCCCCTCCCCCCCCACCCGCCCCCACCAACCCCCCTCGAATGAACTCATGTGCCTCTTGTTTTTGCAGCTGAGAAAGCCTGTGGTGGAGAAACTGCGCAGAGAGAGGATCAACAGCAGCATTGAGCAGCTCAAGTCTCTCCTGTGTACAGAGTTCCTCCAGCAGCAGTCAGACTCCAAGCTGGAGAAAGCAGACATCCTGGAGATGACCGTCACTGTGCTCACACGTCTGCAGCAGCAGCACTTCCTGTCCCAGAGCCTCATGAAGAGCCCTCAGCAGAGACACTGCACTGAGCTGCACAAGCAGAGCAGCTTCTGTAAAGACAAGAGTCCAGTGAACGGCGCCCCCTGGAGGCCCTGGTAGAGTCTGCACCCTGACAGACTCACTATGGACCACACTGGTCTGAGATTCTCCCACTTTGTCTACATCTGAAAAGCTCTGGGACTGATGTTTAAATGAGAAGAAAATGTTGCAATTCCTGTGGAAATGTTTATAAGAAGAGACTGAATTTATTTGAATTCAAGATGTTCTTCAACTGATGAGTTGTGCTTCATCGGAGAAAGTTTCTTCTGTGTTAGCAGAGGTCATGAACTGTCAATCATATATTTCCTGTGGAAACCTCTTGAATAATTGAACTTTGATTTGAAAGGTACTATGTCATACATTTTGTATGGATCTAATGATGTTTCTGTTGATTTCAATAGAATCAATGATGTTGCACATTGTTTTAAATGTGTAATGTCCCTTTAAGAGGGAGACTTCTCCTGTATGTTTTTGTCTTTTTGTGACAAAAGCTCTACATGATCCACTGTGAACTTATTCACATATTGTATTTGTTCCTTTCATTGTGAAGGCTTTATGTAACTGAGTCACATTTTGGTGACAGCTCATGTCAGTGGGACCTGTTGTAATGTCTCTTGTGCTGAACTGGTTGATGAGGTCCACATTGCTCTGGACCTGGATGATCTGTGTCTTTTATAAAGACTGCTGTCCTCTGCTCTGTACGAGCACTGTGCCTTGTACAAACTACAAGCTGTTGTTGTGATGCATCATCACTTCTACTTTACCGCTCTTTAATAAAACTTCTGAATTATAATGTATTGTTTTTGAGTCATTCATTCAAGAACCATTCAATTGTCTTCTTAGTCCATTGTTTTTCACAGAATATGTTTAGTATATGAGCGATGGGGCGACACCAAATATTTAGACTATACATTATGAGACACGTTCATCTTTCTTTCAATACAGAAACGGATTATGGTCAAACCTCACGTTATGTTCTTTAGGACCTTCAAATGTCTGTGCTTTACATAAAGGGTGTGTGTTTATATCTTTGACAGTATATTAACCCAACCAGAAGGTCTACAATCGATGTCAAATGCCGTGCTTCATTCATACAAAACAGTAAAGGCCCAAGTGAAGTGCCTTGTGGGCTCCCATTATTCAAGTCGAGGGATTTGTCTTGAACAATTCTGGCACACTTTTCTCTTCATGCCAAAAGTGACATTTGTGACTACAGTATTGAAATAGCAAAACACCAACCAATCATGAAGCTTTCCCTCCAAGTCCTTGAAGACGTCAAAGTGTGTCTCCATGACGACACTTGGAGCATCTGTTCCTCAGGATCCTCATGGTTCAACGAACACAAAGCACAAAGATTGTGGGAAACGCCAAGACACTTTTACTCAGCACTAAAGACACGTCACATGACGCACATCTGGCACCAGATTTCAATCTCTACGTCACTTTCAGGAGCTGGTTCACCTCACTGCTTGAGGCCATGATGAGGTTGTTCATCACCATTGCTTTAACTGTAATCATTCATATCATAAAAAAAAAAAGACACACAACGCAGATGTTTCCACTGAACCAAGTTATTTATAGCAATTGAATTTTACAGAAGTCCTGTGACTTTTGTGGGTTTCAAAGAGCTAGCTTGCATCAAAATGAGAGTTTTTTCAAATGGTCACCAGATGATTTGCCTAATGCAGCACACTTCTTTTGTTGAAGCAATGAAAAGCAAAGTGTGGGAAACCAGAGAAGACACACTCACAGCCGCAGAGGGACAATAGATGAAGACCTCTGACCTGAACACACGGGAATCATGGGACATTTCCCACCTCTCTCTCCTTCATTTTTACACAACGCCCAAACTTGTGCTGCGAATGAAGACGCAGAATGCGAAACATTGTGTTTGAGTGAGTGACTCTACATGTCATACTTATGGCGTCCTGTTTGAGTCTACAAACTATGAGCTGAGGAGGCGTGTGTCCAGCTGCTCCTTAGAGAGCTGACCCCAGGGCTTTAGAGCATGTTGCCATGCTGCAGCTCTTGTTGTCCGTGCTGCTCTCTGATTGGTCCAGAGTGTGAGAAACTAGTGCTAGACCTAGACCCACACATTCAAATGGAGATGTGTGTGTATAAATACAAGGCAGAAGCAGCACACAGCAGACTCTCCACACAGAGCTCTACATCCACACATGGCTCCTACAGCCACTGCAGCAATGGACCCCTCTCAGGACCTCAGCCTCTGTCACAAGGTAAAGCCTGTTCCATCCTTCTCCTGACGCTTTGATGGTTTCTCTGCTGCTATTGCAGTGGTGTGTGTAGAACAAATGAACTCATGTGCCTCTTGTTTTTGCAGCTGAGAAAGCCTGTGGTGGAGAAACTGCGCAGAGAGAGGATCAACAGCAGCAGCAGCATTGTACAGCAGCTCAACTCCAAGCTCAGACATCCTGGAGATGACCGTGTGCTCACACGTCAGAGTTCCTGTCCCAGAGCCTCATGAAGAGCCCTCAGCAGCAGTCAGACTCCAAGCTGGAGAAAAAGTCAGTGAACATCCCCCCTGGAGAGTCTGCACCCTGACCTCACTGTGGACCACTGCTCTGAGATGCTCCCACTTTATCTACATCTGAAAACCTCTGGACTGATGTTTAAATGAGAAGAAAATTTTGCAATTCCTGTGGAAATGTTTATAAGAAGAGACTGAATTTATTTGAATTCAAGATGTTCTTCAACTGATGAGTTGTGCTTCATCGGAGACAGTTTCTTCTGTGTTAGCAGAGGTCATGAACTGTCAATCATATATTTCCTGTGGAAACCTCTTGAATAATTGAACTTTCATTCGAAAGGTACTATGTTCATACATGTTGTATGAATCTAATGATGTTTCTGTTGATTTCAATAGAATCAATGATGTTGCACATTGTTTTAAATGTGTAATGTCCCTTTAAGAGGGGAGACTTCTCCTGTATGTTTTTGTCTTTTTGTGGCAAAAGCTCTACATGATCCACTGTGAACTTATTTCACATATTGTATTTGTTCCTTTCATGTGAAGGCTTTATGTAACTGAGTCACATTTTGGTGACAGCTCATGTCAGTGGGACCTGTTGTAATGTCTCTTGTGCTGAACTGGTTGATGAGGTCCACATTGCTTGGACCTGAATGATCTGTGTCTTTTATAAATGACTGCTGTCCTCTGCTCTGTACGAGCAATGTGCTTGTACAAACTACAAGCTGTTGTTGTGATGCATCATCACTTCTACTTTACCGCTCTTTAATAAAACTTCTGATTTATAATGTATTGTTTTTGAGTCATTCATTCCAGAACCATTCAATTGTCCTCTTAATCCACTGTTTTTTCACAGAATATGTTTAGTTTATGAGCAATGGGGCGACACAAATATTTAGACTATACATTATGAGACACGTTAATACATTTCTTTCAATACAGAAACGGATTATGGTCAAACCTCACGTTATGTTCTTTAGGACCTTCAAATGTCTGTGCTTTACATAAAGGGTGTGTGTTTATATCTTTGACAGTATATATTAACCCAACCAGAAGGTCTACAATAGATGTCAAATGCCGTGCTTCATTCATACAAAACAGTAAAGGCCCAAGTGAAGTGCCTTGTGGGCTCCCATTATTCAAGTCGAGGGATTTGTCTTGAACAATTCTGGCACACTTTTCTCTTCATGCCAAAAGTGACATTTGTGACTACAGTATTGAAATAGCAAAACACCAACCAATCAGAAGCTTTCCCTCCAAGTCCTTGAAGACGTCAAAGTGTGTCTCCATGACGACACTTGGAGCATCTGTTCCTCAGGATCCTCATGGTTCAACAAACACAAAGCACAAAGATTGTGGGAAACGCCAAGACACTTTTACTCAGCACTAAAGACACGTCACATGACGCACATCTGGCACCAGATTTCAATCTCTACGTCACTTTCAGGAGCTGGTTCACGTCACTGCTTGAGGCCATGATGAGGTTGCTCGTCACCATTGCTTTAACTGTAATCATTCATATCATAAAACAAAAAGACACAACACAGATGTTTCCACTGAACCAAGTTATTTATAGCAATTGAATTTTACAGAAGTTCTGTGACTTTTGTGGGTTTCAAAGAGCTAGCTTGCATCAAAATGAGAGTTTTTTCAAATGGTCACCAGATGATTTGCCTAATGCAGCACACTTCTTTTGTTGAAGCAATGAAAAGCAAAGTGTGGGAAACCAGAGAAGACACACTCACAGCCGCAGAGGGACAATAGATGAAGACCTCTGACCTGAACACACGGGAATCATGGGACATTTCCCACTTCTCTCTCCTTCATTTTTACACAACGCCCAAACTTGTGTTGCGAATGAAGAAGCAGAATGCAAAACATTGTGTTTGAGTGAGTGACTGTACATGTCATACTTATGTCGTCCTGTTTGAGTCTGTAAACTATGAGCTGAGGGAGGCGTGTGTCCAGCTGCTCCTTAGAGAGTTGACCCCAGGGCTTTAGAGCATGTGCCATGCTGCAGCTCTTATTGTCTGTGCTGCTCTCTGATTGGTCCAGAGTGTGAGAAACTAGTGCTAGACCTAGACCCACACATTCAAATGGAGATGTGTGTGTATAAATACAAGGCAGAAGCAGCACACAGCAGACTCTCCACACAGAGCTCTACATCCACACATGGCTCCTACAGCCACTGCAGCAATTGACCCCTCTCAGGACCTCAGCCTCTGTCACAAGGTAAAGCCTGTTCCATCCTTCTCCTGACGCTTTGATGGTTCCTCTGCTGCTGTTGCAGTGGTGTGTGTAGAACAAATGAACTCATGTGCCTCTTGTTTTTGCAGCTGAGAAAGCCTGTGGTGGAGAAACTGCGCAGAGAGAGGATCAACAGCAGCATTGAGAAGCTCAAGTCTCTCCTGTGTACAGAGTTCCTCCAGCAGCAGTCAGACTCCAAGCTGGAGAAAGCAGACATCCTGGAGATGACCGTCACTGTGCTCACACGTCTGCAGCAGCAGCACTTCCTGTCCCAGAGCCTCATGAAGAGCCCTCAGCAGAGACACTGCACTGAGCTGCACAAGCAGAGCAGCTTCTGTAAAGACAAGAGTCCAGTGAACGGCGCCCCCTGGAGGCCCTGGTAGAGTCTGCACCCTGACAGACTCACTATGGACCACACTGGTCTGAGATTCTCCCACTTTGTCTACATCTGAAAAGCTCTGGGACTGATGTTTAAATGAGAAGAAAATGTTGCAATTCCTGTGGAAATGTTTATAAGAAGAGACTGAATTTATTAGAATTCAAGATGTTCTTCAACTGATAAGTTGTGCTTCATCGGAGAAAGTTTCTTCTGTGTTAGCAGAGGTCATGAACTGTCAATCATATATTTCCTGTGGAAACCTCTTGAATAATTGAACTTTGATTTGAAAGGTACTATGTCATACATTTTGTATGGATCTAATGATGTTTCTGTTGATTTCAATAGAATCAATGATGTTGCACATTGTTTTAAATGTGTAATGTCCCTTTAAGAGGGAGACTTCTCCTGTATGTTTTTGTCTTTTTGTGGCAAAAGCTCTACATGATCCACTGTGAACTTATTCACATATTGTATTTGTTCCTTTCATTGTGAAGGCTTTATGTAACTGAGTCACATTTTGGTGACAGCTCATGTCAGTGGGACCTGTTGTAATGTCTCTTGTGCTGAACTGGTTGATGAGGTCCACATTGCTCTGGACCTGGATGATCTGTGTCTTTTATAAAGACTGCTGTCCTCTGCTCTGTACGAGCACTGTGCCTTGTACAAACTACAAGCTGTTGTTGTGATGCATCATCACTTCTACTTTACCGCTCTTTAATAAAACTTCTGAATTATAATGTATTGTTTTTGAGTCATTCATTCAAGAACCATTCAATTGTCCTCTTAGTCCACTGTTTTTCACAGAATATGTTTAGTATATGAGCGATGGGGCGACACCAAATATTTAGACTATACATTATGAGACACGTTCATCTTTCTTTCAATACAGAAACGGATTATGGTCAAACCTCACGTTATGTTCTTTAGGACCTTCAAATGTCTGTGCTTTACATAAAGGGTGTGTGTTTATATCTTTGACAGTATATTAACCCAACCAGAAGGTCTACAATAGATGTCAAATGCCGTGCTTCATTCATACAAAACAGTAAAGGCCCAAGTGAAGTGCCTTGTGGGCTCCCATTATTCAAGTCGAGGGATTTGTCTTGAACAATTCTGGCACACTTTTCTCTTCATGCCAAAAGTGACATTTGTAAGTAAGTAAGTAAGTAATCTTTTATTTATATACCGCCTTTTCACTGCAAAATCTGAGTCTCAAAGCGGTTTACAATTGTTAATTTTTGGGCATTTGTCTCTCACTCCACACAGAGATGGGAGCGGGGCCAGTACAGGAGGCACATGCCAGACCTATTGTACATGTTTTTAGTGGTAGGGGAAACCGGAGTACCCGGAGGAAACCTACGCAGACACGGGGAGAACATGCAAACTCCACTCAGAAAGGCCCTGGCCCGATCGGGATTCGAACCCAGGACCTTTTTGCTGAGAGGCGAGAGTGCTATCCACTCAGCCACCGTGCCGCCCAAATACTGTAGTCATTTGTGACTACAGTATGGAAATAGCAAAACACCAACCAATCAGAAGCTTTCCCTCCAAGTCCTTGAAGACGTCAAAGTGTGTCTCCATGACGACACTTGGAGCATCTGTTCCTCAGGATCCTCATGGTTCAACGAACACAAAGCACAAAGATTGTGGGAAACGCCAAGACACTTTTACTCAGCACTAAAGACACGTCACATGACGCACATCTGGCACCAGATTTCAATCTCTACGTCACTTTCAGGAGCTGGTTCACGTCACTGCTTGAGGCCATGATGAGGTTGCTCGTCACCATTGCTTTAACTGTAATCATTCATATCATAAAACAAAAAGACACAACGCAGATGTTTCCACTAAACCAAGTTATTTATAGCAATTGAATTTTACAGAAGTTCTGTGACTTTTGTGGGTGTGAGATTTCATAACACTTTGAAGCAACTTTTGTTAAAGTTAAACTCATCATTCTATCAATGTGCAGAAGCCAGTACTTTTCCCTTGTTTTGTCTATCTGAAGGCCAAGCTACAAGCACACCGTGGCAGCTGCTGATTGGAGGTCTCCATGCCTCCGCTCTGTATAATACACTTGCATTCTCTTGTATCTGTGATCGTGTGCTTTGTTCGTACTGTCTCTACCATCGACAATAAAACATGTCTTCTGTCTGAATTTAAGACGCGATCCCAGACTATGTCATCTTCTTCAGGTGGTGGAAGAATGCGGGCCTTGTCTGTAACATCTACAGAACAGAAGACCTTTTTTTTTTTTACACAAAAATTTGTTTTTTTTTTTCAAGCCAAAACTGAAAAACCTCAAGAGAATGCATCTGGACCAGCACACTTGGACAATCTGCACAGCCCCTGATTCCAGTCAGGCTGTGAGCTGCTGAGACATGGACAACACCATCGTCCTCTTTTGCATGGACATAATTTGGAACAATTGGATTTCTGAATTTGGAAATAATTTGGACTGAATTGAATTGCTGAATCTGGACACTGAAGCTGAAACGTGTGATTGAAAGACACATCACAGAAGAATTCATGGCTCGACACAACAAATGCAGCCTGAAGAAATCAACACGGAGAAGTGGGAGAGACTGTTTTCAAAGCAATATCTGGAACCATCGACTGATGAAGTTTGGTATTTTACTGAAGATTGTTGACAAGTTTTATGAAAGATCTGAACATGTTTTGAGTTTTTGAAGTATTCCGAGTTCTGAGTTTTTTGAAGTACCGAGTGAAGTACCGAGTTTATGAGTTTTTGAAGTATTGAGTTATGATGTTATGTTGCTGTTTATCGATCCTGATGGTCACACGTGAATGTATGACCAGAGGGGGGAATGTGAGATTTCATAACACTTTGAAGCAACTTTTGTTAAAGTTAAACTCATCATTCTATCAATGTGCAGAAGCCAGTACTTTTCCCTTGTTTTGTCTATCTGAAGGCCAAGCTACAAGCACACCGTGGCAGCTGCGATTTGGAGGTCTCCATGCCTCCACTCTGTATAATACACTTGCATTCTATTGTATCTGTGTTCGTGCTGTCTCTACCATCGACAATAAAACATGTCTTCTGTCTGAATTAAAGACGCGATCCCAGACTATGTCATCTTCTTCATGGGTTTCAAAGAGCTAGCTTGCATCAAAATGAGAGTTTTTTCAAATGGTCACCAGATGATTTGCCTAATGCAGCACACTTCTTTTGTTGAAGCAATGAAAAGCAAAGTGTGGGAAACCAGAGAAGACACACTCACAGCCGCAGAGGGACAATAGATGAAGACCTCTGACCTGAACACACGGGAATCATGGGACATTTCCCACTTCTCTCTCCTTCATTTTTACACAACGCCCAAACTTGTGCTGCGAATGAAGAAGCAGAATGCGAAACATTGTGTTTGAGTGAGTGACTGTACATGTCATACTTATGGCGTCCTGTTTGAGTCTGTAAACTATGAGCTGAGGGAGGCGTGTGTCCAGCTGCTCCTTAGAGAGCTGACCCCAGGGCTTTAGAGCATGTGCCATGCTGCAGCTCTTATTGTCTGTGCTGCTCTCTGATTGGTCCAGAGTGTGAGAAACTAGTGCTAGACCTAGACCCACACATTCAAATGGAGATGTGTGTGTATAAATACAAGGCAGAAGCAGCACACAGCAGACTCTCCACACAGAGCTCTACATCCACACATGGCTCCTACAGCCACTGCAGCAATGGACCCCTCTCAGGACCTCAGCCTCTGTCACAAGGTAAAGCCTGTTCCATCCTTCTCCTGACGCTTTGATGGTTCCTCTGCTGCTGTTGCAGTGGTGTGTGTAGAACAAATGAACTCATGTGCCTCTTGTTTTTGCAGCTGAGAAAGCCTATGGTGGAGAAACTGCGCAGAGAGAGGATCAACAGCAGCATTGAGCAGCTCAAGTCTCTCCTGTGTACAGAGTTCCTCCAGCAGCAGTCAGACTCCAAGCTGGAGAAAGCAGACATCCTGGAGATGACCGTCACTGTGCTCACACGTCTGCAGCAGCAGCACTTCCTGTCCCAGAGCCTCATGAAGAGCCCTCAGCAGAGACACTGCACTGAGCTGCACAAGCAGAGCAGCTTCTGTAAAGACAAGAGTCCAGTGAACGGCGCCCCCTGGAGGCCCTGGTAGAGTCTGCACCCTGACAGACTCACTATGGACCACACTGGTCTGAGATTCTCCCACTTTGTCTACATCTGAAAAGCTCTGGGACTGATGTTTAAATGAGAAGAACATTTTGCAATTCCTGTGGAAATGTTTATAAGAAGAGACTGAATTTATTTGAATTCAAGATGTTCTTCAACTGATAAGTTGTGCTTCATCGGAGACAGTTTCTTCTGTGTTAGCAGAGGTCATGAACTGTCAATCATATATTTCCTCTGGAAACCTCTTGAACAATTGAACTTTCATTCGAAAGGTACTATGTCATACATGTTGTATGAATCTAATGATGTTTCTGTTGATTTCAATAGAATCAATGATGTTGCACATTGTTTTAAATGTGTAATGTCCCTTTAAGAAGGAGACTTCTCCTGTATGTTTTTGTCTTTTTGTGACAAAAGCTCTACATGATCCACTGTGAACTTATTCACATATTGTATTTGTTCCTTTCATTGTGAAGGCTTTATGTAACTGAGTCACATTTTGGTGACAGCTCATGTCAGTGGGACCTGTTGTAATGTCTCTTGTGCTGAACTGGTTGATGAGGTCCACATTGCTCTGGACCTGGATGATCTGTGTCTTTTATAAAGACTGCTGTCCTCTGCTCTGTACGAGCACTGTGCCTTGTACAAACTACAAGCTGTTGTTGTGACGCATCATCACTTCTACTTTACCGCTCTTTAATAAAACTTCTGAATTATAATGTATTGTTTTTGAGTCATTCATTCAAGAACCATTCAATTGTCCTCTTAGTCCACTGTTTTTCACAGAATATGTTTAGTATATGAGCGATGGGGCGACACCAAATACTTAGACTATACATTATGAGACACGTTCATCTTTCTTTCAATACAGAAACGGATTATGGTCAAACCTCACGTTATGTTCTTTAGGACCTTCAAATGTCTGTGCTTTACATAAAGGGTGTGTGTTTATATCTTTGACAGTATATTAACCCAACCAGAAGGTCTACAATCGATGTCAAATGCCGTGCTTCATTCATACAAAACAGTAAAGGCCCAAGTGAAGTGCCTTGTGGGCTCCCATTATTCAAGTCGAGGGATTTGTCTTGAACAATTCTGGCACACTTTTCTCTTCATGCCAAAAGTGACATTTGTGACTACAGTATTGAAATAGCAAAACACCAACCAATCAGAAGCTTTCCCTCCAAGTCCTTGAAGACGTCAAAGTGTGTCTCCATGACGACACTTGGAGCATCTGTTCCTCAGGATCCTCATGGTTCAACGAACACAAAGCACAAAGATTGTGGGAAACGCCAAGACACTTTTACTCAGCACTAAAGACACGTCACATGACGCACATCTGGCACCAGATTTCAATCTCTACGTCATTTTCAGGAGCTGGTTCACCTCACTGCTTGAGGCCATGATGAGGTTGCTCGTCACCATTGCTTTAACTGTAATCATTCATATCATAAAACAAAAAGACACAACACAGATGTTTCCACTAAACCAAGTTATTTATAGCAATTGAATTTTACAGAAGTCCTGTGACTTTTGTGGGTTTCAAAGAGCTAGCTTGCATCAAAATGAGAGTTTTTTCAAATGGTCACCAGATGATTTGCCTAATGCAGCACACTTCTTTTGTTGAAGCAATGAAAAGCAAAGTGTGGGAAACCAGAGAAGACACACTCACAGCCGCAGAGGGACAATAGATGAAGACCTCTGACCTGAACACACGGGAATCATGGGACATTTCCCACTTCTCTCTCCTTCATTTTTACACAACGCCCAAACTTGTGCTGCGAATGAAGAAGCAGAATGCGAAACATTGTGTTTGAGTGAGTGACTGTACATGTCATACTTATGGCGTCCTGTTTGAGTCTACAAACTATGAGCTGAGGGAGGCGTGTGTCCAGCTGCTCCTTAGAGAGCTGACCCCAGGGCTTTAGAGCATGTGCCATGCTGCAGCTCTTATTGTCTGTGCTGCTCTCTGATTGGTCCAGAGTGTGAGAAACTAGTGCTAGACCTAGACCCACTCATTCAAATGGAGATGTGTGTGTATAAATACAAGGCAGAAGCAGCACACGGCAGACTCTCCACACAGAGCTCTACATCCACACATGGCTCCTACAGCCACTGCAGCAATGGACCCCTCTCAGGACGTCAGCCTCTGTCACAAGGTAAAGCCTGTTCCATCCTTCTCCTGACGCTTTGATGGTTCCTCTGCTGCTGTTGCAGTGGTGTGTGTAGAACAAATGAACTCATGTGCCTCTTGTTTTTGCAGCTGAGAAAGCCTGTGGTGGAGAAACTGCGCAGAGAGAGGATCAACAGCAGCATTGAGCAGCTCAAGTCTCTCCTGTGTACAGAGTTCTTCGAGCAGCAGTCAGACTCCAAGCTGGAGAAAGCAGACATCCTGGAGATGACCGTCACTGTGCTCACACGTCTGCAGCAGCAGCACTTCCTGTCCCAGAGCCTCATGAAGAGCCCTCAGCAGAGACACTGCACTGAGCTGCACAAGCAGAGCAGCTTCTGTAAAGACAAGAGTCCAGTGAACGGCGCCCCCTGGAGGCCCTGGTAGAGTCTGCACCCTGACAGACTCACTATGGACCACACTGGTCTGAGATTCTCCCACTTTGTCTACATCTGAAAAGCTCTTCACTTCCCGTCAGGTCGATGGCAGTTTGAAAACAGGATAAAAAAGAAGACAAAAACTGTCCCCCTCAAGCAAAAATTTCAACCCCTATTTCCTCCGTCTCTGGTTTGAGTTTAGTGTAGAGATCGCTGCAGGTACGAAAGAGTATTTATATCTATTGCTCCGAATCATTGGAGTTCTGAGTCTGGAACCAGACGGCAGGTAACTAAACTCTTCATGAAGAGGGTGAGCCTCATTACCCAGAATCCTCAGAGCCCTCCTTGTCACCTGACCAGTGAACAGCTCAGAAAGTGGAGTCTGAGGAGCTCTCAAAATCTTACCACTCAAGTTAACTATTCTGCTGAGTGACTTTTTCCCTTTGACATTGAGGTTACCAAACCAACTCAACATGGAAAAAGTTAAAACTGACTCAACACAAGATTTGTAAAACAGTCTCATTATCGTCCCGTCCACCTGGAAATAGGCCAGTTTCCGGAGGCAGAACAGAAGCTGCTGCCCTTTCTTACACAGAACATCTGTGTTTTCATTGAAGTTCAGCCTGTTGTCGATCCATGTCCCCAGATACTTGTAACTTTGGACGAGCTCCACTCTCTGACCTTTGATCACTGTAGCTTGAGGTGACGAGACTTCCTCCGAAAATCCACACACATGTCTTTAGTCTTAAGAACATTCAGCTGCAGGAATGAGTCGTCACACCACTGTATCATGTCCTCAACAACAGGACCATGCTCGTTTTCATCACCGTTCAGAAGACTCACAATAACAGAGTCATCTGCAAATTTAAGAATATGATGATTTTCATGGCAGCTGCGGCAGTCATTTGTGTACAAGATGTACAGAAGTGGAGACAGTACACAGCCCTGGGGTGACCCAGTGGAGGAGTGCAAGACATTGGACAAACAACCATTGACCTTCACTCTTTGTGATCGATCGGCCTGTTAAGAAGTCCAAGATCCAGCCCACAATATTTGAACTCAAATTAAAATCATTAACAAGCTTATCAATTAAGATGTGAGGTTGGATGGTATTAAAAGCTGATGAAAAATCTAAAAATAAGAGCCGTGCATGTGCCTTTGAGTTTTCCACGTGTTTGAGGACAAAGTTCAAAAGGGTGGCCGTGGCATCCTCCACGCCTCTACCAGCCCGATAGGCAAACTGAAGAGGATCGAGCAGGTCTTCAACCATAGGAAGAAGCTCTGCTTTCATCAATCTCTCAAAGGACTTCATCACTAAAGAAGTAAGAGCCACAGGTCTAAAATCATTTAAAACCTTGGGGTGTTTAGTTTTGGGCACAGGGATTACTGTGCTCTGTTTCCATAAATGTGGCACCCTCTGTTGGCTGAATGACAGCTGAAAAATAAAAAAGAAGACAGGGCCTAATTGTTCAGCACAAGATGACAGCAGTCGGCCACAGATATGATCAGGGCCAGGACTTTTCTTAGCCTTGGTTTTTCTGAAACTAGTGACCACAGCCTGTTCATTAAAAGGCGGGGAGGCAGGGCAACGTAAAACATGTTTTAAATTTTCAATATCATTGGTAAAGTCAAAAGTGTCAAATCTCAAATAGAAAGAGTTAAAATCCTGAGCCAGTTGTGTGTCAGATTTAATTCCAGCAATATTCACTCTCGGTTTTTTCTTTTTATTTGTACCTAAAATTGTATTAAGGCCATCCCAAGCAGAGCCAATATTGTTCTGTGTTAATTGCTTCTCGAGTTTAGCTGTGTAGCACCGTTTTGCTTTCCTAATTTCACGTTTAATCTCACTTTGTAATTCTTTCAGCTCTACTATGTTTCCTTCACGAAAAGCCTTCATTTTTTTATTGATAAGAATACTTAAAGTTTTTGAAAACCAAGGTTTGCGATTTGGATATATTTTCACTGTCTTTTTAGGAATGACAAGGTCCACACAGAAAGTGGAGTAGCTGCTTACAACATCAGTTAACTCGTCAATATCAGAGGATGACTCTTTAAAGATATCCCAGTTCGTACAATCAAAGCAGCCTTGTAGGCTCATAGTTGCATCCTCAGTCCACAGATTAATCTCCTTAGTCTCGATTTTGTCTTTCTTTAAGACAGTGCGATATGTTGGGATCAGCTGCACGCAGTTATGGTCAGCGCTCCCTAGCGGTGGGAGCGGGTATGACGTGTAAGCTCCCTTCACTGAGCCATAGCACATGTCCAGCGTTTTGTTTTTCCGAGTTTTACACGTGACATATTGATAAAAGTTTCTCAAAACATTTTTCAAGGAGCACTGATTAAAATCACCAAGAACGAAAACGGGCGCATCTGGACATTTGGACTGCAGTTTTTGAGTCACATTAAGAATAGTCTCCGAGGCTTTATCCACGTTGGCTTTGGGATGCACATATACGACGATGACAAAGATTTGTGGAAATTCTCGAGGTAGGTACCTGGGGCGTAAGGAGACCGCTAAAAGTTCTGTGTCTTTGTTACACTGACTGTCTCTCACAATGACATTCTTACACCAACGCTGATTGACGTAGAGGCACACCCCCCCGCCCTGGGATTTCCCAGTGGCAGCTGCGTCACGGTCGAGGCGGAGGGGTTCCCCGAAGTTATCCAAAGCCAAGTTTGGTTGCGGGTCACTGTCCGTGAGCCAGGACTCCGTAATGGCTAATAGGCATGAGTCCCTGAATTCATGCTGGAAACGTACATGAGCCTGTAGCTCGTCCACTTTATTCCTGAGTGATTGTGCATTCATCAGGATCATTGAAGGGAGGGGAATGCGATCCAAGCGCTGTCTTCGAAGCCGCTGGCGCACCCCGCCCCTTTTCCCCCGCTTCCTCAATTTCGGAGGAGCAGAGTTTTGAAAGTTAAAATGCTCAAATAAGTTATAGCCCCATAAAAGATCCGTGATGTGGTTGTCAGGAGGTAGGTTTTCCCATGTAAGAAGAAACTCTCTGCTGTACTGGGTGCGCGTTGATTCCTCAGTGAGGGGCCCGAGACTCTGCACCGCATGGTACACAGTCCACAGTAACAGCAGTACCATATATTCCATTTCCCCCGTAACAAATACAAACAGCCGCCGTAGAGTTCATCAGCCACCACTTAAGTTAGTAGTACTTCCATAGACACCCTGATATCCAAAAATCAGGTTCATTTATTCCATAAAAACGAGACAGACATTCCCTTTAGCTGCAGGTCGCTGCACGAGCAAGCGCCCTCTCCCCTCTGGGACTGATGTTTAAATGAGAAGAAAATTTTGCAATTCCTGTGGAAATGTTTATAAGAAGAGACTGAATTCATTTGAATTCAAGATGTTCTTCAACTGATAAGTTGTGCTTCATCGGAGACAGTTTCTTCTGCGTTAGCAGAGGTCATGAACTGTCAATCATATATTTCCTGTGGAAACCTTTTGAACAATTGAACTTTCATTCGAAAGGTACTATGTCATACATGTTGTATGAATCTAATGATGTTTCTGTTGATTTCAATAGAATCAATGATGTTGCACATTGTTTTAAATGTGTAATGTCCCTTTAAGAGGGAGACTTCTCCTGTATGTTTTTGTCTTTTTGTGGCAAAAGCTCTACATGAGCCACTGTGAACTTATTCACATATTGTATTTGTTCCTTTCATTGTGAAGGCTTTATGTAACTGAGTCACATTTTGGTGACAGCTCATGTCAGTGGGACCTGTTGTAATGTCTCTTGTGCTGAACTGGTTGATGAGGTCCACATTGCTCTGGACCTGGATGATCTGTGTCTTTTATAAAGACTGCTGTCCTCTGCTCTGTACGAGCACTGTGCCTTGTACAAACTACAAGCTGTTGCTGTGACGCATCATCACTTCTACTTTACCGCTCTTTAATAAAACTTCTGAATTATAATGTATTGTTTTTGAGTCATTCATTCAAGAACCATTCAATTCGGGCGTTCTGCTCTCCCAAAATTCCATCCGATGGGCGGGGGAGCGACTGAATTTTGCGTTGCATTATGGGTAACACTTGCCTTCGCAACTTCCGGTTCTCTCTGCCCGGCACATTTTCTCTAAATGGTTGAGTGTTTTCGTCATTTTCTGTATGCAAATACATTCCCGTCTCTAACTAGTGGCATATCGCGCAAATCATCCGTCCAATTCACATTCTTCCCTCTTAGCTGAACTTCATTCTCATTGTTACCATCTGTCACTCGCACACACAGCCGTTTTCGTTCACTCTGCTCGCTGTCATCTTCTTCTAAATCTTCATAAACACCATCCGCTCGTTGAACTAGCAACAACAATTCCTCCTTTCGTTTTCTAACACTGCAAATACCCTTTCGCTTCAACCTTTCACGCAATTCAGGCACTGTCAATCGTTTGTTGTTTTCGTGAGCCATATTCGCCATTGTATGAAATCAACCGGAAGTGAACTGGGCAACAAACTGTGTCATTTTTTGATCACAGCGCCGCTCAGTGGATGGAATTTTGGGAGAGCAGAACGCCCGAATTGTCCTCTTAGTCCACTGTTTTTCACAGAATATGTTTAGTATATGAGCGATGGGGCGACACCAAATATTTAGACTATACATTATGAGACACGTTCATCTTTCTTTCAATACAGAAACGGATTATGGTCAAACCTCACGTTATGTTCTTTAGGACCTTCAAATGTCTGTGCTTTACATAAAGGGTGTGTGTTTATATCTTTGACAGTATATTAACCCAACCAGAAGGTCTACAATAGATGTCAAATGCCGTGCTTCATTCATACAAAACAGTAAAGGCCCAAGTGAAGTGCCTTGTGGGCTCCCATTATTCAAGTCGAGGGATTTGTCTTGAACAATTCTGGCACACTTTTCTCTTCATGCCAAAAGTGACATTTGTGACTACAGTATTGAAATAGCAAAACACCTATGAGATTTCATAACACTTTGAAGCAACTTTTGTTAAAGTTAAACTCATCATTCTATCAATATGCAGAAGCCAGTACTTTTCCCTTGTTTTGTCTATCTGAAGGCCAAGCTACAAGCACACCGTGGCAGCTGCTGATTGGAGGTCTCCATGCCTCAGCTCTGTATAATACACTTGCATTCTCTTGTATCTGTGATCGTGTGCTTTGTTTGTACTGTCTCTACCATCGACAATAAAACATGTCTTCTGTCGGAATTTAAGACGCGATCCCAGACTATGTCATCTTCTTCAGGTGGTGGAAGGATGCGGGCCTTGTCTGTAACATCTACAGAACAGAAGACTTTTTTTTTTTTACACAAAAAGTGTTTTTTTTTTAAGCCAAAACTGAGAAACCTCAAGAGAATGCATCTGGATCAGCACATGGACAATCTGCACAGCCCCTGATTCCAGTCAGGCTGTGAGCTGCTGAGACATGGACAACACCATCGTCCTCTTTTGCATGGACATAATTTGGAACAATCTGGATTTCTGAATTTGGACATAATTTGGACTGAATTGAATTGCTGAATCTGGACACTGAAGCTGAAACGTGTGATTGAAAGACACGTCACAGAAGAATTCATGGCTCGACACAAATGCAGCCTGAGGAATCAACACGGAGAAGTGGGAGAGACTGTTTTCAAAGCAATATCTGGAACCACCATCGACTGATGAAGTTTGGTATTTTACTGAAGATTGTTGACAAGTTTTATGAAAGATCTGAACATGTTTTATGAGTTTTATGAGTTTTTGAAGTATTCCGAGTTCTGAGTTTTTTGAAGTACCGAGTTTGAGTTTTTGAAGTATTGAGTTATGATGTTATGTTGCTGTTTATCGATCCTGATGGTCACACGTGAATGTGTGACCAGAGGGGGGAATATGAGATTTCATAACACTTTGAAGCAACTTTTGTTAAAGTTAAACTCATCATTCTATCAATGTGCAGAAGCCAGTACTTTTCCCTTGTTTTGTCTATCTGAAGGCCAAGCTACAAGCACACCGTGGCAGCTGCTGATTGGAGGTGTCCATGCCTCCGCTCTGTATAATACACTTGCATTCTCCTGTATCTGTGATCGTGTGCTTTGTTCGTGCTGTCTCTACCATCGACAATAAAACATGTCTTCTGTCGGAATTTAAGACGCAATCCCAGACTATGACATCTTCTTCACACCAACCAATCAGAAGCTTTCCCTCCAAGTCCTTGAAGACGTCAAAGTGTGTCTCCATGACGACACTTGGAGCATCTGTTCCTCAGGATCCTCATGGTTCAACGAACACAAAGCACAAAGATTGTGGGAAACGCCAAGACACTTTTACTCAGCACTAAAGACACGTCACATGACGCACATCTGGCACCAGATTTCAATCTCTACGTCATTTTCAGGAGCTGGTTCACCTCACTGCTTGAGGCCATGATGAGGTTGCTCGTCACCATTGCTTTAACTGTAATCCTTCATATCATAAAACAAAAAGACACAACACAGATGTTTCCACTGAACCAAGTTATTTATAGCAAATGAATTTTACAGAAGTTCTGTGACTTTTGTGGGTTTCAAAGAGCTAGCTTGCATCAAAATGAGAGTTTTTTCAAATGGTCACCAGATGATTTGCCTAATGCAGCACACTTCTTTTGTTGAAGCAATGAAAAGCAAAGTGTGGGAAACCAGAGAAGACACACTCACAGCCGCAGAGGGACAATAGATGAAGACCTCTGACCTGAACACACGGGAATCATGGGACATTTCCCACTTCTCTCTCCTTCATTTTTACACAACGCCCAAACTTGTGCTGCGAATGAAGAAGCAGAATGCGAAACATTGTGTTTGAGTGAGTGACTGTACATGTCATACTTATGGCGTCCTGTTTGAGTCTACAAACTATGAGCTGAGGGAGGCGTGTGTCCAGCTGCTCCTTAGAGAGCTGACCCCAGGGCTTTAGAGCATGTGCCATGCTGCAGCTCTTATTGTCTGTGCTGCTCTCTGATTGGTCCAGAGTGTGAGAAACTAGTGCTAGACCTAGACCCACACATTCAAATGGAGATATGTGTGTATAAATACAAGGCAGAAGCAGCACACGGCAGACTCTCCACACAGAGCTCTACATCCACACATGGCTCCTACAGCCACTGCAGCAATGGACCCCTCTCAGGACCTCAGCCTCTGTCACAAGGTAAAGCCTGTTCCATCCTTCTCCTGACGCTTTGATGGTTCCTCTGCTGCTATTGCAGTGGTGTGTGTAGAACAAATGAACTCATGTGCCTCTTGTTTTTGCAGCTGAGAAAGCCTGTGGTGGAGAAACTGCGCAGAGAGAGGATCAACAGCAGCATTGAGCAGCTCAAGTCTCTCCTGTGTACAGAGTTCCTCCAGCAGCAGTCAGACTCCAAGCTGGAGAAAGCAGACATCCTGGAGATGACCGTCACTGTGCTCACACGTCTGCGGCAGCAGCACTTCCTGTCCCAGAGCCTCATGAAGAGCCCTCAGCAGAGACACTGCACTGAGCTGCACAAGCAGAGCAGCTTCTGTAAAGACAAGAGTCCAGTGAACGGCGCCCCCTGGAGGCCCTGGTAGAGTCTGCACCCTGACAGACTCACTATGGACCACACTGGTCTGAGATTCTCCCACTTTGTCTACATCTGAAAAGCTCTGGGACTGATGTTTAAATGAGAAGAACATTTTGCAATTCCTGTGGAAATGTTTATAAGAAGAGACTGAATTTATTTGAATTCAAGATGTTCTTCAACATATAAGTTGTGCTTCATCGGAGACAGTTTCTTCTGTGTTAGCAGAGGTCATGAACTGTCAATCATATATTTCCTGTGGAAACCTCTTGAATAATTGAACTTTCATTCGAAAGGTACTATGTCATACATGTTGTATGAATCTAATGATGTTTCTGTTGATTTCAATAGAATCAATGATGTTGCACATTGTTTTAAATGTGTAATGTCCCTTTAAGAGGGAGACTTCTCCTGTATGTTTTTGTCTTTTTGTGGCAAAAGCTCTACATGATCCACTGTGAACTTATTCACATATTGTATTTGTTCCTTTCATTGTGAAGGCTTTATGTAACTGAGTCACATTTTGGTGACAGCTCATGTCAGTGGGACCTGTTGTAATGTCTCTTGTGCTGAACTGGTTGATGAGGTCCACATTGCTCTGGACCTGGATGATCTGTGTCTTTTATAAAGACTGCTGTCCTCTGCTCTGTACGAGCACTGTGCCTTGTACAAACTACAAGCTGTTGTTGTGACGCATCATCACTTCTACTTTACCGCTCTTTAATAAAACTTCTGAATTATAATGTATTGTTTTTGAGTCATTCATTCAAGAACCATTCAATTGTCCTCTTAGTCCACTGTTTTTCACAGAATATGTTTAGTATATGAGCGATGGGGCGACACCAAATATTTAGACTATACATTATGAGACACATTCATCTTTCTTTCAATACAGAAACGGATTATGGTCAAACCTCACGTTATGTTCTTTAGGACCTTCAAATGTCTGTGCTTTACATAAAGGGTGTGTGTTTATATCTTTGACAGTATATTAACCCAACCAGAAGGTCTACAATCGATGTCAAATGCCGTGCTTCATTCATACAAAACAGTAAAGGCCCAAGTGAAGTGCCTTGTGGGCTCCCATTATTCAAGTCGAGGGATTTGTCTTGAACAATTCTGGCACACTTTTCTCTTCATGCCAAAAGTGACATTTGTGACTACAGTATTGAAATAGCAAAACACCAACCAATCAGAAGCTTTCCCTCCAAGTCCTTGAAGACGTCAAAGTGTGTCTCCATGACGACACTTGGAGCATCTGTTCCTCAGGATCCTCATGGTTCAACGAACACAAAGCACAAAGATTGTGGGAAACGCCAAGACACTTTTACTCAGCACTAAAGACACGTCACATGACGCACATCTGGCACCAGATTTCAATCTCTACGTCACTTTCAGGAGCTGGTTCACGTCACTGCTTGAGGCCATGATGAGGTTGCTCGTCACCATTGCTTTAACTGTAATCATTCATATCATAAAAAAAAAAGACACAACGCAGATGTTTCCACTGAACCAAGTTATTTATAGCAATTGAATTTTACAGAAGTCCTGTGACTTTTGTGGGTTTCAAAGAGCTAGCTTGCATCAAAATGAGAGTTTTTTCAAATGGTCACCAGATGATTTGCCTAATGCAGCACACTTCTTTTGTTGAAGCAATGAAAAGCAAAGTGTGGGAAACCAGAGAAGACACACTCACAGCCGCAGAGGGACAATAGATGAAGACCTCTGACCTGAACACACGGGAATCATGGGACATTTCCCACTTCTCTCTCCTTCATTTTTACACAACGCCCAAACTTGTGCTGCGAATGAAGAAGCAGAATGCGAAACATTGTGTTCGAGTGAGTGACTGTATATGTCATACTTATGGCGTCCTGTTTGAGTCTGTAAACTATGAACTGAGGGAGGCGTGTGTCCAGCTGCTCCTTAGAGAGCTGACCCCAGGGCTTTAGAGCATGTGCCATACTGCAGCTCTTATTGTCTGTGCTGCTCTCTGATTGGTCCAGAGTGTGAGAAACTAGTGCTAGACCTAGACCCACACATTCAAATGGAGATGTGTGTGTATAAATACAAGGCAGAAGCAGCACACGGCAGACTCTCCACACAGAGCTCTACATCCACACATGGCTCCTACAGCCACTGCAGCAATGGACCCCTCTCAGGACCTCAGCCTCTGTCACAAGGTAAAGCCTGTTCCATCCTTCTCCTGACGCTTTGATGGTTCCTCTGCTGCTGTTGCAGTGGTGTGTGTAGAACAAATGAACTCATGTGCCTCTTGTTTTTGCAGCTGAGAATCCTGTGGTGGAGAAACTGCGCAGAGAGAGGATCAACAGCAGCATTGAGAAGCTCAAGTCTCTCCTGTGTACAGAGTTCCTCCAGCAGCAGTCAGACTCCAAGCTGGAGAAAGCAGACATCCTGGAGATGACCGTCACTGTGCTCACACGTCTGCAGCAGCAGCACTTCCTGTCCCAGAGCCTCATGAAGAGCCCTCAGCAGAGACACTGCACTGAGCTGCACAAGCAGAGCAGCTTCTGTAAAGACAAGAGTCCAGTGAACGGCGCCCCCTGGAGGCCCTGGTAGAGTCTGCACCCTGACAGACTCACTATGGACCACACTGGTCTGAGATTCTCCCACTTTGTCTACATCTGAAAAGCTCTGGGACTGATGTTTAAATGAGAAGAACATTTTGCAATTCCTGTGGAAATGTTTATAAGAAGAGACTGAATTTATTTGAATTCAAGATGTTCTTCAACTGATAAGTTGTGCTTCATCGGAGACAGTTTCTTCTGTGTTAGCAGAGGTCATGAACTGTCAATCATATATTTCCTGTGGAAACCTCTTGAATAATTGAACTTTCATTCGAAAGGTACTATGTCATACATGTTGTATGAATCTAATGATGTTTCATTTGATTTCAATAGAATCAATGATGTTGCACATTGTTTTAAATGTGTAATGTCCCTTTAAGAGGGAGACTTCTCCTGTATGTTTTTGTCTTTTTGTGGCAAAAGCTCTACATGATCCACTGTGAACTTATTCACATATTGTATTTGTTCCTTTCATTGTGAAGACTTTATGTAACTGAGTCACATTTTGGTGACAGCTCATGTCAGTGGGACCTGTTGTAATGTCTCTTGTGCTGAACTGGTTGATGAGGTCCACATTGCTCTGGACCTGGATGATCTGTGTCTTTTATAAAGACTGCTGTCCTCTGCTCTGTACGAGCACTGTGCCTTGTACAAACTACAAGCTGTTGTTGTGACGCATCATCACTTCTACTTTACCGCTCTTTAATAAAACTTCTGAATTATAATGTATTGTTTTTGAGTCATTCATTCAAGAACCATTCAATTGTCCTCTTAGTCCACTGTTTTTCACAGAATATGTTTAGTATATGAGCGATGGGGCGACACCAAATATTTAGACTATACATTATGAGACACGTTCATCTTTCTTTCAATACAGAAACGGATTATGGTCAAACCTCACGTTATGTTCTTTAGGACCTTCAAATGTCTGTGCTTTACATAAAGGGTGTGTGTTTATATCTTTGACAGTATATTAACCCAACCAGAAGGTCTACAATAGATGTCAAATGCCGTGCTTCATTCATACAAAACAGTAAAGGCCCAAGTGAAGTGCCTTGTGGGCTCCCATTATTCAAGTCGAGGGATTTGTCTTGAACAATTCTGGCACACTTTTCTCTTCATGCCAAAAGTGACATTTGTGACTACAGTATTGAAATAGCAAAACACCTATGAGATTTCATAACACTTTGAAGCAACTTTTGTTAAAGTTAAACTCATCATTCTATCAATGTGCAGAAGCCAGTACTTTTCCCTTGTTTTGTCTATCTGAAGTCCAAGCTACAAGCACACCGTGGCAGCTGCTGATTGGAGGTCTCCATGCCTCCGCTCTGTATAATACACTTGCATTCTCTTGTATCTGTGATCGTGTGCTTTGTTCGTGCTGTCTCTACCATCGACAATAAAACATGTCTTCTGTCGGAATTTAAGACGCGATCCCAGACTATGTCATCTTCTTCAGGTGGTGGAAGGATGCGGGCCTTGTCTGTAACATCTACAGAACAGAAGACTTTTTTTTTTTTACACAAAAAGTGTTTTTTTTTTAAGCCAAAACTGAGAAACCTCAAGAGAATGCATCTGGATCAGCACATGGACAATCTGCACAGCCCCTGATTCCAGTCAGGCTGTGAGCTGCTGAGACATGGACAACACCATCGTCCTCTTTTGCATGGACATAATTTGGAACAATCTGTATTTCTGAATTTGGACATAATTTGGACTGAATTGAATTGCTGAATCTGGACACTGAAGCTGAAACGTGTGATTGAAAGACACGTCACAGAAGAATTCATGGCTCGACACAAATGCAGCCTGAAGGAATCAACACGGAGAAGTGGGAGAGACTGTTTTAAAAGCAATATCTGGAACCACCATCGACTGATGAAGTTTGGTATTTTACTGAAGATTGTTGACAAGTTTTATGAAAGATCTGAACATGTTTTATGAGTTTTATGAGTTTTTGAAGTATTCCGAGTTCTGAGTTTTTTGAAGTACCGAGTTTGAGTTTTTGAAGTATTGAGTTATGATGTTATGTTGCTGTTTATCGATCCTGATGGTCACACGTGAATATGTGACCAGAGGGGGGAATATGAGATTTCATAACACTTTGAAGCAACTTTTGTTAAAGTTAAACTCATCATTCTATCAATGTGCAGAAGCCAGTACTTTTCCCTTGTTTTGTCTATCTGAAGGCCAAGCTACAAGCACACCGTGGCAGCTGCTGATTGGAGGTGTCCATGCCTCCGCTCTGTATAATACACTTGCATTCTCTTGTATCTGTGATCGTGTGCTTTGTTCGTGCTGTCTCTACCATCGACAATAAAACATGTCTTCTGTCGGAATTTAAGACGCGATCCCAGACTATGACATC
Source organism: Knipowitschia caucasica (assembly GCA_964034765.1). Classification (NCBI taxonomy): domain Eukaryota; kingdom Metazoa; phylum Chordata; class Actinopteri; order Gobiiformes; family Gobiidae; genus Knipowitschia; species Knipowitschia caucasica. Next base: position 31,905,916 of record OZ035828.1, on the reverse strand, counting down.
TTCTTCACACCAACCAATCAGAAGCTTTCCCTCCAAGTCCTTGAAGACGTCAAAGTTTGTCTCCATGACGACACTTGGAGCATCTGTTCCTCAGGATCCTCATGGTTCAACGAACACAAAGCACAAAGATTGTGGGAAACGCCAAGACACTTTTACTCAGCACTAAAGACACGTCACATGACGCACATCTGACACCAGATTTCAATCTCTACGTCACTTTCAGGAGCTGGTTCACGTCACTGCTTGTGGCCATGATGAGGTTGCTCGTCACCATTGCTTTAACTGTAATCATTCATATCATAAAACAAAAAGACACAACACAGATGTTTCCACTGAACCAAGTTATTTATAGCAATTGAATTTTACAGAAGTCCTGTGACTTTTGTGGGTTTCAAAGAGCTAGCTTGCATCAAAATGAGAGTTTTTTCAAATGGTCACCAGATGATTTGCCTAATGCAGCACACTTCTTTTGTTGAAGCAATGAAAAGCAAAGTGTGGGAAACCAGAGAAGACACACTCACAGCCGCAGAGGGACAATAGATGAAGACCTCTGACCTGAACACACGGGAATCATGGGACATTTCCCACTTCTCTCTCCTTCATTTTTACACAACGCCCAAACTTGTGCTGCGAATGAAGACGCAGAATGCGAAACATTGTGTTTGAGTGAGTGACTGTACATGTCATACTTATGGCGTCCTGTTTGAGTCTGTAAACTATGAGCTGAGGGAGGCGTGTGTCCAGCTGCTCCTTAGAGAGCTGACCCCAGGGCTTTAGAGCATGTGCCATGCTGCAGATCTTATTGTCTGTGCTGCTCTCTGATTGGTCCAGAGTGTGAGAAACTAGTGCTAGACCTAGACCCACACATTCAAATGGAGATGTGTGTGTATAAATACAAGGCAGAAGCAGCACACAGCAGACTCTCCACACAGAGCTCTACATCCACACATGGCTCCTACAGCCACTGCAGCAATGGACCCCTCTCAGGACCTCAGCCTCTGTCACAAGGTAAAGCCTGTTCCATCCTTCTCCTAACGCTTTGATGGTTCCTCTGCTGCTGTTGCAGTGGTGTGTGTAGAACAAATGAACTCATGTGCCTCTTGTTTTTGCAGCTGAAAATGCCTGTGGTGGAGAAACTGCGCAGAGAGAGGATCAACAGCAGCATTGAGCAGCTCAAGTCTCTCCTGTGTACAGAGTTCCTCCAGCAGCAGTCAGACTCCAAGCTGGAGAAAGCAGACATCCTGGAGATGACCGTCACTGTGCTCACACGTCTGCAGCAGCAGCACTTCCTGTCCCAGAGCCTCATGAAGAGCCCTCAGCAGAGACACTGCACTGAGCTGCACAAGCAGAGCAGCTTCTGTAAAGACAAGAGTCCAGTGAACGGCGCCCCCTGGAGGCCCTGGTAGAGTCTGCACCCTGACAGACTCACTATGGACCACACTGGTCTGAGATTCTCCCACTTTGTCTACATCTGAAAAGCTCTGGGACTGATGTTTAAATGAGAAGAACATTTTGCAATTCCTGTGGAAATGTTTATAAGAAGAGACTGAATTTATTTGAATTCAAGATGTTCTTCAACTGATAAGTTGTGCTTCATCGGAGACAGTTTCTTCTGTGTTAGCAGAGGTCATGAACTGTCAATCATATATTTCCTGTGGAAACCTCTTGAATAATTGAACTTTCATTCGAAAGGTACTATGTCATACATGTTGTATGAATCTAATGATGTTTCTGTTGATTTCAATAGAATCAATGATGTTGCACATTGTTTTAAATGTGTAATGTCCCTTTAAGAGGGAGACTTCTCCTGTATGTTTTTGTCTTTTTGTGGCAAAAGCTCTACATGATCCACTGTGAACTTATTCACATATTGTATTTGTTCCTTTCATTGTGAAGACTTTATGTAACTGAGTCACATTTTGGTGACAGCTCATGTCAGTGGGACCTGTTGTAATGTCTCTTGTGCTGAACTGGTTGATGAGGTCCACATTGCTCTGGACCTGGATGATCTGTGTCTTTTATAAAGACTGCTGTCCTCTGCTCTGTACGAGCACTGTGCCTTGTACAAACTACAAGCTGTTGTTGTGACGCATCATCACTTCTACTTTACCGCTCTTTAATAAAACTTCTGAATTATAATGTATTGTTTTTGAGTCATTCATTCAAGAACCATTCAATTGTCCTCTTAGTCCACTGTTTTTCACAGAATATGTTTAGTATATGAGCGATGGGGCGACACCAAATATTTAGACTATACATTATGAGACACGTTCATCTTTCTTTCAATACAGAAACGGATTATGGTCAAACCTCACGTTATGTTCTTTAGGACCTTCAAATGTCTGTGCTTTACATAAAGGGTGTGTGTTTATATCTTTGACAGTATATTAACCCAACCAGAAGGTCTACAATAGATGTCAAATGCCGTGCTTCATTCATACAAAACAGTAAAGGCCCAAGTGAAGTGCCTTGTGGGCTCCCATTATTCAAGTCGAGGGATTTGTCTTGAACAATTCTGGCACACTTTTCTCTTCATGCCAAAAGTGACATTTGTAAGTAAGTAAGTAAGTAATCTTTTATTTATATACCGCCTTTTCACTGCAAAATCTGAGTCTCAAAGCGGTTTACAATTGTTAATTTTTGGGCATTTGTCTCTCACTCCACACAGAGATGGGAGCGGGGCCAGTACAGGAGGCACATGCCAGACCTATTGTACATGTTTTTAGTGGTAGGGGAAACCGGAGTACCCGGAGGAAACCTACGCAGACACGGGGAGAACATGCAAACTCCACTCAGAAAGGCCCTGGCCCGATCGGGATTCGAACCCAGGACCTTTTTGCTGAGAGGCGAGAGTGCTATCCACTCAGCCACCGTGCCGCCCAAATACTGTAGTCATTTGTGACTACAGTATGGAAATAGCAAAACACCAACCAATCAGAAGCTTTCCCTCCAAGTCCTTGAAGACGTCAAAGTGTGTCTCCATGACGACACTTGGAGCATCTGTTCCTCAGGATCCTCATGGTTCAACGAACACAAAGCACAAAGATTGTGGGAAACGCCAAGACACTTTTACTCAGCACTAAAGACACGTCACATGACGCACATCTGGCACCAGATTTCAATCTCTACGTCACTTTCAGGAGCTGGTTCACGTCACTGCTTGAGGCCATGATGAGGTTGCTCGTCACCATTGCTTTAACTGTAATCATTCATATCATAAAACAAAAAGACACAACGCAGATGTTTCCACTAAACCAAGTTATTTATAGCAATTGAATTTTACAGAAGTTCTGTGACTTTTGTGGGTGTGAGATTTCATAACACTTTGAAGCAACTTTTGTTAAAGTTAAACTCATCATTCTATCAATGTGCAGAAGCCAGTACTTTTCCCTTGTTTTGTCTATCTGAAGGCCAAGCTACAAGCACACCGTGGCAGCTGCTGATTGGAGGTCTCCATGCCTCCGCTCTGTATAATACACTTGCATTCTCTTGTATCTGTGATCGTGTGCTTTGTTCGTACTGTCTCTACCATCGACAATAAAACATGTCTTCTGTCTGAATTTAAGACGCGATCCCAGACTATGTCATCTTCTTCAGGTGGTGGAAGAATGCGGGCCTTGTCTGTAACATCTACAGAACAGAAGACCTTTTTTTTTTTTACACAAAAATTTGTTTTTTTTTTTCAAGCCAAAACTGAAAAACCTCAAGAGAATGCATCTGGACCAGCACACTTGGACAATCTGCACAGCCCCTGATTCCAGTCAGGCTGTGAGCTGCTGAGACATGGACAACACCATCGTCCTCTTTTGCATGGACATAATTTGGAACAATTGGATTTCTGAATTTGGAAATAATTTGGACTGAATTGAATTGCTGAATCTGGACACTGAAGCTGAAACGTGTGATTGAAAGACACATCACAGAAGAATTCATGGCTCGACACAACAAATGCAGCCTGAAGAAATCAACACGGAGAAGTGGGAGAGACTGTTTTCAAAGCAATATCTGGAACCATCGACTGATGAAGTTTGGTATTTTACTGAAGATTGTTGACAAGTTTTATGAAAGATCTGAACATGTTTTGAGTTTTTGAAGTATTCCGAGTTCTGAGTTTTTTGAAGTACCGAGTGAAGTACCGAGTTTATGAGTTTTTGAAGTATTGAGTTATGATGTTATGTTGCTGTTTATCGATCCTGATGGTCACACGTGAATGTATGACCAGAGGGGGGAATGTGAGATTTCATAACACTTTGAAGCAACTTTTGTTAAAGTTAAACTCATCATTCTATCAATGTGCAGAAGCCAGTACTTTTCCCTTGTTTTGTCTATCTGAAGGCCAAGCTACAAGCACACCGTGGCAGCTGCGATTTGGAGGTCTCCATGCCTCCACTCTGTATAATACACTTGCATTCTATTGTATCTGTGTTCGTGCTGTCTCTACCATCGACAATAAAACATGTCTTCTGTCTGAATTAAAGACGCGATCCCAGACTATGTCATCTTCTTCATGGGTTTCAAAGAGCTAGCTTGCATCAAAATGAGAGTTTTTTCAAATGGTCACCAGATGATTTGCCTAATGCAGCACACTTCTTTTGTTGAAGCAATGAAAAGCAAAGTGTGGGAAACCAGAGAAGACACACTCACAGCCGCAGAGGGACAATAGATGAAGACCTCTGACCTGAACACACGGGAATCATGGGACATTTCCCACTTCTCTCTCCTTCATTTTTACACAACGCCCAAACTTGTGCTGCGAATGAAGACGCAGAATGCGAAACATTGTGTTTGAGTGAGTGACTGTACATGTCATACTTATGGCGTCCTGTTTGAGTCTGTAAACTATGAGCTGAGGGAGGCGTGTGTCCAGCTGCTCCTTAGAGAGCTGACCCCAGGGCTTTAGAGCATGTGCCATGCTGCAGCTCTTATTGTCTGTGCTGCTCTCTGATTGGTCCAGAGTGTGAGAAACTAGTGCTAGACCTAGACCCACACATTCAAATGGAGATGTGTGTGTATAAATACAAGGCAGAAGCAGCACACAGCAGACTCTCCACACAGAGCTCTACATCCACACATGGCTCCTACAGCCACTGCAGCAATGGACCCCTCTCAGGACCTCAGCCTCTGTCACAAGGTAAAGCCTGTTCCATCCTTCTCCTGACGCTTTGATGGTTCCTCTGCTGCTGTTGCAGTGGTGTGTGTAGAACAAATGAACTCATGTGCCTCTTGTTTTTGCAGCTGAGAAAGCCTATGGTGGAGAAACTGCGCAGAGAGAGGATCAACAGCAGCATTGAGCAGCTCAAGTCTCTCCTGTGTACAGAGTTCCTCCAGCAGCAGTCAGACTCCAAGCTGGAGAAAGCAGACATCCTGGAGATGACCGTCACTGTGCTCACACGTCTGCAGCAGCAGCACTTCCTGTCCCAGAGCCTCATGAAGAGCCCTCAGCAGAGACACTGCACTGAGCTGCACAAGCAGAGCAGCTTCTGTAAAGACAAGAGTCCAGTGAACGGCGCCCCCTGGAGGCCCTGGTAGAGTCTGCACCCTGACAGACTCACTATGGACCACACTGGTCTGAGATTCTCCCACTTTGTCTACATCTGAAAAGCTCTGAGACTGATGTTTAAATGAGAAGAAAATGTTGCAATTCCTGTGGAAATGTTTATAAGAAGAGACTGAATTTATTTGAATTCAAGATGTTCTTCAACTGATAAGTTGTGCTTCATCGGAGACAGTTTCTTCTGTGTTAGCAGAGGTCATGAACTGTCAATCATATATTTCCTGTGGAAACCTCTTGAATAATTGAACTTTCATTTGAAAGGTACTATGTCATACATGTTGTATGAATCTAATGACGTTTCTGTTGATTTCAATAGAATCAATGATGTTGCACATTGTTTTAAATGTGTAATGTCCCTTTAAGAGGGAGACTTCTCCTGTATGTTTTTGTCTTTTTGTGGCAAAAGCTCTACATGATCCACTGTGAACTTATTCACATATTGTATTTGTTCCTTTCATTGTGAAGGCTTTATGTAACTGAGTCACATTTTGGTGACAGCTCATGTCAGTGGGACCTGTTGTAATGTCTCTTGTGCTGAACTGGTTGATGAGGTCCACATTGCTCTGGACCTGGATGATCTGTGTCTTTTATAAAGACTGCTGTCCTCTGCTCTGTACGAGCACTGTGCCTTGTACAAACTACAAGCTGTTGTTGTGATGCATCATCACTTCTACTTTACCGCTCTTTAATAAAACTTCTGAATTTTTAAAAAGTGTTTTGTTAAATTGTATTTTAATTAACAACTTGCACTTTAATGGTAAACAAAAAACATCATCCATATTATATCTATCTATAATACCAATGGATTCACATCTGTGTACAAAAAGCAGACATTTCCCCTTCGTCTTGATCGCTTCACTTGGGGAAGGATGGTGACCGGTGAAACTCTGGATTGGAATATGGTTCAAAAGTCAATTCATTTCTTTAATTCAACATCCAGTGTGAAATATGCAACAGACTAATGACTCAAAGTTAGATATATGGAATATTTATTTGTTACATTGTTGATGATTCACTTATATCTCAGGAAGTGTGATTAATAAAAAAAATTAACTGAGCCATAATCGTCAAAATTATATCGAAAGGTTTGGAATTTGGCACTTTGCATCATGTTGTTTTGTAGTTTAACCTTTTAAGGATCACCCTCCCTGTACAGGGAGGATTCAGTTATTTTTCATTTAACAGCATCAGTATTAGAATTCACTTGTGTCAATATAGTCAAGCTCTATCTCTTTTGAAAGCTTATTCCCACCTCTAAACACGTATTATGTTCAAATAAACATTAAATATAAACAAAAGTAAGAATAAGTAGTAAAACTGTATATATATATATATATATATATATATATATATATATATATATATATATATATATATATATATAAAAAAAAATATATATTGTCCTTTCTTACATTTTCATGCTAATATTCTAGGGCAAATCACGTCTAATCCACACATGTGTGCATTCTTTTTGTTAGGGTCTAGAGAATAATTATATCCAGTTGTTTTTTCTTCAAAGTCATCCTTATAGTAGATATCCACTTGTAACAACATATTTGACTATTTAAAGTTGCACAAACAAAAACAAAACCTGTTCTTTGCGCACTGTATGAAGATGACATTTTACTATTTACCTAGCGTCACTGGATATGTTCGTCTTGCCTTAAGCCTCCCCTTCAAAACAAGACCATTCCCGGACTTTTCAGTGCTATGGTTTGAGAGGTAGAGTAAGTTGAGTAAAACAAGCGCACCTAGATTTAGCGCTCCAATCACATAGATATCTATGCGTCACGACAGCATTGTCTTGACTACCATTGGCCGATTTGGATGTCAATCAAATCATCTTGTAGCCAATAATCTCAGGTTTCGGGCAATGTGTCGGACTTCTAGCTTCCTCCCACTGTTCCCGTCATATTTGAATGCGTAAAGAGGAACACGGAGCCTTTTTCACGGAGAACACGCGCTATAACTATATAAATAATAGCTTTTCTGCAAACATTTCAAAATCTAGAAAAAATGCTATTTATAGCAAGAGTAATAGCCAAAAAATTATATGAATGGATTTTTGGTGTAAAAACATAGATCATTTGCATGTAAAACACTTTGGCACAAAAATGGACCACTTGTGCCGAATGTGCCCATTAGTTACAAAAAAGCCCCCAGCATCAAAATAGTTCCACCTAAAGGTCTAAAATTTCATACAGGTGTTTCCAACACCACAAACATCTGCTCTGGTGAGTTTGAACAGCATACCATAAAGTATGTGTTCAGGAGAACCTTTTTAAATTGCCTTTTTTTTTTTGAGACAAAAAAAACTAACTTTGACTCACGTTTGAGAAGCTGTAGTGCAGACTGTGTCCCTCCTAACAAACTGTAACATAAATTTCCAGAAACTAGAAGGTGTTACCTTTCAAATGAGGCCTCATAACACAACATCAGACACAAGATGTCCACACAATAAGCATTTCCATTTGGGTATCATAATTCGAGAAGGAGCAGGCGAAATTAGGTGATCCTTAAAGGGTTAAGTCAAGTTATAGAAATTAATAACTTTTGAATATTTAAATTTTACAATATACACATGCAAAGGTGCATTTTAAAGCATCTCTAGAAAGAAGCCAGGAATGATTATGGTTGGTTTTGCAACTGGATAAATGACTCATTAGACTATGAAATACGAGTATATTTACTTAAATAAACACATCAAGCAATTCCATTTCCCAACTCATCAGCAGTTCTTCAGTCGTGTCAGTAACAGTTTCCACATGTGAGTATAAAATACAATACAAAATATCAGAATACATAGTGATGAAGAGATGCCACTGTGATATCATAAAGTGCTGTGAGAGCAGAACGAGAGGTGGTGATACAGCAGTCTCAGACAGTGACGTACACAGAGGTTTAAGGGACAGAAACAAAACGGTAACCACACAATACTGTAACAATCAGATCATCTGCAGCACTTACAATAAAGGAGAAGGAGTGCAAGTAATAAAAAAACATGCGTTCAGCAACTGGCAAAACCTTTTCAAAGCTGACATTCAATTTGGTCCCGATTAGTGTCACCTACAAATACTTTGGTCATATGAGGCACTCCCATTCAGACCAAAATATTTCAACAGGTTTATGGAATTGATTGTATATTTAAAATAAATAGGTCAAACAAACATAATTGGTTTAAAATCATGATTAATGTTATTAAAAAATAAAATGTAAAATACATCTAAAATATTAGAATGACTACTCATAATCATTGTGATTTTAGATAATATATCACATGCAGATTTCAAGTGTATTATGTTTGTCCATATTGTCTTATAAATTTGGATCCTTATGACTGGAGCCCAAAGGTATTTTATATGTGCACAGTGCCATCTGGTGGATGAAACACATTATCACAGTTGCCTTTACAGTGTCAACAGCATTTATTATCAATCATCTGCCGTTTAATGGATTTCTACGTTGACAGTGTTCTATTACTAAATGTAACAGGAAGTTCATTTTTAAAAAAGAAAGAAAAATATTAGAAACCTATAAAAATAGATGGAGAGACATGACATACTTTTTCCTTTCTTTAAAGCATCAAATTGTTCCAACCCATTCTCCCCCTTCACTTTACACCAGGCACCTCAAGCCTGCTGACAATTCTCAGTGTGAGGAGAGTGAAGGCCTCGTGTTGGACAATCACACACGTCTGTTATGGTGCCCGAAATGTGCTGACAGTGTGTAAATAACTACCAGTCTACTTGTAGTGAGTAGACCATTGTCCATTCTTGGTCAGAGAAGAAAGGCAGTATTTGAAACATTTCAGAGCTGAGAGTCTGCCCCCAGGCTGTTCAGTTCCTCAGGAGAGAACTTTTCTCCACGAACAGCTGAGTTCCCTCCAAAACCGGCTGCAATGTCGTCAAACGTCCGGCCCTTGGTCTCCGGCACTTTGAAGTAGGTGAAGACGAAGAAAAACAGCAGCAACACGGTGAAGATGACAAACACATAGGGGTAGGTGAGCTCCTGCAAAGGGAATAGAAGAACAAATAAAAAAACTTATCATCAACTGTTGCCTGAAATCACAGTGCTGTCAGCTCACCTCGATGTATTGAAAGCCCATTCCAACAATAAAGTTAGCCGTCCAGTTGGAGAAGCCGGCCACAGCTATGGCTGCTGGCCTCGGCCCCTGTGAGAACAGCTCTGCAACAATAAACCAGGGGATGGGTCCTGGACCAATCTCAAAGAAGGCCACGTAGGAGAAGATGGCCACAATGCTCAAATATGACATCCATGGTAGTTTTTCCTGCAATTGATAAAAACAAGTTTTACATTTTAGATACACTAGGTAAATGAACAGTTAAATCAGGGGTCACAGTTATTTTGGTCAGGGGCCGGATTGAAAAAAATGTCAGCTTCAGAGGCCGAAAGTTAGTGTTTGAAGGGGTTAGGGTTAGAAGAAGGTATTTTGACTAAAGAGTCGTTATAATTTAACTAGATTTGATTATTTTCCTGGTATATTTTTCTAAAAAACTAGTTCAGTTACTTTATGTTTGGACTGAACCAAAAATGGGTCATAGTTAAAGGATTGGCCACTGATTTATATTTTCTAATTAACACTTAATAATTGTGTGTTAGGTTAAAATTTCAGACTAAACTACAGGATGAAAATTGTCTTTAAAATGAGGAATAACCCACCATGACAGCACATATAAACCTCACCATCAATGAGGTGCAATGAAATGTTAATAGTAATAACAAAAAATCACAAGCCCGTGCCGCATTTGGCTCACGGGCTTGTGATTGACACCTGAGAGATAAATCATCATCACTAACCAGTAGAGCCAGGGCGATGGTCATTAAAATAGTGGCTCCAGCCATTCCCAGAAGCCCAATGAGGTGCAGAGACCTGCGTCCAGCACGCTCAACCACAAACACCTACAGAAAAAAAGTAAACGTTATTTGTTGTTCAATAAATGGAACAGAAGGTGTCAATACTAAGTGTCAAACAACTGCACTGTCTCCCAGTCCCATACTGCATACAATACAAGGTCCTCCTCCTCACTTTAACATTCTACTACATGTATGGACATTTATCAACATTCATGGACAATGGTATCTCCCTATGGACCTATACAAATGTGTTCTAAATATTTTTTTTGTCTCAACTGTTGATTCTCTGATCTGTGTTGGGGATTTCAATGGTTTTTTAAAGTCCTCTAAGATGACTACTGCTGTGATTTAGGACTATAAAAGAAAAAAATGTATTGTATTGTAATTGTACCTAGAAGGTCCTCCATAACCTGGCCCCTTCATACCTCACTGACCTCCTCCATCATCACTGTCCCACCCGCCGCCGATCCACAGACTCCAACCTCCTCACTCCCAGCAGAACAAAGTGCCAACGCTTGAGTGGCCGAGCCTTTGCTGCGGTTGACCCCACTCTCTGGAACTCACTCCCACAACCCACTAAGAACTCGGACTCACAATAGAACTTCTCAATACTACAGCTAACCGCTTATTTTTAGCTTTTCATTTTTGTTTCTTATTTTTTTCTTCTGTAAAGTGTCTTTTAGTGTCAAAAAAGAGCTATATAAGTATGATATATTATGATTATTATTATAATACTAGCACACTAGTAAGGTAAGGTCTACTCCAAGGTACTGGAGAGGAGGCTACGGCCGATGGTCGAATCTCGGATCCAGGAGGGGCAGTGTGGTTTTCGTCCCGGTCGCGGAACACTGGACCAGCTCTATACTCTCCATCGGATACTCGAGGGTTCATGGGAGTTCGCCCAACCTGTCCACATGTCCTTTGTGGATCTGGAGAAGGCGTTCGACTGTGTTCCCCGGGGTGTCCTTTGGGGGGTTCTCCGGGAGTACGGGGTCGGAGGTCCTCTGCTGAGGGCCATCCGATCCCTGTATGACCGGAGCCAGAGCTGTGTTCGCATTGCCGGCAGTAAGTCAGACCTGTTCCCAGTGAATGTTGGCCTCCGACAGGGCTGCCCTTTGTCACCGGTTCTGTTCACTGTATTTATGGACAGAATATCTAGGCGCAGCCAGGGGTCGGAGGGGGTCCGGTTCGGAGACCACAGGATTTCATCTCTGCTGTTTGCGGACGATGTTGTCCTGTTGGCTCCAACGAACTAGGACCTGCAGCATGCACTGGGGCGGTTTGCAGCCGAGTGTGAAGCGGCTGGGATGAGAATCAGCACCTCCAAATCCGAGGCCATGGTGCTCGACCGGAAAAAGGTGCCTTGCCCTCTACAGGTGGGTGGAGAGGTCCTTCCTCAAGTGGAGGAGTTCAAGTATCTCGGGGTCTTGTTCACGAGTGAGGGAAGAATGGAGCGTGAGATTGACAGGCGGATCGGTGCAGCGTGCGCAGTGATGCGGTCGCTGTATCGGACCGTTGTGGTAAAGAGGGAGCTGAGCCGAAAGGCAAAGCTCTCGATTTACCGGTCAATCTTCGTTCCCTCCCTCACCTATGGTCATGAGCTTTGGGTAATGACCGAAAGAACGAGATCGCGGATACAAGCGGTCGAAATGAGCTTCCTCCGCAGAGTGGCTGGGCGCTCCCTTAGAGATAGGGTGAGGAGCTCAGTCACACGGGAGGAGCTCGGAGTAGAGCCACTGCTTCTCCACGTCGAGAGGAACCAGTTGAGGTGGCTCGGGCATCTGTTCCGGATGCCTCCTGGACGCCTCCCTGGGGAGGTGTTCCGGGCACGTCCCACCGGGAGGAGGCCCCGCGGAAGACCTAGGACACGCTGGAGGGACTATGTCTCTCAGCTGGCCTGGGAACGCCTTGGGGTCCCCCCGGACGAGCTGGAGGAAGTGTGTGTGGATAGGGAAGTCTGGGCGTCTCTGCTTAGACTGCTGCCCCCGCGACCCGGCAACGGATAAAGCGGAAGAAAATGGATGGATGGATGGATGGATGGATACTAGCACACTCACAGACACCACAGTGAAGGCAGTGTTGACGACTCCTGCTCCAATCGTAGCATATTTGGGCTGTGCCACTCCTGCTCTCTCGAAAATGCGAGTTGAGTAATAGAACACCTACAAGAGACAGAACACAGTGTTTCTCAGAGGTCGGCCACAGATAAAGCTGGCCCTAAACACAAACAATGTAACGTACAGCGTTGATGCCAGACAGCTGCTGGGAGAGCTGCAGAACCACAGCCACCACCAGCGGCTGGCGGTACCTGTGCGAGCGGAACAACTCCACGAGGGTCACTTTGGGCTCGCTCATCATCTTCCGGCTCTCCTCTTTCATCTCCTTTATGTCAGCGCTCACGTCCGAGACCCCTCTCAACTTCTTCAACACTGCAGTGAGCAAGAAACACATCAGAAAGCACTTTAAAAAAGTTTATTTATGGACATTGGCTATCTGCCCCTTATGGACCAGTGGCGTTTTTATCATTGCATTTCTTGTGTTTGAACTGTTTTGAATTAATTCTCTGATCTGTGTTGGGGAATTCAACAGTTTTGTAAAGTCCGCCGAGATAACTCCTGTTGTGATTTAGGGCTATACAAAAATATGCTGAATGGAATGTTCTTGATCAGGGGTGTCAAATCGGTCCTCAATGGGCCAATGTGGCTGCAGATTTTAGTTCAAACCTAAGCTAGAGCACTAGTTTTAACTAGTTTTAAAGATTCGAGGAAATGGGTGGAGTCTGGTGTTCTCGTGCTCAGGTTGGAACTAAAACATGTAACCACACCGGCCTTTTCAGGAACCGGTTTGACACAGCTGCTCTAGAATATTACAGTGCAGTTCCAAAAACCCAAATACTCTAATAGAGATCCCTCCATACTTTTCTGCTGAGGGGTCAAAGCATGGCCAGACTTCCCTATCCCCACACACTTCCTCCAGGTCATCCGGGGGGATCCTGAGGCGTTCCCAGGCCAGCTCAACGTGTCCTAAGAGCTGGCCTTCATACATGTCCTGGGTCTTCCCCTGGATCTACTCAACTCTACTCCGAGCTCCTCCCGTGTGACTGAGGTCCTTGCCCTACTTTACTATAGACTTCCGCCTTTGTTAATTTTCTCCAGTGTGAGATCAATAAAAGTGTAGAGGACAGTGAACACATAACTGTTCTCCACACTTCTCCATAAACCTCTCAGAGACAGCCGCGACTCTGCCGGTGTACACAGCCACGATACGCAACTCTTCAGCTCATTGACAAAAAACAACACAGAAAGTAGAGAAAGCGGCAATAGCGATCACAATCACTGACATGCAGAGTCGCACGGGATTAGTATTACCAGAGGACGTCTGTGTTTGGACAAATACAGGAGGTAATTAGAATTATTACTTTACAAATTATAGATATGGAGCATTCACACGGCACTAAGATCTCAGACGACCTCCGTGATAATCACAAATCACCAGGGGTCCTCAGGTGTTACTAATCTTGTGCAAATGGGGCTTAGTATCAGCTATTTTACACTTTTGTCTAATTACAAGAACCTTCTACACCTAAAGATGCTTTCACACCGCTGACGCTGGAACGCTGACGCCTCGCGCACCAGACACATATTCTCTAATTTTCAGACGCAGGGGTCCTGGCCAGCGGTGGCACCCGCCGGAAGTGGCGAAAGTAGCGGGCGGATTTGGATGCAAACGGAGTTAAGCTAGCGGCTTTTTTTGTAAAGTTCTTTTCCAATAATGAAGCTCTGTAGCGTCTCTGTGTCCAGAGACCTTCCAGAGACTTTATATAACAGCAGTATGTGTTCACGGAGGTGCGCCATAAGTTTATTTTATTATTAAACGGTACTTCCGCATCGGCAAACAGCTCGAAGCAGTTGCATTATGTCACAGGAGCATGAAAACGTATATGTTCACAAGCGCTATGTCCCCATTGTCAACCCTGGTTTACTCCTGGTGTAGCTCCTGTTTTGGCTGTATACGAGTATGTTCAGTCTGCTCGCTCAGACCACTAATGTCCCTGTGACCACTTTGCGGCTCTCTGATTGGTCGCTGCACGATCGTCCGAGGAATCTCTCAGCAAAATGTACCTTTGCCGCACAGTCCGTACGTGCATCCCGAGACGCACATGCAGTTCGACCATTACAATCAATTACCTTTACATTGAAAGTCGACGCAACGCATGATCCGGTCTGAAAGCACCGTTAGTTGAAGAATGCACCTCTAACAAGCCGACAAAATCAATATACCGTTTTTAGCTTTGTTCTCCTCGTTTCTGTTGATGAGAAGGAACCTGGGACTCATGGGACACATGGGAAGCAGAATGCACTGGATGATGGCGAAGACGAAGATGAAGCTTAACAGCAGGGGCCACAAATCATCGTTACCCATGACTGCTTCCAAACCAAACACCTGAAGAAGAAGAAAAACAAGAAATTATAGGAGTAGTCCAAATAAGACAACACAGATCAGAGAATCAAACAGTTCAAACTCAAGAAATGCAATCATAACAAACACATGATTACTTTCAGTAACTCTATCCTAGGGCTGTTTCCCTAGGATAGGACTGTTGCAATTAGTTTGGTGATTATTTGTTCGATTCATCCGTTCAATCAATCAATCAATCAATCAAATTTTATTTATAAAGCGCTTTTCATACATAAGATGCAACACAAAGTGCTTTACAGATTGGTTAAAAACAATCCCGCCGACCCAAGACCCCTCCCCCAGACCACCCAACAGACCCCCCCCAAACCACAGACAAACACACACACACGCGCTCATGAACACTCATACACACACACACACACACACACACACACACACACCACCAGTAAAACAATAAAAACATGATGAGAGACTTGGCAGGGTTAGTTAGTTCAAATCACAAAAAATCAGTGAATATCAGTTTTATACATTTGACAACATGTATTTGGGTGGTTTGAATAAAAAAATTTAAAAAATGTAGTTAATATAGAAATTGTCATAAAACCTCTTATATATCTTGCACTTTTTGCGCTTTTTTTTATTATACTGGAGTTTGAGAATCTATACTTGCTTCTTTATTATGCTAAAGTTGGAGATTTTTTTTAAATTTAGTAAAGAGTTATTGTTCACTTATCTTGTACTGTGTGCTCCTCATTCCTACTGTTCTGTAACCGGTGACGCAACACCGAAATTTCCTCATTGTGGGATAAATTAAGGATCTTTTTATCTTAATAAATCGTAATCTTACTCTATGTACTGAGTTTAGAGTTTAATTTATTGAAGACAATGTGCAGATACGTTAAAAAGATGGCTGCACCAGACTTAACCCTATGCTACTTTCCTTTTATTTAAAATATTCCAATCCCTGATTAGCTGCCTACAAGTGCTGTTTTTGTGTCTGAAGCAAAACAAACCTGTGCAATGAGGATGCCCACGACAATGCCCAGCTGGTGGAGGGTCCCCAGTGCGCCTCGGAGTGCCGTTGGGGAGACTTCGCCCACGTACATGGGCACAAAGCCTGTGGACAGCCCCGAGTACAGGCCCAAGATGAACCGACCAATGATCAGCATCTCCCAGGAGCTGGCCAGTTTGGAGAAGCCCATAAAAGCGGCGGAAATGAACGACAGGACATTCGCCATCAGCATAGAGTTCCTCCTGCAGGGACAGAGAGGATGTGGTTAGTACTTGGAATGACAGAAGGAACAGGCAGAAGGAGAAATACAGTATTATGCTAAAGTATTTTTAAACCACCACAACATTGTCACGAACTCGTCACAGACAGACTTTGATTATACCACGGTAATGCCACTCAACATATAAATCTTCCCCACGTTTCTAGACTTGCTTCTTTATAATGCGAAAGTTAGACATTTTATACTTGCTTTTTTACGATGCTAAAGTTAGAGATTTTATTTTTGATTATTTATTATGCTAAACTTGCATATTTTATACTTGCTTCTTTATTATGCCAAAGTTACAGATATTATTTTATTTTAGTACAGATTTATTGTTTGTTGATCCTGTTCTGTCATCCTCATTCCTACTTATCAGTAACTGGTAAATGCAACACTGATGAAATGAGGTTCTGTGCAATGCCATAGCTTTACCTCCCTCTGGTGGTGGCATCGGGAAAAGGTTTCATAATAATATATGTTTTATTATTTCACATTCTAAAACATGAAATGACAGGAACGTGTCATTGTAAATATCCAAAAGACTGCATCATATTTCTTAAGATTAAAAGATCTGAAGTATGATAACTCTATACTAAAATAAAATAAAATCTCTAACAGTGATTGTCTGGAGTTTGTCAGAAAAAAGAGAGAGAAGTACATGATTTGAAAAAAACGACCCAAGCTCCCTCCCCCTTCCTCTCTGATTGGTCTACACCTACGTTTCCGTAACAATCAATCAAAACTTTTAAATGTTAATCGGAGAACACATTATACATATACATTATTAATACACATGCAGGGAGGTTTTCAGAATTATTTGTTACTGTTTTCATGAAAAAAATTATGTTTTAATGCACAAAAAAAGCGATCACGGTTAACCCGGAAGTAGCTATTATCATTAATTGAACATTATATGACACATCTACAGAGGATCTGATTATGGATATAGGTTCAGTTTATAAATGATTATTTATAAACTGGGATTATTTTAGGTCCCATTTTATTCTCTATTTATATGCTCCCCCTAGGACAAGTTATGGCCCGTCATAATGTGTCCTTCCACTGCTATGCGGACGACACAGATCGGACCTCCCGCTGAGACCAAACGACCCTGGAAGTCTGGCTGCTGTGGATGACTGTCTGAATGAGGTGAACAGTTGGATGGCCCACAACTATTTACAGCTTAAGACATCCAAATCTGAAGTCCTCCTCATCAACCCACCTCCATCAATATCCCACATCCAAACCCACCTCGGCCCCCTGTCTTCAAACATCACTCCCTCCGCCCGTAACCTCTGTGTCATTTTTGATTCTCAACTCACCTTCCGCTCCCACATAAAAAAAAACACCCAAACCTGCTTCTATCACCTCCGCACCATCTCAAAGATTAAAAACACCCGATCTCCATAAAGTCGTCAACGCCCTCATCTTCTCCCGCCTCAACGACTACTGCAATTCCCTCCTCTCCGGTCTCGACGCTAAATCCCTCTCCCGCCTCCAACTGGTTCAGAACGCAGCAGCCAGACTTCTCACTGGTTTTAACAGAAGGGAGCACATCACCCCTGTTTTAGCGTCTCTCCACTGGCTCCCTGTGCGTTTTAGAATTGATTTTAATATTTTACTGATTACTTTTAAAGCTCGTTTAGGTCTGGCACCCAGCTATATTTATGAACTTTTAACCTCCTACGAGCCCCCCCGCAGCCTTAGATCCTCGGGCAGGTCCCTGTTGACTGTTCCAAGGTCGAGGCTCCGGACGAAAGGTGACCGAGCCTTCTCTGTCCGGGCTCCTCGGCTTTGGAACAACCTGCCCGAGGAGATAAGGCTCGCACCATCAGTATCCTCTTTTAAATCACTTCTAAAAACCCACATTTATAAAACAGCTTTTGACTGCTAGTTTTAAACTTCACATGCTGTATTTTAATGTCTGCTTTGTCTTTGTTGTGTCTTACTTCTTGTGTTTGTATCTGTATGTATCTAATTATTTTGACTTTGCATTATGTTATTATTCTTTATTATGCTGACTGTGCAGCACTTTGTAAACATTGTTTTTAAAAGTGCTATAAAAATAAAGATTATTACTATTATTATGGATATAGGTTTGATCAGTTTTCATGTAGTTCCAGAGCCTAATGGAGGCTTGATTCGGAGGCTCTGTGAAAACAAACAACTGAGCATTCGCGCAGCTACGAGCATGAGCGCCGATGATTGACAGTCTTTGGCATCACTTGATTGGTTAACACGGACGGCATCGTGGATTCTGGGCTATAGCTAAGAGAAGGGAAGGCGGGACTTACCCGTAATATTAGAATTCATAAAATGACTTATTTTATATCAACATTTAAGGTCAGGAGGTCAATTTAATACAATTCTTAAAATTTGTAATTCATTTAGAGTTCCAGACTATCACTTTAAGCATATTAAAGAAGCAAGTATAAAACATCTAGTTTTAGCATAATAACGAAGCATAAAATATATAGTAAACAATCTTTGACTAACAGTTTTAGTACCTGCCAAAACGGTTGACGAAGAGTCCAACAGAGAAAGAACCAAAGATGCCCCCGACTGAGAAGATGGCGACGGCGATGGACCAGATGGCGGTGAGCGAGCCTTTGGTGATGGGTTCATTGTAGCGTTGCTCCCATGTGGTGTTGATAAATCGCTCGATAACCTGAAAAACACACAAAGGTTACACTTCTTTCTTAGTCAATTCTGTTCCATACTGTTCAGATGGGGGCAGTATTGAGCAAATATTTGCTAGTGGTGATGTGTATGATTGGCTGAGTGATGGTGGATGTGATGGGGCAAAAACATATGATAACATATGCTTTGAGAACTTAAGTTAGGTGGATTTTATAACATAGTTCCTTTGTGTGACGTTCGAAAGTTACGCAAGTCAGCTTTATTAAGTAATTGTTTGTCATAATCCATTAGAAGTAATTGATAATTATCAACACTTGATAGCTTAAATGTGTGTAAATATGTTATGTGTGTTTCCTGTGTCTGCTTTGTGTTCCTTTATCTACTGTCAATTATTTTAACATATCTAACTTTAGCAAAAAAATAAAAATAAATGATATTCTAGTGCAATAGGGACATAGTTGTGTGTGTGTAAATAATCATTTTCTGCCGATGTAATGATGATTGTGTTGTGTTGTGTGAATGCGGGTCATGTGACTGTTGCAGCTGTCCAGACTGCGATCACATATCACAACTAAAGGTCTGCTCCTGCCCTGGGTCATGTGTGGCTCAGATAAGGTGACACTGTGACCATCAGCCCAGGACATAGTGTGAGCTTACCCCGCCTGTCATCACAAGCTTTCATTGAGACCGAGTTGTCCTTGTCACAAAACTATTCAGCCAATACGTCAATCAAGCAGCAACGTATGAATATGTTAGCTTTTAATCTAAATATTCCAGTTACGTGACGGCTGTGTGTATATGAATGAATTCAATCTTGTTTTGGTGAAACATGCTTGTCTGAAATGACAAAAGTGAAATAAATACATAAAAAATAATGCAGGAGGGTCTAAGGACAGTGGTGATGATCTATCGATATTCAATGACACTTATAGATTTGAAAATGGATTTCTATTGGACATCTGCTCCTTATGGACCAATGTGTTTTTTACCATTGCATTTCTTGTGTTTGAACTGTTTGATTCTCAGATCTGTGTTGACAAATCAACGAGAGTCTCCCGAGATAACTGCTATTTGATTTAGGGCCACGACCCAAAACTATTGATGTTTCGATTATCTTGCTTGGCTCAAAGTGGGAGGTTTGACATATTCTTGAAGGACACAAAACAATGTAAGTTTCACATGGCTTTGTCTGCTTTTCTGATAAAGAAATGTGACTCCAAACATCATTCATCAACTCTTTACCGTACTGTACTTTGCCAACTAAGCATCTTAAGTCACTAGTGTTCACATAGAAGTATACAAAAATACTGTATACATACTTACAACCATACTTTCTAAACAGTGGGGCGGCTGTGGCTGTAAAGTGCCAAACTGCCGTTGTGTCCTTAGGCAAGACACTTCACCCCCATTGCCTAGAATGAGTCTGGTGTGTGTATGCATGGTTGGTGGTGGTCGGAGGGGCCGATGGCGCATACTGGTTGCCTCGCTTCTGTCAGTGTGCCCCAGGGCAGCTGTGGCTACAGTAGTAGTTTATCACCACAGTGTATGGAGTGAATGAATAATGACACATGTGAAGCGTCTTTGAGTCTCCAAAAAAGCGCTATATAAAACTGATGCATTATTATTATTATTATTAAATTCTTTACAATCTGCTCTCATTCTTGGCGCGTGATAAAACACTGGTGCATACACCAGCCGCACAATCAAACAAGATGTCTATTCATAGTTCAGCAGTGGTGGTGGAGCTGCCAAGGTGAGCTCTGTATTCAAATCACTCCACACAAAGACACTTTTCATGAAATATAAACGCAACAGAACACGTTAAGTTCCAGAAAAGTATTGCCTAGCTTTCCTAAAATGTGAACAAGTGCAAAAAAAAAAAAAAATCAAAAAGTGGGGTGTTTAGCAATTAAGAATGTAAATGAATGTAATTGTTTCAATCTTGTTTTGTTCAGCACTTTGCGTTGCCTTGTGTATCAACTGTGCTAATCAAATAAACTTGCCTTGCCTTGCCTTAACAGTGTTGTTTGAATGTGTCACCAAATAAGGAAGTTAAAAATGCACAGTGGAACATGCAGCGAGTAGGAAGCTGGGAGCCCTTGAAAGAGCATATCTAATCATAGACGCTGCAGTGGCCTTCGTCCCAGCAGCAGCATCACACCGGCTGCTTTTCACTCAAAGGACAAGCGCACCGGGAATATTAATAGTAGTATTGAAAATGAAAATTATAAAAACATATTGTGTTATCTATTTAAAGCGTTTTATTTTCTCTCCGTCATGTCAGAAGAGAGGGGGTTTGAGCTTCGAAAGAATTCCAAATCTCTGCTTAAAGGATGGTGTAATAGAAGATTTGAAATACATTTGGTTTCATTGTCCTTCTTTGGAGTTTCGAGTTTTGGGCCAAATATGAATTTCTAGCTTGTTAGATCATAAAGATAACCTGAACCCTTTCATTTCTATTCTAACTCTAGCAGAAAGATGAAACAGTCTATTTTCATGACTAACTATATTTCTTCTTTACGCTTCAATATGCTTCTTTATTATGCAAGGGTTAGAGATATGAATATATTTCCGTATAGTTATTGTTCACTTATCTTGCCCTGTCTGCTCCTCATTCCTTGCTCTGTCAGACGCACCTATTTCACTATCATTGTCGCTTTAGATATTGAGCAATGGCTTTAACACAATAGTAAAGCAATTGATTCATGCTTAGAATATTCGGTGACAGAAAAGCAGATAATAATTGGCTCGGCTTTAGGCGGGAGGGTGACAAGGACGCTGGTGAAAAAGCAAATTTGATTATGGACTGGCAGCTGTGTAGTCATAAGGTGTGTTCAGACCAACCCCTGACAAAAGTTTAGGAAATGAATGCTGTCTGTAGGCTACATTTCTAACATGAACCAATACTGTTCCTAAATCCTACAAAATACATCCACTAATACATCTTCTTACGTTCATTGGGAATATCTAGTTAGTATCCTCCCTCCAGGGCATTTCCCCAGACCGTCACTAAGACCATTTTAGGACAGGAATCCTTCTGTCTGGTCACATAAGACATCGCCTCGAGTGTTTTTACTTATGTTTTCAGTGTGTTTCCCACTACAGCTACTGCTTAGACCCAAGTTACAGAACCTGAAGCGTGAGATTGACAGGCGGATCGGTGCAGCATGTGCAGTGATGTGGCTGTTGTGGTTAAAATGGAGCTGAGCAGAAGATTATTGTTTGGTTTTGATAGCAGAGTTTGAGTTTGAGAATGGTTTATGTCCCAGTGTTGTGTCAGGTTATCTTGTGTGTAGAGTTTTGGGACAATGAGTAAAATTTAGCAAAATGTGTTCAAGCAATAAATAAAAAAACTAATGCGTTTTTCTTTTGTGCCTTTGTCGCCTTCGTAAGACTGTTGAATTCAATATCAATACGTATGAAAACTTACATTTTGTGGAGCATTGATGACGCCTGTGTTGTAGCCAAACTGTAATGAGCCCAACACCGCTGTCCCCACACTCATCAACAATGGGAATGTTAGACGCTGCAACAAAACACAAAAGAAACAAAACAATGTGTCAAAAATAAGAGATAAAAGGCCTCTTAGCAAGCTGCCCATCACACACACACACACACACACACACACACACACACACACACACATGCACAACACAAAGAGACAGTTTACAGTTACACAAGGAAACTACTTGTGTAGCCAAGAAAACACTAAGACCAGCTTCAGACATGAAATATTATGCCTCAGATTTTGACTCTGAAATGATAATGCTACTTTTTACTTTGTCATTCTATGAACAGGTGGAGTAAATTCAAAACGCTGCGCCTCGAGTCTAGACTAGAACCAGGAAGTACAATCATATCAGTCCAGTTCTCAGTTCTCTGCACTGGCTTCCTGTGGCTCAGAGAATAGATTTTTTATATTTTAGGTCTCCCCATAGCCTCACACCAAAGTACATATGTGTCATGTTAGTGCCTTATGTACCAACTTGGACTCTGAGGAGCACAGGAACTGGCCTCTTGCTGGTGCCCAGAGTCAGAACTAGACATGGGGAGGCAGCATTCATGAAGCTAAAATCTGGAACAGTCTTCCTGAAAATGTTGAATGCCATGTGAGATTACTTGTTTTGTTCATCACTTTTAGTTACCTTGTGCATGAATTGTGCTCTTCAAATAAACTTGCCTTGTCTATGTTTCAGAATGTTTAAAAGCATAAAAAGTGTGGTGAAACATGTATCATGGGGAATTAAATGAAATCGACAGCTCAATGACGTAATATGAAGCGGAGATTTTAGACAGAAAAAGTCATATGTGGTTCCTGATAATATTGTGAATGGATCAAGAAAAAAATCCAGGTCCGTTTTTGATGAGTAACAGTGATGTAGCGTTGTTAAATGCTCACAAAAGTCAATATTGTAAGTGAGATTTATATATTTCAAACATATTCAAATTTAAACTATAAAAAATGCACAAGGTAAAAACTAAAACAATGAAACAGGATACAAAATAATCAGAAATAGACCGCTTGAAAAATAATTTGTGTCTCTGGACTTGGAGTGAGATATAAAAAACTGTATGAATTACTTAATATTAATAAAAGCAGGGGAAAAAATGTAAGTATTTTGGGGTTTTTTTTTCAGGGAACTGTCAAAATGGTTCAGGAATAATAATGTTTGTGTATAATCTGTGTGTGTTTGTGTATAATCTGTGTGTGTCTGTGTATAATCTGTGTTTGTATTGATTATGTGTGTGTTTGTGGAGAATCTGTGTGTGTTTGTGTAGAATCTGTGTGTTTGTGTAAAGTTTGTGTAGAGTCTGTATTTGTGTGTGTTTGTGTAAAGTCTGTGTGTTTGTGTAGTAGAATCTGTGTGTTTGTGTAGAATCTGTGTGTGTTTGTGTAAAGTTTATGTAGAGTCTGTATTTGTGTGTGTTTGTGTAAAGTCTGTGTGTTTGTGTAGAATCTGTGTGTTTGTGTAGAATCTGTGTGTGTTTGTGTAAAGCCTTTGTGTTTGTGTAGAGTCTGTGTGTTTGTGTGGAATCTGTGTGTTAGTGTAGAGTGTGTGTGTGTTTGTGTAGAGTCATAGAGAGAAAATACAACAATATGGTTATTGTTGACCACAAATCCCAGAGCTAATTGAAAGAGCTTTGGGGCAAATGTAAAGTCCTTTATCCGAGTGAAGTTGTATGAAGAATGTTCTCTGTTTACATCGCCTGTGACTCAGCCCAGAGGACCTTTGTCGTGCAGAGTCTGGGACCAGGTCCAGCCGTCGCTCTGTATTAGTCCTGCCTTCATTGGACGAGTAATCTCAAGAGAGCCCAATAGATTAGAGAAGATCTTTTTCATACCATAAAGTTAATAAAGCAGCAGAAGACGTCCATGTGGATTTCCTGCTTCCCAGACAGACACTATGCCTCTGGCCACAACATATGCTCATTTCATTATTATTCCTCTCCCAGACTATAGGCTATAAATTGAAAGATCCATATCCTTTAGCAAAAAAGATAAAATTTATTGGTTAAATAATTTAATGTCTTTACCAAATACTCTGTGATTGGATGCACAGTGTTTCAATAAAGCCAAACCCTATTTAATAAATGTTATACTTGCTTTTTATGCTAAAGTTTGAGATTTTAGACTTGCTTCTTTATTGCGTTAAAGCAAGAAATTTCATTTCATTGTGGTTTAGTGTAGAGTCATTGTTCATTTATCTTGTGTTGTGTGCTCCTCATTCCTGCTGTTTTGTAACTGATGATGCAACCCTGAAATGTCCCCGCTGTGGTACAAACTCGTGAAATGTGAAAAGGGGCAATTCAACTCTCTAACTAACTTTAAAGCTGGAGTGCCTACTTATTTGTTTTTCTTGTTTGTTTCATAAATACATGTTTTTTGTCTTTTGTTTGTTTCATAAACAAATACTGCTGTCTTTAAGAAAATATGTTACATTTTACATATTCAGAGCTGAAACATCGTAGCATTAGCTCTAGAACTTCTAAAGCAGTCAATTTGATGGCTTTTTTACTCCGTTTATGTACATTTTTGGTCTAAGCTTGGACCAAGTGCTGGTTACCCTAGCAACACACTGTTTACTTGCAGTATTTATTATTCAATGTTGTTGTATTTCAGTTACATTCAGCATGTATTAAAGACAAAAGTGTATGAATCACTTATTTGGAAAAAAAAAGGAAGCAACATTTTTTTACGAATTCCATTTATTTGAGTGGGAGCCATCAAAAAAGAGTTAACTTTAAATCGTCTATTTGACCACCCCTTAAGCAGAAATGTTAAAGATACCTCTAATACCCCGTCCTCTGACATGACGGAGAGGAAAAGTGCTTAGTTATTTTGGAGGCTTAGACTCGCGTCACACACTGTTAGCCACACCTCCTTTTGAGAACCAGTGGTGTGTACGTGTGTCGGGTCAGTAGGTGCATGAAGACTGTTTGCATTCACTTCTTCAGGGGCTACCTTAAAGGGACACGGTGACCAAATTCAACTCAACTAACTCAAAAAACTCAACAGGATGTACTAGAACTTGCTTTTGTAGAGCTGTGAGATATTGGAGATTTAAAAAAGCAAACAAACTAATGGTTTTCTGATAGGGAGTGTGGAAAGGATTGGTTGGTGTTTTCACATGTATATTTTTAACACACATAGGCACTTAGGCGAGATAATGTAATCTATGTTATAATTATTCTACCTCATTTTCATGTTTCAATCTGAAAACATACAATACCAGATTTTAATTTTTTTTTCAATAATTCAAGGTAAGCAATTAAAATGTTGTGCATTAAAAAAAATAGAGATCAGAGAGAGATCAGCGAGAGAGACCAGAGAGAAACCAGAGAGAGAGACCAGGGAGAAACAAGAGAAAGACCAGAGAGAGAGATCAGCGAGAAACCAGGGAGAAACCAGAGAGAGACCAGAGAGACCAGAGAGAGAGATCAGAGAGAGATCAGAGAGAGAGATCAGAGAGAGACCAGAGAGACAGATCAGAGAGAGACCAGAGAAAGTGATCAGAGAGAGAGACCAGGGAGAAACCAGAGAGAGTGATCAGAGAGAGATATCAGAGAGAAACCAGAGAGAGTGATCAGAGAGAAACCAGGGAGAAACCAGAGAGACCAGAGAGAGAGATCAGAGAGAGATCAGAGAGAGATCAGAGAGAGCGATCAGAGCGAGAGACCAGAGAGAGAGATCAGAGAGACAGATCAGAGAGAGATACCAGTGAGAGACCAGAGAGAGTGATCAGAGAGAGATCAGAGAGAGACCAGAGAGAGACCAGAGAGAGAGAGACCAGTGAGAGACCAGAGAGAGAGGTGAGAGAGAGACCAGAGAGAGACCAGAAAGAGACCAGAAAGAGACCAGAAAGCGAGACTTTAAATAAAAGTAACTGTCATGTTATACTAGCAGTCAGATGAGGTCATTGAAGTATGAGTGGCAAGAAAACTATAAAAATTGCACGCACTAAAATACGGCGAAAGGTGACTAACCCAATCTTGTCATCCTTTCAAAATACGGTGATTTCTAATTTTTCTACTGAGATTTTGTCTTGGTGTGACATTGATCATATTTAAGTGGTGGTAAGAAGACACATTGTTACTCTAAAACTAAATGCTACAAGACTTTTGCTTTAACCTACTTACACAGGGACCTCCCCAAACTGGCTTGTATAATTTAAAACATGAGGTCGTTTTAGGCAGACCAAACTTCTTCAACCCATGATTCAGGATGAGTCCTTTTCCAGTCATATTTTACAATGAACATAACCATAACTGTTGTTTAGTGTAGGTCAATATAAACGGAATACATCAGGACATAACTTCCTTTTTGGGAAACAATGCTACCACTCCCTCTGAAAGTATTTTATGATTATAGCCAGCAGTTTCTCAACTTCACCTGTGGCTTTTTTTAGGTAAACAATTGTAATATGATTAAGGAACTGGTAGAGAAAGAAGAGAAGTGCATTATCATCGACAAAACGGTTATAGGTTTGATTTACCGGTAGCTTTTAACCCTTTAATGTTTGCTCCTTGAAGAAAGCAATGTAAATGTGTCTTCTTTTGATTTTATAAGAGATAAAACTACTAACAGAAATATTTAGTCTTCTTTTTATTATAGGCCAAATGGTTGAGTTGCAGTTTGATGGTAAAAGTGCCAGAGAGAAACCAGAGACAGAGACCAGAGAGAGACCAGAAAGAGAGATCAGAGAGAAAGATCAGAGAGAGGCCAGAGAGAGACCAGAGGTAGAGGCCAGAGAGAGACCAGAGGGAGAGGCCAGAGAGAGGCCAGAGAGGGAGGCCAGAGAGAGATCAGAGAGCAGGACTGAGGGCTATGGGAAGACCAGAGACAGACCAGAGAGTTATAAGAGAGAGACCGGAGAGAGTGTGGTCTCTCTCTGTCAAAGATATGCCCCAATGAGGTAAATTTCAGTTCCAAGCTTCAAGGATATATAAAGCGAAAAAGCGATCAATCAAATGGTTTAGGAAATCATGAAAGGGTTAAACCTAATACACAAGCTGCTATGCTTCCACGGAGAGAGCAGTGTAAACAAGAGACTGACATAGTACTGGACTATGTAAATATTACTTCTTTGCATGAGTTTAGCCTGAGCCTGTGTGGTGGTGATGGCTGCAGTGTTGTTGTGTGTGTGTGTTTATCATGTAAACTAAACTAGTAGTGTAACGCTTACACGACAGCTCTGTAAAATAGATATGAGTGTATTGCCTTTAAACAGTCCCTTGGAGCAGTTTGTCACGGCCCAGGAGGATTGGCGCAGTGATTAAGACAAACATATTTGTGGCATGAAAGAAAGCTGTGATAACGCTGCAATAAGACGGATTTAATGTTTGTGGTGTGTGACCTTAAGCTCTTTAAGTGGTGTGTAAAATGTGTATCTCATGACTTTTCCCTATTTGTATTACGAGTAAGATTGAGCGATTTTTTTATTTGTCCCACAATGGGAACCTTTCAGAGGACTAGCATCCCTGGGTTAGTAACAAAAATGTGAGTAATATTAATCAAATGATCAATGATATACAAACTGATCTTAAATCACCTTTACCGATGACATTATTTATATATTTATTATAATAAAATTATCTCAGGCTTGATGTTTGCTTGATGAAGGCATAACGCCGAAACGTTGCACTTCTAATAAATTATTTTTAATTTGCAAGTAAGACGGTGTGCGGGAATCTTTCTCTCTATCAAAATGATCTCGGACTGCAGATCAAAATAAGAAAGAATAGAGAAATATCATGAAAAACTAAAAGACTCTACTTGGTCAACTATTACATGATATACTTTTATTATTATTATTATTTGTGTTTTATATATATAATAGGTTGGCAGGACTGCATATTTAAATGTGTTACTTTTAACCTTTAAATGTGCTGCAAAAGATTATAAAAAATTAGGTAATAATTGCTTGTATCTATTGATTTTATCGTAATTTGCGTACTTTCTGGCTGTCTTAAAGCAAGATTTTGCCCAATGAGGCAAAGCCATTGGGTCTCATTTCAAGATATGTAACTTTTTTTCTTGCATCTTTTTAACACAGGGTAATTGTGTTTGTCTCATTGGCAAATCCTGTTTTAAGGCAGTCAAAATATGCTTTCATTAAGGAACATTTGGTTCGAGCAGACCAACTGACCCGCCCTTAATGAACGCACGACTCCAGATATTTTGCCAAAATGTGCAGCCCTAATCCTACCAGAAGCAGAATGGCAATCAGATTACCAGTTTGAATGCTAGAATAAAATATGTTTAAACTTTAAATTCCTCGAATCGATCTAATCTTGAAATATAATCTTAGTCATAGTTGTTGCTTCTGTATTATACTAAAGCTAGAAATGTTACACTTGCTTCTGTATTATGCTAAAGCTAGATACATTATATTTTATTTAGTATAGTTATTGTTCACTTATCTTGTGCTGTGAGCACCTCATTCTTTCTGTTCTGTAAGATGCAACTCTGAAATTTCTCAACTGTGGGACGAAGAGAGGACGTCTTAACCTTCATCTTTATTAGTGCAGAGAGTGAGTTGGGGAGGCTCTGAACCCAGACGCGAGACTAGGCTTGTCCGTACCTGCCTGTCTCTACACGAAGCATTCTCATGTTGTGGCCGTTTGTTCCTTTGCAGTCAGACTGGAGACCGTATAATCTAACTTAAACCAATCTCTATCACACTATTTAAACAGGAAGCATTTGACCAGAAACAACCAAGACAAAGATCAAGGACTTCCTCCAAAAAGGTGTCAATAAAACAACATTACTCACTGTGAAACATGAAAAACTGCCTTTTGGCCTGAGGCAAGGGCGTGCAGATGTTATGCATTTATGCCAATGACACAAGCACAATACAGCTACAAATCTAATTTTAAAAAAAAAGATTTGTAGCTTTTTTTTTTAAAAAGCTACAAAATATGAGGTAATAATTGCTTAAATTGAGTACATTCTGATTGTCTTAAAACACGAACAAAGCCATTTAGACTCATTTTAAGAACTTTTGCGTTCATTTTCTAATTTCAAGGGAGACATTTCTTGTATCTTTTTAAAACAAAACAAAATGTGCTAAAATTAAGAAACATTTTGCCAAATTGACCAATTTTTGACTTATTTGTCATCACTTTTTGCAGTGTAGATTTTTTTTACGTCTATTTCATTAGAATTAATTCCATAGCAAAGAAAATGTACCGACAGTAAATTGAGGCAATAATATATAGTTTTGTCCATGTGTTTTTGAACAATAAGTGAATATAGCAAGAATCGTGACAGGCCTTCAGGATACTACAAATGAGATGAGTTTTTGGGAGGAAGCCAGTTTATTATGAAAGCCTACTGTGATTATTACATTCTTATGAAACTCAACGTCTTGGTAGTATTCATAGTAGCGGCACAATAATGAAGAAATGAGCAATCCTTAGTAAGAAATTCACACAACAGTATTACACAGTAGAGGGAAGGCTACGCAGGGCTCATCACGTTCACAATCTCGATCTAAAAGCAGCGTTTGCACAGCTGGGGGAGGGCGGGTGAGGCTGGGGGAGGGTGGATGGGGAGCTGGGGGAGGGGGTGAGGTGGGGGCTGCTCTGTCTGTCTCCCAGTCATCGCTGATTGGTTTAGAACAATGTCAACAAGTCTGGTATGTGGTATCATGTGTAGTTGTTATGGTTGCTACATGAATGTTAAATGTTTCTCTCCAAAGTTAGACATCAATGAGTGCCGTAAGCGGAGGAGGAAAGTACTATTTTTAACTTCACTTTTTTCCTGGTATCAGTACTGTACTTTTTATTTATCTGAAAACATTTTTAGGGGGGATTTCAAATACTGCAACTTGACATTAAACAACTTAAATGTATTTAGTTTCTTACTTAAAATATGGCGGCGCAATATAAAAACAGGTTTATAGTAGTTAGCTTTGTGGTTACTGGTTAGCCAGGCGACAAAGCTTCTTTGTGTTCGGTTTATTGTCATATTCTCTGCCAAAGTGAAATATTTCTACAACAGGATGATCTCGTTAAGTTTAGTAATTATTCATTTCAAACTTAGGAAGGTTAATCTTAGAAATAAATTAATATAAATAAAAGTGTTTGAATCGGTAACCTTGTAAAGTCCTCCAAGACGACAGCTGGTGTCATTTAGAGGTAT
This sequence comes from Knipowitschia caucasica, assembly GCA_964034765.1. Lineage (NCBI taxonomy): Eukaryota > Metazoa > Chordata > Actinopteri > Gobiiformes > Gobiidae > Knipowitschia > Knipowitschia caucasica. The sequence continues at coordinate 31,875,510 of OZ035828.1, read as the reverse complement.
AGAAATATGAATGTTTTTTGCATTGAATACAAAATCTAAAAAAAGGGTTTGGACGAAGCACGGGCTTGTGTTTCAAAGGCAATATTTAAAATGTTTTTTGTACTTTTATACTTTTTATTGAGAACAAATACGATTTCAGTACTTTTACCAGACTTTATCTTATGCTAGTTATCTATTTAGTTAAGCATATTTAGTTCAATTCAAAGACAGTGGTGATGATCCAGGACACTCAATATTCAACAACATTTATGGACATCTGCCCTTATGGACCAATGGCTCTATGGGTTTGATTTTCTCTGATCTGTGTTGGTGAATTACAACAATTTTGTAAAGTCCTCTGAGATAACTACTGTTGTGATTTAGGGTTATACAAAAATAAAGTTAATTTGATAGGACTAGTACTACCTCACATTGAACCTTGCCAAACCAACTTGTTCCTTATGTAACCGTATTAGCCCTTTTGTACCACAAAGAGCCTTTTTGTGAGCCAAAGAATTACACTAAAACGTTGCTCATTATTTTCAATTAAATCCCTCCTGGATCTTATAATCTCAACATTTGCAAAAACTCTTCAGCGAGCCTCATTAAAAGTTTGCGGACGGTTCAACAGCAGGACAAAAGACAAAGAGGAGCTTTTCAAGCAAATAACATCAAATATACTTGAGTATTATGGAGGCAGTGATGGAGAGGATTGAGAATAAAGATTTGGCAGCAGATACAACAGATTTAGCTACTTACTGTTGACATTGTCAGGTTTTTTTTTAAAGAATATTGTTTCATTAATAATGTATTGTATTATAGCCCTGCTAATAAGAGTCTTGTAAAAGTAAAATGATGTGAACTAATCCGCCCACAAAACAAAGTTTGCACACTTATCCCTGTGAGCCACTTATTATTATGCTAATGCTAGAGATTATATACTTGCTTATATATTATACTAAAGTTAGATATTTAATTTTATTCCTCTATAGACTTATTTTTCACGTATCTTGTGCTGTGTGCTCCTCATTCCTACTGTTCTGTAACTGGTGATGCAACGATGACATTTTCCCACAGTGGGACGAATAAACTCAAACCTTTAAACCTGAAAGTTCAGAACCCCAGTATATATTTATCTCAAATTGCAATGTTTGGAAGAGGCTTCTCGGACAATGCGTTCCGACCGATCAAAAGTGTGGATTGATTTTGCACATATGTATTAATTTATACCGTTTTTCATCAACAATGATTGGATTTATAGCCTGCAACAAACTGAGAGAGAAAGGAGAGCAAACATCCTGGTGAATGCAAGGCCATGGAGCTAAATATGCTGCCAATTCCCAAAGTGGGACAGGAACAGGGACCATTCCCAGCACGTCCAGCTGAGGGGCCAGGACACAATGACATTCCCGATTACAAAACATTAGAAATGTCACTGCTCCGTTTGATATTGTGTCTATGGGCCTGCATGCAGCCAGTATTATCTGGCAACTGATAAGTATAAGCTTATTTATTTAACTTTTGTGAGCACCCACGTTAAAAATCAAATTGTATTTTCTAGATATTTGATAACATTTTAATCAGCTCTAAGTGGAAAAAGCAAAAGACATGAATGAGAAGAACATTTGTGTTATACTGGACTATTTCTATGATACGTTACAATTATTTGGCTCAGTCTCGTCTATAATCTGTTCATATACAATGATCAAATTATATCAATGCATTTTTTTCTTCAAGAACAATTTAACGACACTGACAAACAATGAGGAAAACAGGCTTTAAGCGTATGTTATGAGGAGGTTCATGCATGCGGAGCTAACTCCAGGAGACAAAAGCCGGTGATGACGCGCACTCACAATACAGATTAATCATGGCGCGGCCCGAGCTCACAAAAAAGGTTTGTTTGACTATATAAACCTGAAATTGTATTGGATTTTAGAGAATCCTGAGCTTTATAGTCTACGTACAAAGTAAACTACACTGGTGGGGGTCTGATCGTGCCGCCGCTGGTGTCGTAAAGCGTTAATAACGTCGTAGTAGCCCAGTCACACAAAACAGTCAACGTGCTTTCGAGACAGAGACCCCCAGAGAGACACATGCAGGACAGTCTCAGATAGTCTGTTAAGTAGTTTACAGGACATCCCATGCGCACAAAGGCAAAGCTACACACAGAACGAGTCAGACAACATTTGGGATATTTACAGGGGTGTGTCGAGCTAAGTTCACAATGGTTACCTTGTCAGATTCCATGGTTCGCAGCTCAAAACATACACACAGAGATCTCCTTTAAAAAAAAAAAAAAAGAAAAAAGAAAACGGCTGCAAAAGTGCTTCTTTCTTCTGGTTGCCGTCCGGTCTTCTTTAGATGGCACCCATGTTGGCGAAATGGAAATGGTACCACCAAAGTTGAGTAAAAACGTGAGAAAAACCTTAAAGCTTTCTTTGTTCAGGAGGCGTCTCTTGATAAGAAATGTCGGAAAGAGATCTGTGAACTCTACGCGCACTTTTTGATATGTAAGAGATTTAAAAACAGATTTTCTTCATGGTGGAGCCGGGGTTTTTATATAGTTTTAGAAAGGGGGCTGTCCCACACGCTGCAGACCGAACCTCCTCATTTGGACCAATCAGCGCGTCCTCTGGAGGCGTGACTTTAACTCATTAGAGAGGAGAAAACTACGCCACACAATTCTCTAAACTAGACCTAAATTAGAAAAAAGTAAAAATAAAATACTTTTTCAACCTGCGACAGACTGGTTAACACTGCAACTCCCTGTTCAAGTTTTTGAAGTGTAATTACCCAGCGTGTACATGCTTGGTTACCATAGTTACCATAGCAATACACAGTTTACTTGCTAGCTTTTAGCATTTGATAGCCTTTCAACACACTGTTTTTTCTCTATTTCAAGTTAAGGGGGGAATTTCTCTGAATTTCATAATGCTGGGAGTACTATTGATAAAGGGGATGTTGTGTACACCTGTATATCTGGTTCACCCCACACACCTTCTAATGATCGCAAATTTATATCAGGCTTAATCCTTGAGATTTTAGGCTTTTATCTTTCAGATGGCTGAAGCAGTAGAAAGAACCGATGCCTCTTTCTTTTGCAGCCCTCTCAGAATAGTACAATGATTGGATACTTTCTAGTAATGTTGGTGTAAGTTGAAACGTGTTAACAAAGTCTTTCAAAAGAACTACATTAAACACTTTTAACTCAAAATTAATCTTTTTGAATTGATATCTGGCTATAATCAAGTTGTTGTGGGTTTTTATATCTGTATTTGATGATCACCGGTCTACATTTTGTGACATGTACATCCTCGGTGATTGTTGAGGTACGTTGCAAGATGTTCTCTAGAAAAGCATGTTATTTCTGCCCAAATAGTTTTGAATGAATTCATTGACATCCTTGAGTATTTCTTTCCCATTGTCTTCATATGATGCTTCATGCTCCCATATATCATCTGCTCTTCCTTGGGCTTTCTCTTTCTCTCTTCTTTTAAATTCTCGATGTCTTGCTTGTCGACTTATTGTTTGTACTTTTACCAACTGTGTGTTTCTTACCTGCCTTAGGACAATGGATGCAATTTAGCTTTTGTGCTAATTCCAGCATATTTATGTTGACGCTATTTGCAGACACATTGATGAATATGTACTGTCCTAAATTCAAATAAATGAATACAAATATCCTCATTCAGGCAGGAGGTGAACATATCGATACTGTAACTTGATTGAGGGCTTTCCTTTAAGTCCTACTGTCTTGCCACTTTTTACTTGATAATCTTCAACCACAATTATGGACTTTATCAACATTTATGGACGTTGGTCATCTGCCCCTTATGGACCAATGGCTCTACATCTGTCTTATCATTGCATTTCATGTGTTTGGACTGTTTTATTTTCTGACCTAGATTGGTGAATCAATGGTTTTGTAAAGTCCACCGAGATAGCTACTGTTGTGATTGAGATTAAGAGATCTATTCGTCCCACAGTGGGGACATTTCAGTGTTGCATCACCAGTTACAGCACACAGCACACGATAAAGAATAATTACTATAACTACATCTATTCTCAATTAAATAAAACATCTCTATATCTATGGAGAAGAAACAAGTATAAAAAAATTCTATCTTTAGCTTATCGAGTACAATTACTCTGACTGTAGCATATTCAAGAAGTATAAAATTATATATTTATATAAAATATATTCTAGTGCAAGTAATATATATTTGGGCGTAGACATCTGTATATATTAGGGTATTTAGTGCCAAACAAAAATAAATGGCATTGAATTTATTGTAATTGTATTATTATTACGATTTGTGTCTTATTATATCAATTGTTACAACTCAAACCCATTGGTAGAAACAACGAGAAGAAACCACACAAGCAATAAAGGATTCTGAAAAACCATTTATTACCACAAATGCTAATGCAAATTCTTAGTGTGCGAATTTCCTGTTTACTGGCAATAAAATATCTTGCAGATCCTCAAACGATGCGTTCAAAGCCCCATCCTTTTATGATCTACAAACTTGTCGGGGGACTTGTTTGCGTTCTGCACCCTGTCCTGTCTGGTTTGTTTTAGCAGAGCCCAGTGAAAACGAAAATGAATGACTTTTTGAATCCGAGAGTTGTGTGTTGTGATAATGATTAGGAACAATGCTTGTATTTTTGCAGCTGAGGCTCAAACGGCCAGACAATGTAGTCCTCACTTGTCATATTCAGTTGAAACACAGCTGAACACGGAGGAAATCAAAACAGACAAATTTGCAGCAATGTGCGTTACATAAAGACCTGTGATTTTGGAGAAACAGAGGTGCTGTCCGTTGCGTAACTTTTCGTTATAGCACAAGCTGGAGGGTGCGCCAGTATTTACATATTTGGTTAATACAGTGTTTCCATACAGCTTTGAAATACATGTTATTGTTATGATTTTGTTCACTCTTGTTCATGTTTCATTCTTACTTCTTCATTATGAAAAAGTTGGAGACTTTTTTTTACTTAATTCTTTATTATGCTAAAGTCAGAAATGTTATACTTACTTTTTTATTCGTCCCACATTGGGTAAATTTCAGTGTTGCATCAACAGTTACAGAACAGTTTATGAAGAGCACACAACACAAGATAAATGTGAAACTTGCATAAACGCTATGCCCAAATAAAATCTCTTTGCATTTGCATAAACAAGAAGCAAGTCTAAAATCCCTAACTTTAGCAAAATAAAAAATCAATACAATCTTAAACTTTAGCATAATACAGAACCAAGTCTGAAATCCCTCCCTTTAGCATGATAAAGAAGTAAGTATAAACTACTGTATATTCTAGAGCAAGAAATGTATAGTAGTATGTATACATTTGTACTTCTGTTTGAGGGTATGGGACAGTAAAGTGACAATGACACATATGGCTCTGTACGGTACAATCTGACATTAGTTGAGTTTTGTGTGTCCTGCCTCGGGACTACGGATGTCAATTAGCAGTTTTGCTACAATCCGGCACATTTACAATTTGTGCACAACTTGTATATGATTGTTCATTAATGTGTGTTGTCCCAATCAAATAAATAAATACATAAAAAGTTCAAATGATCGGACAGATGCCCAACATGTGAGGTCAAGTTGATAGTGTCCAAGTAGTCGTGTAGTATCTCACTAGGATTCTAGACAGATGTTATTTCCATGAGTCCCCCATCCTCTTGCACGTTGCACCTCTGAGTGTGATGGACAGAGGACCAGGAGCAGCTGTGCCCTCTTGCACGTAGGCTCCCTGAATGTCACCAGTGTCCATAGCAACCCATTGTGTCACTTAAACCCCCGTTCTCCACCCCTCAACCACTCTCTGGTTTGTGTTACCACTAGTCCTTTATGCATAGAACCTTTTGGAGTTACTGAGAAGACATCACTCCTGGAATCCACATACAGGCTGTCTGAGTGATTTATTTTATGGAAATAATTAAGATAAACAAGATTTGCCAATGGGACATCCATTTAGTCTTATTTCAAGTGTTCAACTGTTGCTTGTATCTTTTTAAAACAAGAATATGTTGTGTCTCCCATTGGCAAGTCTTCTTTTAAGGCAGTCAGAATGTTCTCAAATTAAGATACATTTGGCCAAATTTTAGTAATTTTTCACAAAATGTTATCATTTTTGTGTTTTTTATCCAGACGGAATTCTTGTTCTACTTTCAAAAACCTGAACGGTTTTTCTTTCGACATACATTGATTTTAATCTTAAAGAGTTTTTCTTTATATATCTTGGCAGATAGTTTGAAATAATCATGATTATGGGCCAAATATTTGTGAGAAAAGGACTCCCAAGGACTCCCTAAGGTATTTATGGACAGAATATCTAGGCGCAGCCAGGGGTCGGAGGGGGTCCGGTTCGGGGACCACAGGATTTCATCTCTGCTGTTTGCAGACGATGTTGTCCTGTTGGCTCCAACGAACCAGGACCTGCAGCATTCACTGGGACGGTTTGCAGCCGAGTGTGAAGCGGCTGGGATGAGAATCAGCACCTCCAAATCTGAGGCCATGGTGCTCGACCGGAAAAAGGTGCCTTGCCCTCTGCAGGTGGGTGGAGAGGTCCTTCCTCAAGTGGAGGAGTTCAAGTATCTCGGGGTCTTGTTCACGAGTGAGGGAAGAATGGAGCGTGAGATTGACAGGCGGATCGGTGCAGCGTGCGCAGTGATGCGGTCGCTGTATCGGACCGTTGTGGTAAAGAGGGAGCTGAGCCGAAAGGCAAAGCTCTCGATTTACCGGTCAATCTTCGTTCCCTCCCTCACCTATGGTCATGAGCTTTGGGTAATGACCGAAAGAACGAGATCGCGGATACAAGCGGTCGAAATGAGCTTCCTCCGCAGAGTGGCTGGGCGCTCCCTTAGAGATAGGGTGAGGAGCTCAGTCACACGGGAGGAGCTCGGAGTAGAGCCGCTGCTTCTCCACGTCGAGAGGAACCAGTTGAGGTGGCTCGGGCATCTGTTCCGGATGCCTCCTGGACGCCTCCCTGGGGAGGTGTTCCGGGCATGTCCCACCGGGAGGAGGCCCCCACGGAAGACCTAGGACACGCTGGAGGGACTATGTCTCTCAGCTGGCCTGGGAACGCCTTGGGGTCCCCCCGGACGAGCTGGAGGAAGTGTGTGTGGATAGGGAAGTCTGGGCGTCTCTGCTTAGACTGCTGCCCCCGCGACCCGGCAACGGATAAAGCGGAAGAAAATGGATGGATGGATGGATTTGTATTTTGTTTTCATGATGTTGATTAGTTGTGGGCAGTTTCCATCGACACTGCATTTGATCAACATAATAAACGTAGGCAATGGGGCTGAGTAGTTTGGGGTTATTTCAACATGATTTATTTCCGAGTCGACAAAGGGTCAACGAAGGCACATTCTTTCCTATTTAATACACAAATAGATCTCTCCTTTAATGAATACAAAGTTACGGAACTGACGCTTGTTGAAGAACGGATGTCATCAGGATGAAAGGCTACAGTACGTATATCCTGTACGTCGCCTGGTTTCATTGATCTGGGATTTAGACCAATACAAAGTGACCGACATTTCTGGCTTGTTCTCTTGCAGACTGGGGGGATGTTCTTCTGTACACAAATTCTTCAAAGGTTTGCCTGCTCATGTAGGCTTTTGTAAATCTCAGGGGCCGTTTACATGGTGACTGTGACTGTGATAAGAAGATAAGACTGTGTTCGCAAGTAGTCTCCGATAACTTTGTATTTCTATTTTTAATATATTTACTGGGACATTCTCCACCACTCCACCCACAAAATTATATAAGTTGTTTTTTCCCCTTTTATGCCCTCAGTGAGATTTGACCAAGGAGTAATTGTTAACATACAAATTTGTAAGACAAATGGAAATTTTATTTATGTACTTGCATTGTTAACAATGGGGACTTTTGTAAATGTATTCCTATGTGATTTATGGCAAATGGCAAATAAAATTAAGCTGAATCTGAAACTGGCAACTATATCAGCAATAGACACAGATTTTAGGAGAAATATAAAAGTAACAATATGTAATATATTCATGTCAAGTCATTAAATGGCCCTAATCTGTCAAAAGGCATTAATAAACCATGCTCTTTTCGAATAATAACTGATAACAGTAGTTCAGCCGAGATTTTTTAATTTCAAAATTAGTTTTACAGCCCATAAATCTTCTAGTTATTGTTTTCATTTAAATGTCCTGCCCTCCACCGTTTTACCAATCAGAAAGTCTGAGACCCGGGTTGCCAGAACTCACCGTGTCCAGCTAATCTCACTGGTAAAGTAACATGTGGCAGCTGTACTAAAAAAGGTCTCATGATTCTCAAATTATTAAAAACAAAACAAGGAATAAAATGAGGATTTCTATTGGGTCCTTTTGTGAAAAAGGTGTTGGTTATAGATTTTTTGTTGACAAAACTCCTGTCTATTCAGATATTATGGTCCCACCTGGATTATTTACTGGATATTTACATACTGCTCCTTTAAGCATTACTTTATATCAGTCAAAAAAGTAAATTGAGATGATTTACTTTGTCCTTTCATGTTTAAAAATGTGAAATAATATAGACATGTTTCATATGGTCCAACTCAGACTCTGAAGGGCTAAATAGGTGGAGGCAGCAGACTTTACTCAAAAGTCCACAATCAGGTAAAAAAATGATTTTAGCTTTTGGAACAGTTTATTAATGTAAAGGTACGGGTGTTTGAAAAGAAACTACAGTTTGTCACTGGCCACATGTGATGGATGAAGTGGAGTTTGTGGAGTTTCGTCGTCCCATTGTTAAAATGTCGGGTGGCTTGGACCAATGCCCAAACACTGACCAGTCAGAGTGTCAGGCCAGAATAGTTAAAAAGTAAGACAACCCATCTTTGTAAAGAGAGTATTTGGCCTCAGGATAATAGTTTGGTCCATTGAGCTGATTCCCAGACCGTGGATACTGGAGCTCAATGAAACTGTAGCTGTTTTGTGACTGTACAAAAAAGATGGGAACAATGGATGACTTTTCTGCTCCTAAAAACAACATATACGCATGTTGGCATTCTCTGCAAACTGAACACCAACACATCTAAAATTGGAAAGTGTCTGTGAGTATCTCGGGTTCTTGTATCAGGGCTGGCTGATAACCCACAGAATACGTGCACTATTTCACTCTGTTCCATTTAACCCGTGATCTCTTTAAACAGATTTAATGTGTCAGTGTAGTGTATACCTAATTTAAACACATTCAGTTCCCAAAAGTGCCCAGTAAGAGAAAAAAACCCATGAGCTTTGCAGTGAGCCCCTCACCCACAGGTTTCAGGCCTTTGACCTACATGCTCTGTCCCAGCTGCTCCTCCATGTTGAGTCAATTCACCTAAATAAAGGAAGTTTTCTTGAAAGGATTGCATTTCTAACAAAAGTCTACAATGATATGCACAGTCTCCATAACCGTTCCGACCAATGGAAGATTGCTCAGGTCGAATCGTAGAATAAAAGTCATCTCACATGATCAAATTGTACATTTTTCATTAAATATGTGAGGGATACGGTGTCAATCGATGTCAATTTCAATTCAAATTAATGTATTAGCTCACTTTAGCATAATAAAGTAATAAGTAGAAAATCTCTCACTTTAGCATAATAAAGCCATACATAAAAAAATATCTAAATTTAGGATAAAAAAACGAATAAGTATAAAATCTCTCACTGTAGAATAATAAATGAATAAGAATAACATTACTAAAAAAGCAAGTATAACATATCTAACTTTAGCATAATAAAGAAATCACTATAGAATCTCTACCTTTAGCTTTCTTAAATATAGTACAATGTTTGTTCTGTAACTACGACCTTGAGAGCAGTGCATCTGGTGAAATTGTGGAAGGCCTTTATTGAGGTGTCACGTCAGATAACCAGCACTTTCTCAATTCCTTTAATTCCAACAGACGTGTTGTGAAACTGCGAGATAGGGCACAGAATGTTTAACAAAGGCATTGTGTGAGGGCTATCATATCTGCGATGTTACAACACAGACACACGTTATTGCACTCACTGGAAATGGACTTTACAAAGGCTCATATTGTCTTAGATTTGGTGTCTAAAGTGGAGGTACTTCATTCTCAAACCAAAAATAACTAATAATTAAATCCAAACAGTTTGATTAAATTTTAGATTGCTAATGCATACTGTATATATATGGCCATTGTCACATCTTTAGATCAGCTTTTTAAGACAGAAAGTAAGTAAAAAAGAGAGAACCGCAACCAGACAATCTACTCTCAGCCCAACACTGCAAAAGTGATGAAATATAAGTCAAAAATTGCTCAAATTTGGGAAAATATATCTTTTTTTGAGCACATTTTGATTGGTTTAGAGATTTGCCAATGGGACAAGCTAAGAAATGTCTCCCTTGGAATGAGAAAAAAAAGCAACAGTTCTCAAAATAAGACTAAATGGCTTTGTCTCATTGGCAAATTTTGTTTTAAGACAGAATGTCCTGAAATTTAGGTAAAAACACTTGATTCAAGCAAGTATTACCACCTAATTTATAATTTTTTTTGCAGTGAAAGTATCAGCTAGACACACGTAGGGCCCTTTTTTTTTAACCTAATATTATAATTACTTCACAAACTTTTGCTTGTACTCTAGCTTTGAATAACAACCACACACAATCTGGACACTCTTGCCTTATGTATTCTGCTGAGTCATTGCCTTGGACCTTCAGCAATTCACCAGACTACCATGTGAATCTCATTTTCTTTGGTTTTTGGCTCTAAACTTCTACAAAGCCTAACAAAGTAATTTGCTAAAAATCAGGGCTGTAGTGTATTAAATAATAATATATGTTTCAATCTTAGAACATTCCCATTTTGCTCTGGTGCTATGCAGGGCAAATCACAATGGCATTGACAGTCTTGACACTCTTTCCAGTCTTTGCAGGTCCAAAAGGCTGCACCCTTGGGCCAAGAGGGGGATATATGTCCATAATTCCAAAATAATGAAAACAGAAAAACCAAAAGATGTCAGGATAGTATGTGGCGCCACCTCTATCTATCTCTCTCTCTCTCTCTCCCCCTCCATCTATCTATCTATCTATCTATCTATTGAATATGCTGGAAATGGCATAAAGTCCTAAGTAGCTCTGAAACAGTTTCCAGACCAAAGCAGTGAGGATTCATGTTCCGAAACAAGCATATTAGGCAGAGATCCACTTGAGAAATACTAGTCTTTTTTGGAAAAGGCTAACAAAGCTGTCTGTCTGTCTGTCAATGTCTTTCTCTTTATCTATATAACCTCTCCATCTATCTACATGTATCTATCTATCTGTCTGTCTGTCTGTCTATCTACAGGTATCTGTCGCTGGTAAAGAGGCAGACAGAGAGTTTCGAACACCAACCCACTGTGCAACACTTTCTCTCTGACCCTCGTTAAGACCCATTACAGAACTGTCAGTCTCATTACTTCTTGCTGTTTCACCCAAAGTCCTTCACAACAGTAATGAGGGCGTCTCGTGGGGGTGTTTTGGTCACTCACTGGAGCGGCCGAGTGGTCAGCACGCTCTGCTACATGACAAAAGAGGAGGTTGGAGCACGTGGTCAGCTTCACTTCTGTTGTAAAGGCAACAACAGCAACACAAACTGACTGAGCTGAAAGAATATTTGGGTCCATCCTGGTTCAATCTATTTCTCAGTAAGACAAGGATTTCAAGTGCAAAATGCAGGCAAATAAAATTACATTCTGTTTTTCTCAGTTGCTTTGGTGCATTTGTCACATCACTGTTTACAACAGTTAGTGCATTTCTCAGAACAATCAATACAAACAGCAAAACCTTGTGACACAATCTGAAAATGCTCAAGACAGCACCATACACAACCTGTACAGCTGAAAACTACAGTAAAGTTGCACATTCCTGTATTTAGTGAGGTAACTGAGTACAAGACATGTATGTACGTATACTGTACTGTAAGTTTGCATGTCACATATTTACTGCATATGCTCTTTGGAATTCTACAGTATTGTGCAAAAGAAATACACAGTCACTTATTTAGAACAAACATGAGAAAAGCTGTTATGTAGAAGAGTGCACAAACGTAAACAATACAACAGCACATATTACTGTAAACTACATCTTCTATGATGTAATGTCTTCCCTTGAAGGCAACAGATTGTGACTAGTTCGACAATTTTGTATGTAATGATGAGTCAAGGAAGGATATGAGGACTATTAGTTTTACAGGAAATGACTATTCAGCAAGGGGCTCTCCGAATGGTGAGCTACATTTACGCAACAGAAATGTCTTTTTTTTAAATCTTAATCTGAGTCTGACTGTCTTTAAACAAGATTTTCCAATGGGAAAGTCGTATTTCAAGATGTATGATTTTGATTGACAACAGATTCGAATGCCTCTTCCCTTCCCTACTTTCTTCTATTCATTATCTGTGTGAATCTTATGGAAATATTGATTGGCATTGTTTCTGTATAAAGCAATTTGTATTTCTCACTTCCTTGCTCAATACTTCAAAATGGGGATTATTTTTTAAATTAAAAGACGTCTGTTTTGTAAAGGAACTGTTCAAATAATAAGTCATGAGGAGTAGGAGAAGCGTATTGTTGTTGTCACTGCTGCATTATTAACAAAGGAGCAGTGGTGCAGCAGGCGACTCATTCAGGCCTCATGACGGTGACAGAGCATTTGTCTCACACCTTTTTTACTTCTTCAATCTATTTCGAAAGACTGCTTCAAAACTTACACATTTAATTGTTTGTTATTTTCATCTCAATACACACTGACAATTTGGAAGTTACATTATCGTTTCAACTTTTTCATGATTGAAAAGTAGTAGATAAATAGAAAACTGTTCTTATATTTTTCTTCCCCTTTTTAACACCGTGCAAACATGTGATGATCTCCCCTGATTTTTCCCCAGGACAGTATTCACAAAATGAAATTACCTCATGACATTTATATGATCCAAAATGTTTTGTTAAATACAAATGAATTTCTATTTACAATTTGTCAGCTCGAAATGGAGTGGGAAGGAAGTAAAATGTTTTGTAGAATGAGTTCAGCTTGTGTCAGATCAAATTGTTTCTTTATGATTTGACACAACTTGGTGTAAGGCACAATGTATCTGAAATGTGAAGCTCCATGCGTCATCCATTGTGTTTTGTTTAGTTTGTGTGTTGGTATAAGTCTAGTTTGTGTGTTGGTATAAGTTAAGGTATTCTGTACTGCCTTCATAGGAAATGTGTGGCTCTGTATTTGACCCATTCTTCAATGCCTCTGTAGGGTACCTGAATCTATTTTAATAAGAATTACAAGCAAGTCTTTTTGTGAATGTATTATTATTTCGATGTTCCTCTATCTTGTGTTTTAGGTTTGTGTTTGGTTTTCTGTGTTTTTGTGGAAAGGCTGAAAGGGAATAACTGAAAAGACAAACGAGAAAGAAAAGCAAACCTAATTGCTCAACTTGTTCGAGTAATAACTTTACTAAACAAAAGTAAACAAAAGACATATATAATAAAATATCAGAATCAAAACATGCACTCAATATTAGCAACGCAATTGAGAACAACAAAAGGTCATGGATTTTATGTCCGGGTCTTTGAGAAGTATGAGAAAATGTTCTTTTGTACAGTTTTCCGTACACTGCAAAAAAACGATAAAATATGTGGTAATCATTTCTCAAATCGATTTTTATTTTTATTTAAATTTGAGTGCATTCTGACTGTCTTAAAACAAGATATGCCAATGAGACAAAGCCATAGTCTTATTTCAGAACTGTTGTTTTATTTCCTCATTCCAAGGGAGACATTTCTGGTATATTTTATTACTGTGCTCAAATTTAATGTTAGCAATTTTTGTACAGTAAGAAGTTACAGTCACGGTTCACGGACGCATAGTGAAGGTGTGATCAACAACAACATTTTGTCTCTTCGAAACCTACAAAGGTCTTGCACAAACATGCCCAACTGAAATTTCGGCCTATTAACATTTATGACTTTCCTATTTGCATTCTAAATAAGCACCTTCATTGCTTACGTGCTCTGTCCCTGCTCTCCCTTCTCACTCAGACTTTCCATATGTAGTGGGGCTTTGGTGTGCCCTGCGGCTCCACCCCTAGCTCCACCCTCGCCCCACCCACTAGTTAGCTGCCCCTTTTAAACACCTGGGTAAGTTGGAGGGGAGCCATAGGCGCCGTGACGTCACCGCGCCGCTCTCACATCCGGACAAGGAAGTAAACAGAGCAGCGGTCGGGGAGTGGAGCGTATCGTGCGGGTTATATACATCTAATAAAACACTTGTTTGGATAAATATCACTTGGTGGTTGGCATAATCCGTGACTGGGCCGGGATGGCGTCCTTGGCGGACGATGACGAGGACTTGATGCAGTTTAGTCAGGAATTAGGGAGTTCGGGTGCGTTTGACAGGAGTGGGGGGATTAAGCAGTAGCCAGGTTAGGAAACGGGGGTTGGATGGGAATAGTTCAGATGAGGGGATTTCGGGCTAGGATAGTTGAAGGATAGTTAGGGAGCAGCAGAATCCTAAAGTAATTCTTAAGTTTCGGCAGGAGAATGATATAAAAAATGTGAGCCTGGTTGTGTTGTCAAGGGAGTTGAGAAAGGAAATAGGAGATGTAGAAGTGGCAAAGGTGCTGAGAGATGGGAGTTTGTGGATTGTGTGTACTTCGGAAGAGCAGAAAAAGAAAGTGTTGCAGTTGGAACATGTGAGCAAGATAGCAGTGACTGAAAGGAGAGTAGTTGGAGAAAAAAAGGCTGTGCGTGGGGTCATAACAGGTGTCCCCTTAGACGAGGACCTGGAAAGGTTTAGGCAGTGTTTAGGTGGAGGTGTCAGTGGAATTAGACGGTTGATGAGGCGAGTGGATGGTCAGAGCGTGCAAAGCTTATCGGTTTTACTGAAGTTTACAGGTGCAGTACTCCCTGAAAAAGTGGGGTGTTTGAGTTTTCCCGTGAGAGAGTTTGTTCCGCCTCCTCTCCGGTGTTATAAATGCCAACTGTATGGGCATGTGGCAGCGGTCTGTAGGGGGAGGCAGAAGTGCCCTAGATGCAGTGGGGAGCACAGAGCATACCTTATGCAGTATTTCATTTAATTTCTCAGAAAACATGGGTGGAGAACCTTTTCTTAACCACAGGGCCTCTAAAGTTATAAGTCCGGTATATAACTTTCAAACTGTTTTATCACTTACATTCACCTCCTTTTACTAGATTATACAGTACTTTATTGCTTCTTTATTATCCTAAATCAGATATTTTGTACTTAATTTTTGCTTCTTATCACAGATTTTAGACTGCTTGCTTACTATTATAGAGCTAGAGATTTTATTTAGTAGAGTTATTCAGTATAGAGTTTAGTAAAAAGCGTTTTGTAGAGTCCCTCTGCTCTAACTGGTGATGCAACATTGAAATTCCCCCACTATGGGACGAATAAAGTATCTCTTAACCTTAATCTAACATTCACGTTCTATCACTAACATTCACATGTATTATCAGCTTTTTTTTAGGTGCAAAAGTCCAAAAGAACCACTGCCTAACTGCCTAACTCTAAACCTGATGTAATTTATGTATATATATAACAGGGCAGCACAGGAAGTCTGTCAACACAAGTCTTTTTGAAGTCTTCGTGGTCCTGCTGGGAGGGGATGTCTGCTGATGCTCGGACAGACCAAATATTCTCCTTCACAATAGTCATCCCTGCTGCATAAACACAGAACACACAACCGCAACAATGGGAATAAAACTGGGCAAATCCTGAACTAATAAGCAAACTTTGAACGCAGGGGCAGCTCCACCGTCATTCCCAGGCACTTTCAAGTAACAGCAAAAACAAAGGTGCGCCCGCAAGACTGTTTGGTAAAGAGAAAAAAGCAAACATCGGACCTCATTGCTTTTCATATTAGGACTGCATTGTTTCACTCAAACAATTAACTTGACTCATTGGAAGTGTTTAAAAGTCTGAATGATTTGTTGCCTTTCCAAGAATTTGGATTTATTTTCCATGTTTTAACTGCACAAAGTTATTTTTTAATGAACTAAATTACTTCCTGAACCCCATGTATTTGTTTAATATCAATTATTTAATGTTAATGTATCGTTATTTCCTATTATTTTATTTATGATATTTATTTATAAGATATTTTTTTGTATAAATGAGGGTATTCATCCCCAACGCTGTCAGACTGTAAACTAAGTACTGCACTAGGACTGAAAATACTTGCACTGTTATAGCCACTTTTTAATTATTATTGTAAATAATAATTAACCTTTCAACATGTTTGCACATTTCCTGTTTTTTTGCACAACCTGAGTGATACTATTTATGCCAAATGTGACATTTAAATTTCTCCATTTTGAGATCAATACTTTTTTTATTTTTTTTTTTCAGTTTATCCTATCTTAATTGTATAAAAAAGAGGCGGCTTCTCATACCACCTTCTCCCAAAAAAGAAATAAATATTGAATTAATGAATTAACTAAATTACTACTATGAAGTGATGGTTCTGCAAGCCCAGAACAAATGGTTTTATTTGACAAAAAAACATGAAAAGATGTCAACTAAAAATACACATAATACCTTTTAAAAAAATGCAATGTTTCAATTGCAAAAGTTAGAAATATAGTGTCCAGGGCAGACTTGGAGATTCTTGTCCATGCATTTGTCTCCAGCAGGCTAGACTACTGCAATGGCCTGCTTACAGGTCTGTCCAAACAGACCTGTAAGCAGCTGCAGTACATCCAAAATGCAGCAGCTAGAGTCCTGACAGGAACCAGGAAGTATGACCATATTAGTCCGGTCCTCAGGTCTCTGCACTGGCTTCCTGTGGCTCAAAGAATAGATTTTAAAACAGCTCTGCTTGTGTACAAGTCTCTCCATGGCCTTGCACCAGAATACATTAGTGACATGTTGGTGTCATATGAACCGGCCCGGACTCTGAGGAGCACAGGGACTGGCCTCCTGCTGGTGCCCAGAGTGAGAACCAAACATGGGGAGGCTGCGTTTCAGATCCATGCAGCTAAGATCTGGAACAATCTCCCTGAAAATGTGAGGGAGGCGTCTACTCTGTCAATGTTCAAATCCAGGTTAAAGACTGTTCTGTTTGCCTGTGCATACAACTGAAGGATTTTATCTCCATTTCTAATGCACTGCTGTCATTTTTTTTTTTTTTTTATTTCTTGTGTAATTTTGAAAGTTTTAATGGTTTTATTCTTTTGTGTGATTTTAATGTTTTAATTGTGTTTTAATCTTTTGTGTGATTTTAATGTTTTAATTGTGATTCTGGTGTTTGTTTTATGTGATGATTTGTGATGTGGACTGTGAAGCACTTTGTGTTGCCCTGTGCATGAAAGGCGCTCTACAAATAAACTTGATTGATTGATTGTTGTGTAGTAGAAAAGTGCAGCTCTTGCGCTCTCTAGTGGAATTATATGGGAGTGAACTGGTCGAGACATCTTGAATAAACTGTAAATGGTTAAAAACATATCTTGTTTTTTATCTGTGTTTGAACCTGCGAGGAGTCACACGTTCTCAAACAAAGCAATACAAATATATTAATATAAAGATATTAGTGAAAGGCCAATTTAATGAATTGTATGTCTAATTAGATGACTATAGTTTTTTAGAAAATATCTAGTTTACAGCAGGGTTATGGCATAGACTGTAAGGTCATACAAAAGGACTACAAATGGATTAGGTCTAGTGGTAGCCATGCAGACTCTAAAGTAGGTTAAATTGTATGTTTGCTATGGGGACAAGACAAAGAATTAATTGAAATAAGGTTTTTTATGTATTTGTGTGTGCGGATATGTGCAATAGGAATAGTGGGTGTGAACCTATACATTTGACTTCTTCCCATTCCTTTTTTAGGGATGATATGTAACTGCTGTAAATTCTGATTCTTAAAATGATTCCAGTTTATAAGCTTGAAATGATTTAAAGGAATCAATCAATACAAAAGACAGTATCTAAAACAAGTGAAAGAAACGGATCGATCTCAATTTAAGCTCGTACTATGGCCAATGTTCAGACGAAACATGCAGTTGCGTCTGACTCTCACTCCGGAGCAGAGGATGGCAGCAGTGGTCATCAGGGGCTCCTTATCATGGAGAGACAAAAACAAGGTCACGTGCTCGGTGTGGAATGCAATTGGGCCTCGCTGCTCCCCGTAGCCGCGCTGTGTGTGTATGGTATGAAGGATACGGCTCTGAAATGGTGTAGGTCCAGGACAGACGCGACCAGGGCCAGGCAGCTCTGCGGGGAAAATACCGGGGTGCACGGCCTGTAGTCAGGGTAAGCTGTGTGGATATACTCTCAATTGTTTTCATTCTGGATCAAAGATGGCGCTGGAGTGTGTCGGAACGCGCCTGTCTGTGTTGCAGGGGCCCATCGCCGCGAGCGCTTTGACGCTTTGTGCTGAGATATTACTGTACACATGTACATCACAACGGAATATTGTGTGTTTATCAAAAATCATATAGTAGTAATGGCGCTGGAAAATTATTTTATGAATGAAAACATGATTCCAACGGGTGGCTGTCAGTCAGTCAGTCCCTTAGCGAGTTGACTCAAGTAGCGTTCATTTCTACTAACTCGTGTTTATCCTCCCATGCGAGCAGCGAGTTCTGCAGAAGTCGCACAGAAAGTTAGGATTTTCCTTAACGCGTGAGAATATTTGATTCTGGACAAAATGGGCTGACAGGTGGCCTCAACCTCAACAAACTCCCTCTCTGTTCGTCTCCATTGATTTATTGTCACAACTCTTTACCCTTCGTGACCTGCTGTGCCCCATGCAGTATTTTAGACGTTTGCTATCTGCACTGTCACTTTTAGGACTAAGTTATGTTATACACGTTTATAACCCTTTTACTTAATATACCGTTGTTGAATTTAATTGTTGGAAGTTACTTAAACCGTAATACATTATGTGTTACTTGCATAGACTGTATATGTTACTTGTCACTTATGTGACGTGTTACACTACAATATTACTGTATCTGAATTGTTTTCAACACTGAAATTTCCCCACTGTGGGACGAAAAAAATGATCTCTTAATCCCTCTTAATCTTAATCTTAATCACTGTGTCTGAATTGTTTAGCATTACACTACGACTGCATTACTTTTGAAGTTACTTTCACCATATATACAGTGGGGCAAAAAAGTATTTAGTCAGCCACCGATTGTGCAAGTTCTCCCACTTAAAATAACGACAGAGGTCTGTGATTTTCATCATAGGTACACTTCAACTGTGAGAGACAGAATGTGAAAAAAAATCCAGGATGTCACATTGTAGGATTTTTAAAGAATTTATTTGTAAATTATGGTGGAAAATAAGTATTTGGTCAATAACAAATTCAACTCAATACTTTGTAATATAACCTTTGTTGGCAATAACAGAGGTCAAACGATTACTATAGGTCTTTACCAGGTTTGCACACACAGTAGCTGGTATTTTGGCCCATTCCTCCATGCATTTTCTCGAGAGCAGTGATGTTTTTGGGCTGTCGCCGAGCAACACGGACATTCAACTCCCTCCACAGATTTTCAAGGGGGTTGAGGTCTGGAGACTGGCTAGGCCACTCCAGGACTTTCAAATGCTTCCACTCCTTCGTTGCCCGGGCGGTGTGTTCGGGATCATTGTCATGTTGGAAGACCCAGCCACGTTTTTATCTTCAAAGCTCTCACTGATGGAAGGAGGTTTTGGCTCAAAATCTCACGATACATGGCCCCATTCATTCTTTCCTTAACACGGATCAGTCGTCCTGGTCCCCTTAGCAGAAAAACAGCCCCAAAGCATGTTTCCACCCCCTTCACAGTGGGTATGGTTCTTGGGATGCAATTCTTCTTCCTCCAAACACGACGAGTGGAGTTTATACCAAACAGTTCTACTTTGGTTTCATGCCACATGACATTCGCCCATCATCCATGTGCTCTCTGGCAAACTTCAGACGGGCCTGGACATGCACTGGCTTCAGCAGGGGGACACATCTGGCACTGCAGGATTTGATTCCCTGTTGTTGTAGTGTGTTACTACCGCCCTGTGGCTCTCACTGCTGTTCATAATGAAGACTTTTGAGCGCTCCATGCTGGCCTTCAATTAGAGCCCAGATCTCTGAGAGTGTTGGATCCCGCTCCAGTTTGCGTACAGCAAAACAGAGAGTGTGGAGGATGCATCTCCTTTGCTCTGAACTTTTGTGACACTCACATTGACACTAGTAAATCCTGTCGCAAGAATGCGTTCATTGATTATAGCACTGCATTAAATCGTCTGTTCCAGCTATATTGGTTTGAAAAACTATGTCCCTTGGTCTGAATGTTTGCCATGTGTAAATGGATTTTTAGCTTTTTAACGTGACAATCCAGGAGTAAAAATCAATAACTTTTTTTTTCTGATTTGTATTCTGTGAGCAACTGGGTTTCTCCTCAGGATTTATTTTTGAGTGCCTCTGCTTTTTACTTGTGTACACCACGATTGGTTCCTCCCTCGGAACTCAACGGTTTATCAACAAATATGCAGATGATACCACCAGCATTGGTCTCATCAGTGCCACCTGATGAATCCCTCTTATAAGCAGCAGATCGAACATTTTTTTCCAGTGGATTAAAGTAAACAATCCTCCAGGCTAACACTGCAAAAACATGTGAACTTGTCTTTGATCTTCAGTCCGTAGCAAGTTCTCACACCTACCTGTAGTTATGACAACTACGTCCCAGGTAGCAGATCGTAGAGGAGTGCAAGTTCCCTGGGTTTAACTCTGTGCTAACGACCTGAAATGGGACAAAAATACTAACCGTTGTTTAAGAAAGCACGATCAGCGGGCACTCCTTTTTGAGGAAACTTAGAGAATTTACCAACTAACTCTAAGATTCTGCCTTAACGTTATCGCTGCAACCATGAGAGTTTTACTTGTTGGTTCTGTGTCTGTGTGTTTTGGAAACCATCACCGATAAGAGAAAAAGAGCGTTAAACAAGGTGCTCCCGCTCTGCAAAGAGGATCCGGGGCTGTGAGCTTCCTGTTCTGGAGGTTCTTTATAGATTCGATTCATTTATTTATTTTCATTTATTTGCCATATTTGCAGTAAAAACCAATTGGAAAAACTGTGGCAAGACTACCCCCCCGGTGTGCGCCTGACCAGAGAAGGCGACACACACCAGAGCTTCTTGCCACGGCGCCATCTTTTCCGGCCATGCTGCGACAAACAGTAAGAATAACAGCAAGAGAGAAATAACATTCTAGGTTACAAACAGGACAGTTGGAAAGAAAACATTGTGCTTTGTAAAACACGGATTTTTTTCCTCGGGATGAGCAGCCATCCGGCTGCCGTCCAATGTGGCTGTCAGAGGGGGGCGGGGTCAGGTGTGATGGCAAGCGACTAGTATTCATATCTCCCTGCTCCAGGAAGGAGCAACTCTGCCTGGTTCTATTCATATGTCCCTGCTTCAGGAAGGAACCGGGTCCCCCGACACCTACAGACAATGGCGTAAATCACTGTCTCACTCTCGCCCCCCTTTCGCCTCTTGCATATCTATCGGTCTGTATGTGTGCATTTTCTACATCCTGCTTCTCGTCACACCCTTGTGTCTTTCGCGTCTGCATCTGTATGACCTGCATTTTCTACCATTGTCTGTCTGTTCGCACCTACATCCCCAGGCGCCTCCTCACGGGTGGCCCCCCTCCCATTCTGTTGTGGGCGGGACTGTCTTTCGTGTGTGTCTGTATACAGGAAACTCGGAGCTCTGCTTCAGAGCTAGTACATGCTGCCTTCGTGTCTGTATGTGCTGACTCTCCACACGTGTGTATATAATAAACTTACGCTTTTGATAAGACAAAGACCTTTTGAGTTTTCTCCTTCATTGGGTAGAAACTTCCTTAACAATTTGGCGTTGCTGACACGTTCTTGTTGGATTTTTTTTTTCGGCGTGGAGACGACTCGTGTTGTTTTGGCCAAACCTGGGACAAAGGACCAGCCTCCTACCTCACTTAGTGTTTGACGAGAAGCAGGAGGGACACGGCTCGGCTCGCGCTGGAAAAACTATTCGACTACAGGACCATAAAAGAACCTAATCTGGTGAGTTTTTGTCTTTTCATCTGCGTAACGAGCCCAGGGCAGCCCTTAAGTCGACACGGGGATTTGTTTATTTACGTATTTTTGGGGTATTTCATTCATTGCCACAGCATAGTCTGTGTGCGGGATTTGTATTGTGTTCTAGATTGAAACTAGCGGCTGCGTGGTAGTAAATCGCTCTGTAAGCGACCCTGAAAATTTCTCTGAGTGCCTTCAGCCAGGCCCGGTTTGTTCTAAGAACGCGCGCTCGTTGGTTGAACCAGCGAGGGGGGAACGAACCGCTCCAAAGCGAGTACAGAGCAGGGAAGAGACTACACGGGTTAGGTCCATTGTTCCATACGTGAAAATGGGGAAAAATCAATCTAGAGATGCCACGCCGCGGGGAATGTTGACGTCCCCCGTTACTATGGCTATGGAAAAACGATTCGGAGCTAAAGCTAATGAATGCTTGCCTATATGGTGTAGTTCATTCGGTTTTCCCGACGGAGGGAGCATGTCTCTAAATCAATTACGCATTTTGCGTGATAATTTTGAAGAAGAAAAGGAAAAAATACTTGGTTTTAAGAAAATTACAGCAGAAGATGTTAGGGCTATACTGAAACACCAGACCTGTCTTGCCATGTGGGAGGATTTAGCTACAGAACGGGACCGCAAAAAGACCAATAAAGCCATAGCTGCTCCACCTTCCACGGAAGGGGGGGACGCACGGGCAGGCACACAGGCAGGACACACACACACACACACACCCCACCCCCCCACACCCCCCACCATACCGCCCCTTCTCACCTACTAACCCATTCACAGAAGGAGCAGAACTCCATGCTAAGTACGCGCCCAAGCAGAGCGCTGTTTTAAAAAATGTACAGACTACTGTTGTCCCCTCTCTCTCCCTCTACCCAGATTTGTCTACGCTTTCCTCCGTGGCCCCGCTGTGTGAAACCGGCCCCTGTCCTCCCGAAACACCGCCGCGCCAGAGCCAACCACGTCAGTGCCTCCCAAAGCCTCTCGCATCTGCTGACGCCCCACAGGAAGTGGCCCCCGCGCTGTCGGCAGCAGAAGAAGAAGCACCAGAAGCAGAGCCGCGATGGAGCAGGGCAACGCTCCGGCGGGAACCGAGGCCCACAAATCACTTCACCGCCACTTTCCCCATGATAGAGATGGTGGGCCGAGAAGGACCGGCGCTGGTTTTCAGACCCTGGGGGCCGAGCGAGTTTCTATCCGCTTCACAACTGCTATCTACACGGCCAGAGACAAACTGCTCTAAATTCTGCGAAGACCTGCTCGCTTTCTGTCGCGAATACAAGCCCTCAGGAGCGGAGTGCGCTCGGGTTCTCGTTTACAAGATGTCGCCTGCGGACTTTGGGAAATTCAAGCCATATTTGCCAGAGCCAGGACTACGGGCTAAAGACATTGTGGAGTCAGACTCCGGAGCATATTTGACTGCCATAAAGAAAATGTGTGACGGGCTAGCAGCAGTTTTCCCACGCAAATACGACCTAACCATCCTGTCTAAATGCAAGCAGGAAAAAGGCGAAAGGGTCGAGGAGTACTATAGCCGCCTGCTGTCTGTGTTCAATGAGCACTCTGGTGTACCCCCGAAGCTCCCAGCTGCAAACGGACGGGGAGGAGAAGGACAATCCCGTTTACAACGGTTATTTATGCTCCAGATTTGTCGAAGGACTTTTACCAGAGGTGGCTTTAAAGGTGCGGGACTCGTATGTCGCATTTGATGACGGACCACAGATAAAGGAATTACTTATGCACGCGAAACATGCAATTTTTTGTTTGGAAACATTGAAAAGCCAGGCTACACTGCTGTCGGTCCAAACCCCTAACTCCGTAAACCCCAATGACATTTCCAAAAAGGACAAAAAGGGATGGGAGAAAAACAACGGAACGTGGACATGCTGGAACTGTGGAAAAGTTGGCCACAGGGCAAGAGACTGTCGCAGGCGGCGGCAGGGCGGCCAGCAGCAGGGCGGCCAGCAGTACCAGTACCAGCAGCAGAGCGGCGGCAGCAGAGCGGCCAGTGGCAGCCGCGGCAGGGCGGCCAGCAGCAGGGCGGCCAGCAGTACCAGTACCAGCAGCAGAGCGGCCAGTGGCAGCCGCGGCAGGGCGGCCAGCAGCAATGGCAGCAGAACCAGAACCGCGAGCCGGACCAGTACCAGCAGCAACACCACTGGCACCAGGCACAACAGCACCGCTATGAAGGCCCACAACACGGCAACCACCAGATGCGTCACGAGGCGGACTGACTAGGCGGGGACAGACAGCGGGCTGGCGGTGAACACGGCGGAGCCACGAAGGAAACCGTACGGGAGACTCATCTACCGGGTAACGCACACATACACGTCACCGAAGCGATCACTCATTTTCACGTAAGTTTGAACCAACTGCAATCGGCACGTACACATTTTTTGAGAAAATTCATGCTAAATTCCCAGAACATACGCTAACAATCTGTGGCGAAAATGTTACTTTTCTAGTTGATTCCGGGGCAACAAACTCTGTCCTAAAAAGTGACAGCCTTTCTGTCTCCCCTAAAATGAGTGGTCGCTTCACATTCTCACTAGCAGCGTCGGGAGAGACGACCAAAGAGCAATTTACGTCACCGCTAACGTGTTTTGATTCTCAGGGCAACCAGCTTAAACATTCTTTTCTATATTCCCCATTGTGCCCGGTTAATCTACTAGGCCGAGACCTTATGTGCAGACTCAATTTAAATCTGCTCTCAACACCAAGCGGCCTACGGGTGGTACACGCTAGGGAGCTAGCAAATGCTCCATGTTTCACCGGCATGCATGAGGAGACACCGGTCCCAAAAGTTAACTACCACTGGAAATTGACACCAAACCCTGAGATTGCTAAGTTATTAGCCACGACAGTGGATAGAGTTACGCCCGCACAAAATTTGGAGGTCAACCACGCGAACGACCTAAGCTGCTCTCTCCGGTCGTTCCCAGACAATAACTTAGAGTTTGAAAATTCATGGCTTCAGTGTAGTGACGATAGGCTACTAACGGAGTATGTTTATTGGGATAGAAACTACACTATGGTATCTGTGTTACTTAATGAGCAACAAAAACATTTTATCGACCCACTATGTCCCACTTTGCACATAGCTTTGTCCAAACCCACGACTGCAGCGTGGAGTGAGGCCTCTGTCCTTATTAATAAGTGTAGCAATGCTGGGGACTGGACACAGGTCCAAGATGAGGACACATGGTTCTCTGAAAATGCTAACGCCTGGAGAAGTCCTTTTAAGTCTTCTCTCGCAGCAAGCCGACATGTGTGTTTTGATCATGACAGCATGACTTCAGTCCCACAGGGGACAGAGCTCATGCTGTCAGCAGCGGATGCAGAGGCCACGCCTGCACTTCGCGCGGTCCCAGAGGGACTGTGGGCAAAAGGCCCAACCGACGTGGGCCTCATCAAAAATTGTGAGCCGGTTATAATTGTGCCTAAATCTGATTTCCGTCCGTGCAGGAAGCAGTATCCCTTGCGTGAGGAGGCTATCAGGGGAATTACACCAGTCTTCGAAGCGCTACGGGAGAATGGTGTAATCGTCCCTTGCAAGTCCGGGGGTGTTTGCAGCCCCATCCTCCCAGTTAAAAAACACACTGATCCAGGAGCGCCTGAAAAGTGGCGGTTTACTAATGATCTTAAAGCTGTAAATGATGCTGTGGCTCCCATGGTGGCAGTGGTACCAAATCCATACACGATCCTGAGTCAGGTTCCGCCTGAAGCTAAATTTTTCTCTGTTGTTGATTTGGCTAATGCGTTTTTCTCTGTTCCAGTGCACGGAGATTCCCAATTCTGGTTCGCGTTTTCGTTTGATGGGCGCATATATAATTTCACCCGCCTCTGCCAGGGTTTCCGCGATGCACCCACAATATTCAATGCGGCCTTACGTGAATCCTTGGCCCCGTTGGTTCTGTCGCCAGGCACGGCGCTCCTCCAGTACGTAGACGACCTCTTACTCTGTGCTTTGGACGAGAAAACATGCGAAACCGACACTGTGACCTTACTTCAGCATCTGCATGCAGAATGTCACAGAGCCAGTTTGTCCAAATTACAGTTTGTGAAGAAGGAAGTTGTCTTCCTTGGCCACGTGATTTCTGAACACGGCAAAAGCCTTTCCACCAACAGAGTGGCGGCAATCCAAAACCTTCCAAAACCCCAAACAAAAAAACAATTAATGTCATTCTTAGGGATGTGCTCCTACTGTCGACAGTTTATTCCCAACTATTCAGTATTGGAAACTCCGCTCGGTGCACTCATACATGGTAAGGGTCTGCGCACATGTGACAGGATCACATGGACCCCAGAAGCTGAAAAATCTTTCTGTGATCTGAAAATTGCCCTACAAAGCCCACCCACACTAGGTCTCCCTGATCCAACCCGCCCATTCACTCAGACTGTGGATGAGCGATGTGGGTGCATGGTGTCGGTACTTTTGCAGTCTCACGGAGGGCCACTGAGACCCACTGCTTACTTCTCAGCAAAACTCGATCCCGTGGCAGCAGGGTTGCCTCGCTGCCTGCGGGCTGTGGCTGCTGCTGAGAAAGCGGTCCTAGCATCACGTGACCTTGTGGGATACACTGAACTAACTTTGCTTGTGCCTCATGCTGTTTCCCTGATCCTGCTAGAGCAGAAAACCTCTCACCTTTCTGCGGCTCGCTGGCTGAAATACAACACGGTGCTCCTTGAACTCCCAAATGTCACGGTAAAGAGATGCACACAGCTGAACCCCTCCTCACTGCTGCCCACGCCAGAGGAAGGGGAGGCACACTGCTGTATCGCCACAATAGAACAGATATGCACTCCCAGGCCAGACCTGAAAGAGGTGCCTCTGACTAATCCGGATTTGATTTTTTATACAGACGGATCCGCGTCACGTGACAACACTGGGAAGAACCGAGTCGGCTATGCTGTGTGTTCTGATTTTGATACTATAGACTCTGGTAGTTTGCCCCACCACCATTCAGCACAAACCGCTGAGCTGGTTGCCCTCACCAGGGCTTGTGAGCTGGCAGCGGGCAAAACTGTCAACATATTCTGTGATACGCGCTATGGTTTCTCTGTGGTGCACGACTGGGGGGCACTGTGGAAACACCGCAATTTCATGAAATCTGATGGTAAACCAATTCTTAATTCCACACAGGTTGAACGTCTGCTGAAAGCGGTAATGTTGCCCTTAGAGATCGCTGTATGCAAATGCCAGGCCCACACTAATGCCACTGATCCCATCTCTGCAGGGAATCGGCGCGCGGACAAAGCAGCGAAGGCAGCGGCATACGCACCTCTACACACACACACACACTACCTCACTCAAGACGTTGATATTTTCTCCTCTCTGTCAGCAATGCAGGCGCTGGCAACTCCAGCAGAGACAGTGCTGTGGGAAGGAAATGGGGCGCAACGACGGCATGGTGTGTGGCTGGGACCAGACAGCAAACCGTGCCTACCACGGCATTTCTTCAGACAGTTTGCAATTTTAGCACATGGCCGAGACCATGCTTCGAAAGGAGGGATGTGTGATTTAATCACACAAAATTGGTATACAAAGGGGTTTACGGCATTTGCACAGAGATTCTGCCAAACATGCGCTATCTGCCTCGCGCACAACCCAGGTAAGTCTCAAATTATCCAACAGGCTGCTCATCCCCCGCCCCTGCGCCCATTTCAACATGTCCAAATGGACTTTGTTGAACTCACACCATGCCAAGGTAAGAAATACTGTCTGGTTCTTGTCGATCTCTGGTCCAAATGGACTGAAGTATTTGCATGTAAACACGCCACGAGCAATGCGGTGGTGAAAGCTCTGCTCACAGAAATTGTACCACGATGGGGTGTCCCGGAAAAAATCTCTAGTGACAATGGCAGTCACTTTGTAGCAAAAGTCATTGAGGAAGTAGGTGAATTTCTGGGCATTGATATACGTAAACATTGCAGTTACGCCCCCTGGAGCGGAGGCGCGTGCGAGCGAGAGAATGGCACTCTGAAAAACAAACTTGCTAAAATCTGCGAACAGACAGACCTGTCTTGGATCAAAGCTCTGCCGCTAGCCCTCATGTACATGCGCATGAGAGTCAGGTCAAGGTCAAACCTAAGCCCATTCGAAATCCTCTTCGCCAGACCACCCAACTTGGGCGCGGGACCCCCGACCAGAGATCTGCCAAGCACCTCTTTGTGTGATGACGACATGCTGTCCTATTGTAAGGAAATTAATGCACTTTTGTCCTCTATTTCTGCCCAGGTCAGGAGCGCCCTGCCACAGGCTGCGCAGGCGGCTCTGCACAGGATCAAGCCAGGCGACTGGGTCCTGGTGAAGGAAACGAGACGAAAGCACTGGCGGTCCAAGCGCTGGCTCGGCCCATTCCTCGTCCTCCTGGTGACGGACACTGCCGTTAAGGTCGCGGAGAGGACAACGTGGATCCACGCCAACCACTGTCGTGCGGTGCTGCCACTGAGGGCCATAGACGAGGACACCGAGGGCGCGGACGGACCAGGCCCATCCGCGGCTCCCTACGCTGAAGAGGTCGGCCGGCGTGCGGCCACCATCGGTGAAGCAGGCCAACAACAACACCCAGAGAATCCCAGCGTTGCCGAGGCAACCCCCCTTTGCCCAACTCCCCAGCCCCCGGACCCCAAGGCCACACCCCAAACCCCGAGCACTCTGCCCAACCGAGTGCTGAGGCCAAGGCTTCAACGCAAATAGAGTCTTGCCGCTCCAAGACCAAACATCGCCATGACCACAAATTATGGACCACAGGCCAGAAAATAATGTTAGCATTATTCCCCAGCCTGGGTGTAGGTAAACTAATGCTAAGGACGGAGACCCTGAGCTATAGGTTCTCAGGTTTTGTCAATACCACAGTGGCCATACTTGAATCACAGAGAGTTGAACTTCACGACCTGCGTGCCGTTGTTCTTCAGGACCGGCTGGTCCTGGACCACCTGACCGCGTCTGTGGGAGGCGTATGCACGATCATTGGGTCGTCCTGCTGTACATATATTCCGGCCAACGATGAGGACGGAGGTCTTATCCAACAGGGCATAGCCAATCTGACTAGACTCCGGGACGCCATGCAAGCGGACAATGTCACGGACACTCCTCACGGTCTGGACTGGCTCCTGTCCTCCTGGCGAAGTGTGCTCATTAATCTTGGTTTAGCCCTATTGACTGTTATGATTTTATTTTCATGTGTATTACCCATGGTGTTTCGGGCCGTTGGTAAAATGATATCCACTCACTTTGTGTCCATTCAACACAGAGACCCTGAGGCGGACCTGGCCGCGGTCCCACTGAACTCCGATCCTGATTATATCAGCGATTCGGACGACGACTTTGTCTAACGTTTTTCTTTCTTGTTTACTTTGTTTTTATTTTTCCACTTGTTCCGCCCACAATTTAGGGGGAGGGTATCACAGCGAAGAGCTTTGACCACACCCCCGTAATACAAGAGGCTTGGGTGACGGCGGCGTAACCTGCCCATCAACAACTCTTCTTTTACTCAGGGGCCAAGGTCAATACTCACCCACCTGAATGTGATCTCTGTAAAACTGGGGTTTTTACATTATCACGGGAAAGGAGTGTGATGGCAAGCGACTAGTATTCATATCTCCCTGCTCCAGGAAGGAGCAACTCTGCCTGGTTCTATTCATATGTCCCTGCTTCAGGAAGGAACCGGGCCCCCCGACACCTACAGACAATGGCGTAAATCACTGTCTCACTCTCGCCCCCCTTTCGCCTCTTGCATATCTATCGGTCTGTATGTGTGCATTTTCTACATCCTGCTTCTCGTCACACCCTTGTGTCTTTCGCGTCTGCATCTGTATGACCTGCATTTTCTACCATTGTCTGTCTGTTCGCACCTACATCCCCAGACGGCGCCAACGCTCCCCAGGCGCCTCCTCACCGGTGGCCCCCCTCCCATTCTGTTGTGGGCGGGACTGTCTTTCGTGTGTGTCTGTATACAGGAAACTCGGAGCTCTGCTTCAGAGCTAGTACATGCTGCCTTCGTGTCTGTATGTGCTGACTCTCCACACGTGTGTATATAATAAACTTACGCTTTTGATAAGACAAAGACCTTTTGAGTTTTCTCCTTCATTGGGTAGAAACTTCCTTAACAGGGCACACTGCAACCAAGATACAAACTCATGAGCCTATACACGCCGGACCGGAACTCTCCACTTCCTCAATGCACCGTTCTATTCCTCCCCAGAGCAGCACTTCATTCTGCGTCTGAAATTTAGTGCATCCAGTCCGCATGGAAGTTGCGTTCCAGCGTCGTCGGTCTGAACAACCCATTAGAAATAATTTCGCTAGTGCATTCATGTTTGTTGTCTGGCCCATGGATTTATAGCTTGTTCCGTGAGGTTGGCCTCTGTCTAATCAAAACAATGTGGTTCGATTGGATGTTGTGCCGAATGCGGGTATGCCCTCTGTCACACATGACAAAGATATATACAGTAACTGACCAGCAGGGGTATCCTGGACATAGTCTGGCGATTGTGTCAGCAGGTGCACAGCATCCTCCTCATCCAACTTCCATACACATTGTGGCTCTGACAGCCCTCCCTTATACCCTGAAGCTCCTCCCCCCAAACCAATTAAAAAAATTAAAAAAATAATAATAATAATTCCTTTCAACAAATGAAAGTGTAAACACATGCGGAATAAATGATGAATATAGAAATAAAATAATTTTACACAACAACCTGTGTGCCATGTGACCCAACCTGTGACATCACAACTGTGCGCCCTACTCCTGGCCATGGATCTATAATAAAATTTGCATAGGGTATTACTAGTTAATAGCTGTCCCACCAATGGGCACAGGGGGCGCCAGCGGTACTGCAGACTAAATTCCAAAATTGCTTTGGACAAACTAATATAGCTCTATCACAAGGTTTTCTCAATATGTATTTCAACACAATTCTTTTGCAATTTTGTATTCAATTAGTTGCCTTACATGTCTAGTCTTTTTTACTTTTTTGCTCTTCACAAATAGCGTATGTAGAAGGACATGTGGCTGACATAACTGGTCACACACACATACTAGATAACTAGGTTTAAGCTTGATTTGGATTTAATTCAGTTCATCAAGACGGTGCTTAATAACCCTCATGTTACCTAGTACTCTTCCATTTATACATATTCAGTGTTTTTCTTTGCTGTTATCAGTCTGTGCTGCCGTAATTCTCTTTCCTTCTCCTTCCCCACCGGCTATAGTGACATTGCAAGCATGTCAGCACACATGCTCATGGACCTTTTGGAGCCGGGACCCGCCCCCACTGGCTAAACCACAGATATTTGGTGAGTGTGACACAAATGATTACTGAGCTAGAAGAGTTTTGGAGTCAGTCGGAGCCAGAGCGTTGGAACAAAACCTCACTGAGCGCTTCCTTAATGGGCTTCTTTCAGCTCACGGGTTAGCATTGTCCATATGTATACAGTCTGTGTTAACGTAAACCATTTGTATACAGTCTGGGTTGGCATCATCTTCTAGGGCCACTCACCCTGAGCTTGCTGCGATCCACCACTAGGGGCAGTGTGGTTCTCTCGTTATCATCTCCGCCGAGCAGCTGCATCTGTTCGGTCATCACTCTCTCTGCCAGTTTCTTCTGACGCTCTGAGACACACAGAGGGAGTTAAATGCACACACAGGGAGTTGGATACACACATTGGGGGTTAGAGACACACAGTTATATTCTAATGTTTTCCTTGTGTATGCTTTGAGTATGAATAAACTTTCCTTGGAATCTGCGTCACAACAGAAGCATTAGAGCCCACCTGTGCGGCGGAACTCACTGATTGGTTCAAGCACTAACATTAAGAACTGTGTTGAACTACAAAAGTTAGCACAGACTGTAGAGGATTAGAGCTAACTCAGAGGCTCCATGAGGATTAGTTAGCTCAAATAAGCTCAAGATTTCTGCTCATGTTAGAATCAGGCTTAGTGCTCGCGTTGGCATCAGGGTTAGTGCTTACGTTAGCATCAGGGTTAGTGCTCGCGTTAGCAGCAGAGTTAGAGCTCGTGTTAGCATTAGGCTAAGTGCTTGCGTTAGCATCAGGGCTCACGTTAGCATCAGGACTCACGTTAGCATCAGGGTTAGTGCTCACGTTAGCATCAGACTTAGTGCTCTCGTTAGCATCAGGGTTAGTTCTCAGGTTATGATCAGGGTTAGCACTCATGTTAGGATCAGGGTTAGCACTCACGTTAGCGCTCTTGGCACGGACACAGACCTCCTCGGGGTGAGCTGCTGTGGAAGCCGTTGGTCAGACCTCGATGTTCTGCTATGACATCACCGTTCCGAGTGCGTGTGACATCATGGTGAATGACATCACTATCCTCTGAGGCATCAGATAGGGAGGAAAGCGAGGAGCAGGACTCAGACAAGGCAGCAGGGGTCGCCGCAGGAACTTTCTTTTTCTTGGGTTTGGGGATGACTCCAGTGCTCCACTTAGACTTTCTACGGGGCCGTTTTTTCTTCAGCACTGAGGAGGGGTGCGGGTGGGGTTTGGAAAGACGGGGTTTATATATTAATAGTTTGTGATCATGTGACATCAGCACGTTCCAAAGGGTGATGTTTCATATTGTGGTGGACGGCAACTGAAACATCTTTCCATTTTAGTTTCTTGAAACAATCAACGAGGATCTCAATATTTTCTCTCTCTGATCTCTCTCGCTCTCTAGTCTCTGGTGTGGTGTGTGTGCTCCGCAGCAGACCATCCTCGCTCCGTTCCTCTTCACCCTCTACACTGCGGACTTCAGACAACACAAACGGTTGTATCCTACAGAAGTTCCCTGACAACTCTGCCATCATTAGACTCATCACTGAGGACGACAACGCAGAGTACAGCAGACTAACACAGGACTGGTGTCAGCAGAACCACCTCCTCACCAACACGGTGAAGACCAAGGAGATGAACCACGTTCTCATCAACTGAAACCCTGATGTTCACTACTCCATCCCCAGTAAACATCCAGGGAAGAGATATTGAGGAAGTGGACTCGTACAAGTACCTGGGTGTTCACCTGAACAAACTGGACTCTAATACAGTGGGGCAAAAAAGTATTTAGTCAGCCACCGATTGTTCTCCCACTCAAAATAATAACAGAGGTCCGTAATTTTCATCATAGGTACACTTCAACTGTGAGAGACAGAATGTGAAAAAAAATCCAGGAATTCACATTTTAGGATTTTTAAAAGAATTTATTTGTAAATTATGGTGGAAAACAAGTATTTGGTCAATAACAAAAATTCAAATCAATACTTTGTAATATAACCTTTGTTGGCAATAACAGAGGTCAAACGATTACTATAGGTCTTTACCAGGTTTGCACACACAGTAGCTGGTATTTTGGCCCATTCCTCCATGCAGATCTTCTCGAGAGCAGTGAACACTGACTTTCAACTCCCTCCACAGATTTTCAAGGGGGTTGAGGTCTGGAGACTGGCTAGGCCACTCCAGGACTTTCAAATGCTTCCACTCCTTCGTTGCCCGGGCGGTGTGTTCGGGATCATTGTCATGTTGGAAGACCCAGCCACGTTTTATCTTCAAAGCTCTCACTGATGGAAGGAGGTTTTGGCTCAAAATCTCACGATA
Source organism: Knipowitschia caucasica (assembly GCA_964034765.1). Taxonomy (NCBI): domain Eukaryota; kingdom Metazoa; phylum Chordata; class Actinopteri; order Gobiiformes; family Gobiidae; genus Knipowitschia; species Knipowitschia caucasica. Next base: position 31,841,853 of record OZ035828.1, on the reverse strand, counting down.
CATGGCCCCATTCATTCTTTCCTTAACACGGATCAGTCGTCCTGTCCCCTTAGCAGAAAAACAGCCCCAAAGCATGTTTCCACCCCCATGCTTCACAGTGGGTATGGTTCTTGGGATGCAATTCTTCTTCCTCCAAACACGACGAGTGGAGTTTATACCAAACAGTTCTACTTTGGTTTCATCTGACCACATGACATTCGCCCATCATCCATGTGCTCTCTGGCAAACTTCAGACGGGCCTGGACATGCACTGGCTTCAGCAGGGGGACACATCTGGCACTGCAGGATTTGATTCCCTGTTGTTGTAGTGTGTTACTGATGGTAAACTTTGTTACTTTGGTCCCAGCTCTCTGCAGGTCATTTACCAGGTCCCCCCGTGTGCTTCTGGGATTTTTGATCACCGTTCTCATGGTCATTTTGACTCCACGGGATGAGATCTTGCGTGGAGCCCCAGATTGAAGGAAATTATCAGTGGTCTTGTATGTCTTCCATTTTCTGATAATTGCTCCCACAGTTGATTTGTTCACACCAAGCTGCTTGCCTATTGTAGGTTCACTCTTCCCAGTCTGGTGCAGGTCTACAATTCTTTTCCTGGTGTCTTTCGACAGCTCTTTGGTCTTAGCCATAGTTGAGTTTGGAGTCTGACTGTTTGAGGTTGTGGACAGGTGTCTTTTATACAGATAAGGAGTTCAAACAGGTGCCATTAATACAGGTAACGAGTGGAGGACAGAAGAGCTTCTTCAAGAAGAAGTTACAGGTCTGTGAGAGCCAGAGATCTTTCTTGTTTGAAGTGACCAAATACATATTTTCCTCCATAATATCCAAATAAATTCTTTAAAAATCCTACAACGTGAATTCCTCGATTTGTTTTTTTTGTTTTTCACATTCTGTCTCTCACAGTTGAAGTGTACCTACAGTGCCTTTGCGGAAGTATTCGGCCCCCTTGAACCTTTCAACATTTCGCCACATTTCAGGCTTCAAACATAAAGATATAACATTTTAATTTTTTGTCATGAATCAACAAGTGGGACACAATTGTGAAGTGGAACGAAATTTATTGGATAATTTAAACTCTTTCAACAAATAAACTGAAAAGTGGGGCGTGCAATATTATTCGGCCCCTTTACTTTCTGTGCAGCAAACTCAGTCCAGAAGTTCAGTGAGGATCTTTGAATGATCCAATGTTGTCCTAAATGACTGATGATGATAAATAGAATGCACCTGTGTGTAATCAAGTCTCCGTATAAATGCACCTGCTCTTTGATAGTCTCAGGGTTCTGTTTAAAGCCCAGAGAGAACCATGAAGACAAAGGAACACACCAGACAGGTCCGAGATACTGTTGTGGAGAAGTTTAAAGCTGGATTTGGATACAAAAAGATTTCCCAAGCTTTAAACATCTCAAGGAGCACTGTGCAAGCACTTATATTGAAATGGAAGGAGTATCAGACCACTGCAAATCTACCAAGACCCGGCCTCCAGACTTTCATCTCAAACAAGGAGAAGACTGATCAGAGATGCAGCCAAGAGGCCCATGATCACTCTGGATGAACTGCAGATAACTACAGCCGAGGTGGGAGAGTCTGTCCATAGGACAACAATCAGTCGTGCACTGCACAAATCTGGTCTTTATGGAAGAGTGGCAAGAAGAAAGCCATTTCTCAAAGATATACATAAAAACTCTTGTTTAAAGTTTGCCACAAGCCACCTGGGAGACACACCAAACATGTGGAAGAAGGTGCTCTGGTCAGATGAAACCAAAATCGAACTTTTTGGCCACAATGCAAAACTATATGTTTGACGTAAAAGCGACACAGCTCATCACCCTGAACACACCATCCCCACTTTCAAACATGGTGGTGGCAGCATCATGGTTTGGGCCTGCCTTTCTCCAGCAGGGACAGGGAAGATGGCTGGAGCTAAATACAGGACCATTCTGGAAGAAAACCTGTTGGAGTCGGCAAAAGACCTGAGACTGGGACGGAGATTTATCTTCCAACAGGACAATGATCCAAAACATAAACTAAAGCCAAATCTACAATGGAATGGTTCACAAATAGACGTATCCAGGTGTTAGAATGGCCAAGTCAAAGTCCAGACCTGAATCCAATCGAGAATCTGTGGAAAGAGCTGAAGACTGCTGTTCACAAACGCTCTCCATCCAACCTCACTGAGCTCGAGCTGGTTTTCAAGGAAGAATGGGCAAAAATTCCAGTCTCTCGATGTGCAAAACTGATAGATATACCTCAAGCGACTTGCAGCTGTAATTGCAGCAAAAGGTGGCGCTACAAAGTATTAGCGCAAGGGGGCCAAATAATATTGTACGCCCCACTTTTCAGTTTTTTATTTGTTAAAAAAGTTTAAATTATCCAATAAATTTCGTTTCACTTCACGATTGTATCCCACTTGTTGTTGATTCTTGACAAAAAATTAATTTTTATATCTTTGTTTGAAGCCTGAAATGTGGCAAAATGTTGAAAGGTTCAAGGGGGCCGAATACTTTCGCAAGGCACTGTATGATGAAAATTAGAGACCTGTCCTTATTTTAGGTGGGATAACTTGCACAATCGGTGGCTGACTAAATACTTTTTTGCCCCACTGTACAAACTATATGTAGTTTAAGCTAAATGTAGCTTATTACGTGAGGTTGATGGAACTTTTGGTTTCACACATAATGTGCACTTAACGTTTACGTTCCACATCAGAGTCTCCAACAAACTCTAGTCTGTCCATCTGTAGAATGTACTATGGTCGACGTAGTAGCTGCTTCAGCTTCAGCCATCTTTTACCAGAAAGGAATAACACTTCTAGACGACTATTCCTGCAGACTTTTTCTCTTTTGCTGAGCTCACGGAGGCCTTGTATAGAAGCAAAACACAATTTAATTTTGGGTTGAAATGCAATTTATTGTACTTACTGACCTTTGTACCAAGTAAAATATTACCCAGGATTTTTTTATGCTTTACATTACAGTGTAACAGCGAAAGGCAATACATTTATTACAGTAATTACCTTTTAATAGTTACTTTTGTTACTCCCAACACTGCTCTACATGTGCATCTAGCCATGGGGAAAATGTTTATCTATTTTGCTTTCTCTCACTCTCTGGTCTCACTCTCTGGTCTCTCTCTCTCTGGTCTCACTCTCTGGTCTCACTGTCCTTTTTATATTCATACAAACTGTGAAAAAATCTCGAATGCCTAAACGATGTAGATACTTTATATTATGTAGCTATTTTTAGATTTTTTTTTCTGCTTTTTTTGCCTATGTCCAAGGTCTCTCTCTTTTTCTCACTGTCTGGCCTCTCTCTTTCTCTCGCTCTGGTTTCTCTCTCTGGTCTCTCTATGTCCTTTTATTTTAATACAAACTGAAAGTTTCTCTATGAATACCTTGAATGATGTAGAAACTTATGAAGATATTTTTAGCATAATTTGTGCTGTTTTTTTGCCATCTCAGGTGAGAAACCTGGGAATGAAAGAGCTTTCGGGTTCTTTGGGGACTGGCGAATCAAGGGAAAGTGCTTTTGTAGCTTCACAGCATGAGGCGACGTGTGCTGGAATGCCACACAAGGATCGGCACACTTAAACTTGGAGGGAAGCCAGATGCTCTTTGTGCAGTGCCACTAGAACGGAGCTGTCCATGACTCTATTACAGCGTCAGGAAGTCACTTTTTGGGCACATTAAAGGCTGATTTTAACAAGGCTGCCTTCACGTGTCCTCGTTTGACCTGTTTTGATGCTCTTATAGAGTTTTGTGCCAGTCTGCTTATGCTCTGACTAGCTGGTGTGGAATACATTATTTACTTGAAACCCGAAATTAAAACTATGCTTTTGTCATGTTGTCATTTCTGTTGGAAGTGTGGCCAAAACAATTACCTCTAGTTTTAAATGATGCATGCTTTTACAGAATGATTTTTGGTTTGGATTTTAGGCATCCAGCTAAGTGACATTGTCTCGTGCTTGAGCTAATCTAAATGATAATGAGAAGATGAGAAACAAGGAGCCTTGCATTGATTTCTATAATCAATACTACATTGTTCCGGGAAATGATTCAGATGGCTATATTTAAGAGACTGGACAAACAGGGCGTGGAACTGTTTTTGATTCTCAGCAATGAAAAAAGTAAAAGACACAAGTTCTTATGCCTGGTCCCTGATACTGTGCAGTGGTTAGCGCTCGTGCTACATAGCAAGAAGGTCCTGGGTTCAATTCCCACTCCAGGCGGGGCCCTCTGTTTGCATGTTCTGTCTGTGTCTGCGTGTCCTCTGGTTGTTCTGGGTTCCCCTACCACTGAAAACATCTCACCTGTCTACAATTATAAAATCTATCTAGCTTTTAGCTTGAAGCTGTGACCTCTAAGCTGACTATGGTACTGCAGAATAAATTCTGGGCTACCCAGGAAAATGTCCCATAGAATTTAATGTTAACTGACAGAGAACCTACAGCTTTCATAAAGGTCGGATTTTGTGGGGATTTTGATGTCCCTCATCATCCTTTTTCATTAAATTCACACTTTAATGCAATAAACTCTGTTTACTTCCCACTCTGGCCCTGCTCTAACTCCTTTCTGTTCAGCAGTTCTGATTGGTCAAAGCGCGGCCGAGCCCCTCTGTGCACGTGCTTGAGAGCCACACACGCATGTTTGGGAGCTCATGGGAGCTCGTTCACTGCGCAGAACTTGGAGGACCAGATGATGCCCAAATTTTGGCGAGTTCCGCTAATCTCTCGGCCGCCATTCATTTGAATAGGGTGCCATCTTGGATTGCTGGGGCTTGGAGCTGACCCATTAGCGTTAGCCAAAGATGCTAACTAACAAAATGAATGTGCTGTTTTATACGGAAATGCTGCGACAGTAATATGATAGTTGGCTATCGGATTGGCCTTATATTTTTGCAAAGACAGTGTTTCAGGGGGATGAAAATGCTAATGTTGAGAAAACAGAACAGGTATGTCGCGCGGTGGGTGGCTGTTTCACAGCTGTGTGAAAAAAAGTGTGAATTTTCTAGCTTCAACGACCTCACCACTTCCCTACACATACATTGGGACAGGAGTAGTAGTCGAGAACAAACAAAATCACTGGCGGATAGGGATGCACCGATACCACTTTTTCCAAAACCGGTACGAGTACCTAAATTTGAGTACTTGCCGATACCGAGTACCGATACGAGTACTGCATTATGTTGTCCCTGAGAATTTATAAAACAAATACAACTGAAATGGAAAACATTTTAGTTCTTATATCAACAATTAGAAAATGCTTCAACAATTAAACATTTTAGCAACAAGAGCCACTGTCACATTCCACTCATACAAATGGTTTGGTGAAGAGTTGGTTGTTTTTGTCCTCCGGTGCTAGCTCCCGTGCTAGCGCCAGTGCTTACTTTGCTGCTATGCTAGTTTTTAGATGTTTGATCAAGTTTCTGGTGTTATACGTGTTCGTTTTGGGCCCACCTTGTGACAGTTTTGCCTTGCACAACGTACAGTCAGCGTTACTAGTGTAGTGTAAACTAAAGTGTGTTTACCTAATAAAAACTGCGATACGGCCGACATCTTTGTGCCGCTAATCTAGCGCAAAGGCTTTCTCGCTGCAGACTTTAGGATATCACCATGGCAACACGTGCCGCATAGCTGTCTGCTGTTGTGACGCTAAGGTAAATAAAAAATGTGGGTCCACTATTGCTCCGTGTAGAGAATCCCTGTTGAGAAAAATGGCTCAAACACAGAGGAGAATTCTACTCCTTCCTTCGTCCGTCCAAATGAAATCATGCTAGTTTCAGTTTCCATTTTTGCAGCTACTGTTAATTTAGAACGATGTTGGTGCATTCACGTCCATGCGGTGGTCTGAGTTGGATGTTGTTGAAGTGATTTTACTATTATGCTGAGGGTTGTGGGTGACATGTTATAAAGTACCCCTGCCCCCTACTGGTGGGCGTTCAAAAGCATTGACCTTTGAGCCTGAAGGTTGTGCTTTTGAGCCCACCGTGAGACCTTCTCCACCAACTCCCACTGATGATTTCTGTCTTTGTTCTTGGGCAAGACACTTTTACCCACTTTGCCTATAAGGACGATTTTAAAGCCTAGCAAGTGGTTATTCTAATTGGCAAAACCAATAATTAGGTGGACCCTTAGATAACGCACACATTTTCTGATTATTCTTTTCACATTCACATTTTTGTGTTGCCCTAAATCACGCCAGTAGTTATCTTGGAGGATACTACAAAACCGTTCACTTCACCAACACAGATCAGAGAATCATACGGCTCAAACTCAAGAAATGTATGATAAAAAACACTTAGAGCCATTTGTCTATAAGGGGCAGATGACCAATGTCCATACATGTTGAATGTTGAGTGTCCTGGATCATCATGTCCTTAGACCCTCCTGCAAGGAAAACTCTAATAAAAAAGTGAGAAACCTTGGAGGCTCATGAAACCTCGGAGATTAGGTCTTTACATGTAGTTTTATTTTTTACATATCTTGTTTTTGAAATGCAAATATACTGTATTTGTATCATTAATTGTTATTAGGGGTTTTTAATTGAATTTCACCAGCCTAAAACAAGCCTGAAATGGGCCTGAAACCGAATTCCATATTCCATTTTGAGCTTGCAGTCATCGGTGACGTGAGGCTGGTGCTGGACACTTCCTAAAACAATCCGGCTGCCGTGGAGGGGGAGGGGACAGAGCACAGAATCATTATCATCTTCATTAGAGGGGATTCCTTTGTCCAATCAGCGGTCTCTGTGCTCAGGGATTCCAGAGGCGTCCCGTTGGCTGTTGCTAGGATACCACATAATCAGAAGGCTGGCTGCGGCCTGGTTGGTGGAGTGGGGTGTTGATGTGTGTGGGGGGTAGTCGAGAGGTGCTGCTAGAACCTGCTCAGACGCGTGCACTCGCTCAGTCTGAGAGCGTCAGACAAAGACCAGCCACATCCTGCAGCGGGATGGGACAGCGCACCCCCGCCTCACGATGGGGGGGGCACCGGAGGTAGGAGCAGTAGGGTTAGGGGCCTTTGTCTCGGGGTGCAATAACGTGTGTGTATGAGAGTATCTTGTATGTTGTTCTGGGGGCCGGCCGGTCTGTGTGACAGGCTCCTATAGGTGTCATCTTCCTCCAGGCTCTGCTCGATTTACAAAACTGACAGACTATAGGAACCTGGTTGTTTAAGTCTCAATTTGATGAATTCCATATGAATGTCATATACATTATTATCACTACCTAGGATATGGTTTTAGGATTTGAGTCTATTTAGGTGACACTATTACATTTTTAAACATCTTGGACGTAGATGTGTCCGTATGTGAGAGGGGGTGCTATCTGATGTATGATTGGCTGGCTGTGAGTGGGACAGGGATCATGACCAGAGGGAACACCCTCCCTTTAGAAGCTCACTGGGATCTAGGCTAATGACACAGCGGCACACTTGCTATCTCTGCTGCTTTGTTTACAAATGCAAGCCCTTCTGGCTGATGGAACAAGCTCCCAACAAAGACCTGAATTCCGTATTATAATTCAATTTAACCCAGTGTGTGGCTTTCTTCTACATTTTGAATTTGTTCTTTTTATTCTGTGAGTATTACACGCTGCATTTTTTGTGTTTTGAATTAATTGACCGGTGAAATGCACTCATTAATTATAAGACAGATTTTCTTGGATCTATAACTATTGTGCAAACACAACATGAAGTGAATTTAGGTTGGACTAATGACTATTAAATTAGTGGGATTAAATATTTCACAAGATGAAATACGCACTCATTTCTTTATTAACAAATATTTTGAAGGAAGTTCATATGAGTATTGTTTAAATGAAAACTAATGACTTTCCTTTTTTGGATATCACAATTTGGATACATGTTTTTCAAAGTTGTATTTTTTGCCCTTTTACCAAGTCAGAATGTGAAGTTAAAACATACTATGGAATATTCTCATTTTAAATCTCATAGAACCATATCTCCATGTGAACAAACAAGAGGCCCTCAACAGGTCAAGTTTGGATCAAGTTTATGGAGATGGAAGCCTGGTATTTTTTGGCTAAATTCTTCCAACCTGATGTATGAAGCTGGCAGAAGTTCTGGTTGTCTTTTAGTGTTTAGAGCGTGTCTCGTCCTGGAGGACAGTCATTTTGATCACACATACAGAAGTCTGTACGTGTTATCAGCAGCGTACATCTTTGTCAAAGAGCCGCACTGCCACTCAGTATAGGAAAAAAGAGAAAGAAAACATCATTAATTTGCACACGTCTCATCATATTAGCCGGCGCAGGGAAGATTTGTGGCTCCAAGGGCAGATGACTGCGTTTCCTACAAGGTATAACTACCTTCTGTTTTGACCCTTGCTGTCACAGTGTGGTGCTATTTCAATAACACTCTGGACGGTGCTCAAGAGTAAGACATTATTTTGTCACCATTCACTTGTATCATGCTTGGCTTCAGTTGCTCTGCTCATACGCCGCACTTTTCATTCTTTCATTCTCATTTCTCAGTTTACTCCAACTAAGGACACATCTCACAACACTTGTTCACATTTACTCTGATTTTCAAAGAATGCAATCCATGTTTGAGCTGGTTGGCACACAGTAGCCTAGAGTAAACGGGAAGAGAAACAGGAACTTACCTCAGGCCCCAAGGTAGTCGCTGCAGTTAGTGTTAGTGCCACCAGCTGGACCGACCTTTGTAATACAGCCAAATTTGTCTGGCACAGTTGAAAAAATAAACCCTTCTGACTCCGGGCCTTCTTTACACCCCTGTGGCAACGATCTGGGCCAATTGGCCTTCCTCAATTGTGAAAACCTATGTGATCAACCTCTAGACTTCAGTTCCAGCGAGTCCAAACGCTTGAGTTCTTAAAGAACGAAAGATTGGGGTGTGCAGGCTACATACAAGTGCTTTAATGTCACATTGTTTTCCTACTTGATTTCTCACAGGTACAGTATTTCATGTCATTCTGCAAAGCATACCCCTATATTTTTTGATGGTTGTTTTTTTACCTTCTCATTTCCTCAATCTTTAAAATCGCAACATAGACCTTTAACCAGGCAAGTTCCAGGCAAAGCACTTTGACCTCTAGCTTCAACTGCAAGGCTCAAAATCTTACTTGCACCAAATGCAAGGTCCCATCACAGGCCGTATATTTTATGCTCTATATGGTATTCTCCAGGTGCTCTGGTTTCAGTTCAGTTAAATAAAATTTTATACAGCCCCAAATCACACGAGTTGTTTTCTCGTAGAAGTTTACAAAGCTGTTGATTCGCCAATAAAGATCACGGTTCAAACACAGGAAATGCAAAAATGAAATAAAATCACAGAGGTATTAATCCATAAGAGGCAGATAACCAATGTTCATAAATCTTATTGAATTTTGAGTGTCCCAGAACACCACCACTGTCATTAGACTTTCTGCATCTGCAAGGAACAACTCTAAAATCCCAGTGGGAGAAAAGTGAGAAACTGAGGGATCCGCTCCTACATATGGACAGGCTTTAGATCCAAGAATGAGGACTGAGGCTATAGATCCAGGAATTCAGACATAATCTCTGACATGGTTTCCCCCTGGCCAGAGTCACAGCTCAGGACTAAACATTCAAACATGTCATTTTGTTACGCTTAATTTTATAAATAATGACAAACAAAAACTGAACTTTATTTATGTCACAGCTTCTGAGGTGCCAAAGTAATTCTACACATGTTTCAGGTTGTTAATGAGATGTTTTTTAAGATTTTATAAGATAAACCTTTATTCTTTCTCAATGTCATCATTGCACCTAGTACAGCAGAATGAATGGAGAGAAAGAAAAGAAGAGCATTTAAGTTGCACACATAAAACAGGATCTATTATTTAAGATAATACAATTTCTAAAATATCCATCCATCCATTTTCTTCCGCTTCATCCGTTGCTGGGTCGCGTGGGCAGCAGTCTAAGCAGAGACGCCCAGACTTCCCTATCCACACACACTTCCTCCAGCTCGTCCAGGGGACCCCAAGGCGTTCCCAGACCAGCTGAGAGACATAGTCTCTCCAGCGTGTCCTGGGTCTTCCCCGGGGCCTCCTCCGGGTGGGACGTGCCCGGAACACCTCCCCAGGGAGGCGTCCAGGAGGCATCCGGAACAGATGCCCGAGCCACCTCAACCGGTTCCTCTCAACGTGGAGTAGCAGCGGCTCTACTCCGAGCTCCTCCCGTGTGACTGAGCTCCTCACCCTTTCTAAAATATCAAGATAATAAAATCCAACTTTTGAGCTGTAATTGCACTTGGTTCAAAGATAAGTCACTTATGGAGTATACACTGTAGTCAGCATCATGAGGTATTTACAGATGTTAATATTGTACTTTATTCTGGTCATATTCTCTGCTGCTAAACGGTAGTAATAATAACAGCAGGTAAAGTGACTAGTAAATTATTACACCAGAATTAATTAATATTCACTTAATAAAAACATGAGTCTTTACTTTAGTTGTAAAATTGGTTAAAAAGTTGTTGTCTCACATTTCAACGTTACTTTTCCTTTCAGGCACCGAAGAGCCATTCAGAAGAGTCGGGGGTCAAAGGTCCGAAGACCCGAGGGCACCATGGAGATGGAACCAGGGGCCCCTGTGTCTGCTGGCCCCAGCCCCAACAGCCCTTCTACTGCCACCAGCACCACCACCACCACGACTGCCCCCTCCGCAGCCACCTCCTCCACTAACAGCACGAACGCCACCACAACGACCACCGCAACTACTACTACAGCAGGGAGACAAGCAGTGCCTCAAATATCAGTTTACAGTGGGATACCTGACCGACAGACCGTCCAGGTACCAGCTTGGATCTTATACTACTATACTATTATATTAGAGAGCCTTTCCCACGTAGGCCAACACAAAGCGCTTCACAGTCCACGTCAAATAGGGCACAAATCACCACATAATCTAAAAATTTAGATTATGGTTTTTGTTTTATTAGATTATTTTTTTTAATTTTTGTCATATTTTTATTAAATGTTGAGCTTATTATGATAAATCAGGCATGTCCAAACTAAGGGCCGTGGGCCAAATACAGCCCTCTGTGTAATTTTATATGGCCCTCTGCCTGGCTAACCCAAAGTAGTCAGTGAAATCATAATTGTGATTTAGCCAACTTCAGCTCAGTCAATATAGTCAAGCTATAATTCTTTGAAAAGCTCACAACCTCAGGAATTCAGCCGTTAACTTTTTTTTTATGTGTTACAAAGTTCTGTTAATGGTGCTAATGCACCATTTATGACGAGATGGTCATTTTGTATTTCAGCGTTTAGCTTTATTATTGCTAATTATAAAGCTCAGAACAGCCTGAATCTAGTCAAAACATTTTTACAATGTGGGTTGTTGACCCTTGAACATTTCAATTCAATGTATTCTTGTATAGCCCTAAATCTCCACAGTAGTTATCATGTTCATGAATGTTGTAGAATATTAGTATGTCCTGGATTATCACCACAGTTGCGGTGCAGGACTGAAGCAGCTCCCTTTGTGGGTGCAGCCCACAAGGCAGGGCAGTCCGCAGGTGCAGTTGAAGCGGACCGGGTTCAGGGGTCCCATCGTTGTGCCATGAAACAGACAATGGCACAATGGACTAAAGATATTTAGTCTTTCCTGAGTCTTACCTACCCAACTATATGCTAAATTAAAGAGGACCGTTTAAGCCTGGCCTTAAATATAGAGACACTGTCTGCTTCCTAACTGACTTTATTTTTGTATTCATTACGAAAATTCAATCCATATCCATGCAATGCAATGTGATATAAGTCCTTTTGAAGAAAAAGTAGCGCTGATTTGTTCTGGCGTGTCATTTACAGTAATTCGAAACGAGGAAGAGAATGTGTTTCGGGTCCCGATTGTGACCAATGCCAGCAGACCACTGGCCCCCACTTTCTTGAGAAAAGCTACAGGTGTCTCGTTAGCACAGACAGCTGAGGTAAACAAGCGGCGGAGGCTAACCTGAAGTTTCGTTACCGGTTACTGCTTACACAGTGAAACAGCCAAAAGAAAGTCTTGTTGTTGTCACGCCATCCACGATCAAATGTGTCCATATTGTGAGACGTGAGCTCCATATACAGTTAGCATGAGCAGAGGCTGAGGGGGGGAGGGAAGTGGGGGGCGAAAGCTCCGTGCGGGGAGGGCGAGCAGAGAGGGTGAGCTCAGCGTTCTGATTCAAAATGTTCTCAAAGTCAGTTAGTGCAGCTTTAACGTGGATGGGAAGCTGATTCGACAGTAAAGAAGCTTGGTAGCTAAATGTTCTGCCGCCGACAGTGCTTTTTGAGACTTGAGGAACTACCAGATGTCTGGCGTTTTGCAAGTGCAGTGCTCTGTTTGGTTGGTTTGACACTAACGTGTCTTGAAGGTAGAAAAGAGCCAAGCCATTTATGGCTTTGTTTGTAAAAAAAATTTTTTTTTAAATACATTCTATATAGTTACAGCACATAGTTTCACGGCACATATAGCACATACAGTAATGTGCTTCCTCCTTTTGGTGCCTGTTAAGATCCTTGCTGCTATATTTTGAACCAGCTGGAAGTTCTTTAGAGGATTTGGGGCACGCTGTCAGCGAAGCGTTACTGTAGTCAAGCCTTGAGGTGACAAAAGTGTGGATTCTTTGTTAGGAAGGATATTCTTCATCATAGCATTGTTGCGCAGGTGGAAATTCGCCGTTTTAGTTGCTTGATTTATTTTAAGCCTTGAAGGAGCGTTGTTGGTCATTTATGACACCAAGATTCCTCATAGTGTTGCTATAGCACATTATCAAGTGTGATCACACGCGCTTAGGACTGAGTTGCATCACTGCTGTATTCTCTAGGTTAAGGAGCAGAGAGTTAAGAGTCATCCACGTTTTTAGGTCTTTTATGCAGGCACCAAACGTTTCTATCTTGATCCTTGTGGCACAACAAATTTTACTTTAGAATAAGGCGACAAATTTTGATTCACATTGACAAACTGATACCATCCATCCATCTTCTTCCCCTTTGTAAATTTCTGGTTTGGGGGTGGCAATCAGCTGCAGAGCATCAGCCCCTCACTGAGCGTCCTGCAGATGGTGAGTCCACAGGATGGCTTCTCTGTTAGTGAGAGCATTGCCTTGATCTTTCAGCGGGGGCTTTAGGCAAAGTGGGACTAAGTGTCTTGCCCAAGGATAAAATGACAGCAGACATCAGTGGGAGTGGGTGGAGAAGGTCTCATGGTGGGCTCGAACTCTCGGTCTTCAGGTTCAAAGGCCAATGCTCTACCAACTGAGCCACTGTCGCCCCTCACAAAGTTGTAAAGGGGCAAGTCAACACAAACTGATACCGATCCAATAAATAGGATTTACACCAGCCAAGGGCTCTGAGACCTATGTCACATTCCAGCCTCTGCAGTAGAATGCTGTGGTCTATTGTGTCAAAGGACTTTAGATATAAAAGTAAGGTTTGAGATTGGTCTGTAGTTTGTAACTAATTCCGGAGCAAGGTTTGTTGTTTCAGAAGAGGTTTGATTTCCACGGTTTTAAAAGCTTGTGGGACATAGCCACTATGTATAGATGTATTTATTATATTTAAGATTGGCGTTATTATTAAAGGAACTAGGAATCCCTAGCTGGGATTGGATCTAAAATGCAACTTGGTTGGCTCACAGCTATGAACTCGTCCAGGCCCACTGAAGGGTCCAAGTGGGACACAAAGTACACTGCTTCAGCCTATTTTTTAAAATAATATTAGGAGTTGTTTCCTCCAGTTTGTCGCAAATGGATATAATTTTATTATTAAAGAAGTGAATGAAGTTGACTCTGCTAAGTGCAGTAGGTATTTTAGACTGATTGCGCTATGGCAGTTTGTGAGTTTCTAACATTCTGTTTTAGAGTATACCGCTGGATATTATACCATGTTTACGCCGTGAAGTTTCCTCACTGTGGAACTAATAAAGGTTCTTTCAATCATGAGACTTGAAACGATACAAAAAACCAACCGTTACCATGGTGATAATAAAATGTAAGCTGCAATTGATAATTAAGCGTTTACAGCTAAAGTTAAACTAAATAGTGTTACAATCACTTTTACGCATGGTTCGTCCGTTTTCACAAACACCTCAATTTCTCAGCTTTTTTTCTAAAGACTGGTTTCTGTCACACTCCCCCCTGGTGATTACAGAAGAACGAAACAAGCTAGAAACAAACTTCTTTGTGCTGCTGAAAGTAGACAGTCCAGTCTTTCAGACTCTCATTTCATATTTCTCATAATCATAGCACACTATATTCTGTGAGTCTGGAAAATCAGTGAAGTCATGGCTGGCAGTCAATGAAAAAATTATTACCGGTAATTAAAATCTATGAGCCTGGAATAGTCTACAAAGTCCTGGCTAAAACTCATTAGGTCATCAGAGAACCTAGTGATAACCCTGTCCAAAACGACAAATCGTCCAGGTGGAACCAAAAACCCCAGACATCTGTATAACTGCAGGCAAAACCTGTCAGAGTCAAACTGTGTTCATGTATGGTGGGCTGGGATTGGATTGATGTCAACCTGATGGAACTTGGCTGTCAGAATAGATGGAATGAAACTGTCACCAGAAACCCTGAAGGTGATCGTCAATCAGTTGGAGCCTAAATCCTTAAAGTGCTCTTAATCATGGAGCAGGGCAATAACCAAAAGACACTTTCATGCAGCCCCATTCTGAGGTTACGTAGCCTGTGAGTTAAGAGCCTTAAATTAAGACATCAGATAGAGGCAAAAGATGTGAGATAGTTTTGCATGGCTTTGTTTGTACTGACTGACATGTCTTTTGTATCAGAATAAAGTACATTAATGAATGTTAATGAGGATCTGGTGAAGTTTTCTGAGTGAAAGCCCCTCGCACATAAGTGGTTTTGACCTTATGACCACAGGAGAAATCCTTTCATAGACTCGCCCTCTGTGTGAATGAGGTCCACTCGGCATTTAGAACTGTTCCTTTGACCAGAAGAATTTTGTCTTTTCAGTTGCTCAGCCCTCAAACTATTAAAAGCCAAACCTAATTACAATCAGTTTAGCCCCCAGTGCAAACCCTGATGCTCCTTTGAGTCTGCCTACTTGAGTGATGTCTGCTGCTAATCCTCACACAAAGCTTGAGGTTACGATGCTGACACTGTAGTCTTCAGGTCACTCTGCCTTTCTCTTGAGGATCTTGGATATTTGTTTGTTCACACCACTACCATACTTGTTCACAGCCTCGTCAACTCCCGCCTCGACTATTGTAACTCCCTCTTGTTTAGTCTCTGTAGTGGAAAATTACTATTAAATATATTAACTCAAGAAATGGTAGAAATACTCAAATTAAACTTAACACAGTGTCTTTGTGTCTATCCAGACACACTAGTGCCATTTCACTGATAAAAAAACAGGTGTGTTAGAGGGGGGCTCATAAATTAGATTATAACTTGCACCCTCATAGCCACCCTTCCTCTTCCTCCTTTCTCCCCTCCACAGCCTGGGAAAACTGGAGACTGGGGCTGTTTTCTTAGGCAGAAGAATTTAGCGGGTGTCCTCAGAGCTCTTCTCCACAACTTGGATTCACTTTATGCAATTATCATGTATGTGTTTCAGAACTTTATTAAATCGCACAAAGACACTTGTTTGCCTCAGATCATTCTAAATTCGGCCATAGCATATCCCTCGCCCAAACCTCGAACTGTTCCAAAACAAAGCATCCACTACAAAATCCTGCTCCTCACATTCAAATCCATCCACATCCTCGCTCCTTCATACCTGACTGACCTCCTCCAGATCTCCACACCTGCCCACCCCCTCCGCTCCTGCCTCCTCCTGGTCCCTCTTCTCTTCCTCGTCACCATGGGAAGTATAGAGCCTTCAGCCTCTCTGCTCCCTAGCTTTGTATTTCTCACTCACACACACTTAAAATCCACCTCAAAACTCATCTGTTTAGACAAGCCAACTCCCTTGCACCATATCCACTGTTAATACTGCTTTTTACTTTGTTCTTCAACTGTTTTTAAAAAGCAGTTTTTGCTTGTATGTAAGGTACTTTTGAGTGTCAAGAAAGACGCCTGAGAAAAAAAAAAAATTATGTATTGTATGTATATATGACATCAAATCAAACAAATGGTTGGCTCCTTTTGTCCAGGTGTTCCAGCAGGCCTTGCACAGGCAGCCGAACACCGCGGCTCAGTATCTGCAGCAGATGTATGCAGCGCAGCAGCAGCACCTGATGTTACAGACTGCAGCTCTGCAACAACAGCACAACCTGAGCACCGCGCAGTTGCAGAGTCTGGCTGCAGTACAACAGGTGACATCACTTCTCATTAGCTACATAAAGACTTTCTGATCATGTTCATCAATTGTGACTCTGATGATAGGCCAGTATCGCAGCCGGGAGACAGACTTCACAGAATGGAACATCATCTCAGGCTGGATCCACTCAGACCACGGTAAACCCTCTATCTGTGTTGAAGGCCTGTGATTTTTATCATATATCATGTATAGGTATACTTCTACTGTAAGAGACAGAATGAGTAAAAAATACAAAAAAACACAATTATTATTAAACAATTTATTTTCAAATTATAGTGGAAATTAAGTGTTTGGTCAAAAACAAAAGTTAATCTCAATACTTTGTTATATAACCTTTGTTGGCAATTACAGAGCTCAAACAATTTCTGTAAGTCATCACAAGGTTTTTACACACCCATTCCTCCATGCAGATCTCCTAGAGCAGTGATGTTTTGGGACTGGCGCTGGGCAACACAGACTTTCATCTCCCTCCAAAGATTTTCTGTGGGGTTGAGATCTGGAGACTGGCTAGGCCCTCCAGGACCTTGAAATACAACGCCACTCCTTTGTGGTGTTGTGAAGCTTGTGAAGACTTACAGAATTTTTTTATTTTCTGGATTTTTTTTCTCATTCTGTCTCAAAGTTGAGATATACCCATAGCCCCATTCGCACAGAATTAGTAACACCTGAGGACCCCTGGTGATTTGTGATAATCACGTCTGAGATCTTAGTGCCGTGCGAATTCGCCATGTCTGTAATTTGTAAAGTAATAATTCTGCCGCAAATGACCTCCTGTATTGGTCCAAACACAGACGTCCTGTGTTAATACTAATCCCGTGCGTATCTGCATGTCAGTGATTGTGATCGCTATTGCCCCTTTCTCTACTTTCTGTGTTGTTTTCTGTCAATGAGCAGAAGAGTCGCGGCTGCTGCTGTCTCTGAGGTCAATGCTGAAGCTTGGAGGACAGTGTAATGTGTTCACTGACACAAAATGATCAGACCGATGGGTTGTGTTTGTACGTTTACTTTGCACTCTGGTAATACAGTACAGACATGTGGATTCAGCCGTTACTGGGCCGTTACTGCTTGTGGCGTTTGTTAGCAGAGTATCTGGTGCGTTCACGGGTAGTCCGTACAAACAGTATTGTTAAACACCGCAGACAGTACGGGCCAGACAACTATAGTTGTAGCTGTAAAATCCATGTATGTGTTTGTCTTCATGGTCTCTGTGGCTGCTGTGGTCAGATGCAAGACTTTATGGACTGCGTCAAGCGGAGAGATCAGTGCACGTGCGGCCGTTTTGTGAGACGTCAGTGAAAATATAGTAATTTACAGACATTGCTTATCCCGTATGAATGCACTGCAAGATCTCAGACGTCTTCCGTGATTATCGCAAATTACCAGGGGTCTTCAGGTAATTTTAATCCCCTGTGCGAATAGGGCTTATGATGACCTCCCTCATCTTTTAAGCGGGAGAACTTGCACAATTGGTAGCTGACTAAAAGCTTTTTCATCCCACTGTATACACACATACACACCTATAAACATAAACATATACAGCAGTGTCTCCATGTGGCCAAGCATGAAGAAATATGTTCCTCTAATGACTGTATATTTGCACCTAGATCAACCTGACCACGTCTCCAGCTGCAGCACAGCTGATCAGCCGCGCTCAGAGCATTAGCTCCACCCCCACCAGTATTTCTCAGCAGGCCGTTCTGCTGGGCAGCCCCTCCAGCTCCACTCTCACTGCCAGCCAGGCACAGATGTACCTGCGTGCACAGATGGTGAGTCTGTTCTCCTCTGGGCTCAGCCACGGGCCAAAGTACACACGGCTGCACTGTAACTGCTGCACAGGAGGCTTCCCGGGGTCATCCACATACTGTAACTTTACTTTGCTTCTTTTGGTTGTGCACCTTCCACCACTTCCTCACATCAGTGAAGGTGTGGATAGATGGATAACTGCCAGAATGTTTTTGTCAGTAGTTAAACATTGTATTAATTGCTGTATTTTTGGTTAAATACATAAAAACATATCAATTATACTTGGCTGCACAAAAGAACTGATTTAGTCTCAATTTTCTTGCTCGGGCACCTTTGTCGAACAGAGCGCAGTTTGTTTCCCCAAGTTCAGTTTTTACGGAGAGTGTTTAATGAAGAGTGTTTCTAGAAAAGGGACATGGTGTATATGCAATGTCAGACACAGGTTTGAGGGTTAAACTACAGTGGCAGCACATCCCACCAATTCCTGGAGAGGGATCCTTCGGCATTCAGGCCCCTGCTGACGCAAAACTACTACAGAACCAACTTCTTGCATCATTATATATGTAAGAAGAAGAGACATGCACAGATGATAAGCACAGGCCTTTGATCATTCAGTCAGATGTTGTGAAATTCTCTTTATGCAATGATTGTGTTTGTTGTTTTAGGCCCAACAGAGTAACTTGGTGCAGGTGGCACGGAGTCTGGGTCGAGCTGTTCCTCAGCTCATCTTCACTCCCACTGCTACTGTCACCGCTGTGCAGTCTGAGAGTGCCAACTCCACACAGGTATTACTTAAGGAAATAATCATACTTGACATACTTTAATCATGAATGTGATGCTCTGCATTATGTGACTTTGTTTTAGTAGTTTAGACTTGTGTGTAAGACACACTATTATTTATGTGCTATAAAATGATTGTGTGTGATGAAATAGGATGTACACTTATCCTACATAATCCTTAATTGTTTTCCCAAGAACCAGGTCCAGAATCTGGCCATCCGTGGCCAGCAGGGGGCAGCCTCCTCCACCACACAGACACTGCAGGCTCTGAGTATAAAGCAGGGCTCCTTGTCCATCCAGCCGGCTGCTCAGAAGACTGCAACCCTGGGCACACAAGCCTCTGCAGGGGGTAAGCCGGGCTCTGCAGACACTCCTGTGGATGTGTCCAAGAAAGCGGACGCGGCTCCTGTCACAGAAGTACGAGCTATCAACATGAGTCGCAACGTCACAACAGTCAGTGGACAACCGCTCCTCGCTCCTGGTGAGAGGCCTTTCTACACATGACTCTTTATATTAAATGTTTCTATGACATCTGTGCAGAGCTGAACATGTTTCAGGCCCCTGTAAACTGGATCTACTTGTTATAGACATGTCACCGTGCATTGTACCATGTTCTACCAGTTTCTCATATATTTTTATGTTCCTGATCCTCACCACACTTTGGTCTTTTTCAGAAGTTTCTTCAGTCTAGTGCCATTATTCATTGTATTAGTCATAAGCTGTTGTCATGGGCACCAACTGTGGTGAAGTTGCACTTCTTTGCTGTTAATGTTACACGTTGAGGCCTGCAGCTTCAACAACACTAAAGGTGTGAACAATGAGTGTCTTGTGTCAGGAACTCTTTGGAAGCTGTATTAGTTTAAGCCTTTTGATATAAAACATTTAAGTTAATCTGAATTTGACAGCATTGGGTGGGTATACCTTTTTCAGCTTACATAAAGTCATTTAGGGATAAACAAATAATTGGGAATCAAATGGGAACCTGTTGAAAGATTGTCATCATATAAACATTTTAACTGGACAAATGTTGGTTACATTATAAATAATGATGTCTGTCTTTTGTATTGGTGTGAAGAGCGTGCATTTGGACCTGTTTATTAGAGTCTGATGGGGGTGGGGGATTATCTGAGCATGGCAGTGCACAACTGTGCCTTGCTTTGTTAGAGTAATGGATTCACATCAAATAAAAGAGAAGCTGAAAATCAGGCTGCTTGCTGTCTAGAAAAAAAATTAATGCGTTGCCATAGCAGCAAGTCACAAGGGACAGGTGTGCGCTGGAGATGTTTGGAAGTAATTCTTATTGGATCAGAAGAAGCTGAGGCTTGTCACAGTTGACCTGGTCACGCACACTTTTGTCTTTAAGGAAAGTCTACAGACACACGTCTGGAGCAGAAACATTAGGTAACAATTCAAAGCCATTTACTCTGTATTTTGACATATTGTTTTGCTAATTTCTCATTATAATTCTTATGGCAATAATCAGTCTCATTTCAATTCAATTCCTAATTGTATAGCCCTAAATCACAACAGTAGTTATCTCTGAGGACTTGGAATTTGCCAACACGGATCAGAGAATCAAACAGTTCAAACACAATGAATGCAATGAAACACATAGAGCCATTGGTCCAAAAGGGGCAGATGTCCATAAATGTTGATAAAGTCTATGAATGAGTGTCCTGGATCATCACTACTGTCCTTAGACCCTCCTGAATCGGCAAGGAACAAGTCGAGAAAATAAATAAAAAAACTATGTTTTGGATGTCCTCTGGTGGCTTCAAAAACTGCAAAAAGTGATGATAAATAAGTCAAACATTACTTAACATGAGCACATTCAGACTTAAAACAAGATTTGCCAATGGGACAAAGCAAATTGATCTTGTTTTAGATGCAAGAAATATCTCCCTTGGAATGAGAGGAAAAATACTAAAAACCAATGGCTTTGTCCCATTGGCATATCCCATTGTTTGAGAACCATCATTATGTACTCTAATTAAGATAACAAACACTTTAAGCATTTATTACCTCATGTTTTATCTAAAAGCGATTACAGCAGTATAATCGCTTTTAGATTCATTCCAAGTAGAATCGCAATAATAATCCCTTTGTACAAAAAGTCATCTGCCCTCTGCTAGTTTGGATTCTACAGTGCCTTGCGAAAGTATTCGGCCCCCTTCAACCTTTCAACATTTCGCCACATTTCATGCTTCAAACATAAAGATATAAAATTTAAAAACATTTTCATGAATCAACAACAAGTGGGACACAATCGTGAAGTGAAACAAAATGTATTGGATAATTTAAACTTTTTTAACAAATAAAAAACTGAAAAGTGGGGCGTGCAATATTATTCGGCCCCTTTACTTTCAGTGCAGCAAACTCTGCAGTTCATCCAGAGCGATCATGGGCCCCTTGGCTGCATCTCTGATCAGTCTTCTCCTTGTTTGAGATGAAAGTTTGGAGGGACGGCCGGGTCTTGGTAGATTTGCAGTGGTCTGATACTCCTTCCATTTCAATATAATTGCTTGCACAGTGCTCCTTGAGATGTTTAAAGCTTGTGAAATCTTTTTGTATCCAAATCCAGCTTTAAACTTCTCCACAACAGTATCTCGGACCTGCCTGGTGTGTTCCTTTGTCTTCATGGTTCTCTCTGCGCTTTAAACAGAACCCTGAGACTATCAAAGAGCAGGTGCATTTATACGGAGACTTGATTACACACAGATGCATTCTATTTATCATCATCAGTCATTTAGAACAACATTGGATCATTCAAAGATCCTCACTGAACTTCTGGACTGAGTTTGCTGCACTGAAAGTAAAGGGGCCGAATAATATTGCACGCCCCAATTTTCAGTTTTTTATTTGTTAAAAAAGTTTAAATTATCCAATAAATTTCGTTCCACTTCACGATTGTGTCCCACTTGTTGTTGATTCATGACAAAAAATTACATTTTTATATCTATATGTTTGAAGCCTGAAATGTGGCGAAATGTTGAAAGGTTCAAGGGGGCCGAATACTTTCGCAAGGCACTGTAAGTGATTCATTGCTGTTTAGCAACACACAATGTGACTCTCTTTGGATGGTTTTCAATCTTCTTCATTTTTGTAGTTTGGAAATCGATGCATTAAAAGGAAGTGTTCAATTATACCAAGTAATTCAAACCAGCTCTGAGTAGATTCATAGTTCCAGACTTGAACATGATTTAGCCAAAGGTTTGTTCGGTTGAAAATGGAAAGTCAGGGATTTTCCAGTGTCTGGTGCTAGCAACTCCTCAGGAACGCATGCTGTCATCAATCTCATGAGAAGTTAGCTGCACACGCAGAGCCAATGGATCCTCAAAGTCATGAGTATGCAGAGAGTGGCCGGAGCTCTGCTTGAGGCGGCTCACTGTGTGTATTTTTTATATATATATATATATATATATATATATATATATATATATATATATATATATATATATACATACACAAATGTGGGGGCGCAGGACCTGAGTCACTGCAGCCCTGATCCCAGGACCTTGAGGGGAGTGGCTTTTTTTAGTGCATTAATCTACCTTCCGCCTCACTCCTGTTCCTCGTTTGGGCCTTGGGAAAGATGTGCGTTTTTTTGTCTAGTTTCTTCTCATCATACCCAAGAGGATATTAATGTATATGTTTGTTTATTTATTTCAATTGCGGACATGACAATCCATCACACATTTCAAATACATTTTAAATAATTATAGTCTTGTTACACAAATTAAAAGGAGCGGAAGAAAAAACCTAAATTAAAAAAAATTAATCAAGATGGACCTCAGCACTCCTTATTTTCATTGTGTAGTTTTTTTCTAAGATTTCACTGTTGTTACTTTGATTTTGTACATGTGGATAAATTCAGACATTTTTTTTCATACTTGAGTTTATTCCACAGTTTAACTCCAACCACTGATATTCCCTTGTGTTTCTGGGTGTTTCTGGCAAAAGGACATCACTAAACTACTTGATTTTAGCAAAAGTGAAGCAACATTATTTTGCAATGCCAGGATCAACTTGGACCACCTCCCCTGTGGCAAAGGGCAGTGATTAGAAGTATTGAATTTTCATTGCGTCTAATTTTCCATTCAGAAATCTATATTGCTGATATTGTTGGTTGTGCCAGAATTGTACAAGTAATTAATTCTACTATAGACAAGATATATGGTATAGAAGAACCAATACTTTTAATTCTAAAAAGACCAGATAAATCTTCCTAAACTCTTAAAAGTGACGGGATAGTGTTTAAAATAGCAATTTTATGTTAATTAATGAACATTTAAATCTCTGGGGAACTCTTAAATCCTATTAGATGATGGTGAAACAGGCACCAAAAAGTTATAGAATCAGCACAGCTACAGTGCAAACGTGATGAAAAATTAGTTCAAAACATTCTCAAAATTGGAAAAATTTATCTTAATTTGAGCACATTTAAACTGCCTTAAAACAACATTTGTCAATGGGACAAATCAAAATGATCTTGTTTTGAAAAAAGTCAAGAAACAGTTCTTGAAGTAAGACCAAATGGCAAATGTTTCATTGGGAAATATTATTTGAAGACGGTCAGAATGCACTCAAATTAAGATAATTTTTTTGCAGTGTTGCAGTCAATTATCACCGATATCTCTCCAAACATTTATTCAGACTGGCCTTTTCACTGAGACCCTACATTCCACTGTCCATTTTAACTTTGTACCTTTTGTGCTACAAAGGCAACCTTGAGTGCCCAGAAAGTCGCCATTTAAATAAAATGTATTATTATTATTATACGTTTATTATTATAATTTAAATGAGAGTGCCATTTGTCAAATTTGGAGAAGCTGGCAAGAAACCTGGGAAGATTATTATTTATTTTCCTCTCATAGGCTTGGTAGCAGACATAATGGGAATAAAGAAATAGCTAATTCAAAAGCTTCCCTCGTGCTTGGGTTTAATTTGCAGAGTTATGAGTGTAAACAACCCACATTTACGCTGTAATTGGGACATCTTGCTTTACCTCAGTGCAGCTTGACTCATTAATTTGTATAATTTCATGGTGAACATAAAGAAAGCGGACACAGAATGACTCATTACCACGAGTCTTGTTGGGCTCGGCTGATTCTCTGCTACAATATGATAGTGGCCCCAGGGTTCTCCGCTCACCAACGTTACAAGAACACACAAGATGGACATGTTTTTAGTCTTGGGTAGCATTTGGATTCTGGCTTGAGCCGACAATACACTAATGTGAGACGTACTTACATCCTCAAACATGTATTACGTGTGTAGACTGAATTTTGGTGAAATAATTCATGTCTTAAAGGAGACCTATGATGCAAAATCTATTTTAATTTAATTCTAACCATGTTTCAACATTTTACCCTCAGGAGTTGTTTTTAATTATTTCTTTTTTTAATGAGAAAAAAGGCAATATATCTTGAATAAGCACATAAATGTTTCAAATAGTGTATTGCTTATAGATTAATTTTCAGACAAAGGAGCAGAGAGCCACTAGTTTCAATTGACGTGACATCACATCTATACAAGAAATGGCTATAAATTCATGGGTTTAGAGTGTTGTATGGTGTATCGCCCAAATTATTATCCACACATGCGATTGGGATGGACTGTGAAACATGAAGAGTGAAATATGGAACCTTTAACGGCCAAAAATATTATATTTTATCTGAGTTATAAGAGGATGGGACTGATAAAAGCTTCTTCTGAAGAGATGTGTTTTTGTTGGACATTAATGGTTGTCTCTTTCTCTTTTACTTGAAGATGACTTTTACTTTACTCTCAGATCAGGAAAACAACCATATAATTGAAATATGTTGTAAAGTTCTCACTAAAATATAATTAGTTAGTTACTTATTTATATTAACTCTCAACCTTCCAAAACACGTATAAAGCTTGAAATTTTGCCCTGTTGTGGTTGAATCCAAACCTACCAGAAATTCATTCATTCATTTTCAACCCCTTTGTTAGTCCATTTCAGGGGGTGGCAATCAGAGCTGCCACCCAATGCTCATTGCACTAGTCTCTCGCTGTCCACGGGAAGATGGCTGCTCCGTCAGCGATGACACAGCCTTGTAAGCATTTAAGGAAAGAAAAAATTAAATACATTTTGGCCCCCGACCGAAATTGGTTTCCCCCTGTTGCTCCAGAGGGCTTTTTTCCAGTACAACACCACACTCCCTTCGACTCGATTAGTCAGCAACAGCCGGATGCGTGATTAAACAATACATGTTGATGATTTACAATGTTACTTCTAGCAAGTCAAAAAAACATTTGGGCTTCAGATGGTTGCCATATTCACCCCAGCATTTTGAGTCCCTGGTCATCGTTCTGCCTGGTTCTGCCTGGTGAGGACGGGGGGTGAATCCTTGTACAATTCATTGTCGGACATTGCGGCAATCTCCTCTATTTCACGAGATGATTCATGCCTCTGTTCAGGTTCATTTGGCTTTGGAAACGTCAAACAATCCGGATAAGCACAAAAAGAGGCTTTTCAGATTTGCAACAATGACGGTATTAATGTCAGTTTTTCCTCTTTTTGTTGTCACTTCAGCCTACACTCCGATCCAGCCTCATTCTCTGGTGCAGCCCCACAAGCAGCAGTTTGTGGTCCATCAAAGCCCAGGATCCCAGAGGGCGGGGGGCCAGCTCCTGCAGACCGCTTCCATCCAGCCCTCTCCGCACCCGGTCCCAGTGCTGCCCAAACCCGCCTTGCACGCCTTAACGCCCAGCCAGCAAGCCACCATCTTCCACTCCACCATCAGCCCCCACGTCCTGCACTCCCCCCTCAATCACAAAGCACAGCCTGTCCAGCTCACCGCCATCAACTTACAGATCCAGCCCAATGTAAGCCGTTAGTTTGTAGGCTTTGCTACACTGCAAAAAACAGGGAAGTACGAGGTCAAAATTGCTTAATTCTTACATTATTTCCTTATTCCTAGGGAGAAAGATATTATATATTTTTAAAACAAGATCATTCTGCTCATTGTCGCAAACCTGGTTTTAAGACAGTCAAAATGTGCTCAAAGATAGATTTTGCCAAATTTGAGCAATTTCTGACCTACTTGTCATCACTTTTTGCAGTTACAAAAAGTGTAATGCCTTCAGCTTTCACTTAAAAATATCACCTGTTAATGTTTTAATACTAAAAATACTATTATCTGGGGAAAATTGGTGGTGGTCTGTATGTGGCTTTGTCTGACTCAGTAAATCTAAACCACAGAATGACAGAATTGCGATGAATAGCCTTTTCCGCGGCAAAGACTGCAAGTTTGGAATATGGTGTTGATTTTGGTAGCTCTACAATTTTCTTTCCAGTGATATTTTTTTCCCTTTTTGGTTTAAAGACGTTTGATTTTTTTCCCTCCATTTGATGTGCCCTTCTGTGGAACATATTCCACATCCCAGGCCTCGAGACTCGTCCAGGAGTGTAAAGATAAGCCAACGTCGCTGGTGGTGAGAGAGACGTGCCCTCCTTCCACGCCTCAGCAGCAGCACACTCCTCCTGCTGCTGCTTTGCCATCGCTGCGCAAACCTGTGGAGCAGAGCAAGGCCCACTCCACTACACCTGCCCCAGCTCCGGGTAAGGACCGCAGTGGTTTACTCTCTCTACTGTGGTGCAATCATTTGAGCACTTTAAATCATTGCTTAAAGAAGCAGTATCTACAAATCTGGCAAAAAGTTGTACTGTAACCTCTCCCGCTCTCCCTGACTCAGGTTGCTAGATATGCTGACAAATCTGCATAATCTTGTCTATTCAAATCTAAACAGACAAGAGAGTGGTCAACAACAAATCAATAACCAACACCTTTTTCAAAAAGGCCCCGATTTAAATAATGATTAAAAGTTCTGGCAACCCGGATCACAGAGTTTCTGATTGGTAAAACGGTGGAGGGCGGGGCATCAAAATGATAACAATAACATGATTTAGGGGCTGTAAAACAAATTTTGAAATTCGAAAATAAATAAAAAAAAGTTCTTTGATGCTAGTCAGAGATTTTGTTTCATTTTAATTAGTATAGCTATCATTCATTTATCTTTTGCTGTGTGCTCCTCAGTCCTACTGTTCTATAACTTGTGATGCAACATTGACATTTCCCCACTGTGGGACGAATAAAGGATCTCTTGATCTTAATATCTCTGCTGAATGACTGTTATCAGTTAAAGAAGTATTGGAAAAGAGCTTGGTTTATTAATGCCTTTACATGGGAACTTCACACCTCTCTATGAAAATTACCACAATTTGGGAGTCTGTCACGCGCAGACCGTTTTACTAATTCAAATTCTATGATGGTTAGGTAAGGAGCACTTCATTAATCCCCATAGGGCAATTCATCCTCTGCATTTGACCCATCCTGAAGGCGTTAATCTCCAGATGTTAATGCTTGGCATGGTCAGGACCACTAGAGCTGGAGGATTTTACCAATTGTGCATGTTTTTAATGGTAGGCATGGGGAGAACATGCAAACTTCCCCCAGAAAGACCCTGTTCCTACTGGGAGCAGACCACAGGGTTCTTGTCGCATAGTGAATTATTATCCAGCCGCCATGTTTCAAAGGGGAAAGCAAGTAGCAAGGTAAGTTTATTTGTATTGCACAGTTCATTCACAAGGAAACTCCAAGTGCTTAACTATTCATGACAGTAACAATCAAACAAGGCTTTAAAATCATAAATATTGATGGTACATTAAAAAGGGTAAAGATAAAATCCCTCACTAGGCTTTACAAAGGTTTAGTGTTTGAATTTGGTAACACATTGCAGTTCAGAAGCTGTGTGTGGAAAGCTCTCCCATCCTCATGGTCCTGTGCAGGCGCCCCACCCTGTTGAACCTCATCCTGCTGTCTCACTGGCTTTTATCATTCCCATCATTTCTCTGCTTGAATCTCGATAAACACGCAACGTTGCAGCCCGAGTTTATTATTATTGTGTAGTTAACATGAAGGGCATTAAAACCGTTCATAGAAACGCGCTTGAATGGCCGGAACCAGATCACAGACTGTAAATATTAGAACCAGGTCCATGGGTTGAATCGGCAGCGCTCGGCAGTTTCCGTGAGTCACGTGCCACTGATGTTTCCGTGGAGCCGAGGGGGCAGAGCCAGAGCCTTTATTTAGTTTGCTGTGTGCGCGTGTCCGTGAGTGAGTGAGTGAGCGCGTGTGTGCGCGTCCGTCTGTGTGTGTGTGTGTGTGCGTGTGGCTGCAGCTGACACAGGAGCCTCACACACAGAGCTCCGCTGTCTCCATTACGGCTCAGTCATGTTCCAGTTTGGTGTTAGTGCGAACACGTGTAGCAACAAAGCGCCGCTGGTTTGTGCTTTAACAGCGGAAGTCCCCGCGGTAAGAACACCGATCTCCTCTGAATACTCTGGACTTGTTTTTGTTCGCCTTAGCTGCGGTTTGACAAGGTTTGTTCATCTGAAGACAGACTGATATCGATCCGCTGCTGCCTGTAGCTCCTTTCTGTTGTCAGCGATGTATGTATGAGTGTTGTAAATGTTTTAAAACTCTTGTCATAACGTGTATGACAGTCTTGGTCAGCTTCCAACATGAAACGTCCTGACATACTATTGAAACTATGCAAACACCAAAAAACACATCTCACCGTCTGACATAACATTTTGGATTTATCTAAAAGTAATTTTAGAAAAATCTGAATAATTACTTCCCAACACTGTGCCATTGAGCCAATAGAAAATTCTTTGTAGGGCTATGGCTGAAAACGGATGGGATGAAATTGAACATGTTTCCAATATGTATGTCATTGCTGATCTATGGTCTATTTATTTAAATATTATAATATACTTTTGGTTTCCCCACTGAGAGACAAATAAAGGTTATCTAATTACTAACTGATTACATTTCATCCATTCAATTGTAATTACATGCAATGGCCATGACTGTAAGTACTCCTCCATTGTATGTCATTTCTAATGCTGGTGATTGTGTGCATCAGGCGGAGTCTCTGTGAAGAGGCCGAGTGCGGCACCTGGGACCCCGCCTCCTGCCATGACCTCTGGAAACGAGAGCGAGGTCCCCACCGTGACGGGCAGCGTGCCGCACAATGGAGAGAGCAAACCGCCTCAGGCCATCGTCAAGCCCCAGGTCCTCACCCACGTCATCGAGGGATTTGTGATCCAGGAGGGAGCCGAGCCTTTCCCAGTGTGTGTGAGTAACCTCCTCTCACCCACTGTCGCACTGATGAGGCCCGAAACATCGACTTAAGATGAAGTTATATGGATCAATGGATCTTAATCATTACTATTTTATTAACAAATCAAATGTTATTGACTTAATTCAAACAGTTTTGCTTTGCTAAATAATGAACGTACAAACTTGGGGAACATTTCTCAACAGAAAGCTCATTGGTTCTGGTATTTTCTGTAATCATTACTGAATGTCAAAATTAGTAATGATTATAGAAACGGAACACAATTTAACATACCTTTACACTATTGCAGGTTTGAAAACGGGGTTGGTTGAAGCAGAAGATTATTTGTTCCCAACCCCTCTCACCATTCCACCCAATAATACACAGAATATGATATGCTATTAACATACAGAAAATATGAGACGGTGCTGCACCTACAGTAATATACAATACCCTACGGTGGGGTATTAGATACACAAAATACACGCACACACCGGCCCAAACTCTCTCTGTCCCTACCCCTCTCTCCCATGACCTACTCTGTGCTCTCTCCTGCATTTACTTTGTTTTTAAATAGGTTTTTACACCCATGTCACACCTACACCACTTTTACTGCTGTGTCGGCTCTAAACAAACATGTCGTGAATTGCATCGGCGTCTTGTCTGCGCCACATGAGACGCAGTAATGAGTTTCCCCATGGGCCACGTTCCCGCTGCTCAGGTCTGAAGGGAGCTGTCGCATTCTACTGTAATTGTGACCGACCCATTCATTACTGCAGGCTGCGACATAGATCATGCGTTTTCAGCTTGTTATGAGAATCTTTGTTTCAATTAACGCTGACGCCAAAAGTTAAAAACAAATGTTGCATTATGTCTGTAGCTGTCATCTCCAACACATTTGTTTTTCTTCTGTCTTCGTGTTTTTTTCCCCTCATCTCCGTCCAGTCTCTTCTACTTCAACCCAAGTCATTATTGTGTGTTGTTGTTGCATCGTTTCTAGAAGAACTATTACAAATATACATTTTGTAAGCAATAACACAACGCACAATCCAATGGGAATGGAGAATATATGGAGAGATGACATTTTCACAGTTCCTCATCCTCTGCTCATAGATCATTTAAGATGAAGACCTCCTTTATTTGTCCCACAGTGGGGAAGTTTCAGTGTTGCATCGTCACTTTCAGAACAGAACAACTCTATTCTAAAATAAAATAAAATCTAACTTAAACATAATAAAAAAGCAAGTATACAATGTACAACTTTAGCATAGTACTTTATAATACACCGCAAACGCTCGTAAGTAGCTTTGAAACAGTTGTTTTGTGCTTTACAATTGTTACTTTTCTTTTTTTTCTATCTGAGAGGTTGCTGCAGTACAGTATTCATAGTTTAACACTGATCCAGACCGGAGCGGAGAGGATTCCTGGTCCAAAACAAGCGGATCAGGCAAAAATCCACTGGAGGAATGCTAACTTTTTGGAAAATGCTAGCAAAGCATTCAGCATTTTACTTTTAACTAGAGCAGAGAAAATGCTCCACCCAGCGGCTACTCCACCTCTGCTGCTGTGACCTAAACTGCTGTTGCCTTAAAAACTATTGCTATCTATCTTTTAAATTATCTAATTATTTGTTTTGTTTGTATGGAAGGATGTGTCTCTGCTGCTACTGGACACCTGAACTTCTCCTACAAGGATCAATATAGTATCTGTCTATAATTTCATTTGGTTTTATGGGGTGTCCAGGTGGAACGTCTGCCCATCCTCATCGATAGTCCAACCAAACACGACCAGCAGCTGTCCTCAGACCCAGACAAAAGCCCCGTGAGCAACGCCGGCAACTCCGACTCTGAACCTGAAGACGTCGGTCCTCCTGGTCAGTCTGCAGGGGTCCCCTTTTTGGTCATGTTATATACTGCATTCACCTCACATTGGTGATATTGCATTATGTGTGTTCTCTAAAAATAAATGTGATATTGTGAATGTTGACAAGAATATAGTTATGTGTCTAAAATATGCCTGAATCAAGTGGTTTTTATCTTGAGTTAATTTTGACTGACTTAAAACAAGTTTTTCCAATGGGACAAAGGCATTTAGTCTTATTTCAAGAACTGTTGCTTTATTTTCCAAGTCACACCAAAAAAATAATCTTTTTATAATCCCTCCAACTACATTCCTCGCTGTAACACAGTTTTCTATTCATTGGACACTTTCCATCCATTTATGGAAGTGAAAAAGCGACCTCAGCTTTGTGAGGCACGATTTGACACTTTGTTTCCTCAAAGATCCAATTCAATTCAAATAACTTTATTTATCTGTGAGGAACCTCATTTGATGAAGATGCAACGAGAAAAAAAGGCAGGTTTGGTCTGATTTGTATGAAAGTTTACTTCAAAAGTTCCTGCTGTGACAAAATGTATTTATACAAAAAAGGAGATTTACTTTTCAATATGACTGTTTTTAATTTAATATGATTTATTTTTGTATAGCCCTAAATCACAACAGTAGTTATCTGGGAGGACTTAACAAAGCTTTCGATATGCCAACACAGATCAGGGAATCAAAAACTGTTCAAACACAGGAAATGCAATGATTAAAAACACACACAGAGCCATCGGTCCATAAGGGGCAGATGACCAGTGTCCATAAATGTTAATAAATTACATAAATGTTGTTGAATGGTTTTCTGAACTACTCCCCGTTTTGTTGCTTATTGCACGTCACAGAGAAAGAGCAGGAGCCCAAGCTGACCTGCGAGTACTGCGGCTGGGTGGACTTTGCCTTCACCTTCAAAGGATCCAGAAGGTTCTGCTCCACGCCTTGTGCCAAGAGGCGAGTACTACGACCACCGCAGGCCCCTCACTGTCCCGCAGTGTTAGGAATCCTCGTCTCACACCTTTCCTCCGTTTACAGGTACAACGTGGGCTGTTCGAAACGCGTCGGCCTCTTCCATCCGGACAGATCAAAAAGCCGCTGGCGAAGAAGACCACCAGGGAGACCCCCTCTTGATGCCAAAAAACGGGTAAATCTCGCAAATTGATTTGAACATCAATATACATAAACTTGGTCCCAGTTTTACCCGGTGATAAGGAGCAAGTTGGGATTAAGCTGTAGATTTTCTGACTGTATATGAATGATAATACATTTTGAATACAGTTACATAGTTACAGAGCAGTAGGAAAGAGGTGCACACAGCACTATAAATACTATATATACTATACTATAAACCTATACAAAAAATAGAATAAAATCTATATCTTTAACATGATAAAGAAGTATAAAATAAAATACTGTTTATTCTAGTGCAAGTGATATATAGTAGTTGTATGCATACATCTGTACATGTTACCAAGTGACAGTGGACACATGCAGTTCTATAGTGACTTCTTTCCCGCTTTTGTTTATTTCAACACACATTCATATTTTCAGAAACTCTCCCCGGCCCCGAAGCAGACTCAGGGGGGCTCCGTGTCGTCCCCTCACGCCTCCCAGCCGAGCCAGGAAGAGTCCAGCCCCTGCTCTGACATGTCCAGCTTTGAAGAGGCCCCGTCCCCCTTGTCAGCAGCCAGCTCTGGGCCTCTGCCTCCAGCTGCAGCACAAGCACCAGCGCCCCCTACAGTCCACCGCCAGCCCAGCAGGAACCTGGAGCCGGAACCGAGCTCCAGCCCCAGCAGAGACGCACAAGCCCCCATCCAGAGCTCAGGCCCCAACGATCCGACCAAGTGGAACGTCCGAGAGGTCTACAACTTCATACGCTCACTACCAGGTTAGACTTTCAGTTCAATTTCAATTCACATTCTATTCAAAATCAATTCAATTTCATGTTTTTTCATATTTGTCAATCATATTTGTTTAAAGCTCTAAATCACAACAGTAGTTGTCCTTGGAGGACTTTCATGGTTCTTCTGTTTCGTTTTGTTATTCATCATTTTTTTTGCTCATCTATCACTGTCATTATTTAGGTCACAATTCAACATTACTGGTTTTAGAACAGAAAAAAAGAAGTGTTTTGTCTATTTTCAAAGTACTATTTTAAAATCACATTTGTCAATAGAACCAGTGCATTGATATCAAGCACTGTTATTCTTTTTTTCTTTTTTTTATTGTTCAAAATCACAACACTGGTCACCTCGGAGGACTTAACAAATTTGAGATGATTAAAGGATTTCTTATCTTATTGTTGCAGGTTGCCAGGAGATTGCAGAGGAGTTTCGCTCTCAGGAGATCGATGGACAGGCCTTGCTCCTTCTCAAAGAGGACCATCTCATGAGCACGATGAACATTAAACTAGGACCTGCACTCAAGATCTTTGCACGTATAAACTCGCTCAAAGACTCTTAACGGTTCCTAAAGCAGCAGCAGGACACGCCGTGGCCCCGGACTCTCGCTACAGCCTCACCTCACTTTGTACTTCAGGTTGGATCTGTGTTTGAATGATGCTGATGATTTTGAGAAATTTGTTTCTAGTGTTGTACAATATGTGTTGTTTACAGTTACTGGCCGAAACCACCGCAGTTGTGTGCCAAAAGTATGCAAGTTGGATAAATGGAGTGATTTGGTTCATGAGGAATTGGATGTAAGGACCAGTGCCAATTTTACCATTATGTCTGTTTCTAGTAGGAGTGGGAGAGG
Organism: Knipowitschia caucasica; assembly: GCA_964034765.1. Lineage (NCBI taxonomy): Eukaryota > Metazoa > Chordata > Actinopteri > Gobiiformes > Gobiidae > Knipowitschia > Knipowitschia caucasica. Next base: position 31,808,285 of record OZ035828.1, on the reverse strand, counting down.
GCAAAATTGTGACGGTTTGAATTATTGCAATATTTGGGCCACAATTCAATATTATTACAATTCTGAACATTGCGATATACTGTGATTCATGTTCCTCTTATTATTTAAAGGCTTTACAAAAAAAAAAATGGAAAACAAGACTGCCCAGCTCAAATGTCACATGGTCTGCACATTCACTGAAGCAAACACTTGGGAGGGAAATGCAAAAGCTTTGAACATTCAGGACACAAGACCCTATTACAGACAAGACATCCTTATTCTCTGACTAGACGACTCTCAGCACATCACTTACATCATTCAAATACAAGAGATTCACAAAAAGCAGACATCATAGAGGAACATATTCCTCAGAGATAAATTACCAGAGTAATCACAGAGAAAAGACATTGTTTAATTCAATTTCGCAATACTACAATTTTTATTGTATCCATTTAATTGTGTGTTCAATCACAATAGAATATCACGTTTTTTAGTTTCTTGTAAATGTGATAAAGAGGGTTCACTATAACATCTGATACATCTGTGTAAGTCTCCGTAGATCTAAACAGAATGAATTTCTTTGCTGTGTTTAATAATAATTGTGGAAAGACTATGGTTCGATGGTGTGATTGTAAGCAGCTTGTCAAAAGAATCATACAAACCATCATTTAGTTTCATGAAATGATCTACACATTGACATACAATGCCAATTTTCTCATTCTTCAAAGTCTGACAGGTTTATTAGACTGTAAACCACAGCCAGAGGCACAATAGCTGTTGCGGCTACATTGAGGTTTGAGACTGAGCGAGGCTGACTTAATTGAATGAGCTGTTTTGTACTGTTTGATCATAGTGAATGGATGAGGTGTGGTTATGTGTGTGTCTGAGAACCAAGAGATGTATTCATTGATTTGCTCATTTTGATTCAGTAGATCCTCCGTGGTCCGTCTCAGTAAGACTCGCGGCTCTCGTGCAAAGCTCGAAAGGCTGGGAAACCATTTAAGCAGCTTCTTTTGAAACATTGATTTGTTTTTCTTCATGAGTTGGTTTTCCTACAGATGTAAGTGCATATAAATAGATTTTATTCTGTTCTAAAGATATTCAAAACACTATTGATTCCTTTAAGTCCTAGAGAGACGACCGTTTGCGCAGCATTTCTGATAGTTTCACAACCCTCTTTTGGCACTTAAATAATTCTGTTTATTCAATATTATGTTATATCTTTAAATTGGTTTGTGTTTGCAGAATGCATGTACATAACAGTGACTGTCTTCTTTAAGTTAAAAGCAAATATGTTAAATATTTTTTTAAAATATGCAAATGTATAAATACTCTTTAATTGTCTGGAATTTGTTCTGATGTGTTTTTGTCGCCTGAAATGAAAGATACACTTTTCTAGAGGCTTTGTTCTATGCTAATATTTATCAAAATCTTTTGTTATACATTTTGCAAATACATTTGTTGGAGAAAGAAGTGTTTGACATCTTTTTCTTTGTGTCTCTCACTGCTCATGTAAATAAGCAAGCTGCTGAAGCCAGTGATGCATCACCACAACAGTGGCTCCAAGCACCTCATGGCCAACACACTTTATAAAAAAATTATAAATATATATAATGAATACATAAATTATATAAGGGATGTGAGACAGGTTACTTTTACCATACTGATGATGTGCGGTTGCTATAGTAGTATATTATTTGGATTAATTGATTAGTTTTTATAAACCTGACTTCATGAGCTTAACTTCATTTGAGTCAATGAAGACAAATGAAACAACTGGAAGACATTCCAAAGGAAGACTGAAATCTGAAAGCTATTACACATATTGGGCCTCATTCACGAACGGTTCTTAGGAACAGATTTGTACGTAAATCCTACTTACGCGGTTTTTACGAAGAAAGTGGCATTCACGAATATTTCTCGTAACCAGAATTTCTCTTGGGCAAGTACAAATCCTACGAGTCCTCAGGAGCACTCGTACGCATTCAGTGCCGACATGTTCACACGCCGGGGTTGTCCTCTTTGGTGAAGTTGAATAAAAATACAACATTCCAGTGATATGTCCGTCATATCGATGTATGTATTTATTTATTTGTAGTAATCTTTATTAGTAATCTTTATTTATATACCGCCTTTTTCACTGCAGATCTGGCCTACTTTTTAATTCATTTTGAAATGAAATGTGCCAACGCTTTATCAAATACATTGGAAATCTTGCCGTGTATTAGTGACCCCTTCCTATTTATAGGGGGCATTTCTTTATCCACGGGCCACAGAACAACGGCATATATACTGCTGCTGCAGGAGGTTACTGGGTCCGCGCTGAGTCTCTGCGCTGGTCTCTCCTATGGATCTATACGGGTCTGCGCTGGTCTCTCCTATGGATCTAGACGGGTCTGCACTGGTCTCTCCCATATACGGGTCTGCACTGGTCTCTCTCCATACGGGTCCGTGCTGCATGCTCCTGGATCCATACAGGTCCGCGCTGGTCTCTCAAGTCTGGTCTATGCGGTCTCTCTTCGGTCCGCGCTGGTCTCTGCGCACCGGTCTCTCCAGTCAGGTCACTCCAGTCTATGCGGTCTCTCTATAGGTCCGCGCTGGTTTCTGTGTGCTGGTCCACTCCAGTCTCTCCTCGGGTCTGCATTGGTCTCAGCGCTGGTCCGCGCTGGATCTCCTCCAGGGTCCAAAATATTTTGAGATTAATCTCAAAACATTTTGAGATTCATCTTTAAAATAATACATAATATATTTTTAAATTAAGCTCATAACATTTTGAGATTAATCTCATCATATTCTTAGATTAATCTCATAATTTTGCTAGTTCGACTTTATTATCATAATATTTCGACTTTTAAGTCAACATTTTATAACTTTATTCTCAGTCTGGTAAAAGAAGAAAAAAGGGTTGCTTTAGGCCTGTTGCTGTTCCCTCTGCCGTCTGCACACGGCCCTGCATCCCCTTATATGGGCATTAGTGGGCGGTTACTTATGCTAAGTACCTATGCTAATGAAGCACCTGGCACGCGCGCTGTACTTACGAGGAAATGGGATTCATCAATCTGAGAGAACAGCTGCGAACAATTCAGCGGCTTACGAGTGCGTTGATGAATCCCACGTGGGGACTTCTTAGAAATCTACTTAAGGACAACTTGAGAAGAAAGTTGAGTAGTTTCTTACGAAGTTATTCGTGAATGAGGCCCATTGTTACTGCTCTTAAAATCACATCTGTTTATCCTTTAAGTAATGAATGAGGATACATTTTTAATATTCTGTATGTAATTTAGTATGCAATATGTTAGTTTAAAAGTAAAATGTTTTGTGGAAATTGGCCATTTAACGAAAACGTCCATGAAAATTGAACTAGAATTCAATATGGCTGTACATATACTGAAACATGTAAGAGATACTTTATTCTTCTTTTCATGAGGAGCACACAGCACAAGATAAGTGAACAATAACTATACTGTTATGTTACTTTAGCATTATAAAGAAGCAAATATAAAATTCTGTAAATTCTAGTGCAAGATATATATAGTTGTATGTTTACATTTTTACATGTTAGCAGCACTAGAATATGGGACAAGGTGGCTAGGTAAAGTAACAGTACACGTGTGGTTCCATATTGCACATTCTGACATTAATCAACGTATTATTACCGAGTACAGTGACCCTAGACAAACAATATTCTTCTAAAATCTGAACACATCTCACGTCTAATTTAGTATACCAATGCAGAGCAGGCCTACTTTGAATGTAGTGAATGCACAATACAATAAATCCTCATTTGACATTATAGTGTGCCCCATATCTCTATTATGTTACTGCTCCATTAGAAACGTATTGAGAGCTTGATCTCTTTCAAGCGTCTACCTTTTAATCCTAGTAAATTTGTCTTAGTTGATCGTTGAGCATCTGCAATAGTCATAAGCCTGGACTAATAACTACAGTCTTCTATGGCCCCTGGACATTTCCAGTTTTTTGTTCCACGTAACAACACGGCACTGTTTTCTTTCAAATCACAGGGGGCGGGGTCAAAGCGTCACCACCTTTTGTTTTGATTCAAGACCGGGGCAAACCACTTTCCTCACTCGCGTTTTTCAATTATTCTGTGAAAATGTAAACGTAAGATTCAAACAAACATTGAAACGTTCTTAGTGGGCGGTGCGCTCATACAAAGTGCAGCGCGGCTACAAATGCCATACAATATTTAGTTCCGCCCCTCACCCCCGCTGTCACATGGAACAGTCCGCTTTTTAAAAGTTGACTTTGGATCAGAACTATTTACAGTCAATACTTTAGACCAGGATTCGAGTACAGTGACTTTAGGAGTGGATCTTAGGCAGCAGCATTGTATATACTGTAGAATCTGCCGTAGTACAGTACAGGACACAGAAGACCACCTGTTTGGGGCTGTATACATCTGTTGACATTAGGTAAGTGTCACAATTTGTAACCTGATAGACATTTCGTGGTTATACGTCTTGAATGTTATTTTTTATCAAATAGAATTAGGCAACTGAAAGTGAAAAATTCTATCTAAACAAAATAAAATTCTTATTACAGGAAAATATCAGGATTAAACTAGATTTTTACTAAGATTTCCTGATATGAATATTATAAATACACATTTAGTTATTTGTTTATTTTAAAAGGGCAGTAATTCATGAATTAAATAAACTATATTGTAGACTATATTGCAAAGGATCGTCTTGTAGCCATTGATTTGGATATTCGATTAGTTGGCTGATTATTAATTGTTTGGATCTGGAAAGGTTAAAGCATAATGGCTTTTTTATATTGTACATTTGATTAAGACAAAGCTCAAGTGATGCCTCTGTAGAACATCTTCATAGAGATGACTTTAATACATTGGGTTGATTAGTAGTGATTCATAAATCTCTTCTGACAGTTCTAATATTGATGATTACAATTTGATGATATAAAAAGTTCACATTTTCTGTAATATGATAGGTTGTGCTAAAATGCAAAATAATGGAGAAGACACAGAGGGCACCAGTGAGGACCTGCCACCACTTCAGAAACTCGAGTCTCCAACAGGTAGCCTAAGCCTGTAATTGGTAGTACTGATGAACTAGTTCAGCACTTCTAAATTTGCATTATTGTGTATTATGTCTCAGGAAGCCCTCCAAACTCCTCATTAACGCGCCTGATTGAGCTGGAGAAGTGTGTGTCCAACCTGAGCCTTGCACATGAGATAGTGGTGAACAGGGACTTCTGCTTCAAACCTAATGACCCTCCCGCCAACAGGCAAGAAATTAAAAAGCCCTTTGCTTAAGTGGCTGCGGCTATTTGCACTCTAATTAAATGGTTGTGAGAGATCGTAACAGCCTTTTCCTCTGCAGTTTGGAAGGAAGAGTGACTGAAATAGTCCACAGAGCCTTCTGGGATTGTTTGCAGCAACAACTGAGCAGTGATCCTCCAGACTATAGTCAAGCCCTGGTGCTGCTGCAGGAGACCAAGACGGTAAGCAAAGAAAACATTAACACATATTTATAGGTTTATTAGTGCTTCTCAAGACGTGACCAGTGTAAGAGTGAAATAAATAATAATCATGGATAGAATAGTGTGGCACAAGCAAAACATACATTATTGTACTGTACAGAAGTGGGTCCATTTCACTTTGTGGAATGCAATCTCAAACAATGCACATTTTAGATCTAACTTGTTCCCTATTAAATTAAATTTCAATTGAGAAAATATGAAAGATGACCCAGAACTGAAACTAACAATTATTGTAGTATCAAGCACTAGAATACTACACTGATGTTATGATTGTGTGTTTTATTTGTATATCTCTTATAGCCCCCAGTGCTGAGGGCTCTAATGCAGAGGGTTCTGGGTAAATCCTGACACCCTCCAATGAACGTAACTTTTTTCAACTGGGACCGAGCATTAGATTGGGATTGCAAGTCTCCGTATGGCTGTATGGCTCTGAAATATACACAGCTCTAATTTATTCTAAATTTTTACTATCTACAGTAGGGGTCTCCAACATGTAGCTCACCACCCCCTTCCAAGTCGTTTGCCAAAAGATATAGAAATGATAGAGGTGCAACGGTTCATCACTGATCCGTGATCCGTTCGGTTCAACGTCTTCGGTTCGGTACAGACGTGATCCGGTTTGATTTATGAAAAAAAAGTTGTGCGCACGTTGTTCAGTCCACACACAGCGCGGTCATTGCGAGCGGAGGAACGGAGATGCTTGAAAGCCCTGCGTCATTTAAATCCCCAGTATGAGAGCATTTTGGCTTCACTGTAACTACACTGATAATTAATATTTGACAAAACTGTCACGATGTGTAAGCACTGTGGCACAAGAAAGACATGAGTGAAAAAAGCGTCTCAACGACCGCCTATTGTCGCGGCATTTAAGCAGCTCCTTTACGCACAGTCAGACCGGGCTAAAGTCAACTCTCCCGCGCATCTTCAGCTGCGCTCACGACTGACGCTTGGACGTCCCGCGGAACCTATAATAGATCCATGAGCGGAACCGCTCACTTCATCACCGCAGACTGTCTGGGAGATGAAAAGTCTGGCGCTGCAGACACGCCCCCTCTACGACAGTCACAAAGTCACACAGCGCAGGTACTGACACAAGCAGCGGAGGAATGGAAGACAAAGGCCCAGTACTAATATCCCAGTCACAACTGATAATGCCAAAAATTAAATAAATACAGTGAATGAGGCTGGGCCCAGAATGGACCCCCTCCTTGGGAGAATCAGGAAGGTGGTGTAATATATGAGGGTAAATATCCTCATAAAGTGCCTTCTTATGTTGCACTTTGTGTTGTTTTTCATTAATTATGTTAAATAGACATAATTGGATGGATGGAATATGCCTTCCATCCATCTATCCATTTCCTTCCCCTTAATTCATTTCTAGGTCAGGGGGGGCAGTCAGAGCAGGTGCCGAGTCCACATGAGCTGTGTTTATTAAAAAGACAACACTTTTTTTTAGAAAAATGAACCGAAAAATGAACCGAACCGTGGCCTCTGAACCGAGGTACGAACCGAACCGTGATTTTTTCAAACCGTTGCACCCCTAAGAAATGAACAAATCAAATAATATACCTCATATTTCAGATAGTATTTTTTTAATCATAATTTATTAATGTAAATGCCACCCCATTTTTCCCAGGGCCGTTTAAGGGTGTAGCTCTCTGCCTTTATGAACACATCCAATCAAATACTTAATATTTCCGATTGTATTATTCATTATCATTATTTATGATTGTAAATGCACTTACTTTGTCACTAGTAATCAAAATGTGATGATAAATCATGACTGTACCCATAATCAGGCTTGTTCCCATAAATATATCACACATTTTTTTTCCTAAGGCGGCTTAAAGGAGTAGCTATCTGCCTTTATTGTCCCAGGAAAGTAGCTCTCTGGGTGAATAAGTTTGGAGACACCTGTTCTAGATGCTAACGATTACCCTGTTCGGTCACCTGTGGAAAACCAGGGAGAAAGGCCGATGGAAGCGGTAGAAGCATGTGGAATAAATTAAAAATAATCCCACAGTGAACGTTTTCTCTCTTTCTTCAGCTGCTTCAGTCTCTGCTGCTGCCGAGCCACGTGAGGCTGAGGGCAGAGCTGGACGAGGTGCTGGACATGGAGCTGGTGAAGCAGGAGGTCAGTCAGGGAGCACTGGACCTGAGCAGGCTGGCAGCTTACATCATCAACACCATGGGCTCTCTGTGCGCCCCTGTAAGAGACCAGGAGATCAGGGCACTGCGCCACCTACAGGAGCCCGTGGAACTCTACAGGTCTGTTCACATTCGGGCAAAATATCTTGTTTAAGTCCGTAATAATGGCTTGTTTCGTTTTGCTCATTAATATGCGCTTTGGAGGTTTTTCCCCCAGTAGATCACCTTTTGTGATATATCTACTTTAAGCAAGCTTGGAAATAAAATCTACCTCTTCGGGCCATCTCACTTGGTTTTAGGCACTTTTACCATCAGAATTTAGACCTATAAAAAATAAAAATAGGGGTTAAAAAGAACTATAACGTAATAACAAATTAGTGCTCCAAAATCTTATGAATTCAAAAAAGAAAACATTGCTTTGTTGTGTAAAGTTGATGCATGTTAAGTGTACTAGTCCTGGATCCATCATCACTGTCCATAGACCCTCCTGCACTGCCAAAGAACAACTCTTAAAAACCCCAGCGGAGAAAATGAGAAGGGCTATTTATAGAACCAGAACTCAGACTGTAGAAAGAGGGCCGAGGCCACGTGATGCAGGACTGAGGCAGCTCCCAGGGTGTTGCGATTGTGAATTTCCTGTATGTTTTCAAATGTCTAAGCTTATTCTGAGTGCAAGTAACTTCACTATGTGTTCTATTTGAAAAAGCGATTACCTCATGCACAATTGCACACGACTAAGAAAATGCTTCAACTATAGATGATTGAATTAAATGGCTTTTATCTTGTCTCACAACATTTCTTACCGTCAGACCTGAATTATGCAATGAATTATGCAACACATTTTGACAGTTCATCTAAATAATTAAAACATGTCTTTGGAATGAGAAAATAATGCTCCTGCCTGACAACAAGACAAAAGATGACAGATCTTCAAAATTGTTCAATCAAGAGAAATGCAAAGAACAAACATACAGAGGAGTGAGCGTCTGGTGGCCGGGCCTTAGCCCAGAGCTTGGGCTCTGGAAGCCAACTCCTTGAGAGGGGTTGGACGCTCCACTTTTCTGGTGTTTCTCGCAGAGAGAGGCGGTGAGCGAGGGTAGCCATACTCATTGCCCTTCATCTCAGCCGCCATGTGCTGGAGTTCTCCCTGGTGGTGTTGTCTGTCTTCTACCATCGGTGGTAGTATTGTTTTACTGTAATGTACCGTTGTGTGTTTGAGAATTCTACTGCATGATATTGTTAAAACTGCGTATGTGTGATGGGGGTTGGAACCAAATAAGCATTTGAATTGATTCCCAAATCCTTTTCGAACTAGGTAAGAGTAATTTGTCTGTTATATTTATTATGTAAAAATATGTCTTGTGCAGGTTCAAAATAAATAAATGAATAAAAAATACACCCGTCACGTTTTCCATCCGGAGGCAGAGGCTGAAGATATTTGGGCGGTAACTTCCATCTCCCTGGCTGAGGTCACAAAGGTGGTTGGCAGCCTCCATGGTGACAAGGCTCCGGGGGTGGATGAGATCCGTCCTGACTATCTAAAGTCTCTGGATGTTGTAGGACTGTCTTGCCTGACACATCTCTCCAACATTGCGTGGTGCTCGGGGGCAGTACCGATGGAGTGGCAGACCGGGGTGGTGGTCCCTCTCTACAAGAAGGGGCACGGGAGGGTGTGTATCATTGTGGGATCAGACTCCTCAGCCCCCCGGTAAGGTCTGGAAGGCCTCCTAGGGACTGGAGAGGAGACTTTGTCCTGGTCAAATCTCAGATTCAGGAGAATTTTCTCAAACGTGTATTTTCTCATTTTCCTGCCCTGCGGCTATGTTGAAAAAGCTCCATAGAAGGCAAAAGTGATGGCACATTAGTTTCAACGGCGGAGATACGCGTGACTACGTCCATTAATATTCACAGTCTATGGTGCAGATAGAGAGATGTGAAGCGAGGCCTGAAGGAAAACATACAGGAACTAGAGCTGACAAAGATCCACAACCTCCAAAAAGCCACAGAAACAATGGACTATCGCCTGCACCAGGAGCCAGCGGCAATGTCCGATAGTTGTCACAGAGCTCACTGCACTTAACAGTGTGTGTGTATCTGTGTAGATGTGTCCACACAGACACACACACATGCGCGCAAACACACAAACACACACAGCCAGGGCTGGACTGGGACCAAAAAACGGCCCGGGCATCTTCGCCTCCTTGACGGCCCAGCCATTTCTTTTTTACGGTTATTTTTACAGTATGCGGAAGCACATACTGTGTAGAGGCTCAGGATATATGCAGTTTTAACAATTATAATAAAGTGCAATGATCTACATTGAGATTAAATAAACATATCACTAGAGAGTGAGGGAGACGGACATAGCACCATATTGTTTATTACAGGGATGAGGGACATTTCAAAGAAGTCTGAAATGTATAATGTCAGCCAATAGCTGTCATTAAATCTGTCTGATTTGTTCACAACATTTTACTTTTGGGCACAACCAACATGAACTGTTAATGCAAGAGGAAAATGTACGTACCCCAGCTTTAATTTAGCGAGTTTAGTTGCGCTTTGGGAAGAGTATGGTCCTGTGGCTGTGGGTGTATATGGTCTTGGGTGCATGGCCACGTTACGGCTGCGCGCTGCCGTGTTGTTGTCAGAGCGGCTCACAGCCGCCGGACGCGGGAACCGCTGTCCAAAGCGGCCGCAGCTGCTCCAAAAGGCTGCGGAGGATGTGGAATCCCGTTTTTGAGACTTACACATTTCTCAAAAATATCTTTTTCTATGAGGCTCACAGTGGACCCAAATATGGGCATTGCCCGGTACGCCCGATGGCCAGTTCACCCCTGCACACAGCAGTATTCTATTGCACCAGATTCGCCTCTGGTTTCTCGGTCTGGTTTAATAATTATACTATATTTCTTTAGAATCTTGACTATTTGAATAAACGATCATTATTATTTATTCATCCATCTTCTTGCCCTTAATAAATTTCTGGGTCGAGGGGTGGCAGTCAGCTCCGGCTCAGAGCACCGGCCCCTCCTGCAGGTGGTGAGTCCACAGGAGGATGGCTTCTCTGTCAGTAAAGATACATACTGTTTTGTTACATAACTGCTCTTCTTCTTCTTTTGAACAGGGGCATTTTCCGTGTGTTGGGCCTCATGAAGATGGACATGGTGAACTTCACCGTCCAATCGCTGAGGCCTCACTTGATGCAGCAGGCGGTGCAATACGAGAGAGCCAAGTTCCAGCAGATTCTGGACCAGGATCCGAGTGAGTAGAGAAACTTGTAGATTTTAATTACAGCGCTGAATGACTCAGAGGAAGCCTGTGAGGAGAAGGCTCGTTGGCTCCGATATTACCTAAGGACAGCTGAGTAATCACAGTTATTGGCCACAGGACAGGAGAATGTGCTGACAAAGCAATCTGAGGCAGGCTATTAGTCTCTCCTTAAAAGAATATTGGAATCTTGCTGATTTATTTAATTAATATCCTTGATTATGTCTTACGCTGTGCTTTATTTATGGCGGTAAAATACAACTTCATGCCCCATATCCAAAATCATTAACTTGCAGCTATAGGACAAGTCAGCTCTGGAATATGTAAGTGTGGGTTACAAACGTCAACAAAACAATGTCCTTCCCTCATGCTCTTCTGAAAAGTAGGAATCATATGCAAAATAAAGATGATTGAGTTTTTACCATGTTACAAAATTGTTCCTTCATAAAAATGAAAAAAAAAAAACACAGACCAAGAGTCTCAGTCCTGTGATAGTACGACGTCATAGTAGCCGTCATTTATAGTCTTATTGTACCACTATGACATCAGAGCAGTTTAAGGCAGCATTGCGCATCACATGGGTTTGTTTGCAGCTGGCAATTTTCAAAAAACAAATTGAACTCATCCCTCTGGTGGTAGCATAAAGAATTACAGGATGAACGTATTTTCAGTTTGTTCTGACTTATGTTTTCTCATTGGATATTATAACGCATTCTAAAACAGTAAATTGACTTTGATAAATAAATATGTTGTCTTTTTTTAATTAATGCATCATAGTTTTTTTTTAACACTAGAACTCCCAGAGCCGTCATTTTGACTGCTCCCTTTCAAACTGTTGGAGTTCTCAAAAATTCCCCCCACAAAACGTCTAGTTTTAGTAAGTTTAAAAAAAAAGTCTTTACTAACTTTTAGTAAGTGAGTGAAGTAGTGAATATAACTTGAAATACAGCAAAAAAGGTGTTTTGTGACATTAAACAGTGTGTTGCTATGGTAACTAGCACTCGCTCTGTTCTGATAGAAAACCAAGCCAACACTTCAAAAGTGAAAGAGATTTTCACACAAATAAAGATCTATAAACATTCTGCATATAGATTAAAAAAAGTCACGTTATGAAGACCACAAATGTTTCTTTATTATTCTAAAGTTGGAGATTTTATTTTGTTTTGAGATTATTATTATAGTAGTATTCCTCACCTCTTGTGCTGTGCATTCATACTCTTCTGTAACTGGTGATACAACACTGAATTTTCCTCACTGTGGGACGTATAAAGGATCTCTTAATGCACATTTGCATCGTAATCATACTTTCAAAACTAAAAACCATCATATTGACTGCTCTAGGGGTGTTCTTGTGTTGTATTATAAACTATTTTGAACCCTCCATCTTTCCTGCAGCGTCTCTGGACAACACCAAAGCCTGGCTCCGTGCAGCTGCGTCTGAGGAGCTGTCGTCAGTCTGCAGCGGCGGCGGTCCTCCTGTCGGCGCCATGTCCGTCCTGAACCGTGCGTACGTGCGTCTGCTGCACTGGAGCCCACTCGAGCAGAAATATCCCGAGGTCAGCTGCACATTACATCATCCTCTCTCATTTGAATAATGTTTTATTGATAATGAGGGAATATTCAGTCTCTCTACGCTCCGCTCCTCACCCCGTGCTCGCTGATGCGTGAGGCGGCGCATCACTGCACTTGTAATGTAGAAAACCCAGCTCTTTTTTATATGAATAAGACAGAACATGCTATTTTTAGTAGTTTCATAATAGTGATTTCTGAAATAGGTTGCATTGTTGTTTATGAATCTATACACCAGTAGAAGGGGCCCGGGGAGATTTACCTGCCACATTGTGCGGAAAATCAGTCACATCAGAGACCAACTGGAAAAGAATGTTCAAATGCTTACACAACCCTGAACTTACGTGTACACAGACTTCATATCCAAGTTCCCTTTTGGACGATTAAACATTGTCAATGACTACAGTTCTTTTGATTCACAGAAAATGATTGCTAACACCCAGAAATTTGAATTCCATTTATTTTTGTATAGCCCTAAATCACAGCAGTAGTTACCTGAGGACTTTTCAAAACTGTTGAATTTGCAGATCAGAGAATGCAATGATAAAAAACACATAGAGCCATTGGTCCATAAGAAGCGGATGACTAATGTCTACTGTAAACATGTTGATTAAGTCCATAAATGTTCGTGAATGTCAAGTGTCTTGGATCATCAACACTGTCCTTAGACCAATTTGCCAATGGCTCCTGCGTTGGCAAAGACCTTAAAAACCCAGTGGGACATTTAACTTCACTACAAAATGAAAAACAAATCGACAAATGTCTCGAATTCTGCAAAATGTATCTTAATTTGAACACATTTTGACTGGCTTAAAACGAGATGGAAAAAGCAAATTGATCCGGTTTTGAAATGATACAAGAGTTCTAGAAATAAAACTAAATGGCTTTGTTCCATGGGAAAATCTTGACAGTCAGAATGCACTAAAATTCAGATTCAAACCACTGGATTCAAACTATTACCACCTTTTTTATAATTGTTTACAGTGTAGTTCTATTGTGTTATTATTACTATGTATCTATGTGGCTTTAAAACGTGTCTTGCCTCCACAGACCGTGTGGGTGGACCGGTCCCGGCTGGACTCTCTGGGTGCGCAAGTCCGGGATCTGGTTCTCAAAGCCTCCGTCCTGCTGCTGACCAGTGCTCAGTGCGGAGGGGCGGTGTGGTCGCTGCCTGGGTTTGTAGGTAAACTGCAGCAGTCCATCAGTGCCTTGCTGGGAGGCAGTCACAGCAGGTAAGAGAGGAACGAGATGATGCATGTTCAGCCTGTCACTGGGAACAGGTATCGCAAAAGAAGAATACCAATGGAGGTGACAGGAGGCTACCCGCTTGTCAAAAGGGATCCTGCTAACCTCATTCTTTCTGTTTAAGAGTGGCCCTGTCATGATTAGTGGACAGATGTGGAACAGCAGCTTTGGGTATTCAAAACGCGTGTTCACCTGAGGCCAAGTTATTTCTGTTTTTTTTGTGTGTGTGTCGTATAACTGCCTTCCCTCAATCAGGGGTCTCCAACCTTTACTGAGTGACTTTATCCCAGACCCTCATGCTGCTAACATGTACAGATGTATATATGCTACTATACATATTTCTTATATAGAGAATAGAGTAGTAGGAGGAGTAGAGTAGTAGTAAGAATTAAGAAGAGTAAGAATTAAGTAAAAAAAAAAAAAAAAAACTTAATTCTTGCTTCTTCATTATGCTTAAATTGGAGGTTTAGATTTGCGTCTTTATTTTGCTAAAGTTTGAGATTTTATTTAATTTAATTTTAGTAAAGGTATTGTTCATTTGTTGTGTGCTCCTCATTCCTACTGTTCTGAAACTGGCGATGCAACACTGACATTGCCGCTCTCTTCAAAGAGTAAATGTAGAAGAGTACATTGTGATGGATTGTTTTATGCAAAAAAAGAAAATTTTACTACTTTTGGAGATTGAGAACTTTAGAGACAGTCTTAAAACAAGATTTGTCGACAAAATAAGACATTCCGTTGCTATATCTGTGCTTGAAATAACACTAAAGCTTTTTTTTAATATATTGTGGGAAAACGTCCCTAAACCCTAAAAGTAGTCAAGTTATTATGTGTTTTCAAATGGTAATGGAATTGACCAGATGCTCATAATCTCCAAAAATAACAATAAATATTTTTTGGAGCGGACCGATAAAAATAAACCAATGTGATTCGTTCATCCCCAACGAACCAATGGGATTGGCTTACCCCCTTCACCCTCTGTTTCTTCCGAGTGCGCGCACCTGAGTTACTGGATTTTCTAAAACCTAAAATGGCTGAACAGAAAATGTCAATTTCACGTTTTCCGCCCACTCTTCCTGTTGTGACAAAGAAAAGAAAATGCTGGATGTTTGGTTTGGTGGAGAGGCGAGGGGAGGGGGGAGTGGTTTTGAGTTGGTGCTACGGCTAAGCTAACAAAATCGCTTACTGCACCTTTAAGAAATGTTTTCAAATCAAGCTTAAAATGTCCGGTAAAGGTATCTCTCCCCGTAAAAAGGTTGGAGATCATGAACTATTTGTTTCATTAAATGCTAATAGCCTCTGATGATACTGTGGTGTCGTAGCTAGAAAAACCAGTGACGTCTTAAGCACGTGGCATGTTTTGTTAATTTGTCTTTTCTATGCTGTAGTGAGGCTGACCTTAGGAGGGCACTGCTGGGAGTTGGAGAAAGGGTGGTGCAGGAGGTGAACGAGGCACAATTTAGCCAAGAAAATAATCCGCTTCCTCAAGAGATCCAAGAGATTCTGAAAGGACAAATAGAAGAACTGTGGAAGGACAACAACTCGGTTCGCATTATAATAGGTGAGTCCAGTTTAAGCATTTGATACTGCATTCTTACTTCTTTATCATACTGCTATATAAAACCTCTTTATTGCACTGACCCAATCACAATAAAGTAGAATAATTGAAGTAAAATAAATTAATATTGTAAACTTAAGTAAAAGCTGAATTTGGTACATTTGACCATAATAGTAACTAATAATAGTATCTAAATTTCTTTCTTAACACGTTGTTTTAGTTATATTTTGTGAACAAATCGGACGACAACCTGCTACATTTATCTTTTTAGATAACACATATTATACATTCAGAGAGACGTCCAAAGATTGGACAAATGTACACATGGGAAAACTCACCCTTCTTGGCTTCTTAAAGGATTTAGACATTTTAAAGAATCCTTGAATATTTATTGTTTTATATGCCTCCACCTGTTATACTTCTTTGATTTCGTGCATTGAATAGCTATAACTGTTGGCAAGGAAATGCAAGTTTATCTGTTCATAGAGAAGGCAACTCAAGGTGCTCAACAAAACATTAAAACCATAAAACAATCAATTGTTTACCGTTAATATCAATAAAACAATCCAATTGACTCTCTTTATTCTTAACTGCCCAAAGGAGTCGCTCTCTGTCTTTTAAAAGTAGCTCTATGTGGGAACAAAGTTCCAAATGTTCCAGCACAGAATATTACAGTAGAAGATATCGTACAAGCTGCTTTTGAAGGAACATAACATTTCTATCGAAGCTTTGTTAGGGCGGTACAGTGGTTCACAGAAAGCTGTTCCTGGCTCAAATTCCACCAGCAAGAATGTCTGTGTGGAGTTTGCATGTACTCGGGAGAAAACATAAACAAGGAGTTTCTAAATCTCGCCAGCGGCCAGACCCTTGTAGTTCCGCCATGCTCCACCAGAGGCGTTTCGTTGAGCTCCACCCATAGACTGTATATATTAACGGACGTAGTCACGCCTAGAGCCCTGCACGGGCCTATTATCTGGGCCCGAGCCCGGCCCTGGCCCGAGGGGGTGGCGCCCCAGCCCGGCCCGGCCCGATATGGTTTCTGAATTTTCAGGCCCGAAACCCGCATCAAGCCCGCCTTTTTTTTTTTTTTGTAACCTCCCATAACAATGTTTTAGCGTAGTATATAGTGCCGCGCACTGATATGAACGCAGACTTAGCTAGAGGGCGGAGTTATACATGGTAGTGATGTGTTGCAATGAGTTCTGTGTGTGCGGAGTGGTGCAGAGTGAACGGCCGCATCTGTATGATACACAGCTGTATGATGCCCAGATGCTGCAACACACCTGTAAGTGATGCTATGTGCCGTCAATGACAACACTACACAGAACAACAAACACTACAGCGTGATAGAACGCTATATTCAGTGGGTGCGCTCGTAAATGTATTCTGCCGCCCTGAAAATGAAGAGCCCGAGCCCGGCCCGTGTCCGAGGTCATTATGCGGTCATCGGCCCGAAGCCCGGCCCTCGGGCTGTCGGGCCGTCGGGGCCCTCGGGCCAAGGGCTCAAGTGCAGGGCTCTAGTCACGCCTATCTCCGCCGTTCTAACTAATGGCCCAAAAATTGGGCCTTCATGGAGCGATTCAAAATGGCCACGGGGGCTGGAAAATGTGAAAAAACGCATCTGCGCATGTTTTTTCACATTTTCCTGAACAAGCTCCATTCATCTAAACGAGTGGCTTCAAAAATTCACAGCGAGTAAACTAGACTGGTCCAAAAAAACTCACCCCCCTCAGCATTGACACACATGTGGAACGGAGCTTTGGGCCAAGAGACAACTTTTGGACCATCCTGTAAAGACGTTTTCCAGAGGTCTGCCAATGCTATATGTTAGCATTGGCTAATTTTTATTCCGGGTCCATACGGGGTGGTATTGCAAGCATGTCAGCGCACTTCATTTTGGCCACTTTTGAGCTGGGACCCGCCCTCACTGGCTCCAACACAAGGGTCTGGAATCTAAAGGTGACTTACTAACTTTATCAGATACATGTAATGACAAACCCCCCTCATTCAGCCAATCAGCTCTAAGCCCAAAGAGTCAAATAGTGACTCGGAGCCCTTTCTTACACAAAAGATAACATTGGTTCACAAAAGTGTTACTGACGTGCTGTCGTGTTTATTTACCTGTTCAATAACGTGTGAAATATGGATAATCATAAGAGACCTTTACACTGCTTACAGAGAAACGCATTGTAAACACTTGAAAAGATGATAAAAAAGCACTTACCTCAAAGTCACGTTCATAATCAGTTTGTGCTAACTTGGTTCCATCTGCTTCAGTCAGTACCATTGGGGGTGGTTCCAGGCTCTAAAAGGTTCATGAGCATATGCAGTGAGATGCTTGCTATCTCAACCCTTGCCAGTCGGGGTGATCCCAGAAAGAGAATTATACCCAATGCTTTTGTATTCCGCCTTCTTTCTTCTCGAAAAAACTGCTTTACAGGAAGGTCCAAAAGTCGGCTCTTGGCATCTGGTTCCAGATGCGTGTCGAGGCTGGGGGGATATATTTATTTTTGGACCAGCCTAGTTTAGCCGCTGTGGACTTTTTGTCAAAGCCCAAAGAAGACAAAAGTGATGGCACATTATCTTCTGTAGGGGGTTTGCATTCAACCACAACTGAATCAAATATAATTAAGAGATGTATTGGAAGACTGATAATAGCAATAATTAAGTAACTGTAACTTCTAATTACATTTTAGTCCGACCGGATACAATTATTAGGTTGTTTTCAGACGATAGACTTTAAAATGATGTACGACATGCCATAGTACCATTCACCGTAAATGCAGTAATTTAAGCGACCACTAAAAATGTTTATTGTGAGTTTGCCATGTCTGGCTTAGAGCATAGAACTCAAGCTTTTTTTTTTACACGTGGCATACAGTAATTTAAAACATTGACATACTATTTCAAGAAAGGTAGCCCACAATGCATTGCTCTAAGTACAGCACTTAACTGTTTATACACACAGTATTTTAGTGTTGAAAAGTGGCGGTAAATTAACAGAGATTTGTTACACTGTAGTGCTAGAACCAAACCAAAGTAGTTGCATAGATTTTAATACACAGGTAATTTATTGTGGTTTCAAAGTTAGGTTCTCCAGCTTTTTTATTAGTATTTATGTATACAGGAGAGTCTCAGGGCAGTGGTGTTGATCCAGGACATTCAACATTCAACGACATGCATTAACGTTTATTAACATTTATGGACATTGCTCATCTGTCCCTATGGACCAATGGCTCTATGTGTTTTCTATCGCTGCATTTCCAGAGTTTGAACTGTTTTAAAGCAGTAAAAATCTTCTCAAATTAGGATTAATGTTGCCAAATTTTAGCCATTTTTTACTTCTGTATTTTAATCATTTTTTGCAGTGTAGACATTTATGAGGTTTCCAAGTTATGCTCACCAGCTTGGTTATTACATCATACTAGTTAGTGTCTGGTTAAGTGCTGATTGTGGTCTTTCTGTGACATCTGTATAATGCAGGAGAGCGAGTACAGGGCTTCCTCCAGGCAATGCTGCAGGGGGGGGCTCCTAAAAGGGGTCCAGAGCTGGCCTCCCCCCTCAGGCTGCTCAGCGCGGACCTGACCGAGCTGGGGAAGGCCTTTGGGCAAATCGTCCACTTCAACCGCTCCGTGTTCGGGCCCTTTTACGCACCCATCCTGAGGAGCGCCCTGTTCCCATCTGCGGAGCCAGAGACCGGAGAAGACCAGCGGTGAGGGGGAGGACCAGCAGTGAGAGGAGGACCAACACCACAACCAGCAACAATGAAAATAACAAAATATAACATTGATGGACATTGGTCATCTGCCCCTTATGTTCTTTATCATTGCATTTCTTGTGTTAGAACTGTTTGATTCTCTGATCTGTGTTGGCGAATCAACAGTTTTGTAAAGCCCTCTGAGATAACTACTGTCGTGATTTAGGGTTATACAAAAATATATTGAACTGAATTGAAAATGAGGCACAAAAAACAATATAGACTCTTTTGAATAGTTTTATTTACTTCTATACATACCTATAAAAATATGTTTATTGAAATAACACTATTATCCATTTCAAATGTTGACATCTTTTTTTCTCTCTTTATCTGTGAAATGACCGGGAAAAAGCTTAAGCCAAAAAAAGGTAGTTTTGATATTAGGGAGTTCATGGTGTAAATATGTGTTTTCTTATCTGTATTGATGCTTTTTAAACGGTGATTGTACTGTAAATTACATTAAATAAATGAAATATGAAAAGTAAGTGGATATAGTTATGTTATTTTTTTTCTTTCAAATAAAAATACATGTTTTTGTTTTTTTCTTTATGGTGTGAATAAAACTTTTATGACCAATACATTGTGTATTCATTTGGTTTTTGAAAACATCAAGAATATTATGCACTAAAAACATTGATTGTATATAGGACAATTTCAATTCTTTCGACGAAGAAAAATGGAAGAATGTCAGTGCCGACAGTGTCAAAAATCATACGTTTTGTATTTTCCAAAAATGCAATATTACAACAATCCAATACATATATCTTAACATTTCAAATATTAATTTATATCACTTGTGATGATCAGTACTTAATGAAAACCCAAAATTGAGAACTTGAAATTATATTTATTTATTATTATAGTATTAGTAAATAAATATTCATCTTTAGGGGATTGTGGGTGACTGATAAATATCCCAACAGTGCATCTGTGGTTCATCTTCATCACAAAATAAATTAAAATAAAGGCCTTTTTTCAACAAAACAAAATATTAAACATATTTTACATCATACATTTGGGGGCGTTTTAAATGTTGGCATTTTTCAGTTGACCACCACATATCAAATCAATCAGGCATTATATCCTTTGTCATTATTTAATTTCATTGGTATAATATTGCTTTGAAATTTGAAACATTATCACATTTTTTTCATTGACAAACCTCTGTCCACAAACAAGGACAAAGCATTATATGCTGGTACAGTTTTTTTTCTCTACATTTTGAAACATTTCACCAGAATAATTTCCACAGGAAGTATCTTCAATAGACCTGAATCAATAGTAATGGTCTTCCGTCTAAACATACAGTAGCTACAATGACAGGATCGAGCAGTCTCCATGAGGCCAGGCCCCGGGGGCTCGATGGAGACCGCTCCAGAGGCAGGAGGCTTCTCTGGCACAGGGTCCTTTGGTACATGGTCCTCTGGGGCCTCTGGTTCAGGGGCCTCTGTATGTGGAGCTTATATCATGGGACAGGGGCTAATAGAGCTCTAAATGACAGGGTAGTGCTAGTCGCCCTGTTGTGGAAGCTTACCTCTCTTTTTCTCTCTTTTCTCTCGACTGCTCTGTCCACTATTTCAACACACTCAAACACACTCACATCGGCTGCTCCCCTTCAACTCACAGCTTGGTATCCGGAAACTTGAATGCTGGGGTGAGCTACACAAGGAGAACATGGATGTTAAAAGATCGGTACATGCACAGCCCGTATCATGCCACAAAACTGACTTAAAATAGCTGCTCATTAAAACGTAATGCTTTTACACAATGCATTCATACAAGAGCAGGTTGAATGGAAGAACATATGTGACAAATGAGAAATGACATCTATGGCAGCATGAGAGTATGAATCTGTGTTCTTGTGTAAAGAACTAAAGGCAAACAAAGATATTACATGAAAAAGACACTGCCACAGTACATATATAGAGACTGCTCAGGCCAAGTGCATCAAAGTATACGAAACACAAAAACAGTGCCAGCATGCATCATCGGTTGAAGCTAACAGTTAACAAAGTGGCAATGAGACAGCCACGAGACCACACAGGCCGATACATCAGTAACCAGCGCCTCACTCTTCCAGAAGCAACACACAAACAAGGACAGTGGCCGGTGATGTAACAGTAAAAAAGAGTCCAAACTCCCATGAGGACAGACAAAAAGCATACGCCACACACAGGAGTATAGTGCACAGAGAGCGGACAGCCCAGGGTCAAGTGTCCACCGCACAACACGGATCTTCAAAAGCACAGTGCAAGAGGAGGAGGAGGTGGCTCGAACGTTAGCATCTGCATCGCTATGGCACCAGCTACATACGATAAGTGGCCTTCTCAGCCTTCACCGCCGTTAAGTTTCAAGTGACAGTTTGTGTGGGGTTCCTCGTCCAAAACAGAATTGGAACCGTGCAGCAGTTATCAGATGTTTGGCAGCTCAGTATGGAAAAATGTACTGTAAGGGAAAAGCGGTCTTTGCATTTTGTTTGATTTTAATAATAAATAAGTGCATAAATATACTAGGTCATAGATTGTGTTCAAGATAAAAAGCATAGGTTGCGTTCATGTACGAAAAGGTTATTTTAGTTTGACTTTTTCTTTGCCGATGCAGGAGGGTGTAAGGACAGTGGTGATGATCCAGGACTCTCGACATTTAACGACATGTATGGACATCGGTCATCGGCCCCTTATGGACAATGGCTCTTTTTGTGTTTTTTTTGTCACTGCATTTTGTCTGTTTTCACTGTTTGATTTTCTGATCTGTGTTGGCAAATTTGACGGTTTTGTAAAATGCGCAGGGATAATACTGTTGTGATTTAGGGCAATACAAAAATACATTGAATTGAATTGATTTGAGGGCTGGTGCCGATACAATACTAGGAAAAAAAAATCATTATTTCATAGCGATTGGAATCAAGTATTCACCATAACATTGTTTTGTATGAAAGTCCTTTGTGCGAACCAACATTATGCTATCGTGCATATCACCGGTAGACACCTTCATGATAAAATACTCAGACCACAGTTGGTATATGTGCAATATGGAACCACATGTGTCCACTGTCACTGTACTCATGAGTGCTATGATAATTATAAGAATGTCAGATGGTGCAATTATCAGGATTTTTATTCTTACTTTTTTTTATACAAAGTCAGAGATTTTATACTTTATTCTTGCTTCTTTATTATGGTATTAGTTCTGTAACCGGTGATGCAACACTGACATTTCTATGGGACAAATTAAGGATCTCTTAATCTTTATCTAATCTATTGTTTTTTAGTGGAATAGCCCTGGAATTACAGCAAAATCCAAATTTTGACAGTTACTATAGTTACAAGGAAAGATTTTTCAGCTGCCCTCAACTGCAATGTTAAAACTATGGACTGTTTGGAATGATGTGACGTCACATGAACGCAACCTATTTGAGGTCATTAGAGTAATGTTTGAATATTTAAGAATGTGACAGCTTCTGTTCGCTATCAGACATTAAATCACAGCACATCATAAATCAATTAGCTGGCCTTTATCATCGCCCACGTTGGCTACAAATAGAAGTGAACATTGCGCTATTGCACTGCGGTTGCTCAGAAGACATGGAAAAATAGAAATTTATCTTAAACGATTTCATGGAGCTACATTTAGTCTTTGATCAACCTTTATCCCGGTCCTGTCAACACAGTAACCCATTCTCCTACAGATCCAATAGATTTCAACATAAAAGATAATCACAAAGTTAGTTACATACCAGAATCTGCACCTGTTTGACGCACCTTAAATACGTGCTGTGTTGTTGTTGTTTCTGTGCATTTGGGACTGTCAATGCTACTGTGACACTTTGGGCAGTATATGGAGCAGACTTGGGCAAAACTGTACCACCATAAGAACAATCGCACTAGCCTTGGCATTGAAACACCAGGAGTCTTACGATCCTGGTCCTTTGGAGGAGTAGGGCACGTGCATTTGCCTGTTGGTTGAATGCGGCAATGAGGGATATTTGTTGGTTATAGATAAACAAAAGAGCTGTAAGGCTGGTAAGTCCTTGGTTAAGTGCAGGGAAGTCACCCCCTGGTGTGTAATGTGTAAAAGTCTTGGTTCATAAGAGTTCAGACATCAGTGATAGGCTTAAGACTCAATCATATCATTGTGTTACAATAACTATGGTACAAATACGTAGAAAAGGGTTTGCTGCATGTCGCTGTTTTGTCTTTTCATTGATTAAAAGTCCATCTTGCCTCCCCTGCAAGCATAGCAGCTTCCTCATTGTGCCTCACAGTGGTAGATGCCTGGTAAGACAGGACAGGCTACAGATGGAGAAAAGGACAAGTTTCAACTGTTTGGAGGTAAAACTACAAATAATAGTCAAATAAATGTACTGTATATTATAACATTGTGTTAATAATTTAAATAAAACAATATAAAAATATCAAATTTAACATGCATGTTCATTTAAATCATAAACTAAATCAAATACTGCAAAAGAAATTGATAACATGATGTTAGCTTTGGGAGCTATCAGGGTATAGAGGCAAATGTAAATAGTCAGGATCAGGAGGAAGAGGATAAAGAGGCAGTTTGGTTGCAAGAGCAGGGCCACTGTAAAATGCGATCAGTCCAGGATCATCCGTCAGGACTCCACCTCTGGCTGCAGCAGCGACAGGCTGGGGAGCTGCCAGGACTGCACTGGGACACAGGAGAGGAGCAGCGTGTCTTTTCAAGGGGAACAAGTGGGTTTGTTTGGGTTGCTGGGCAGGGCAGAGGAGGGTGTGGGAGTTGACAGCCCTGAGGGATGCTATACCATCACAGTGAGAAGGCACGGGCTTGTCAGTCACGGGCGTGTGAGTGGGGCAAAGGGACAAGACCAGGGGTGCGGCCTCAGAAAATGGTGGTCTCGTACTTGGTGCTGACCGGTCGCCTGTGGCTGTCCCGCTGGTCCAGAAGCCAGGAGTTGCTTCCCAAGGAGTGCATGTCAGGGTCCAACTCCAGAGGGTCCATCTGCCGGGGAAGGGAGGGAGGGAGCGAGAGGAGGACGTGAGACGGGCAGCAGCGTGGGTCTTTGTGCACCACTGACAAGTCCTGGTCACACATGTGCATGTGGATTAGAGGTACAGAGGCCAGTGATCAGGTTAGAATCACAAACATTGGGCTCATCCACAACATGGAGGATAGCACACTGCATATATTCTCCCTGACACCATCCTACCAAAACTACGTGGAATGTACTGATTATTTAAAAATGCAACATGCGCTACACCAGTGGATTAGATAGACATGAAGGGTATTAGGACCGGAAGCTTCAACTCACATACCTGCATACTGTACGCTTTTTATGCTCTTATGCTTTGAATTCGAACATTCAAAGTAGGCCTTTCAAATCCTTGCATATGGTTTTCATAATCTAAAAAATAACCAGCAAATAAACTCCAGCCATATTTATGGTTATCCCTGACACAATAAAGCCCACAGTACTCACAAACACGTAAATATTAGAATATCTCATCCAAACTATTGCAAGTTAAAAGACTTAAATTGTAAAATGACGAAAAATGATGAATATGCAATGTGAGGAAAAAAGAATGATAAAACAATTTGTGTTTGAATCATAAGAGTCCAAACTAAGGCATAGAAAGTGCACTAAAAGTAAATTAGGTTGTGACAATAATGGTGTGAAAGCAGATGAAAAGAACAGGGTTATAGAGACAAGGAAAGAGAAGGACCTGGACTCCAGGGCTAACAGAGTGCAACGGGAGGAAGGAGGGGCGGTGGGTGGTACACGTGTGACAGTGACAGCAGCGGCATTCGGGCTGAGGGGCACCCTGGGAGGCAGGTACCAAGAAGACAAGAACAAAGTGCATGTTAAAACATAAGACAGCAGAGGGAAACTACATTCAAATGTGTGACTATTCATGTGGCAGGCACGGATTTCAGTAAAAGCAACACTACATTTACGTTTCTGGAATACTTCACTGGTTAGGATTTTCTGCTAACCAGTGTTGTTTTGGCCAATTATTGTAATGAACAAAGGCAGGTATAAAGTTGTACATTTGAAAAAACATTCAAACATTTTAGATAATCATCATGAGTTGCCTATAATGTACACAGTGTAACGTTTTTGGTGGAGGGTCTCTATGTAGATATATTGTTTTGCATTGTTCCACAGTAGAGGGTTAGCTAAAAGAACCCACACTCACTCGATAGAAGAAGGAAGACAGACACAGGCAGCATGTGAATTTTCTACACTCATGAGTCCTTGTGTTCTCCATCCATTTTCTTCCTCTTTGTCCTTGTGTTCTCTTTGGCTTAAATACAACATGCCCACTTTCATATGTCTAGCATCTGTTTGTCCCTGTTGGTGTGGGCCACACAGGTTCCCCCCCTTCTACCCTTCATCTCACTCCCTCTCATCTCCTCTGTTTCCTCTCGAGGTTCATATCGTTGCGTGTTACATAACACATGGCTGTCGAGAATGCCTGCATACACTTGGGGTGAGACCCAGCGACTCCTGCACAATGTAAGAAGTGTGTAAAACCAAAGTGCTGTGTTACTGACCTCAGAGCACCATAAGCTGGTTCCAACCCTTTTTTTGTTAAACACGGCAACAATCTAGAGCCGTTACAGAACTACTGACATATTTTACTTACAATACAAAAATAATGCACAGTTCTCTTTAAATGTATGACTGACGCTGATATTAATAAGAACTCTATATTTTATGTGAAACGCTCTTTATTGGCTTCAAATCTTTGAAGCACAAGCAAGACTCATGGTCATGGTCCAGAGAAGATCTGAACATCTATCTGCTTCAATCACAAATCCTCCCCTGGATCCAATAAATGCCTGTAAAAATTATGATCTGCACAACCTCTTTTTCACTCAGCGATTCGAGGTTGGATCCATGTGTCCTGGCCACCCATGTAATCCTCTGGCTATGTTGTTGCTACACTAAGGTAGATCAGGGCAATAGGGCTCTCGACGTACGATGCTGCACAAGGCGTTTACTCCTCCAGGCGTGGGTCTTGTCTGGCAGCTGAGGGCTGTCCTGCGAGGCCAGTGTAGTGTACTGGGCCACTGACATACAGTATGTCTGTGTCTCTGCTACCTCTCTCTTAAACATAGGCAGGGTTCCCACTGAGCCCTGAATGATCACCCTTAACCTCGGGCAGCAGGACCCTGACCAAAGTCGTCGGGTGGGTCCCAAACTGCACCCCGGCCGGTTAGACCACAATGCAACTAAACTGGGCCTATTGCCGCGTTCAGACCGGATAATGCGTTGCGTCGGCTTTCAATGCAAAGTCAATGGTGACTCGTGTTCGAGCGTCAAAGCGCACGAACGTCTCGGAATGCACGCACGGACCGCGCTGGGAAGTCGAAGGGGAGGAACGCAGGAGATGGATTTTGCTCAACCTTTCCTCGGGACGTTCGAGCAGCAACCAATCAGAGAGCCGCAAAGTGGTCACAGGGACATTAGCGGTCTGAGCGAGCAGACTGAACATACTTGTAAACAGCCAAAACAGGAACTACACCAGGACTAAACCAGGATTGACAATGGGGGACAGAGTGCTTGTTAACATGTGAGTTTTCATGCTCCTGTAACTTTATGCAACTGCTTCGAGTGTGTTCGCCGATGCGGAAGTACCGTTTAATAATAAAATAAACTTATTGCGCATCTCCGTGAACACATACTACTGTAATATAAAGTCCGTGGAAGGTCTCTGAACCCAGACACGCTGCAAAGCTGCATTATTGGAGAAGATCTGTACACAAGAAGCCGCTAAACTCTGCTAGCATCAAAGCTCGTCGGCTACTTCCGGCACTTCCGGCGCACGCCAGGACCTCTGATCTGAAGACCCCTGTGTCTGAAAACTATACGACCAACAAATAAACTAAACTAAACTGGGAACTAGGTAAGCAGCTTATCCCATCATTCAACAGGGCTTACTCCAGATAACAGGTCTTCAGTACGAGTTCTCCCGTGGCAAACTGTCCAACCAAGGCCTCAGTGGGTTGGTTTGCATCAGTGCTGTACCATGTGTATCCCTTATTTCCCTCCAAGGAACAGGCTCAATAGACGGGAATGTAGAGCAAAATTATCTCCAGCAACTACCAAGCAACCAAAGAGCCAATCAGAGGGCTACTTGATCTGAAAAGCGTTTTGGCAAGTAGAAATATCCACGCCCACGGTCTATGGTAGTATTTTATCAGCAAATTTATAATAATAATTTTAAAAAACGATAATTATTTCATACTGTGGTTTTGGAGGGATTTGAGTGCCGAGCAGCGGAGGAACACGGAGAGAAACAATAACGTGACGCAAGAATCAAACCTGTGGTACTGTTGCAGTGAGGCATGAGTGGCAGCCAGCGAGACGCAATGACTTAAGAGTGGCAGGGCATTATTTATTTTTTGAACCGTCCCCTGTGAGACTGCAGATGGAAATGAACTATTAAGCTCCAGTCTGCTACAAGCGCCTCTGCTTGATGATTAATATAATGTAAATTTTTCTGATAAACAAATAAATGAAATTCCTAACACCTTCACTAACATTAAATATACTGTAATTGTTTTCAAGTTTCACATATGGCTCGGGTGAAAGATTGGTGCAGGGATAAAAGAGCTGCTGCAGTTGAACTTAATGACCAAAGAAAGAAGAGTTCCACCTCAAATCAGGCAACAACTTAGTGAAAGTTTGCATTCATTTCAAGAAATCTCCATCCTACGGTCGCATTAGGAGACGCATCTTTGATTTATGCGCCAAAAAAAAGATCTGTATTATTTATTCAAACTTCATTTTCCCAAGAGAAAGATGTGTAATAATATTATTCCAGTATTTCTCAGTATGTCTTGACCATAGACTGTAGAAGGAGGGGACTTAAGCAGTGAGCCCCTTTTACACCAATCAGGAGCCGGCAAAGTCCCGTTAACCTTGACACAAAGCGCTGCAGCCGCATCAGCGAGCTAATCTTGTTTGGATCTCACAATCTTTCAGAAGCCATGTGCTTATGCCATCAGGGTCAGAGGAAGTTAATGTGGACACAATGCAATGAACAATGAACAGTTCTAGCAAATAAGCTTACGGACATGAATAATTCTGACACATCGAGGCAGGAAGTCCATTATTTGTTGTCTGAGCACAGAGAAAATTATATAAATATACTAACATTGGTGAACGCTTTGTGCCAAACTGAAGAATCAGTGAGGTATTCTATTAAACCCTCTCACTTCATTATAAAATGGGATAAAAGAAATGGACCCTTGAAAAAGTTACACAGTGCACTTTTAAGCCACTCATAACAAAACCGTAAGGATAGTGTTGTTTTCTATATACTGTATGACAGAGATAAAACAATGTTTTTTGTGTGTTTTTGTTCGATAATTCTAAGACGGATTGAGGTGAAAGATCCGACCTCCTTTAAAAGCTGTCTCATTATGCCAGTGGGTGATCACTTCATATATGAAGTGTGCAAGCAGGCAGTAAAAGGTGATTTGTGTGAGTGCAGCAGCCGTGAGAAGGCCAGGGCTCACCCAGGTGACTGTTTTCTTATACCGTATATACTAACATCCTAAGAGATAAATGCATCCACACACGTCTGGGGACAAAATGTGCTCGTAATGTAATAAATGCAATAAACTGTGAATAAGAAGTGACTATAGGTCCAAACAGAAGCACAGAAAAAAGCTCTAGAAATAACCCGGGAGACAGACATAGTGAGAAAGACAAACATAATCCTTCTCATTCATCATTTCTGTAGCGGCAAAGAAAATATATAGTTGCAGCTACTAAGCGTGACTCAAAGAGGACGGGAGTACACAGAACTGATTCATCATTTTAACCTCATGAACGGCAGTAAGTATCCCAATGCACTGCAAAAAGTGAAGAAAAACAAGCCAAAAAGTGCTCAAATTCTGCTAAATGTATCGTAATATGAGCTCGTTTTGACAGAATTAAAAAAAGATTTGCCAATGAGACAGGCAAATGATCTTGTTTTAAAAAAATACAAGAAATGTCTCCATTTATTGTGCTTTCGTCACTGCCAAACTGCTTTTACCAGAGAATCTTAGGGTCACAACTCACTGCGGATCTGCGGATGTTGCTCCAGGACTGGGAGATGGAGCGGCTGGGCTTTGGCTCGACAACCTCTGGGGTCGGGGTGGAGGCCTGGGCGTAGTGTCTGGCTCTAGACTGCATGGCCACCTGATAGGCCACCTCGAAGGCTTGTCCCAGGGTGAGGATGATCTCATATGTCTGAGTCTGAAGCAAAAGAAGAGACCTGATGATGATGATGATCTACCACACCCTAACTTTGTGCAAACAAACTAGTCCTGGTAGTTTCACTTCTTCCCACAACTTTGTGAGCTTTGACAGGACCATAACATCTCTGCTGGACCATGACTGTCACCCGCTGCAGGTCACTCAGTCTGTCAGAGCTCAGAAACATTGCAGCTACTTTTTCATTTTCATTTTCATCCGTTTATTATACTTTTCAGGGTGAGGGGGGTGGTAATCAGAGCTGCCACCCAATCAACAAAGCACCAGTTCCTCTGATCTTCCGGCAGGTGGTGGGTCCAAGGGAGACGGCTGCTCTTTCAACGCAGATATGACCTTGGTGATTTCAGCGGGGTCAGGGTCATTAGGCAAAGTTGGGTTAAGTGTCTTGCCCAGGGACACAACGACAGCAGACATCAGTGAAAGCAGATGTCATGGGTGGTAGGGGAATTGAACCCACAACCATTAGGTCCAAAGACCAATGCTCAACCATACTGTCCCGTACGTGCACTGCAACATTGAAATTTCCCCACTGTGAGACAAATAAAGAGTCTCTATCTTATTTCAACAAATCGAGATGAAGACAAAAACCTCTTAATCCAACCTATTTATTTCTATAGCTTTACAACTGCCAAATGTTGATCTGCAGTGTGCCTACTTATGAAGATAATGTTGGAAGCCTGTTTTTGAGAGCGACTATTATTCACGACAAATTAAGCTTCAAAACTAATTGAACAACTGCGCAAAGTGCCATTGACCTTTAAAGCATTTACACTGCAAAACAACAATTTGGCAAAAATGCATCTTTATTTGAGCACATTTCGACTGCCCAAAAACAAGATGGTAAATCTTGTTGCGAGACAGTCAGAATATTCTAAATTGAAGATAAAAACCACTCGATTCAAGCAATTATTTCCTTATATTTTGCAGTGTGAGATTAAAATGAAGTTTGCATGTGGAGGAAAATGTCACTTTGCAGGATCAGAGCGAGAATCAAACAAAGCAGAAAGTCAATCAAGGAAAAACATGTCCACAGTTTGCTACACGCTGCTTTTCGGTGGGATACCTGACAACCCACTTCCCTCTCATAAATGTCTAATGATCGCTCGACAGAAAGGCTCTTTATACAGTTCCGGTGAGAATCAGAAAACAATGTCAGACTGTGCAACGAACAATGAGGACTAACAAACACTTGACCTTGAAATCATGGATCAGCGCGATATAGAGCCACATATGACCACTGTCGCTTTTTCCCATACCTCAAGCTGTTAACATGTACAGATGTATACATACAACTAAATATTTCTTGCACTAGAATATACAATGTTTTATTCTTACTTATTTATTATGCCAAAGCTGGGTTTTTATACTTACTTACTATGTTATGTTTTTGTTTTATTTTGTAGTGTCTTTTCAAGATTTACTTCCTGTTCTGTTGATTGCCCCGCCCTGTTGTGTCACACCTGTGTCTCCCAGCTAAATTCCATGTGATCTTTCCCTCTGGTTATCAGTCCCTTAAGGCCCCTTTTAGGCTGAGTTTACACGGAGACAATGTGGCAGTAAAACGGTATAGTTGAATGTCGGTTGCCATCAAGCGTTCATACGAAGACTGTGTTCCAGGGGGGTAAGTGTTCAGATCCAGCCTGCAAAATGGGAGGGCTCAAATACGCTGCACAGCGGGGAGCTCTTTCACACCCGCGTAAGGGAAAAGGTGTGAAATCCCGTCTGATCTGACCCCCACCTCCGCGCTGCTCCCCGCTCGTAAATTTGGACATGCGCAGTAGCGGAGAACAAACATAAACAACAATGGCGGCCGGTAAACT
The DNA here is from genome assembly GCA_964034765.1 of Knipowitschia caucasica. Taxonomy (NCBI): domain Eukaryota; kingdom Metazoa; phylum Chordata; class Actinopteri; order Gobiiformes; family Gobiidae; genus Knipowitschia; species Knipowitschia caucasica. The sequence goes on along the minus strand of OZ035828.1, from coordinate 31,777,164 downwards.
AACTAGCTTCGTGTGCTTCCAGCGCGGCACAGAGGATAATTCTACTCCTTCGTTTGTCCAAACGAGACCACACGATGTTCTAGGTTCAGTTTCCATTTTCACAGCTGCTGTTAAAATGCAGAATGATGTTGGTGCTTTCTGAGGGTCTGGTACAGGAAGTGAGTATACTGCCGAGAGGGGGGCTGGGCACGGGGCTGGGGGTCGTGTGTCGTGTTGTTAAGTTTATCTGCCCACTACTGGCCGGGCGCTAGAACTACATCGTTTTTCAACCTCATGTGAACGCTGAGAAATTTGCATTAGGAGCCAGGTCGTTTCTGTTAATAGCCTGGAAACGTCTGCGCAGCGTCTCAGTATAAACAGGGCCTTAGACGGAGACGCTGCAACAGTAAAACAATAGAGTTGGGTGTCGGTTTGGGCTTCTGTTTACATGGAGATAGCGTTCCAAGGGGGTGAAAACACAGCGTTGAGAAACTGCCTCCAGAGTGGATCAGAACAGATATGCTGCTCGGCGTGAAAAAAAAGTGTGAATTCTCTGCCTGCTAAGACCTCACCACTTCCCTCCACCTACATTTGGACATGAGCAGTAGCCGAGAACAAACGTAAAGGTTGACAATGCTACGTGTGCTTCCAGCGCTACACGGAGGAGAATTCTACTTCTTTGTTTGTCCAAAAGAAATCACGCAAAGCTGTAGTTTCAGTTTCCATTTTTGCAGCTGCTGTTAAATGCAGAATGATGTTGGTGCAATTTTTCACGTCTTTGCAGTGACCTGATGAGGATGTTGTTGTTGAGGAAGTGATTATACTGATTATACTGATTATACTGCTGCTGCATTCAAATGAGTTTTGTTTTTGGATCCTTGCTTATTACATTATAGTATTTTTGCAGTATTGTACTTTGGGTCTTCCCATGACACTTTATTATGCTAAGGCTATAGATTATACACTTGCTTCTTTTTCATGCTAAAGTTGAAGATTTGATTTTAGTTGTTCTGTGTGCTCCTCCTTTCCACTGTCTGTAACTCATGATGCAAAACTGAAATGTCTCCACTGTGGGATGAATAAACGATCTTAAAAGATAATCTTAATCTTAATTCAAGATGAGATTTGAGATGCCACTCACCACTTCAACAGTGCTGAAAACATGGCACAAATGGTGACCACTCTTCGGATCCTTGGTAATGTAAGCGAATGTGCACAGGTCATCTGGGTCTTGTGCGGCGCAAGAAATGTTTCTGATTTCATGCTCCGCGATAATGGTCTAAACACAAAAGACATTATGCGTCAGAATGTCCAAGGACAAAGTGAGCATACATCAATAGACAGATGTGTTTTACCTTTGAAGCTGCATCAATGAACTTGACACCTCTATAGGTAATAGATAATATGACGACTGGTCCCTTTTTGGAATCCTTTGATTTCTAAAAAAAAATCCATATATTTCAGAATATCAAAGCCATGTCCAATAGCCTCGAGTTGCGCACTTGTTTGAACGTACCCTAATTTTTGCGCAGGCATCTTGCGTGGACTCGATCCCTCGTAGATCCCTGATTATCAACGATCCTAAATACTGAAAGAAACATATATAATCAAGTCTGCAGCCTTCAATCAGATGTAAATAATTGTGTGTTGTATATATTGTGTCTCTTTGTGGTTAGGGGTGTTGTATTTTACCTGTATTTTAGTTCTAACTATGCCATTCTATGTATTAAGTCTCTTTACCTCTTCCCGGGGACTACGGAGGAAAATTAGCTTATATCTATGTCCGGACTGATTTATTGTGCCCTGTCAAATAAACAAATACATAAATAATAAAAAAGGGATTTAATTACAGAAGCCTCATATCCGCAGGAGTCGAGGATGAGTTTTTCAGGTTGATGATGCCATGCAGACACTGTGGCGTAGGTAGCAGAATGGCTTGTGGGTCGAAGATTAAAACGGTCTTTCTGTTTCTCACTGTGTCTTTCCTTTAAAAAGACACAACGTTATGAACAGTCACTTATACAAGACAGATAATAAATCAGGGGTGTCAAACTGGTCCTCAAATGGCCGAAGTGGTTCCAGGTTTTAGTTCCCACCTGAGCGAGAGTAAATTAGACTCCACCCATTTCCTCAGGTGTGTCCAGTCTTCAATTCAATTCCATTCAATTCTTTTTATTTTTGTATAACCCTGAATTACAACAGTAGTTATCTCTGAGGACAAAACTGTCGAATTTGCCAACGCGGATCAGAGAATCAAACCGTTAAAACACAAGAAATGCAATCATAAAAAAACACATACACTGTGAAAAGTGATTAAAAATAAGCAAACAAATCTACAAAATGTATCTTAATTTTACGCGTATTCTGACTGCCTTAAAACAAGTTTTGCCAATGGGACGAGCAAAAAGTATCTTGTTTTAAAAGAATGTATGAAATGCCTCCCTCGTGGAGGAAATAAAGCATCAGTTCTTGTAAAAGGACTAAATGGCTTTGTCCAATTGGCAAATCTTGTTTTCAGACGGTCAGAATGTACTCAATTTAAGGTAAAAAACCACTCGATTCAAGCAATTACTACCTCACATTTTGCAGTGTAGAGCCATTGGTCCATAAGGGGCAGATGACCAATGTCCAAAAATGTTGATAAATGTCTATAAATGTTGTTGAATGTCGAGTATCCTGGATCATCACCACCGTCCTTTGACCCTCCTTCAGACTTAACCTGAAGATTTGAGGAAATGGGTGGAGTCTGGTGTGCTCCTGCTCAGGTGGCAACTAAAACACTGGTCCTTCATGGAACTGGTTTGACACCCCTTACACACATTACAGTTTATGCGTTAGTCATTCCAGTGATAAAAGCTCACCACAGATCTCGGTCTCTCACTGTAGGAGCGCAGAGAGATGCTACAGTCCTGGTCGAAGCCCCTCCTGCGGCGGTCAGACTCGGTCAGGGGCAGTAGCATGTCCATGGAGCGACTGGTGTAAGGGTCCAGCTGCCCCAGGGGGGTGTTTCCCTGGGACAGCAGGTCGTGGAACTGCACACACAAACATGCAGACGGGACAGATGACTGGGGGCCATTGTGTCCACACACCCTGATCTACAGCCAACTTTAAGCCTTCTCAAACAATCAGCCTCCATAGAGAGTCTCCATTCTCATGTTTTGGCTTTCTAATCTGCTGTCACTGCAAAATGTGATGAAAAATAAGTTAAAAAAAAAAATGGCAATAATTTATTTCAATTTGAGCACATTTTGACTGCCTTAAAGCAAGATTTGCCAATATGGGACAAGCACAATTATCTTGTTTTAAAAACATGACTAAATGGCTTTGTCCCATTGGCAAATCTTGTTTTCTTGTACTGTAACAATGAACCCAAATTAGGATTTAAAAAACCCCCACAAATTTAGGCATTTACAACCTCATATTTCATCACTTTTTGCAGTGTTGAAAAACTGTTGTGAACCGATATATAATAAAGAATCAGATTGAGGACTACTAAAACAAATAGGTTGTATTAATGTGACATCACAACAGTCCAAAGAGCCAATAGTTTCACATTGTGAAGGAGGGCAGCATTTTTTTGGGGGTAACCTACTGTAATTCCATGTTTTTGTTTCCACACTAAACAAAACTGTTACAAAGTCCCACATTTTCTTTGTTAAAACATAAACTATGATCTCATTATTTTTAAACGTGTCTGAAAGCGGTGAAAATATTCAAAAAGAAAATGACTGATGTTGGGCAGCCGAGTTAAATCCCCCTCAAAAGATCAGTTTCCATAGAGAGTCTCCATTCTTTCTTTTTTTGGCTTTTTAATCTGCTTTGAAAAACTGTTGTGAACCAAATTATACTAAAGAATCACATTCCCAAAGTAGATTTTCTCAGATGATGGAAATAAACCAAAACACACAAAACCCCATTGATGTGGAATTAGTTCTTGGTGTGCGACTCCACTCTACTTCCATCTCATGCAAAGGGAAACAAAATATAATGAAATGTAAATAACAAAGCAAATATCAAACAGTTCTTCCTGACTGAATACAGATTTCTCGAAGTCAGTAAAAGTAGGAACTAAATTAAGACTCAATTTAAATATTTTAAGCAGAAATCAAGGAATCGATTTGTCTCACTGCCTGAACAGCAACTAGAGAGCGGTGCAGACATAATACTTCAATCTGGGATAATGCTCTGAGCCTGAGGAGGATGCAGATTCTGGGAGAATCAGTTAATTATGAAGGTGTAGGATTTGAATAAGTAATGTTTTAGTCTGAGGAAAATAATTGTATTTATTTATAGATTCTTACTCATATTTTGGCAGAGGATTAGAACATGAGGAAGTTTGATGCGTGTCCGCTTGTGGCAGGATGATGTCATACTTTGGTCATTACACAATCGTAACCATGACGGTGCATAGGCTCACACTATATCATAATAGGGCTGCAACCACTATTATTTTGTTATATTCTTTTGGAGAACATGAATATGTGAATATAACGCTGGACCATATTTACACAAAAGGAGTACATCTCATAAATATTCATCAAATTGAAAAATGTGTGCATTTCTTGTTTTATTTCAAACAAGGGTTTACAAGGGACCGCCACAGTGATTAAAAAAGATGAATTTCAGATGAATTTTGCTGGTCTTTTGTGTAGTTTTCTTCTACTTCCAGCCCTAGAACCCTCTGTAACACAGACTCACAAACACAGACTCTCTAACAGACTCACTAACACCATAAACATTTCAAGCATTGACAAAACTAAATGTCTTCATGACCATGTAAAACGTACAACAGTAAGTTCAATACTAATGCTTTATTTTCATGTGTTACCCCCAACAACCCATTCACATTTGGTGCTGATCAGACTGTGTATGTGTAAACAGGAGCACATTTTAAATTCTCAAAGTTTGGGGAAAAAAAGTCCTGCATAATAGTGTGTCCCTCAGTTGTATGCAACTGAGGGATTTTATATTTTTATCTTTTTTTTTAATGTACTGTGATTATTTATGATTTTAATGCATTCTTGTTTTGTTCAGCACTTTGAATTGCCTTGTGTATGAATTGTGCTATACAAATAAACTTGCCTTGCCGTTCCTTGTTGCGTAGCCAGAACTAACAAGCAAAAGGCCCTTATGCCAGTTTGGCGCTCGGGCCTACATATCTAGACATATATAGATCTAAATAAATAATTCAAATTTTTACAGCATTAAAAACCCCTGATGAATCCCGGGCTACTATGATCTTGCAGTCAGAGTTTATCAACATAAGTTCTGCTCAACCGACTTTACCATGATTGGAGAAAGACGTCTGGACTTGGAGGGCGCCTCTTCGTACGGTCTCTCTGCGAGCGAGGCAATGATCCTTTTGCGGTGTCCCAGAGGACCCACTTTAAGAACCTGCACAAAGAACCAGCATCAGCACAATTCCCTGCGTCTCGTCTCATCACTGGCTCAAACACGAGCATTTATCCAGCGCCTTCTCGGACGCAGAGCCGGGGAACTGCAGCCCACAGCAGCAGCAACTGAAACCACTCTTGTCAATAATTCAGCCTCAATCTATTTTGCCGTAAGTACTGCACCATGTTCTTCCAGAGATCCACTATAACTGGAGATCCATTTTTGGACTTCCACTGCCATTTAGAGTTACGTAACGCAAAAACATAGAAACAGCTTTTATGTTTCAATTTGATCTCTTAGCACAACGTTTTGGGTTATGTTTAATGTTTTACGATCATGTTACGGTCTGCAAACCTTTTACTTTGAAGATGATGTGATTGTTATTGTTAGTAACTTTTAAATATATTTGTTTTGTTTTAATGGATGGATGGGTTTCTGCTGCTGGACACCTGAAGTTGTCCTACGGGGATTGATGAAGTACCTATCTACCTATCAAACTGACAAAAGGTGGAGATTGAGGACTACTAAAACAAAAAGGTTGTGGTCGTGCAACATCACAACATTCCAGAGAACCTATAGTTAAACATTGCGGTGGAGAACAGCTTAAAAATCGTTGGTCACAGTCGAAAGTCTAGTATAGATCTACACTCTCCACACGTAACAAAAACTGTTCTACATCTTAAAAAATATCAACTATAATCTCATTCATTTTTTGCAAAGGTGTATTTAAGTGGTGACAATATTCAAAAAGCATATGTATGATGTTGGTCAGTAGAAAGGACTCATTTAGAGGAACATTTATAAGAAGTCAGATTGCTGTATTGAAAGTGTCCTGGATGTTGTTACTCTGGCGCCTAAAGGGCTGACCCATGGAAAATGTTTCTTTATGTTTTGACTTGAATAAAAATCATCAACACCATATGGGGATTTTACTAAGGTTGAAAATGGAAAATGCCTGGGAAATTTCTGGGAAAGTGTCAAGTAAATTTCCATAGGAGGTAAATTTTGGGAATATTACATGGCTGGGAATTAATTGTAATGTAATTAAATTGTATCACATCCAAGCGTAAATGTACACATACATCATAAGAAAACCCTAACTCAAAATGTCTCGACAGATTTTTCAACATAATTATTTGTGAGTAGAACTTGTGCGCACACATTTGAGCCTGTGGACTAAACAGTCTTGTGCTTTGGGCTCAAAAGTCTCCTGGAAATCTTCTGGGCATGTGATTTAGGAATGATATGGATCCTCAAGTGTATTTGAAATGTATCTGTTTGTTTTCTTCCAAGTATTCTACTAAAGTAAACTTTCCTTGACTATATCTGATTATCACTATAGTTAGCTTTTTAGAATTATCCATTTTAATTTTTATTTTTTATGCTACTGGACACCTGAATTTCTCCTACGGGGATCAATAAAGTATCTATATATCTATCTATTTAAGTTCCCTATGCAGCGCCCACAATCAATATAGAAAATGAATTCCCATAAAATCCTGTTAGTTCCTGTTAAATACTGTTAATTATTTGAAACTTCCCATATTTTTGCAACACTAGTTTTTACCACAGAAAGATTACAGAAATAACACGCAGCTTTGTTTTTTCTGGTTACACAATTAACACAACATAGCAATGCATGACGCACAATGTCCCTAAATATGTTTAAACCCACATTTACTTTAATTTATTTATTTATTAATTTATTTTCTGTGTAACGTATTAGCTCAATATCTGCATTTTCGATCACTCATTATGCAGGTTGTAATTGAAGTACTCCCTGTGTGGGTCTCATTACTTTGTGAACACTAATCCACAGAGTCAGACAAGACAAGCATTGGGGGCAGTTTGGAGACTATAGATGTTGTGGTTTGGTCGTGTTTCCAGTGTGATGTGTGTGAGAGAGAGGTGTGTGCCAAGCTGCTCCAAGGCAGTTCTGCTTCTCTCACCAACAAAATCCTTTTCCCAACAACACAGACTGCTGGACACAAGCACAGATGCTCAGTATTTATACTACATTATCACACACAGCCCCCTTGTGCAGTGTCGCATTTTTGTGTGTAGGAAAATTAAATAGGATTTAGAGAACCACCACCACCACCTGCCCAATTCCTTTTAGAAAATCACTGGCTACAACCAAAGCCATGTCATTGTAACAAACCTAATCCTACAAATAAATGGGCGAAGTGTGGAGAAAGTGTGTGTGGATAGGGAAGTCTGGGCGTCTCTGCTTAAATCGCTGCCCCCGCGACCCGGCAAAGGATGAAGCGGAAGAAAATGATTGATGGATGGACAATAACATCATACTGTACTATTCTTGGGTTTCATTAAACTGGCCTGTAGGGGGCGAATGAGCAGAGGTGGGACAACTCAGTTTTGCTCCCAGTCAAAAGGCTCTCATCCTGTGCAGTGTACGGTTGTTGTAACAGTCTTAATCGGGGACACTCAATTCTAAGGGAGTACTAAAAAATAATTCTCAAAAGAGTCTTGATTTCGGGCATTTTTGGAAAGAAAAACAGAAGAAATTGCTGCGTTTCATTTGGGTGGCCTGCAGGGGGCACTTATCTGGGAAAGCCTTGATCCACCTTGCCGGCCTCATTCGAGTGATTTTTTCAAAGTGTACTCCTTTACATGAGACCACAGTTAGAACACAGAAGAAACTCTTGTCTTTCTCTCTATTTGCGCGGTTGCTACAAGCGAACAGCGCACAAAAAGTACTATATCTCTGTGTATATACCCGGCAGACTGCACCGCCAAGGTACGTCACACTCTGTCCTACGTTTGTTATTCGCGCCACTGCCCTGACGTTATATGAAACCCAAAAATTACAGGACTAAGACTGAAGAGGAGTAACATGCTTGAGCTAAAAGTTTCTGGTACTAGCGTGGGTGGATCTAAAAAAACAACTCCAGGTCATATATTCATACGTACATTGACAATCTCTAGCTCCCACAGGTTCTTGACACACTCCAGAGTGCGGTATCCTGTCGTGAGGAAGTTGGGCAGATATTCATGGAGTCCAAGGCCATCGAGCCACGAAGCGAGAGACGAGCTCCCATCACAGCCCAGTGCCTTCACCTGGACCAGACAAGAGCATGGAGAAACATGGAGAGTGGAGTGTAGACATTATTTTCGCTATAAACGCTATTATTTTCAATGTAATTTTTGTATAGCACAAAATAGTAACAGTTCTTGGAGGACTTTACAAAACTGTCGCCAACAGAGATCAGAGATTCAAACCGTTCAAACACAGCAAATGCTGAAATGAAAAACACATAGAGCCATTGGTCCATAAAGGGGAGATTGCCAGGTCATTGAATGTCTAGTGTCCTGCATAATCACCACTGTCCTCAGACCCTCCTGCGTCTGCAAGGAACAGCTGTAAAATCCATTGGGAGAAAAGTGGGAAATCTCAGGGAGGCCCACAATGATCTGTGTCCACCAACAAACAGGCTATAGATCCAGGACTCAAGCTGTAGAACGAGGACTTGGACTGAGAGTGTATTTGTTTAGTACTATTATCTCCTTCATTCAGAGATATCTACCAATGGATCAGAACTGAACTGATACAAATGGAGGGAAACCTGTGTCCATTTGATGAACTTCCACCGTCTTTAGCTGAATACGGTTTGTGTCTTCTATACCACACAGTTGTAAGATGTTTTTACCTTTTTTTATGTTAACCTATATGTTAACAGCCAAAGATCACAAAAAGTTATCATTGATCTTACTTGATTACATTTACACTGTTGAAGACGCATGTTTAGAGTTTTTTCTCGCCGATGCAGAAGGGTCTAAGGACAGTGGTGATGATCCAGGACACTTGACATTCAATTACATTTATAGTCATGTAAATGTATGGACGTTTGTCTCTGGTTTTGTAAAGTCCTCCGATAGGGTTATACAACAATACATTTAAAATGAATTGAATTGAAGTAAACCTTTGAAAAAGGTCAAGGTCAACATCAGTATCTTATAGTTGTCTGGTGTAGAAGAACCAAATAACCTTATTCTACTAGGAAGACAAGATGAACCTTCCAAAACTTATTTTTCTGAATCATGAAAGAAAAGAAGGTATATCAAGAACTATATTATGTATTTCTTGCCTTAGGTTACAATATATTGTAGCAGCTATCGGCCTGTCACTCAGCCATACACAGCAAAAATGGTGCTGAAAAAAAGGCAAAAATTGCTCAAATATAGACATTTTTACTGCTTTAAAACATGATTTGCCAGTAAGACAAGCATGAAAAATGATCTTGTTTTAAAAAGATACAAGGAATGTCTGCCTTGGAACGAGAAAATAAAGCAACAGTTCTTGAAACAAGACTAAATGGCTTTGAAAAAAACACTTGATTCAAGCAATGACCTCTTTTGTTGTCATTTTTTGCAGTATAGGTGAAGTGTGCGGGTAAAAGATGTGAAACATTGAGCTCCGTTGAACAGAACAGACCTGAATGACGAGTGAATGATCCTTCCAGATTGACAGATGGCAAGGTCAATATTAACGTGAAAGCCTTCTCTTTTCACAATACAAAAGCAACAGCAATATCAGAATATGCAATATACAATTTGTCCACCGTCACTCTACTTAGCCACTTGATCCTACATTCCAACTTGTACTGATTTATCCATACAACTATATATTTCTTGCACTACAATATACAGTATTTATGGGCATTCAACAACATTTATGAGCATCGGTTATCGGCCATTTATGGACCAATGACTACATTTGTTTTTTTTAATAATTGCATTTCTTGTGTTTGATTCTCTGATCTGTGTTGGCGAATTCACCGGTTTTGTGAATTCTTTCGATATAACTACTGTTTTACGCCTGTACAAGAAAAAAAAAGGAAATTAATTGCATTTTACACTTGCTTCTTTATAATATTAAAGATAAAACTTTTTACTGACTTCTTATGATGCAAAAGCCAGAGATTTCATACTGGCTATTTATTACGCTAAGTTAGAGATTTTTTAAAATGTTATCTTAGTATAAAGGCATTGTTCATATATCTTGTGTTGTGTGCTCCTCATTCCTACTGTTTTGTAACTGGTGATACAACACTGGAATTTCCGCACTGTGGGATCATGTATTTTCAGCCTCTTATGCAACTACTACTGCTGCTACATTCCTCACACAAATACATCATAAAATAAGGCGTTATAATTTATTTTAATAGAAAACAGAAATCAAGTATCAATTCGTCTTGGTGCCTGCACAGCAAAAAAGAGAGGTACAAACATAATACTTCAATCTGGGATTAGACCCTGAGGATGAAAGATTGTGGGAGTATCAGTTAATTATGAAGATTTAGGATTTATGCAAAGTTCTTTTTATTTAATTTTTTATTTCTTCTTAGTTTCAATATGGAGTGAGTGAATAATGTCACAAAAACATGCTGTATAAAACCTATGCATTATTATCATTATTAGCGTTATTAGTTGGCTTTATCTCGCCAGACGCCTCATGAACACTGAGGATGTTACTGCTGTTACTTATTTCTTTGACTGTTTAAATCCAACTAAAAAGACAGTTATATTGGTTATTAGTAATTTCATACATGTTATTGACGATGTGGTTAACATTGACAAACAAATATCTATCTGATATATCTCACTTTGCTTATAATATTTAATATAATATTAATCAATATAATATAATATATAGACTTTTACCTATAGATCTTAGCGCAGGGGACTCTAACTGCCTTAAAACAAGATTTTTGTTCCTTGGAATGCGAAAATAAAGAAACAGTTTTTGAAAAAACACTCTCATTGGTGAATCTTATTTTAAGACAGTCAGAATGTACTCAAATTATAATGAAATCCACTCAATTCAAACAATTATTACTTCATATCAAATCATTTTTTTGTGGTGTAGGATTCATGAAAAGTCTATATCTATTCTAATTGTTAATAAACTGGTATTCTGCATCCTTTGTGTGTACAGATTTATAGCTGTAGTTTCTTGGGCATATCGACTGTTGTAGAGTTAGTGTATACTTGTGCACTCAGGTGAAAAGAAATGTGTGACACTATTTTTAGCATGTTTAATGCCAGTCTTTACTCATCCTTATGGAGCTCTTGAATCAGAGCAGCTGGTGCAAGCACAGAACGCGAAGAGATAATAAAATGCAATGTTTCTGGTGCATTTATCTTTCATGGGTACACAATTGCTTCAACAAAAGATTGATGAACCACCATTGTAGTCAAAGACATCTGAACATTTAAAGACAAAGATAACAAGCCCGTTTCAACCATGCTTATACGTGAAAAATTGTCATTATATTTCGTTTTTGGCCTATCTGATACATTTATGATGATGTATTCTTAGCCCAGTCTTCTTCCCTGGGGGCTATCTGTCACTGTCTCACCTCGACACGGCGATGGTAAGTACCTTAGGCAAGCTGCGTGCCGCGTGCAGGATTTTCTTACGGTGTCCCGGGTCAGTGATCCCCATGTCTCTCAGATCTTGGTCCTCCATCACGTTACTTCCCTGCAAAGGCACAGAGACACAGAGATAGAGACATACAAATAAACAGCCTTTACACGCAGACCACCACACACGCCATGCATGCAAATGTTGACATACTTGCAAGCCCAGACATGCGCTGACTGGAAATACAACAAGGACAACAGAGAGATCTATTATGGGATTAAATAGACAGGTTAGCATGAGCAGGAAGCACTGGTTAACGGACAAGGTGGAAGGAAAAACACTGAAACAATCTGAATACAAATACAAATCAGCAATTTACCAACCAAAACTGTTCATATTAAATGATCTTATCAAAGTACAGTCAGTCATTGTGATGCATGAAGCCACAGACACTCGGTTGCCAGCAGCTGTACAAAAGATTTTCTCTCTCAAATCCAACCAGAGGAGAACCACCCAGAAACACATGAGGATATCAGCGGCCAGAGTAATACAGTAACACAACTGGAACATAGTGAGTGTTTTGGCTCTTGTCTGTGTGAGTTAAGACCGTCGGTGTATCTTGGTCTTGTCTGTCTCTTGCCATTGGTGTTAATGTGTATATGTGTGTGTGTGTGTGTGTGTGTCATTGGCTGTTATGTGTGTTTTTTTTGGGTGGCAATTGTACGGTTTTGATTCTTTTTTGTGGTGTATTGTAGTATGCGTCTGAATGGATGGGAGGGGATGGGATCAATATAATACTTTTGCTTCGAACCATTTCCTTTTCAAACCATGACAAGATTTTCTTATTTCTCTGTGATAAAAATGTTGGATCTTGTGCATGTTTGAAAGAAATAAAAAGTTCCATGTGCTTGAAGAAAATAGAAAATAAATGCACTGTTAAAAAATAGTAATTGTAAAAAGAAGGAGTGTCACAACTGAAATCTACTTCATTGGGGCTTTCTCTATCACTTGGTTTTAGGCCCTTTTACATAAAACTGCATCTCAACCATTTGGTAAAGGCTATAAAAGGTTATATAAAAAAGAAAGGAATAAGTGTATTACTTAATTAGCACTCCTTTGGTTTAGAAAGGCGCCAACAACATTCAATTCTTTTCTTCTTTCTGTTCATCTAAAATTATTTGAAATGTAACAATAATATGTGGTGTATTGTCATGTCATTGAAATGAATAAATAGATAAATGACAAAACAAGCAAGTGCAAATTAAATCATGTGACTAGATCAATACAACGTTGAAAGTAGTAATTTGAAGCATCACAAACTGTTGCCTTCTCTGTGATTCTGGTTGATTAAGTCATTGTGTTATCTGACCTAATTTCTCTTAAAATAGAGTTTTTATTAATCAGAGAGAATAGAAGGAGGCCCACACATTGGGAACCACTGCCATAGAGCGGAAAATAGCACGTCTCTGACACGAGGCATAACAGCAGAGTGGGAGGACAATGAAGTCAGATAAATTGTGCCGTGAGAAATCAATGTTAGCACCACAACAGTCCTAGTGAACAAATGTTCTGGATACTAAAATGCTAAAACACATGCAGAGGAAAGGTCAGGGTTAAAGTGTGTGTGTGTGTAAGAGAGCATGTATGTGTGCGTGTGTGCAAGCAAGAGAGCATAAATTCTTCAGCTGGATACATCCGCACCCAGCCCTATATCTTTTCATAGTTTTACCTATTTTACCTGTCTGTTGTGATTTTATATGCCTTTGTGTGTGTGTGTGTGTGTGTGTGTGTGTGTGTGTGTGTGTGTGTGCGTGTGCGTGTGCGTGTGCGTGTGTACGGGTATATGCATCTCGATGTATATATAATAATTAGGGTGGTTTATGGGTGGGTCTTTGGGGTTTATTGGACATGTTGTATTGGTTTTGACTCAGCTGTAAAGCACTTTGTGTTGCATTTTATTGTATAAAAAGCGCTTTATAAATAAAGTTTGATTGATTGATTGATTGATAAATGTGTGAGTGTGAGGGTGTGTGTGTGAGTGTAAGAGAGAGAGAGAAAGCACGTCTGTGTGTGTGCATGGACGCTCTCTTACACACAAGGAGAGCGTCCGAATGTTGTGAGAGAGATTGTGGTTGTATGTGTGTATGTGTGTGCATGTGTGTAAGAGAGCATGTGTACAGTACGTGTGTGTAAGAGCTGAATGTTGTTTGTGTATAAAAAACATAAATTTGTTTTTAAGCTTTCTTTTTACAATGGAAACATGTGACCACAGCTAAGTTACAAGCTATATATTTGAACAAGCAAGTCTTCTCTCTCAGTTTTTAAGCCATAAAATACATAAATGAGGAATTTACATGTTTTAAACCAAACTGAGCGACATTCCAAAATTAGAAATAACACATGCAAAAGGAAAAAGATCTGACTACACAAAAAGCAGGGGCCCATCGGGACTTTTAAAGTATCTTAGTGTATGGTCAACCCGCAAATAAAAAAAAGATGTACTTGACTGACAATACTGATCATTTAATCACACAAAGAATGACTACTATCACCAATACCAAGCAGTATTTGTAAATCACTAGATTCCAGCATTTTCCCGGATTCTAGGAAAATTTCAGTAATTACACTGAAAGAAACACTACAGACCTACAAGCTTCCTGTCCGCAGTGCCCAAGAGTCTGGAGAATGTGTTACAGATCAACTTGTAAGACATCTAATGGACAGCCCATTCAATCTCCACAAAACGCAATTTGGCTTAAGGAAAAACTACTCAGCAGAGATCGCCGTAAGCTTCTTTCGGAATCGTTTAAACTCAACATTAACAGAGAACTCAGTATGAACAGTCCAAGAAAAAACACTTCAGACTATTATTTCTTTGCCTTTACATCCACGATCTGTGCCTGTACACGGATAGCTTTAAACAGGTGATGCAATTAAAAAAATAAATCCATAATTGAGACATGTACATGTTATAAACCAAACTGAGCGACATTCCAAGATGAGAAATAACACATCTATTGCAGGAAAAAAGTATCAAACAACACAAAAAGCAGGGGCTATCAACGTCATTGCAGGAAATGATGATGAAATTTCAAAGTTTCAATTTCCAACACATAATGCAGTGCCCCCCGGAGGGCCACAATGAACGTTCAGTTTTCACATGTGTGCGGCGAGAACTGTAGGACTCCAGAACGATTTCATATGATTTTCATATATATACAGTATATATATATATATATATATGAAAATATATATATAAGAAGCTGAGCACATTGCTCTTTTTGCCTAAATCTTTAGTGAAAATAAACAATGTCGTGCTCATCAGGTCAAATGCAAAGTCAATTTGGCCTCATGTGCTGGTGGATTCTCGCAGTACAGCAGAGTAAACAAGACTAAACACAGACATATTCCCCATAGAACTCAATGTAAACTAAAGCAGCTGGAACTCAGCTGACAGACAACCTACAGCTTTCATAAAGGTCAGAGTGTGTGGGGATTTTAGTGTCCCTTGTCATCCTGAACTTTTTTTCTTCTTAAATGCCTCAATTTTCTATAAATCCACACATTAGTGTGACAAGCTTGATTGTCTTCCTCTGAACAGCAGCACCTGATTGGTCAGGACACGCCGGTTCCCTCTGTGCACATGCATGAGAGCCACACACGCGTATTTGGCGCAAAGCATTATGGGATCTCGTCCACCCCGCAGAACCAAGAGGACCAGAGAAATGACCAAATGAGTTCCGCTAATCTTTCGGTGCCCATGGTGGTACCCACTACAATTAAGCATTGAGGAAATCCTGCATACACCTACATAAAATGACAGATGTTTCATTAACATAAAATGTAACATTAGCAAGTGAAGACAACAGAGCCATGATTGGACAGACAACCAACAGCTGCAGCGCAAGGAACGGTTTAAAGCACATCTATGGCGATAATTGCTTTAACAATTCTTCAACTTTGCTCAACTCACTGATTAATCATAAGAACAGACGCAGGCTCTTTTTGTGAGTGAGATGTGAAGCTGATGGGAATTTGGGGGGTTTTTTGTCTCATATTTTCAATGGCCAAAATAACGTAATAACAAGATTATAGAATCAATCTGTTGGCACTAACAAACTGACAAGTCTCTAATACTTTGTATGGCATGTTTACTTGTTATGTAGTGTCATGAACCTCAACATACAATTGTTATAGAGCTAAACAATTGGGTTTGATCTGATGAAATTCATACAACTGATGCAATGTCTTAAATGTCTTAATACATTTTATCTTGGGTAGTAAACACACAGGGAACATGGACACTGGATTTACGAAAAGTTTTGAATGTATTCTTGTTTTGATGTTGGGTTTGTGTTTTTTGCTCTGCCTCGCCCCTTTCTGTTTTTTTTTCAGGGCAAGTGTGTGACAGGGGCGTGGCTGGTGCTGCAGCAGGTGTGAGGCTCTCATCACTCTGGCCTTACTCTGGTCCAGACAATCTCTACCAGATTATTCCATGTCAGTGTCACAGAAGTCAGTGTTGGGTCAATGTGAGTTTTTGTCCAGCTTCATCTTTTGTATTTTTTGAATGACCAGTTTCCGACCAGTTTTTTGTAAAGTAAATCCGTATTTGAATCAAGTCCTGTCCCTGTCTCTGCTTTGGGGTCCAACACACATCCCTAAAAAATTAAGAAATGATGATATATATTATATCATCAAAGCATAAGATCGGTACAAGGTATTATTAGATACTCAAACTTAAAATGACTCGGACTTAGGGGCGAAGAAACCCTTATCAGGACACCCCTAATCTGAAACCAACCCCTGAAGCTGGATGAGCAGAACGATAGGATGTTATTTGGAGCCTTGTATCGAGGCGCAGATGGGATTACTCAATGATCACTAGAAAAAAAGGCCAAAATGAAGAGTTTTATTTAGAAACGTTCAAAAATAGTCTTTCATTTTTATTAACAGTTTGAAGTTTGATTATGCCTCTGGAGACTCTCCAACTGATTACATTATTATTTCATGCTACATTTGAAACATGTGACGGGACTGTAGGGTTATACATAGCTTATGAGCCCTGATAGTTTGATGTAATCTAAGTTGACTTTCAGACAGCGGCGGAGAAGTCCTTATCTGACTAAATGCTGCAACAGTGAATTTAGATGGCTCTAGTGCTTTGTTCAACATAGGAATTGTTACTCTGTGAGGACGCCTCAGCTGCGCAATAATGTAATAACACGAGAGTTCAATTAAACACCATTACAGCAATGCACGGGACAATGTTGACATTTTCTCCCTCATATAAATATAATAATAATGCATCAGTTTTACAAAGCGCAATTTTGGACTCTCAAAGACGCTTCACAAATCATTATGGGAGGTACGGTCGCTGAGTGGTTAGTACTCTCGCTTCCCAGTAAGAAGGTTCTGGGTTCGAATCCCAGTCGGAACAGGGTCTTTCTGAGTGGATTTTGCATGTTCTCCCCATGCCTGCGTAGGTTACCCTACCACTAAAAACATGTACAATAGCTGCGGTAGTCCTGACCAAGCCGAGCAGCAACATCTGGAGATGGGTTCCTACTGCTCCTGACGTAAGCCTTAGTGGCATCAGGATGGGTCAAATGCAGAGGATGCATTGCCCTATGGGGAAAAACAAAGTGCACCTTTATCTTTACCTATTATTCTTTCACTCCAAACACGGCAGTGATAAACTACTACTATAGCCATAATTACCTTGGGGCAGGCACTAATGTGGATGGAAGTGTGTCTTGCCTAAGGACACAACAACAACTGGCTTTTGCATGCAAGTATGTCCATTAATGTATTGTGCATAGATTAGAAAATGATAATGAACAAAATTCATATCATCAAACTATTTCATTTTCATTTTTTAATTTCACATTGTTTACAAAACATAACCAAAACAAGATACTCAGAGACAAATGTAGATATACATACATAACACACAACACATTACATAAATACATTATCTATATTCAATTCAACTGTATAAGAAGTATATATAAATAAAATAAAATAATAAATTGTATTGTACATCTCATGTACAAAAAGGAGTGGGGTGACAGAAGCCAGTCCTCTGACCACCGTCATCATTCTCTTACTCACCACATTCATGACAACAGTAGCGCCTGGAGGAAATCCATCCAGACAAGGAATAAACATGCAACCCCACACATGAAGGGCTAGGTTGGCACGGGGTAAAATGTTAATGCTGATTTATCAATTTATTATGAATGAGAATAACAGTGAGCACAATAGCCATATTATTTACAGGAAGATTCCTCAAGTTGAGGATGCAATCAGAAGCAGAAATCTCTTTTGTTTGATTTGCCAGTTTCAATGGTGAAATCAAGAGTTAAATAATCAAAATATGGTCATAATTCAAACGAGATTAAAGCAACAATGACCAATGATGTGTAAAGTGGTGTCTCTTCTTGGCAATTATCATGACAACAGAAATGTGCCACCCACTTTTTATTGCAAAAAAGGATATTTAATTATCCTACGGTTAATTATGACTGGTCCTGATTGTTTGGATGAAGGAGAATAAACCCAAAACAGTTCCTAATTATTTTTTTCTGCAAAAGCTGTATCCAGGAACCATCCATTCACAGTCTCTAAACTTTACGAGGCAGTCCACATGACCTGATATGGGTCGCGAGAGTCATATGAGTCACATGATGCAACATGTCACAATGGCATGTTAGTGGTACATTAACCATCTGGGACTCTGAGGAGCACAGGGACTGGCCTCCTGCTGGTGCCCAGAGTCAGGACTTAACATGAGAGGTGACACATGTCCTGAACATTAAATGAAGAATCCAATATTATATACTAATCAAATATCACCACGTCTTTTTTCAACGTGACATGTACATTTCTCCATTATGAGATCAATAGGCATTATCTTATCTTTTGCATGGGATAAGTTTTTTTCACTCACAAATTCAGCCGACTACCATTAGAGGTTGGGGATAATCAGTCTAGTCTGCTTCTATCTTGGCCCATATATAATAATACAATATTTACGTGTAATTATGTCAAACCTGAAAAGGGATAAGTGAAAGAAACAATGGTCCACAACACACTGCATCAGGGCTGTTTCAGTGTCTCTGTAACTCATATTGATCACTTACAAATACAGTCTGGCACAAAGGGCACAATATTAAACATTCGCATTGTGCTGGACTCCTTTGACCTTTCCGCCTCCACAACCATATATAAATAGAAATGCTTAATTTCCCATGTAAAGCTAATGATTTATCTTCTCCACGCATCAAGTCCCACGACATATTAGTCATGGCATGAACATCACAATGCTTAATGATCCATCGTGAATATCAGCCAACCAGACGCTGAGTTGCTTGAAGTTTTGTTGAGAGATATGTTACAATGATATCAACCCATGTTATCATTATGAAAATACTTGTAAATCAATAGTTTGTGGGCTTGTGTTTGTCTTTCTATTGTGTCATTTTGTTGGTTCTGTTTCTTTCAATCATATGAAGCACATTATGCCCACCAATCTGCAGCCCCTAAAGTAATAACAGAACATGCATTTGTCCAGCTGTAATCCGCATGTTGACCTTTACACAAGTGTGTCATGGGGTCTAAGTATAGAACGTGGTGATGTCAGTTATAAACAAAGCCAGTATGAGCCTGCAATAAACAAAATACGAGCAAACATCAAACAAGCCGCCAGATTAACTCAATCCACATGAAAAAAAGCACTTTCCCCTGGGCTTACTGGTTCCATTTAACTGTATTCAGCTGTGACAAATGGACGTAACATAAACTAGCCCAGACTGCTAATGCAGTGCTTTGGACTGAAAAATGTCTATAATAGCCTTTGGGGTTTGTTATTTGTGTTCATGCATGTTTGCATGGAAACAACCAGGGATTTTGAATGCAACATCTTGTCATCTATATGTGAGACCATGTGAGATCATGTGAGATCTATAAAAAAAATACATATAGTATTTTGTCAGAGTTACATCTGTGGCTAAGGTTCTAAGCATTTAGGAAAATTGCCAAATACCTAGATGTCTGCACCAGGTAGATATGCAGGTTCTATGAATTCCAGAAGAAGCAGAAACTGTCTTGTCCTATCAAATTCAGTTGGAACAACAACTATTTAACAGTGCTAGTATTGTGCCACAGAGAATATGTATTAATGTTTAAAAACATTAACAAGCTGTGCACAAGACTTAAGATTGTGTTAGACTTGTATGTAGAACTATATTCAACTTGTCATGTTCGCCATGAGGTCGACTGTGAACACTGGGTGAAAAGCATATTGCTTTGAGTTATTATTTGTCTTACAGAAGGTAAGAGCTACTGCTCTTTAACAGGATCCAGTATTGAGCCATAAATAAAAGCAGGAGCATGCACTGAACATAAGGTTAAGCGAAGAGATAACCAGAGTGATGGTAGCTTTCTACTGTAATGTGCAGAGCGAGCACTGGTCCACATGCTGAGGCCATGATGTAAAGTGGATGTGACCGGTGAAATTACATGTTGCAGGTGACTCACCATGAATCGTAGATCATCAAAGCCATTGAGCAGGAACTTGCTCTCGTACTGCGGCAGCCCCACGTGCTCCAGCCACTCTCCCACCGGCTGGTCCAGGGCTTTACCACAGGCCCCATCTGCCGAGAGAGGGAAGCGCTTCAGCAGGGAGAAGCCGTTCAGCCGGTAGCAGCGGCACTCAGAGGACGACACATGGCATTGCCACATCATCCTCGGCCAGCAGAGGCAGAGCCGAGTGCAGCAGCACCAGGCGGGGTGAGGGGGAGACAGGGTCCAGGCTTGGGGTGAGGGGCTCCCACGGTACTGGCGGGGGCCCGCTAATTCAAACACAAAGAGGAGAGGAGGAAGTGCTGGGGTTCCTTAAGCCCTGCTAGGGTGGACTTGGCTACACTTAACAGGTGTTTAGTGATTGGCTGGAGAATTCAAGCAAGGGTAGATGGAGGTAGTGCAAGGAAGGAAGCCCATCTGAAATTAGGAAACTTCAGTTTTGTTGGATTGAACCACTGTGGCATCTTCCAACAAACATTTTTCACTAAACATTCATTTAGTGAGAAGATGAGCAAGTGAGAGATCAGTGACCATACAGTCTAAAAACAGTGAGCATACTACAGAAGATTTGGCTAGATCTTTTTAGTGTCAGCAGTGAACCACATAGTAGTTGCTAAATTTCAAATAGGTGCAAAGATAATTCTAGGCTCCCCAAATGTTTGGGCTTATCACCACATACTTGGAAGGCTCTGGCTGTGTCCCATGGCTTCATTGGTCAACCGCTTTGAAAGTTAGGATACATCTTAAACATGGAAGATTGCAGCATTCTGTGTCACTGATGAGGTACTTCTGTTACTTTTTACCACAAGAATTAGATTTTTCAAAAATTCATTGTCCTTCCCCCCACAACAAGTGCCGTCAGGTAGACATATTGTAAATCCTAAGCCAAAAAAATGAAAAATAAAAAAGGCAAAAAAGGTCAATATTGAGCTAATTCAACACTCCTCAATTGATGGTACAGGTATAGATCCCGTGATGACGCTCCAGATTTGCTGTTTGCCGGTGGCGAAAAATATCAGTGCCTGGGTTGAAGCCAGTGCTGTCTTCTCTTTCCAAAATTCATAGTATTCAGTAAGCTGCTGAGATGATGGTTAGCTGCATGACTCCACCTGAGAATGAGCCCTTCATGTCTCAAATTCCAGTTTCTTATCCACCACACCAAAAAAAAAAAGAAAAAAAAAAAGAATCCAATACACTCTGAGGCGTCGATTTACGCAGGACTTCAAAGCAGGTTAGGCTAGCTCCTTTCTTGAGGCAAGCACCCTCCACTGCCACCACAGCCCACCTGGTTCCCCTTGGTGCTGGGTACAGCTCGCAGCCTCTGTGCTCAGAGCAGAGGTTTGTTGCATCCCCTGCTTGTCTGAGACGTGCAGGCAGCGCATAAGCAGTCACCGCAGCAGCTGCTGGCTGGCACACTCACAGCTCACAGAGCATAACGTCCTGACGCCGGCTCCTTACAGTGAACGACCACAGACCTGATTCAGCCAGTGCTGCCCCGTCCTTCCAACATCCACGACAGACTCACACTCATTGATCATCCCCCTCCTCGTCCAAACAAATCCCTCAAGCTTTCAGTGTTCCTTTCTCCTGCTGTCAGTCTCGTGGCCCCATCCCCGTGCTGTGTGATCGCACTGCAGGGCTGCCGTATGCTGCCTGATGAAGTGGGGTGCTGCTCCACGTAACCACCTCTCCGACAGTCCCTCCCACTGCCTCTCTCTCTCTTTCCCTGGCTTGCACTCTCTGTCTCGTCCTTGCCTCTTGTTCTGTAACGCAACGACAAATGCACGAATACACACGCTCAACCCCATCCCTGCCGCGTGCCTTTGCCGTTTATTTTGACCCTTTTTTCTTGAATAAACAGTCACACATACTTACTCTCCTCTTTCCTTCTTACCTCAAACCACCTCTCTCCCTTTACCCGCACTGCACTGATTAGAATTGCACAGAGGCACTCAGATCTTGCCAATGCAGAAAAGACACCAGTGTCAGACAGGAAAGCTTTCTGAGATAAAAATCACTCTAGAGACAGAATTGAGCCTAAAATAATTACTAAAACCAGATTGTCAGCTGCTTACCCTTTCCACGCTATCTTAAGCTAAGCAGGGTAAACTGAAAATAAGCTGCACATTAGCATGGACTCGAGCATTTATATTTGCATTAATGATGACACAGGGAGGGCCGTGTCAATTCAAGTCTGCAAAGCACAATAAATTGTTCCAAAAGAATACAAGCAGACTCAATTAATGTCTCTTCATTTCTGTCAAGCAGCATGACAGGACAGAGACTAAATCCATTATGTTCAGATGCTCATGTCACATCTACAATTCTGAGATCACATCTGAGGCTTCTTGCGGAATACAAGCATGTGACATCATTTAAAATTCAAACTTGTTCCTTTCACCATTTATCTTGAAGGTTGCATGTTTCAGTCAAAATGATCAGATAAAATAAAAGCCACTAATTCCACCAAAAAGACTTTTTTAACAGTATTTTTAACAGTAACAAAATATGTCAGGACCATTAGATTTTGTGTCTTTTGAGCTAGAGTTGTCAGCAATCATGTTATTGTGGAAACACTGGAAATGCAGCTTTTTCAGCAAAGAGAAACATCAATAAATAAGTATACAGGGAATATGGAAGGGAAGGGAAACACGGACCAAACATTGACAATGCATGCATATTTCACAGAGCTAGGTTGAACGAGAAGTTAAGGTAAACTCATTATTTTTGAGCAAAGTAGTGAAGATTCAAATAAGCATTTTGGATGTTCGGGTAATAATGTCTTGTTATTCCGTTCCTTAATATGCCATGTTCCAGTTATCAGATATAAAACACAAAATAACTTAACTTTTAAATTATTTATACATGTAAAGTATGTTTCAATGGATCTGTTTCTTCTTTTTTTCTTTTAGTAAAAGAGTTATTGTTATTGTGTGTTCCTCATTCCTACTGCTCTGTAACTGGTGATGCAACACTGAAAATCCCCCACTGTGGGCATAAAAAATCTCCTAATCTTAGGCTATATCCACACGAAGACAAAACGCTTATAATTTCAGAAACTTTTTCTGTAAACACAGAGTTAGCTCAGTAAATGTGTGCGTCCATATGAATGTAGTCAATACGCCTGAAAACGCTGTGAAACTATGCCAGACCTGTTGGTGGCGCTGTGACGCAATGACGGGATCAAGCCCAAACTTCCGTGGGCATGCGCGGAATTTTGTAAACAGACAACATGGCGAGTGGGCGAGCTGGTACTACATTAGTATGGACGGACGATGAGGTTGAACTGTTGCTTCGGGTCACACTGGATTACAAAACCAACAAGCTACATTGTTGTTGTCATTATTTTCTGAGTGCGGCGCATGCGTGCTTTAACAAGAGGCGGGGCGATGACGCAAGCGTCTCAGATACATTGCGGAGAGGCAGTAACCACGGAGCGGCATATACGGAGTTTTGAAATCTTTCCACTCTGGGACCTAGTTTCAAAAATGTTCGTTTACACCCCCCCAAAACGCCGGCCTCGTATGGACGATACACTGGATTGACAAAGTATTTTTGCGTTTAGGCCTGAGCTTGACTTTGTGTGGACAGGGCCTTAATCCTAATCTTATAGTGTGTGTGGATGTTTACTAATGCTGAAAAAAGATGAAAAAAAAACATTGTTTGTAGTTTCACTTTGTCTTCATTAATCAAGAATCAAATATAATGACAGAGGATTCGCCTTCTGTCACTGTGTAACCAGATGCAAAATGAATAAAATGCATCAATGCGACCACAGTCACTGAACTGGTGGGAGAGGGCATTACAGCAGCAGCAGTCTGAGAAAATAGCACAGATATCCAATAAGTATCAAGCCACCCTCTGCATAGTCACCTACATCCATCTTTTCTGGATTGATCGATCATTAGAGAGAAAGAAGGTGAGCTTTGGCTGCTAGCTCTACATCGGCTCATAGCATGTTCTCGTCCTCCAGCCTGCTGTTGCTGTTGCTGTTGCTGCTGCTGCTGCTGTTGTGTCTGTCTAGGCACATATTCTGGCGATGTCTGGTGGGATTAAAATACTCTGCCGACAGCTGAGTTTCTCAACACACAAAACTACCAACAAAGCCAGCTCCATGTGGCCGAGCTAGAGAGTGCAACCAGAATAATTTTAAAATTGGGGCGCAGAAAGGCTCTGAATGCAATATAAGGCAAGTGGATTATTTGTCATTAAACTGGTTTTGATAAACGTGTGCTTTATTGTCGCTTTAGGGAAGTTTGTAATCTGCATTTGAGCCATCCTTCAATGCCACAAGTCAGGAGTGTTGCGTCAGAGCAGCGTCTAGACCTATTTGCAAAGAAACCCTTTCTGACATGGAGAGAGGCATACAAACGTCCACAGACTTTATATAACAGTAGTATGTGTTCACAGAGGTGCGAAATAAGTTTATTTTATTATTAAACGGTACTTCTGCATCGGCGGACACACTCGAAGCAGTTGCATAAAGTCACAGGAGCATGACAACGCATATGTTCACAAGCACTATGTCCCCCATTGTCAACGTTGGTTTAGTCCTGGTGTAGCTCCTGTTTTGGCTGTTTACAGTATGTTCAGTCTGCTCGTTCAGTCCGCTAATGTCCCCGTGACCACTTTGCGGCTCTCTGATTGGTCTCTGCACGAGCGTCCGAGGAAACGTTCAGCAAAGTTTATCTCCTGCGTGCGTCGACTATCCGCTCCTGCTCCTCCCCTTCGACTTTCCCGCGCAGTCCGCGCGTCTCTACTGCGCATGCATTTTGACGCTCGAACGCGCTTCACCATTGACTTTGCATTGAAAGCCAACACAACGCATGATCCGGTCTGAACGCGGCTTTAGAGCACTTGATCTTGCACTTGTATTTTAACTATTTTAATTGAGCGATTTGTATCAATTGTTTCTTGTTTTTTTTGGTTTGCTTTTTTTCAGTACTTTTAACCTTGTTTATTTCTGTACTTGTCTTGTGCACACTGGTTACTGTTGCAAGTGTATTCTAATGTGGTTTTACTGCAAATGGCAAATAAAATGAATCTGAATCTGAGGTTCCAGAGCCATGAATACTAATTACACTCTTGAGCAACAGCTTTCGTATATCCTTTTTCATTAAACATGGCTTGTGGGTTAAAAATACAGGCCACTTTCTTCAATTATGTTCATTCAATTGGGACAGCAACACCTCCCACGATAGTAGCAGCTAATTACAGAATGACGAAGTCTCCGTTGGGGAACTGGGTCATTGTGACAGCCCATGTTACCCCATGAGAAACAGGCCGTGCTGTCATCCATACGTGCATTGAAAAACATGCCATTCTAAGCATTGTTTGGCTATATGAGGAACATCAAAAAAGACTATCTTACGGAGGAGATAATTTGGAACATTTTTTAATCAGACTGTGAGAATAGGACTTGCTCCTTCTCGGCTACAGAGGCAAAGCCAAAGAAAACCTGAAATGTTGATTTGTAGAAATGAAATCCATGCTCATTGCAAGCTCTGTCACTCGCTGTTTAGTTAAGCAAAAAAAATAATCAATTAATTATTTATGTTGGACAGATTTAATCTCTGACAGTTTTTAAATCAGGTTGAAGACGGTTCTGTTTGCCTGTGCATACAACTGAAGGATTGTATCTCTACTCTTTATAATACATTGTTGTTGTTAATTATCTTAAACCCTTTTATAGTGTTAAAGCTTTTAATTACTTGAGTGATTTAATTGTGTTTGTAATGGTCATTTTGGTGTTTTATGTGATGATTTGTACATTGTGTGAGGCACCCTGTGTAGGAAAGGCGCAATAAAGATTCATTGATTTTGATTGTGTATGATTAATGTTTCGTGTCTTGGTTTTGTAATGACATTTTAATTATGTGTACTTTATCCTAACATGCTCTTATGTTTTGGGGGATTGTATCTTTTTAAAACAAGGAGGCCCTGTAGAACATCCAAATCAAATTCTACAAGAATCCATACAGTAAAGTGAACTGAACAACTGGCTAGTGAGAGGCCAACCCTGTCAGCACTGATTCAATTCAATTTATTCTTGTACAGCCCTAAATCACAACAGTAGTCACCTCAGAGGAGTCATCTCAGAGTTAACCGTTGAAAACGCCAACACAGATCAGAGAATCACAAGTTAAGACACAAAAAATATAGAACACATACAGTATTCTTGGTTATTGGTCCATAGGGAATTGACCAATGTCCATGAATGTTGATAAATGTCCATAAATGTTGTAAAATGTAGAGTGTCCTGGATCATCACCAGAGTCTTTCTTGTTAGACCACTAACAGTCTGCTTATCTGACCCTCCTGCATCAGCAAGGGAACTCTCAAACCTTATTGAAGAATGTGTTTTAATATAGTTGAT
This sequence comes from Knipowitschia caucasica, assembly GCA_964034765.1. Taxonomy (NCBI): domain Eukaryota; kingdom Metazoa; phylum Chordata; class Actinopteri; order Gobiiformes; family Gobiidae; genus Knipowitschia; species Knipowitschia caucasica. The sequence goes on along the minus strand of OZ035828.1, from coordinate 31,750,447 downwards.
AATTATATAGTGTATGATGTATATATGAAATGTAGTGAATGGTAAAGTGTTGTTTATAGAGAGCGGAGGGATGCACTTTCATGTCATATATTATCATTTATTTCTCTGTAACCAGGGACTGCAGATGGAAACTAGCAATAATCTGGTGGAGAACATATCTGTCTTACGAGCTTATTGTCTCCGTCCCTTCAACGAACAAAATAACTAATTTAAGAAATACACCTCATGCAGCGGTTTTTGTCTTTCTATCTTTTTTTCAAACCTTTATAAAAAACTGTGGTAAAAGTTCATTTCAAATTGAATTAAACTGGACTTTAAATATTACTGTATATTTCAACATGGGGAAAAAACTTGCTTCGAGGACTACTTTTTCTGATCTCTCTGTTATTTGCCTTGAGTAAATAACAACTGTGCTGCGTCTGAGACATAACGTAATAGTGGGCATAACTAACAGGATTGTACATGAAAAAAGGCAATAACGCCTTTATTGTGGAGACATTTTAAGACGAGAGGATTGGACTGGATCAGCGTAGAACTGTTGTTTCAACAAACTGTGCACATGCCAGCTGGCTCCTCACTCAGCAGCCTGAAGGACACTTGATGAAGCAGAATATAAGACACAGATATATCATAATAACTCCACTAGGACAATATGACAGTCAGGAGAATTCACAATTAGATTTCCCATAAAAACAGAAATCATTGCAAAAAACAACAATGAGCCAGATCAGAAGTGTCACATATTATGGACAGAAAACTTTAAATAACGCTTTTATCGCTGATTTAGATGTTTCGATGCTTTAGTATTGAATGTGCATACTTCAATATTTTGATATTTTAATATGTCACAGGACTCAACGACTACAGACCTGTAGCACTTACGTCTGTTGTCATGAAGTCATTTGAACGCCTGGTTCTCAAGTCCTTCACCTCCCCCCTCCTGGACCCCCTGCAGTTCGCCTAAAGAGCCAACAGATCTGTAGACGACGCCATTAACCTGGCCCTCCACCACATCCTACAGCACCTGGACTCCCCGGGGACCTACGCCAGGGTCCTGTTTGTGGACTTCAGCTCTGCCTTCAACATCATCCTGCCATCCCTGCTCCAGGACAAGCTCTCCCAGCTCAACGTGCCCGTTTCCACCTGCAGGTGGATCACTGACTTCCTGACGGACAGGAAGCAGCGAGTGCGTCTGGAGAAGAATGTCTTGGACTCTCGGATTATAAATACAGGAGCCCCACAGGGCTGTGTTCTTTCTCCCCTGCTCTTCTCCCTGTACACCAACCACTGCACCTCCAGCCACGACTCCGTGAAGCTGATCAAGTTCGCGGACGACACTACCCTCATTGGACTCATCTCCAACAACGATGAGTCCGCCTACAGGAGGGAGGTGGACCGGCTGGTGTCCTGGTGCGGTCGTAACAACCTGGAGCTGAACGCCCAGAAGACAGTGGAGATGATTGTGGACTTCAGGAAGAGCACTGTCCCCCCGCCCCCACCCTCCGTGATGGACTCCCCCATCACCTCTGTGGAGTCCTTCCGTTTCCTGGGCACCACCATCACCCAGGACCTCAAGTGGGAGCCGACCATCAGCTCCCTCATCAAGAAGGCCCAGCAGAGGATGTACTTCCTGCGGCAGCTCAGGAAAGCCAAGCTGCCTGCACAGATGTTGGTGCAGTTCTACACGGCCATCATCAAGTCCATCCTCACCTGCTCCGTCACCGTGTGGTTCGCTGGAGCCACAGTCAGGGACAAACAGAGACTACAGCGCATTGTGCGCTCTGCAGAGGAAGTGATCGGCCGCAGCCTTCCATCGCTGCAGGACCTATACGTCGCCCGAGCTCAAGGCCGGGCTGGTCGTATCAGAGCCGACCCCTCTCACCCTGCACATGGACTATTCCAACCACTCCCCTCCCCTCAGGCGGGAGACTGCGGTCAGGACTAGAACCTCCCGCAAAAAGAACAGTTTCTTCCCCTCTGCTGTTGGACTCTTGAACACTTCTTAACCTGTCCCCCCGCCCTTTATAAAGTCACTTTACTGCCCATCATACGTCACTTTACTTCACTGTACTGCTGTCACCTTACATTGTGTGCACCATGTGCACTTGTATAATGTAAATAGTAACTGTAACTCTATTTTAAATTTACATTTATTCCTTAGAAGTGTTTTTTATTCTTTATTTTTTATTATCTCTTTCTGACTGTTGCACAGAGCCAAAGCAATTTCCAAGTCTGTGAATTCCTGTTACTTACGTGGCAATAAAACATTTTCTGATTCTGATTCTGATGTCAAGTTACACATCAAAAAATGAACACTAAAATAAAACAATGATGGGTCCATTACCAGCCAATGGAAATTAGCTCTGGCTACAAACTTGCATCTTATGACATTTTAGTCTAGTAATTCATTAGATTAAAAAGTGGAATGGTTTGTAATGGCTAATTGGCGATTACCTGAAGCTGGGGACGTTTTTGCGGACTTAATGTCAGCTCCAATCAAGTCCATGATCCTCTCAATCTGTCAAAAGAGAAAGTAGTTCAGAAATAAAGCGTACATTTGTCTATAGAGGCCCTTTAGGGGGGCTCTCAAATGCTGTTTACATAAACAATAATACTTTTAGCTAGGTTTACTAAATAAATACGCTAATGGTTAAATATTCATAATATACATCATAATGGTAAACCCCCCGGCTATCTAATTTTTATAAAATATAAAACTCAATTCTAGCTCTCAAAATAGTATCACTGGTTTTCACGTATATCTTTGGTCTCATTCACATCAGACCGCTAACAGCGAAAAAGAGGACCACCATCCACTCAGCCAATCAACTCTCAGTCCAAAGCATCAAACAGTGACAGGACTCTTTATTACAAGTTTGCAAGAAATAATCAGACAAAGACAGCATTATGTGGTCTGATTTGTTCACCAAAGGCTAGCTCCATCATTACCTTATTTTAAATAAATTCTTAAAACCCACAAACAGAACGACCTTAAATTCTACATTTTTGTATTGTACTTTTCCACATTGTCTTTTCTTTGTTTTGTATTTTTTGTTCTGTGCCGTCTGTCTGCTTCACTCTCTTGTATTACTTCTTATAAAAAGAAGATATTAACATAAAAAGATGTTTTAGTAATTTAATACATCATTGCTTATAGTCTCCATCGGTTACTTGTAACAATGCTTTTTGTTCTGTCCCTATCAAAAAAATATTTAATAATCATAATAATAAAAATAATAATCATAATAATAATCATTTCCAGTTATATAACAATATCTGGTGCAATTACATTTGATACAATACAAACATTCACTTGATGAGCTGTGTTGGTCATGGGGCACAGGATTCATATTATTCAGGTAATATGGAGCTGGCAGTGGGGCTCAGCTCAGTGGCCACTTCAATCCGAGAGCATGATCAATTATTAGGTGTCAAAATGTGCAGGATAAGGAGAAGGTGGAGTGTAAAGACCAGGAAATCTAATGCATTGTATTAAATGAAAGTGTCAATTAAAAGTGAATGAAGGAGGCTGATCAACAAGAGATGTTCAGGGGGAAAAGATAAACTTTATATATATACTTTTTTTAGCATTCATCCATAAATGCATGAACAAACTTATACTGGACTTCAACACTGTTCCTCTCTTGAGTTGTGAGGAGGCGTTCTGCTTAGCAATGATGGATTACAACCACCAGTCCAACGTGGAGTGCAATTCAATGAGTAAGGCCCGGCTCAGCAAAAACACAGCAGAGAAAATTACACTCTCACCACTTCTAAAATTTCACATTATGAATATAAAGACAAAGTACTTTAGACTCAGCAACCTCCAGACATCATGCATTTGTTGCTTTCTCGACGTGTTGCATGATATATATGTTTTTTTAATGCTACAGGGAATCGTAAGGTAAGGGGTATACATGGGGCTCTTTGCAAAAATATTGATGACAAACGCAATAGCCTGCTATAGCTGTCTAATGTAGGCTCAAACTTAGAAGTATATTTATTTTGTCATTAGTTAATGGCCATACAGTGCCTTGCGAAAGTATTCCACATTTCAGGCTTCAAACATAAACATTTAAAAATTAAATTTTTTGTCAAGAATCAACAACAAGTGGGACACAATCGTGAAGTGGAACGAAATTTATTGGATAATTTAAACTTTTTTAACAAATAAAAAACTGAAAAGTGGGGCGTGCAATATTATTCGGCCCCTTTACTTTCAGTGCAGCAAACTCACTCCAGAAGTTCAGTGAGGATCTTTGAATGATCCAATGTTGTCCTAAATGACTGATGATGATAAATAGATATAAATTGCGCTAATACTTTGTAGCGCCACCTTTAGCTGCAATTACAGCTGCAAGTCGCTTGGGGTATGTCTCTATCAGTTTTGCACATCGAGAGACTGGAATTCTTGCCCATTCTTCCTTGCAAACCAGCTCGAGCTCAGTGAGGTTGGATGGAGAGCGTTTGTGAACAGCAGTCTTCAGCTCTTTCCTCAGATTCTCGATTGGATTCAGGTCTGGACTTTGACTTGGCCATTCTAACACCTGGATACGTCTATTTGTGAACCACTCCATTGTAGATTTGGCTTTATGTTTTGGATCATTGTCCTGTTGGAAGATAAATCTCCGTCCCAGTCTCAGGTCTTTTGCAGACTCCAACAGGTTTTCTTCCAGAATGGTCCTGTATTTGGCTCCATCCATCTTCCCATCAATTTTAGCCATCTTCCCTGTCCCTGCTGAAGAAAAGCAGGCCCAAACCATGATGCTGCCACCACCATGTTTGACAGTGGGGATGGTGGGTTCAGGGTGATGAGCTGTGTTGCTTTTTCGCCAAACATATCGTTTTGCATTGTGGCCAAAAAGTTCGATTTTGGTTTCATCTGACCAGAGCACCTTCTTCCACATGTTTGGTGTGTCTCCCAGGTGGCTTGTGGCAAACTTTAAAGGAGACTTTTTATGGATATCTTTGAGAAATGGCTTTCTTCTTGCCACTCTTCCATAAAGGCCAGATTTGTGCAGTGCACGACTGATTGTTGTCCTATGGACAGACTCTCCCACCTCAGCTGTAGTTATCTGCAGGCCGGGTCTTGGTAGATTTGCAGTGGTCTGATACTCCTTCCATTTCAATATAATTGCTTGCACAGTGCTCCTTGAGATGTTTAAAGCTTGGGAAATCTTTTTGTATCCAAATCCAGCTTTAAACTTCTCCACAACAGTATCTCGGACCTGCCTGGTGTGTTCCTTTGTCTTCATGGTTCTCTCTGCGCTTTAAACAGAACCCTGAGACTATCAAAGAGCAGGTGCATTTATACGGAGACTTCATTACACACAGGTGCATTCTATTTATCATCATCAGTCATTTAGGACAACATTAGATCATTCAAAGATCCTCACTGAACTTCTGGAGTGAGTTTGCTGCACTGAAAGTAAAGGGGCCGAATAATATTGCACGCCCCACTTTTCAGTTTTTTATTTGTTAAAAAAGTTTAAATTATCCAATAAATTTCGTTCCACTTCACGATTGTGTCCCACTTGTTGTTGATTCATGACAAAAAATTAAAATTTGATATCTTTATGTTTGAAGCCTGAAATGTGGCGAAATGTTTAAAGGTTCAAGGGGGGCGAATACTTTCGCAAGGCACTGTATATACTTGGAACGAATTACAAAATTTCGATTAAAAAAAAAAACCTATCAATATAAAAAATACACAATAATGTGCTATTTTGGGATTGCAGTGTATAAAAGCTAATGGATGGTGTTTGACAGAGTGACACAGTCAGCTATATCCATCATATATGTACACTATGGTCAAAACACAATGGTCCAACAACAAGGGTAGAGGAGCACAGGGTTTAAATGCACACAGAGACAACAACACGGCTCGCGTGTGTCCTGTTGTAAAGTTCCTCTGCCCACTACTGCCCGGGCGCTCTAGAACTACATCATTTTTTGTCCTCGTATGAACGCTGTGAAATTTGCATTAGGAACCTGGTTGTTTCTGTTTATAGCTTGGCAACGTCTGCGCAGCGCCTCTGTATAAACGGGGTCATAATATCAGTTGCATTTTGTAACATCTCTGTTCGTGCTGTCTACCTTCAACAATAAAACATGTCCTCTGTCTAAAGACACGATCCCCAGACGATTGTCAACTACTTTACTCCTCATAATGGAAATAAACAATTGCCAGACAAAGGCCCTCGGCTAAAACGTTGCAGATCTGTAAATTAACATTGGTGTACGCAAGTAGAGTTGTTTTCTTTCTTATTAAAAAAAAAACATCAAAATACAATAGAAAGAAAGAAAATCAGCAGTGACAATTTTTGGAAGCCTGAAAAATTTATTGTGCTCCTTCATGGCGATACCAGAGATATGGTCAGGCTTATTTTATGTAATATTTAGTGTTAGAAAAAGCCCTCTGCATATTGCTAGTGGCATCAACACTGAGCAAAAGCCTTGATTCATTTGGAAGTCTTTCACGTGGGATGCGTGGCATATGCCTGCAGCCTTTCGCATTACTCCCTGAATTAACCTACTTAGATTCCATATGACACATTCTGTGCTGGAGTCCATTACAGCTGGTCAGACTGAGTGCACCTATACGCAAACCTGCCTGTCACCAATTCACGCTCTTAAGTCAACATTAAGTCATCATCTGCAATGTGCTGAAAACCTTTCACGTCAAAGCTTCTTTCTCTGCGTATAAATATTTATCATGTGGGCTGAAATACACAGAAAATGCTTCTTGCTGAACTAACTTTTAAATGTATAATTAAGTGTTATGTAAGGGTCATCACATTAAGCAAAAATTAAGTAAGAAAAGAAAAAGGCTTATATAGTATTAGAACAATAAGCATAGTTGCACTTTATTTCTCAAATTAATTGCCCCTGGTGGGATACAAATAGTACACTGAATCTGAATCTAATGATAATAATAATAATAATATTGTATTTTATTTCTTAGGTACCATTCTTGACACTAAAGGTCACCTTACATACAAGTAATGCACATAAAAAAACAGGTAAAATACAGTCAAATACGAAGTTAAAATCAGCATCAATAGAGAATGGTATATAATGGTGAAAGTGAATAGGCTTGTCTATTATCTGTCTGCATTAATGTAATCTAATGTGGCTGAATCAAAAAGAGGATTTAGGACCCAAGTATGAAGGAAGAAGCAGGTGAGCTCAGGAGATGCAGCCAAGCAATTTGCAAAAACGTGAGTGTATTTTTCACTCACATAATCTGAGTCTGAATCTCATCTAACCAACTATGTCTTTTAAAGAGGTGACAAATAACAATGCACTTTGAGCCAAGATGGCGGACCAATATTCCAAATCTACAAGTGGATTTTGACAAGCATTTTGTTTTGGCATTGTTTACTTTGTTCTTTAAAAAAAACAGGACTTCAAAGACATTTATGCCATGAAGTGTAAATAGGATCCAAGTTGCAGTTGTCATAGTGGATCTGCTAGGATCTACTTCAAGGGGTCGCTCAGTTTTGGGAGATGATATTATAGTTTGTCCAACCTCATGTCAAACCTGATTCCCTACTCTCCCCTTGTTCCTTGTTAATGTTTGTGCTTTACAGAGAACGCCCATGGATTTTTGAGTTGGTCGAGCGTTATCTAAAGACGGATTTCATAAAGGCTAATGAGATGAGAGTGACTGTGAGTGGATCAGGAGATGGGCCCATGGTGGGATCAGCTATGGTCATAATGCCCCACTCTGACTCAGACGCCAGCGAGGGGGAGGAGGTGGAAAATGGGTACTGGTGTGGGCAGATACTATTAAAGACTATTTATCAGTTTCTTAAGAGTTTTCTTAAGAATATATTTACCTATTTATTTTTAGAAAATTCACTGACTCAGAGATGTCTGGTCGTTTCATGGGGCTCACTTGTGGAACAAGTTGCTGAAGTCCTGCACTATACGGACTGAGCACAACCAGGTCATCGGCATACATGAGGTGGTTAACAATGTCTTTAAATTTCATAATATTTGATTTCAGAAATAATGGATTTGTATGACCATAATATCCTGCTTTATTTATCAGGCGAATGGCAGGTTTTTGTCATAATACTATAGAGTTGATTACAGTATTAAAAGTAGCTCCCCATAGCTCCACAGAATAAGTCAAATAGGGAAGAATCAAGGTTCAGTAGATTATATGTAGTGCATCATAGGTGAGTAACTCTTTATTTTGTGAATTTGGATATGAAGTCTGTGTACACATAAGTTCATGTCTGTGTAAGCATTTGAACATTCATTGCCAGTTGGTCTCTGGAGTGATAGATTTTCCGGACAATGTGGCAGGTAAAGCTCCCCACGCCCCTTCCACAGTTAGCACCCACCATCAGCACCACTGCTCTCATATTCATGTGCCACATCTGTCTGAACTGATCTGGAGATGTGTTCACTCTGCTGTACTTCTCTATATAAATTATACACCACCTTCTACGTAGGTTAAAAATAGACACTTTTTGTCAACTAGAATTATCAACATTGCAAGCCACAAACTTTAATTTCCCTACAAAAGATATACAATATATAGTCCGCATATGACTACAGCAAAATATAGCTTTACATTACCAAGTCAAAATACATAGTTAATATATAAGTAGATATTAGCTCATTTCCCTGTAGTGGTGTTTTATTACACATCCCAAGCCAGTGATGTTATGTAAACCAAGTGCATTAGTGATTGAAGACGCATACAAACTCACTTTGAGTGTGCACTTTAAAAGCCTGAATGTATAATGACCTCAGGAATTCTGCTGGGAAATTTAGAGTACACCAACGAATGAGTCCATTCAACCATCCGTAACATGTGCCTGCCTTAACCTTTGCCTTCAGAGTATTAAACAGATATGGAGAATGGACAAGACTCCTAAATGATACATGTCATTACTAATGGGGTATATTATATAATGTTGTGTAACTCATTATTCTAGGAATCAATACATATATTTAACTACAAATATTTTAATTAAGAAAAAAAGTGACAAGAGTGTATACTAAAACTGCTTTAGAGTGGTCAGTGTACAAATAACAAATAGGGATAAATATAAAATGCGATCGAAGCAATAGAGCAGAAGATTATTGTGCTTATGTTTGATCAAATATTAATGATAGTCTTTGAGTTCCCTCTGCTTTGTGTGTCATTCTGATGTTTGCTAAAGGATGATTGCTTCATAAGATCTAAACTTTTGCCTATGGCTAAATAATGACTAAAATATAAAGTGTGTCCTATGGGCCTGAAACCACCCAAACAACATTTGGGTGGTTTTGCAATAAAGAAATGCTTGGACAACTGCGAACAGGATGCCCAGAGCAGGATGCCACACCCATCAGGACTTCAATAAACAGTGGTGTCAGAGGGCACAGAGGGCACAGAGGCGGGCTAAGGGTAGGAGGAGGAGCTAGTGCTGAATAAGAAGAGTGTGGCGTCTATTTATGAAACTTGTGTAAATAAATAAAGTCTTACTATATGGAAGCCTTAAATGGCATCAAGGGGGCTCAAAAAACAAAATATGGAAAGGGATGACAACATCTATAAACAGTAACACGCACTCCTGAAGAGATGAGTAAATTCATGTTTGTTTAAAAAGAAATATACGCTATATTATGTCAGTTGACAGAGATATTGGGCCAATAGTTCGAACCTTAAAATGGCAACAAAAAGGCATTTAGTAGGACCGTCAGACCAAAGCATCCAAAAGACAATATTAAGAAATAAAATTATTTTCTAATTATTTATGTGATTATTATTGTAAAATGGTTGAATGAAAGCCTGACTGAGCAGTAGAGGTCAAAGGCGGTGCTGGCCATGATCACTAACAAACATAACACGCCAGAGTGGGAATGTTTATTGTTGCCCAAATCTTGACATTCATGTGTGTTATTTGTGTGTTGAGATGAAGGTTGAGATGGGTGTAAAATTTAGACTTTGCATATTTTTTGTGCGTACCGTACGCTCACTTTCAGATTGATAAACATGTAAAAGTGTAAAATGGTTCTGTACGCCTCATCTACACCCTGATTTGCTGTACACAAGTTTCATAAATAAGGGCCAGTGACAGAGGGATCCACTCCCACAAACGGACAGACTGTTGAAAGTGTATGTAAAAACATGCAATCGTGATTTTTTCATCTAAAAAAAAAAAAAAAAACAGTGGTAAGAATACAACAACAACAGAAGACAATGTCATTGAAACTTAATTATAGCTGTCCACAAGTTGAGTTATTGCCAACTGTCTCAACCCATCATCCCACTCTTTTCAAACGGCAGCCCTCAGGTTTGTACAGTACAGTGTTTAAGTTAAATGTAAAAAGGTCATCATGTCTTCATATGTATATGCTTAGAAGGTTCTTTTACCACATGTTTGGGCCGTAGACTTCCGCCTTTGTTGGAGGAGACTGGATGGTGTGACAAGTCCCAGATGCGGCCAATCTGAGATATTTAACACAAATACAAAAGATGGGGCAGACGGACACGGAGAGTCAGGGGGCCTCTCCCTGATCGCCTGCAGTTGGAGAGTCCACCATACAGCATAGCCTTGATCTTTGAGCATGGGATTCAGGCAAAGTGGAGTTAAGTGTCTTGCCCATGGATACAAATATCATATATATCATCTGAATGTATGGTTGTGTAATGACATTAGTGACTATTGTGCATCTGTGATGCTGTGAATGAGGTGTGGTTTTAGAAATAAGGCTAAATGTGTGTGTGTGAGTCTGTATCAGAGAGAGTGTCCCTTCAAATAAAGACTAAAAACACAGCAGATAATGGGAGTCGGTGGAGAGGGCTCGAACCCATGACCTTCTGCCCTTCATGACCTCACTGTCGCCCCTTACATTTTACATTCATTAAATTCACATACATTCATATACTTTCGATAGTTTTCATTGTTTTACAGAGTCGAGGCCTAAAGTGAAAAAAACAATATATATAGATATACTTGTGTTTTCTCTCAAGTGTTAGTTATAGAATGCATACAAACCTTCTATTTTTTTCTACATGCATTTTCATTTACAATTTCACATGTAAAATATCACTATGAATATGAAAATCTTTTTTTCTCATTCTTTTTATAACATGTTTAAACATGGTTCTCCCTGTATAATTTGTAGTATATAACATTTCTATGGAATTTGTATGTTGTTTGACTGTCATATTCAAGCAGGTCCTATAAAATCTTTTTTCTATATTGGAGGGCTCTCATACCTCCCTCAGGGGCCTGTCTCGTTTGATTCAGAATATCCCTCTCCATGGCAGGGTGCTGATCCATTGTTAGGTGTTGAACCAAGACATGGTGATCCAAACACGTCGTTAATTTTGTTGTTTGCCTCTTTGTCATAAAACTACTTCATCTGTGTTCATTGAAACATTGAGAGTGATCTGTGAAAGTGGAAATTTTAAGTATATCCTGTGAGGCACCCGAAATACCTCTAGTGAGTGTGTATACAGTAAATGTAAGATTTATAGAAATGTATTGATAAGTAAGTAAATAAGTAGGTAATGTTTATTTATATAGCGCATTTTACAGACCAAAGTCACCCAAAGCGCTTTACAATGTTCAGAGTTCAGATATTGTTCCAGTCATTCCACACATGGTGATGACGGAAGTGAGTCGCCGAACATACTGGCGCATCAGCCCCCAATCAACACCATCCATTCACTCTCTCATTTACATTCAGACCTATTGTGCATGTTTTTAGTGGTAGGAGAAACTGGAGCACTCAGAGGACACCAACGCAGACACGGGGAGAACATGCAAAAGTCCACTCAGAAGGGCCCTGTTCCAACCGGGATTCGAACCCAGGACCTTCTTGCTGAGAAGCGGTGGCTGAGTGCTATCCACTCAGCCACCGTATCGAGCCCCACAGGCGTAGGGCTGGATACAATAATTGTTCTTTCACTGCGGATGGAAGAACACATAGTTTGAGCCTAATACCCTTCAAAAAAGGCTAGAAGAAACTTTCTCTGAGGAAAATGTAGAATTGAGAGTGAAGTTCCGATGTGGCCTGGAAATGTGTTAAATGTTATACACAATTGAACAGCACACCACGTCAAAATAATCAAATTAGTCTGAGTAAGACATTGGGATCACACAAGATGCTGTGATCATTCAGAGAAATAGACAATTCTGCCTTAGAGCAGTGCACAGTATTATATTGTCCGTTATCTGCCGTTGCCTATGGCTGTGACTATTTAAGGAAGTTATAATTCTCTGGTAAATGTTTGTTTTATCATATTTAATTCTTCAGCATGTGCTGCTCACACCCTGAAGTACAAAAATTGTAAGTTTATGCTTTTGGGGTTAGAAACTGTTCACATAAAAGTAGATGCGCAAGACACAGCAAAGGAGCCAGAGGAGTGCAGGAGGAAGCGTGGGTCGGCCCCTGAGACATGGACTGAGTGGATGTGGAATGACAGCACAAGCCCAATTAGTCTTGGATGCCAGGGCTGCTACAGGGAGGTCGGTGCAAGTGATCAAGCCATTCATGCATTCAAGCACTCGCCGCAGGCATCCTCCGCCAACAGCCTGGGTAAAGTACTACACTTCATCACTGCTTCTGCAGGACTTAAGTTCCTATTGTACCAAATTTCTACCTTTCACCTCCTTCCTCTCCAAAACCAAATTTAATCATAAAAAAGGCTTATTGGCGCTCTCATGCAGTAACAACGTGTTGGTTCCCTCCCTTACTCTCTCCCCAGTGTTAAATATTACCTCATCCCACTCCGAGGCAAAAGAAGGCATGCGCTTTATGGCTGTTTGCCCAGAACTGCAGTTTGAGACAGATCCACTGCGTCCAGACAAACCTTCATCTTCCTCTCCCACCGGGGATGACAATAAGTCCGAGTGCGATTTGGACGAGCTGCAAATCAACGCCAGGTCTCCCGGTCTAGGTCTCAGTTTTGCTGATTGAGTTTCTGTTGAAAGTTCACTTGAGTCCATGTCATCCTTTAGATGTGGAAGGAAACTTTTGACGCTGTCCTCTGACAGATACTGAGCCATGCTGATACTGCTGGAAATGTCCTTGATTTGTTGTCGACTTCCAGGATGGAGGAACCAGTAGTGTTTACAGTCAGAGCTGGATAATGAAATATAATCCTAGGTGGAAAAAGCAATGTAAATGTTGAAGTTCAAAGACTGAACAGTACACAGTCCGGCCCCTGTTGTGCTTCTGTTGCCCTCCTCTATTAGCTGCATCCTAAACTTTAGACTCTTGACTTTTCACTTTCTCATCTTACTGTCAGCCAAATAATAGCCTTAAAAGCCTTAACTAATCTCTTATGACTTGAGGTATTTCAAAATGTACATTCGCTTACCTGCAGTCCGAGTGCTTGTTCTGTACTCGATGGTGTTCCACTGAAGGGTTGTCTCCAAGAGAACTGCCTCTGTACTATGTGAGAATAAGAGAATGGTGGATCCTAAAGCCTGGCCTCATTCAGACTGACAGCTGGGGTAATCAAGTTACTAACACAGTGGGTCACTACAGCCAAATGTGGAATAAATACTAAATGTTGTGTATGAGTGTGTATTTGTGTGTATAAAAATGCGTATAGACACACACAAATATACACTCACACACATCAAATCCAAAGTATTTGGATTTTCCAATATATGCTTCTCCATCTCATCATGCTTCTTTGTTATTGCTTACACAGTAGAAATGACTTTAATTGTCACATAAAAGGCTCATGCCACAGTGCGCGTAGACTGCCGCGGGGCTGATTTCCTGGGACATGCACAATACGCATTGTGCACCGAGCCTCGCGGCCAGGCGCACATCAGCTCACAATATGACCCACGCATATGTTCACTGCACTGTGACGTGGATTTCAGTCAAAATACAGAGGAAACATTTGAGTGCTCATTCTGTTTTTGGTCAGCATCAATGGACTTTTGCCATTTTGATAATTCAGATTCATTTATTTGCCATCTTCAATAAAATCACATTGGAACACATCCACATAAGTCCCAGAGTGCACAAGACAAGTAGAGAAATAAAACAATGTCAAAAGTACAGAAATAAAACAAACCAAAAGAGGAAAGAATCTTCACTGTGAAATTGATAAACTAAAACAGTTTCAGTACAAGAGCAAAATTAATAAAATGCTTCGTTTAAACTGATAACAGCTTGTGGAAAGAAGATGTTAGCAAAGCGCAGTGGGAGAAGATATTCTGGCCACTTTTCCAGGGTGGCCAGAAGAGTCATTGATTATTCTAAAACTTCTATTTTATTTATATAGAACCTCCAGAACAGACAGCTCACAGTCCTCTTTCAGAGCAGAGTACCTTGTTTAGAGCTCTGTTTTGTCAACAAACCACACAGTGACAGAACCAACAAGCAAACTTTCAATGGTGCAGCGATAAAAGTAGAATAAGAATCTTAGAGTTTGTCTTAACGACCCGGTTAGTGTTTTTGTCCCATTCCAAGTCATTAGACAGTAGGGCTGCAAGATATTGGAACTTAGTGCGATATTCCAAGGGCGTAGGTTTGCGTGGGGACCATGGGGACATGTCCCCACCAATATATGGTGAGGACTAAAAAGTCCCCACCAAAATGACATGATGTCCCGTGACCCGGACGGTCCGGGACACATGTCTTCCGTTTGTGCACACGTCGCGCCTCCTCCTCGCCTCCAGAGCAACAGCAGCAGCAGCAGCAGCAGCACGTGACCCGTTCCGTTCTCTGCAGTGATTGGCTGTCTTCTTCAGCGCCAAACTGAAGCACTGAGCAACTGTTTAATTTTTAAAAGTTAGCCAGCGTGAAGCAAGTGTTTTATTTCGTTCCCTGAGCGTTGTAGCACGTGAGTAATCAGAGGAAAGTACTGTAGATCAATTACCATTCAAAGTACTTACGTTATTTCTAATCTGTCAGCGCACTGTTTAATGTTCCGAGGAGCTCACACGGCACAGAGACAGAACAGAACTGGCTCCAATAAAGAAACAGCTGGTGAAAGGCTGAAAAAATACTTATTGTGCTCTTACTATCCAAAATGTATAAGTGGGTGTGTTGTGTGAATCAGGATAAACTAGGGATGAAAATATTCCACGGATCCACGATTTACAACATTTATCTGCTGATAATGTGATTTCTGTGAAATGTGTGACAGCGGGCACTTGCTGTGATTTGCTCTAAGCACATTCAAGCGATGCACTCGAATGTGCACGTCCTGGTGCAGCTGCTGCCGCTTTGTAATGACAGCCGCGGCGCTCAGTGAAAGCACAGCTCTAACATGGTACCGAGCTCGGACCATATGCAGACAGAACCATGTTGCAAGTGCGGGTCTCCCTCGTATCTCCCCCGTTTCTCCCCTGTGTCTCTGACATGTCTCTCCCCTGACTCTTCCCAAAGCGCAACCAGCGCTCCCGAAATTAAAGCTCGGATACGTAAATTTTCCATTGCGTTAACGATGCATGCTGGTTGTGCGCAAAACACACCACAACATTTAAGTTTTTATTTTGCATACTTGAGAGCCCTGTGAGTCATTACTTGCCTTTTTGGGTTGAGAGTGGAATAAAAAAAAAAGAAAATATAGAAAAATCCACACTGTTACTTATTGCCAAACTCTTGTTAACTCATTGTATTGAGAAATACTATGTAACTTTTGACATTGGCCAAGTTATATAAATTATTCTGCAGTTCATGTATATGAATGTCTGTTTTTGATTTTCTATACCTTCTTATATAATTTAGAAAAAATGCCACCTCCACAAAAAAAGATAAAAGATATCAGGAGCTTTTTTAACAGTTGGAAAGTAAGTAAGAGAAAGCACAAGTAATAGCAAATTATGAATTGTGATGATTAATCTTCTGTTAACATACATAGGAAACTCAACCAACAAGAGAGAACAATATAGGGAATGTTGAGGTAGAAGCAACAGGCCCTTCAGTGCATCAGGTGAGGTTGGAATTTTGTAGGTATGCATGGGACTATGAATTGTTTTTAGAGATTGATCGTATATGTCAAACAATGTAGTGAGATACTCACTGTAGATTCTAATTCAATATTTTCTCCTCTGTTTTTATTTATTATAGGAAATTGAAAGATCAGAGCATGATTTATTTCAAGTATCCAGAGCAGTTCCTGAACTGTTAGAGCCTCAGGTGAGGGCTATTATGTAGATTTGGATTAGGTTTAAGTCAGTATAGAATGAACGCAACACAAAACTCAGAAGCTCTGATCCAATTGATTTTGTTTTAACTATTAGAAAAAATCCTTAACTGCTTCTCATTCAGTCTACAGCTGAGTTTAGTGTAGAAGGCAACACACTATTGCAAATATAGTGTGTGATTACACAACAAATTCTGGGGGAGAAACTCTGGACCCCGTGTCAATGGGTGTAGACTCAGGTCGTAGTGAATGTCCCCACCAAGATTGGAACCAAACCTACACCATTGCGATATTCGATATGAGTGTTTAGTATTGCAATAACGAATATTATTGCAATATTTTTGTCTTTCACCTGCAATTGCAATCTGCATTGAAACGAGACAAATAACAAAAAATAAGGACAACATTCATTCAAATGCATATACAGTACAGACCAAACATTTGGACACACTTTCTCATTCAATGAGTTTCTTTTCATGACTATTGACTGTAGATTCACACCAGGCTGTGAAAAGGCTATTTGACCAATAAGAAGAGTGATGGTCCTGGGCAAGGTGATCTGGCCACCACAGTCACCGGACCTGAACCCATTTCAGATGGTTTCAGGGCTGGACCACTGAGTGAAAGGGCCAACAAGTGCTAAGCATCTCTGGGAACTCCTGCAAGAGTGTTGGAAGACCACTTCAGGTCAATGACTCTTGAAGCTCATCAAGAGAATGCCAAGAGTGTGCGAAGCAGTAATCAGAGAAAAAGGTGCTACTTTGAAGAACCCAGAATATAACACATATTTCCACTTGTTTCACATTTTTCTTTGTTACGTACATAATTCCACATGAGTTAATTCATAGTTTTGATTCCTTCAGTGTGAATCTACAATTTTCATAGTCATGAAAATGAAAAACTCTTTGAATGAGAAGGTGTGTCCAAACATTATATATATATATATATATATATATATATATATATAATATATTTTTATTTTTTTATTTTATTTTAATCACGGATATTTTCGATATGGATATCACACGCACCAATATCGCGATAACAATATTTTTTCGATATATCGTGCAGCCCTATTATTAGACAGAGTTAAACCAAGAAACTTTCACTCCTCTACCATCTGCACCTGGGAGTTATCAATAAAAGCGACTAAAATCAAAGACCAGTTCACATGTTTTGAATAAGGTCAACTGAAGGTTGTTATCTTTACTCCACTGAACAACACTTTGGATTTCTGATTTGTGAGAGGACTCATCATTATTAATCATGAGACCAATGGTGGTGTTAGAGTCAGAGGAAGACGCGCAATCATGAGCGTCCAATGTAAGAAGCAAAGGACTCAAAATACGTCCCTGAGGATATTCGGTGATCACAGAAACAACATCTGAAAAACAACAATGTTGATTTTTTTTTTTTACTGACAATTCTGAGATCTATGGAAGCCCGTTTCCGCCATGTAAAAAAAAAAAAAAGCCTACAGAAAGTCAAAATTTTGACTTTAAAAGTCAAAATTTCGACTTTTAAAAGTCAAAATTTCGACTTTTAAAAGTCAAAATTTCGACTTTTAAAAGTCAAAATTTCGACTTTAAAAGTCAAAATTTCGACTTTAAAAGTCAAAATTTCGACTTTAAAAGTCAAAATTTCGACTTTTAAAAGTCAAAATTTCGACTTTAAAAGTCAAAATTTTGACTTTAAAAGTCAAAATTACGAGTTTTCAACTGCGCATGTGCAGTTGAAAACTCGTATGTGTTGCTGTCTGGAACGGTCTCTGGTCATCCCTGTTATAGATCCATGACCATGGGTCATCCTCTACCTGCAGATTATGTGAAGATTTTGCCTACAGACAGTGACCACATCCATGAAGTAGCAGCAATAATGTTGTGGTAGTAATCGCGTTAAAATGCAAACGGTCTCTCCGTTTATGATTAGAATCCGCTTCAGAAGCCTCTATTTAGTTTATCCTAAACGGACTGTGGAAGATTAATAATAAAACACATGTGGCTGTTCAAAGTCATTGAGCATCAACTGGTGACATCTGGTCAGTATCACGGCTATCGATGGATGCACCAGAAATGCAGTGAATAATATTGTGACTGACAGAGAGACCGTTCGCGATTACTGAACAGTGAGGGAGGTCCGCAGACAGAGGCAGGAGAACCACAGACAGAGGCAGGAGAACCACAGACAGAGGCAGGAGAACCACAGACAGAGGCAGGAGAACCACAGTCACGGGCACTGACAATAATACCCTTTTGGAATTGCGATCAGTGCATTGAAGAGTATGTGACGTGTTTGCGTGCATGCGGGGGTGAGCTGATGGAGCGTGCGGGTAAAGTTGTTGGCGTATGAGCAAGAACACAGAGACATACAGGGAACAAGTACCTTGTCTGATTATTTTATTGTGACAAAATAAAGCCCACGACTCTTTTAGCAACAATCCGGAGAAATAACTCCGCAGATAACAGTGAGGGTCTTTGAAAAGGGTTAGAAATAGATAAACCCATTATAGATGCATGAATAAAACCCCGTACTCAACACGTAGAAAGCGCATCCTTTCAGCCGTGGAAATACTCGCTCCGTGTGGACCCCTCTCAGCGCCATCGTCTGGTCAGAGTGGTCTATAGCAGATTGGATTGGAATGTCTCGATGGCTCATTTTCCTTTGATTTATTATAAAAACGTATTGCTCACATTATTTGTTACTATGTCGAAATAAGAAGTCGTTTGATTTAAATGCTGTATATATGTAAATTGAATTTAACATAAATAAATAAAAAGACAGCTCCTCCCTGCCTCCTACGACCGCGGTCTGGGGCTTAAACAGGAACGTTTTACAGAATCAATCAAACAACATTATTTCTGGCTACTTCATGGATGCAGTGGTCGCTGTCAGCAATATCTTCACATAATCTGCAGGTGAAGGACGTCCAGAGACCGTTCCAGACAACAACACACACGAGTTTTCAACTGCACATGCGCAGTTGAAAACTCATAATTTTGACTTTTAAAGTCGAAATTTTGACTTTTAAAGTCGAAATTTTGACTTTTAAAAGTCGAAATTTTGACTTTTAAAGTCAAAATTTTGACTTTCTGTAGGCTTTTTTTTTTTTTTACATGGCGGAAACGGGCTTCCATAGAGATCTGTCAGTTAAAAACAAAAAATCCACTTACGGCATCACTCAAACCAAGAGATATGAGTTTTTCAATCAGTTTAGCGGGGACAAGGCAATTCAAAGCAGAACAGAAATCAATGAACAGCATTCTTGTGACAGATTTACAACTGTCCAAGTGACACAGAGTTAAGAGCAAATAAGATTGCATCCTTAATACTCCTTTTCTGTTTTCTGTCTGTAGGCTGGAGCCGATCAATACTTATACGGGTCTTAAGTCCAAAACATACATATATATACAGTATATATATATGTGTGTATTATTTTAATATATAAATATGTATATGTATATGTATAAATGTAGTGCCATTCGACAATTATAAATGATAATAGAAAACAGGTTCCATATTTCAGTAGCTCCAAAGATGACAAAAGTGCTTAGTATTTTTCCATACATATTTCCCAGGATAGCCATTGATGTGAATAACATGCACATGCTGACACACAGACAAGAGTGAATAAAGTATAACCACCATAACAATTTATATTACCAGTAATCACATGTACTAACAATTATATTGATCAGTAAATGTTCTTATATGTATCTCCATAAAATGTTCTTATATTATCAGTAAGAGTCTGCATAATAGGCCTTTGTTATATGTGTTAGTGTGGTCAGTGAGAACTCAAGGACAGGCTGGTTTCTGTGCAAAAGTAACCATTTTCAGGAACGATGTGTCTGCTTCCCATGAGACAAAAATCCGGACCAGGCCAGTCTCGGGGACTGAGGTGATAAGGAGCCCATGACGTCTTCGAGGGACGAGTCCTGATCTTCAGCACATTTATAAAACTGTATTATGTAGAAATTGTAAACCAGTCTGGACAAGGGACCTGCAGTATAAAGTCAGAGCGCCTGACTTTATACTCATATATAGATTTGAGAGGGAGAGCTAGCTTTAAGTCCAGACCGCTGTTTAGACTCTTTGTATCAGGGAATAAACTTTTTTGGATTTAACTTTTCGAATACTGGTCATCATTATATGGGATTTTGAACACGTCATTTTTTTTACAATAATTGGTGACCCGTGACGTGATCCCTTTGGTGACCTCCAACGCTCTCATCCCTGGACTCCACGTCTCTCCTCAGCGGCCGCTATAAAAAAGGTAAGCAGATACCTATTAATTATTAAAATCTGCATATTGGCTGAGACTAAATCAAGGGAGAGAAGTTCTGTCCAGGGTAGAGCTCGCTCAAACAAATAAATAAAAATAACACTAATATTGTGACAGTTTTTAGCTGCATTTACAAATCTAAGTGAAAGTCTTAGTCTAGATCTGGGGTTCCAGTCCCTGGTGTGAAACAGGTCAGAGTCCTGTCTACTACGGTAAAAGTGAAAAGTAGAAACACCCGCTGTGACAAGCGTTGCTGACGGACGCGTCAGCACATGAGTCAGGTTTAAACCATTAGAACCTGGAGGAGATTGGGTCCCTCCCAAAAATGGAGACATTAATACCATTACAGAAACTATACTCAGAGGTGGAGGCTCAAATATTGAGTGGTCTAGAAAAGAAGAGCAGAAAAAAAGCAAAGAGTAAAGCAGCAAAAGCATGGACAAAATTACAGAAAAGAACAGAACTTCCCGGGTCCATGACAAGGACTGCGCTGGCTAAGATGATGAAGAAGAAGAGATAGCAAGAGCCAGGCCAAAAACAAAACCTTATCAGACTATGAGAGAAACTAAACATTATAGTAGTGACAAAAGTAGCGATGAGAATGAGGGAGAGGCCCAATGTAGTAGACCTGTGTCAAGCAGAACTCGGTCTCAGGCAAACTTCATGTTTCCCCTGAGACCCGGCCATGGCAACGCAGCTGGGGTATACCACCCGTTCTCGGTAAGCGACATACAGACTATCAAGGACAAAATGCCTCCATTGTGTCAAGGAGCTGGTAACTGGATCTCTAGCCTCAACACATGGTTAACTGGTCATGATGTGGCAATGGGAGATGTCAGAGCAGTGTTGGCAGCATGCAGTAAGCCATGGGAAAGGGGCGCTATTGAGAGACAAGCTGGTACTGCTGATATTTTGATTCTTCCAGGTTTGGCCAATACGCAAACGCACTGTACGAAGCACTGAGGGAGCATTTTCCAACTCCACTGTCTTCCGCGCCCCGTGAGTTGACGTGGCTGGAGTCTGAGGATCCGTTGGTGTTCTATGACAGGTGTGTGGCTAAGTGGATGGACACGGTAGGAAGACACCCTCACAAAGTCAGTGAAGTCATGCCTTTTAGATCAGCTATTTTGAATGGTTTGCCAGAAGCAATACGCTCAAAAATTGAAGACAGTCCTGACAATCTAAACCCTGACTCAGCTTTGTGGAAGTCTAATTTAATCTTTCACATTAAGCGGCATGTTGAGAACACAGTTAAAGAAAAAAAGAGCATTGAAGACATGACTTTTCAACTTCTAAAATTACAGCTCAGTGAAGCCAGAAATAAAAACACCCACAACAAAAAAGAGACTAAAAATCAGATGGCTAACATGCCAACTGGAGGACCGACCCAACCAAGCTGGAATGGGAAAAGGGGAGGGTTCAGAGGCGGTGGGCGTGGTGGCCGGAGAGGAGGAAGGGGTGGAAGCTGGGGAGGAGGCAGGGATGTGTGTCATATCTGTTACAGAGCTGGACATTGGGCGAAGGAGTGCCCTTTCAGAGACGACACTTCATACCAGCATAAAGCGCCTGAGATGATGCGTGGGAGTGGCCCCCAAAGAGGCATGGGACCCAGACCAGAGCAAGCCTGCCCTCCCTCTGCATGGACTGCTCCAAACGAGAATCTGGCCCCGAGAGGTGGACAATACTACCAGCAGGGGGACTACTGGGGCGAGTATGAACAATTTTACTAGGGTCGCCTAGGAAATCCAGGGGACAAGGCCGAGGCAGAACCTATGTTTCCCATAAGGGTGGAGGACGACAACCTGATGGCCCTAGTGGACACTGGCGCCACCTACTCTACTATCAATACAAAGATACGCCCTGTCCTGCTCTCTGAGGAGCACATCACCCTGGTTGGATTTTCTGGGACACCTGAGGTACTGCCTTTTACTAAACGTTTAAAGACACAAATTGGGACACAGACACTGTGGCATTCTTTTGTAAATGCTCCAAAGACACCTGTCAATCTGCTGGGAAGAGACTTGTTAACTAAAACCAATGCATCTATTCTATGTGGGCCTGAGGGTCTACAAGTGACTTTCCCAGGGGGACAATCTTACAGATGCGTGACTGGCATGTCAATGGACTCTTGTTGGCTCCTGAGGGAAGGTGCGCCAGACCAGTATGCAGACATTTACTGGGTAAGACTTGATCCCGAAAACAAACCCACAGACAACGGGGTGCAGTCGGCCTTCTACCGGTGGAAACCCTGGATAAACTCTCTAGCCTCATACCACCTGCCGACGGACCCAACTCACTTGACCCTGTACTATGACCGAGACCAAGACTTAGTGTATAGGGAACAATTTAAACAAATTGAAAGTGATAGCTGGACATTAAAATCAGAATACATCTATGTTGGGCCTGAGGGTGTGGCGGCACATACACAGCTGCTTCCTGAACAATGTGAGTGGTATTACATGTCTTCCTCTGCTGTCCCACACATCACCTTGGCTATACACCCAGGTCACGAGGCTAGGGCACTAGGCCCAATGGTAAAAAGACTGGTTAAAGCATGCGATTGGTCAGACACTCAGCTTCCTCATGTGCAGTATAGTGCAGAAAATAAGTCATACAGAATAAAAGCAGATATGACAGACACAGGGGAGGTGGAGCATGAAACATTAACTAGACACCATGGCAGACACATGTCAGATCACGAGGACACTCATGACATTTTGAAACAGGTGCCTGCAGGGGTCTGGTCCAAGGGCCCCACGGACGTGGGGTTGTGCACCTCTTTCCCTCCTGTGTCTTTACAGATGAAGCCAGGAGGCCCAATTCAGATCCCCCAGTATGCCGCCAAGCCGGAAGCTGCCGAAGGGATCTCACAAGTGATTCATGGACTTTTGGGAGTAGGTGTACTTGAACCATCAGAGTCTGAGTGGAATACTCCCACTTTGGCTGTACCGAAACCAGGTCAGAATAAATACAGAATGGTTCATGATTTAAGAAAAATAAATGATCTAACATTGACCCCATGCCTACCTGTGCCAAACCCTTATACAATGCTGCAATCACTGTCTCCAGACCTTCAGTATTTTACTGTTATGGATTTGGCTAATGCATTTTTCTGTATCCCCCTGGCAGAGGAGAGTAGGGACTTCTTCTCGTTTACCCACAGGGGCCAAAAGCTACGCTACACTCGTTTGCCTCAGGGTCATAAATGTTCCCCAGGCATCTTTAATCAAACTCTACGAGCTCTGCTGAGAGAGCTGGTACTTCCGGAGGGCGTGGTGCTCCTGCAGTATGTGGATGACCTTCTCCTGGCTGCAAAAACAGAGAGGGCTTGTTTGCAAGCCACCAAGGACACCCTTATCCTACTACATTCAAAAGGCTATAAGGTTAGTAAGGAAAAATTACAATGTTGCAGGCCTACAGTAACCTTTTTGGGACGTAGCGTGTCTGGAGGATCCACCGACATGTCGCCAGAACATAGAGATGCAATTTTGTCATACCCAAGGCCAAACACTGTGGGAGACATGTTGTCTTTCCTGGGTCTCATAGGCTACAGCAGACACTATGTGGCAGACTTTGCAGACAAGACAAGGCCATTGAGGGCCATTGTTAATGAACATGGCATGAGAAACACAAGGGTAAGATTAAACTGGGATAGAGTCAGTGAAGAACAGTTTATCTCCCTTAAACAGGAACTCTCCTCTGCAGCTCAACTAGCCACACCTGACTATTCACGCCTATTCTACTTGGACGCCACAGTGCAGGCTCAGGTAGCTAATGGGGTGTTATATCAAAAGGACAGGGGACAGAGGAAAATACTACAGTATGTTAGTGTTCCTCTGGACTCAATTGAAGCAAGACAAGTGGACTGCACTAGGTATGCAGCTGGAGTGGGACATTTGATCAGAAAAACAGCACATTTGGTCATGGGGCATGGTTTAGAAGTATTGACTGACCATGGAATTTGTGCATATGTGTCCTCTGCTGCATTTACTATGTCACCCTTGAGACAGTCAAGGCTTTTACAGGTGCTCACTCAACCCCATTTAACCTTTACACCTATTGGCACTAACATGGCCGATTACATGTCTAAAGGGGGAGAGTGGCACGACTGTGCTGTCAGAGTGATAGACAGTCTAAAAGTACGACCAGACCTTCAAACTGACCCATTGAAGGACCCTGACTTACAGCTGTTCACAGATGGATGCTGTTGGAGGGCGGTGGATGGCAGCCTGAAGGCGGGGTATGCAGTTGTCAGCATTGACTCTGATGAATATTTTGTTACTGTAGACAGTGGCACTTTGATTGACAGACCGTCGGCACAAGCGGCAGAACTGATGGCTCTCTGCGCAGCTTTGGAGTTTGCTAAAGGTAAAATTGCAAACATTTATTCCGACTCTGCCTATGCTATTCAGGCTGTCCATTTCAACCTCCCCGAGTGGAAACGTAACGGGTTCTTGACTGCTAAAGGGCGACCCATCACACATAGAGCCCTGGTGGAGAGGCTGGACAGTGCTCTCCAACTTCCTGAAAAGGTAAGCGTCATCAAATGTCAGGGGCACTCAAAATCAGACACTTTCGAGGCCAGAGGAAACGAGGCGGCGGATGAGGCCGCAAAGAAAGCTGCCAACTACAAGGTCAGTACTCCAGGAGTGTTTGTGGTTCGGGACGAGGGGCCAGACCTGGCAGACTGCCTGCCCGATCTGTCCCTTCAGGTTTTAGCTGAAGCCCAAACAAAAGCAGCTCCTGAAGAAATATCCATGTGGGTTCAAAAACGGGCAAAGAAAGATCCAGATACTGGCATCTGGTACGGCCCTGATGGCCGCCCCGCCCTGCCCATGGGGGACCTCTCACGAGCGGCTTTATCTGAGGCACATGGGCTAGCCCATGTGGGTCAGGTACAGATGCTCAGGAATATGTCACAATGGTGGCATCCCTTCAAGACAAACATGATCCAAGATTATACTAGGTCCTGTCAAGTATGTCAAAATTATAACCCATTGCCCTGCTCAGCTGTTTCCCCAGGAAAATTCACACCTGCTGCTTGGCCTGGAGCACATGTTGTGATGGACTTCACGGATATGATTAACAGGTGCGCAGGAAAGCGGTACCTGTTGGTCATCACTGACACCTTTACGGGATGGCCTGAGGCATATCCTGCTGCAAAGGAGGATGCTGCCTCCGTAATCAAAGCCGGTCTTAAAATGCTATCACAACAGATGCATGACGTTTCAGGTGTCCCGGAGAATCCCCTGGAGGCGTGGCTGAGCGGGACCTTGGGGAAGTGGAAGCATTTAATTGTGTCCGTGATCACGTCCCTGGCATCCATTGTGGCCATAATGGTAGTTGTTGGATGTTGTTGTGTTCCTTGTTTTCGCTCTCTTTGTGTTAAGACCATCAACACTGCGGTCAAACCAGATCCCAAAGGCCAGTACGTGTTGTCACTGAGGGAGGACCGTCCTGTAATGCTCCCTGAGGATGATGTGACCTCTTAAATGAGGCCAAAAGGGGGACTGATGTGAATAACATGCACATGCTGACACACAGACAAGAGTGAATAAAGTATAACCACCATAACAATTTATATTACCAGTAATCACATGTACTAACAATTATATTGATCAGTAAATGTTCTTATATGTATCTCCATAAAATGTTCTTATATTATCAGTAAGAGTCTGCATAATAGGCCTTTGTTATATGTGTTAGTGTGGTCAGTGAGAACTCAAGGACAGGCTGGTTTCTGTGCAAAAGTAACCATTTTCAGGAACGATGTGTCTGCTTCCCATGAGACAAAAATCCGGACCAGGCCAGTCTCGGGGACTGAGGTGATAAGGAGCCCATGACGTCTTCGAGGGACGAGTCCTGATCTTCAGCACATTTATAAAACTGTATTATGTAGAAATTGTAAACCAGTCTGGACAAGGGACCTGCAGTATAAAGTCAGAGCGCCTGACTTTATACTCATATATAGATTTGAGAGGGAGAGCTAGCTTTAAGTCCAGACCGCTGTTTAGACTCTTTGTATCAGGGAATAAACTTTTTTGGATTTAACTTTTCGAATACTGGTCATCATTATATGGGATTTTGAACACGTCATTTTTTACAATACCATCCAGAATATCAAGATAAGAGTGTAAAGTGGCTACAAAATCATATCTCCCTCTGTAGAAACATGCAATAATGTCATTATATCTTATATCAAATAGTCTATGCAGGAAACCAGAGATTAGTTTGTAGGACTCACATATCTTCTTTTCACCACTCCTCTTAATGGGAATGTGAGGAGAGAAAAGGCGACACATCCTTGGTATTCAAAGTCAACACAGTGGGCACGACGCCACTGTCCCATGCCCTCAATCAGCCAAGTTCATTGCAGGCTCACCTCTTCCCTGTGGGCTCCACTGGTTTGTGCATGACAGAAAAGATAACATCCTTCCCCTCACCATACACTCACAACTCAAAACACTGTGAGCTGCTGAGTTGGCGATCAATCGAACATCTAATAAAACATTCTCATCTATTTCCATGGTGACGATAAAACAACGCATCCAATGTTTAGACAAACAACACACAGAAATACACTTGTTTCTGAAATAATGATGTCCTCATGGCATATTAGAAAGACAAAAATAAAACAGCCCCCTCCACTCAGATGGTTGGCTGCTGAGCCTTGGGCTAAAGACAGTGGTGACTCATGAACGCGCCTCTGTAACAAAGAAATGCACACTCCAAGTCAGAGCTGTGCCATGTACAGCAGCCGGAGTGGTGTCCTAAAAAAAACCTTGGCAACATGGCTCCTTTATCATGCTTTTGGATGTTGTGTAGAAGTTCTTATAAAATGTGTACTATATAGTTTCATCTTGTTTTTTATACACTCGTGATTTCATTTTTCTATTGTGTGTACTTAGTATGTAAGTAATCTTTATTCATAAAACACATTTTTACAGACCAAGTTCACCCAAAGAACTTTACAATGTTCATACTGTAGTTCAGATATTGCTTAATTCTCTCCACTCGTTGATGATGGAAGTGAGACGCCACCGAAGTATCAAAGCCCCCAACCAACACCATCCATTCACTCATGAATGAATGAATGGATGGACATACCTTTTGCACATGTATATAGAGGTAGGGGAAACCGGAGCACCTGGAGGAAACCTTTGCAGACACTGCAAGGCACATGTTCTAACCATGATTTGAAGCCAGGAACTTCCTCCTTACTTTGATAACTTGTTTGCACCGAGAGCCAAAGCAGTTTCCTTGTTTGTGACTTCCTGTTTCTTACAATGGCAATAAAAGAAATTCTGATTCTGATTCTAATTAAACCAGATACCACTTCCTCTCAAATACTAGTGTGATCAAATGTAACTATGGAGTTCATCCTGTTTTTTGTTTTTTAGAACAAAGCAAAGGTTCATATACAAACTAGTAATAAAAATAAATAAAAAATCTTCTTAAAACTAATACTGCATACTTCTAATCTGACGCCCTACGACCACCACCATTCATTCACGCAGACACCGTACATGCACAATAGGTAAAATCCTCCATCTCCTGACCAAGCATCAACATCTGGAGATGGGTCCCCGGGCGCTGTACTACGGCGATTACAATCAAAAACCACATTGGATTAACTGTGCAGGACAACCCCAGTGTGCACCGGACAGATACAACACAATTCAATTCAATTCAATGTATTTTTGTATAGCCCTAAATCATAACAGTGGTTATCTCGGAGCATTTAACAAAACCTTTGAATTCTCCAACACAGATCAGCAACTACAACATTTCAAACACTTCATCACACACAGATGACTAATGTCTATACATTTTGATATTGGTAATACACACCAGAGCTCTTGCCTCAGATTTAATCTTGTAATAGATTTAAACAAGTATCTCAATGAAGCGTTGCAGCCCTACTTTTGAATAATTTATATTTATCAGCCAAATGGTGTGAGTGATGTTGCTTTCAGTTAGTCCTCCTATCTGTCTACACATGTGAAATATGTAGTATGGTCTTCGAGGAGTGTCTATCCTCTACACATGCAATTTACATCGTGCTTACAGCTATTGTGTGATCTAATGAGGAGCAGAATCAATAAAACAGTAACAACATGAGCAAATGTTTCTTGAAAGAGTCTGAAAAAGCAAGTGAACATACATACTGTACTTATTGAGTAAGTAAGGTAAGTACGTAAGCTTTATTTATACAGCGCTTTTCACAAACCAAGGCCACAAAGCGCTTCACGGTAAAAATAGATCAAATACAATTTAAAACACAATTTAAAATGTGTGTACAAAAAATACAAATATAATGGCCCCACAATTCCTTTTTTGAATTCTATACATACTCATAATTTCAGTTTCACTTTCGCTTTGTTAAATAAATGCAGTCATTATATAGTTCACCTGGAGGCAAAGCTCTTTCTTATTCACCTTCAGAAAACCTTATCGGTGTTAGCACCATGTTTACATCCTCTTTGCAAAAGGACATACATTTTGTACAGAGTGATAAGGGTACCTTTTATTATCTTATTGCACACAGAATCATGTGGCGTCAAGCGCTGGAGGCCACATACAGAGAAAGATAAGGAAATAAATTCAGCATGAAGCGAAGATCTAAATCTAGTGCTTTCCTCTCAAGTGGAAGTTTTTACACGGCCTTTGTGTAAACCCCTGTTATTTGGCTTCACCTATTGGCAGAGGTATCGTGTGCCCCTCCACCCATTACAATTCTGATGCTATTGATTGGATCGCCTGCCAGGTCCACAATGGGAGTTGGACTGGAACGGACGCAAACTCTCTACACTGCAGATCTGCTCAAATGGTCTATGTGACCTGTGTGGTCTTGGTCCTCGAGTCCTGGATCTATAGCGTGTGGGCCTCCACAAGGTTTCTCACTTTAGAAATTTTCCTTGCCGATGCAAGAAGGGTCTGTTAGAGCCTTGTGAGGGTCTACACGCTAGGCACGTAGGACACGTATGTTTGGTCATCTGCCCCTTATGGACCACTACCAATGCGTTTTCTGTTTTATTTGTTTGTTTGACTCTCTGAACTGTGTTGGCAAATTCAATGGTTGTGTAAAGTCCACTGAGATGGCCTGTGACAGTCTCAGTCCCCATTTAGACGCACATTACAAAGCAATTAGCAAAAACGACCAGGCTCCTTATATGAAGTGCACAGCGTCTGCACAAAGGAAGAAAACAATGTAGTTCTAGCGCCCGGTCAGTAGGAGGCAGTTGAACTTTACAACACGACACACACACGACCCCACCAATATAATCACCTCAACAACATCCTGCTCAGACCACTGCAAAAGGGGAAAAAATGCACCAAAATAATTCTGCACTTACCAGTAGCAACAAAAATGGAAACTGAAACTACAGTTTTAGGTGGTTTTCTTTTTGAACGGCCAAAATTTGCAGCACTCGAAACACACAAAGCCTTAGTTGATATGCCACCATTGTTGTTTATGTTTGTTCTCAACTACTGCGTATGTCCAAATGTATGTGCGGGGAAGTGTCTAATGTTTTACTGTCGCAGCGTCCTTTTGTAATCAGCACATTAAAGGGGAGATGATGGACCTTCTGCATGCATTCTCTTCCTTAAGCCCTCCAAGATTTGAGCTGATAAAAACTTTGCGGAGACTGCAAACTTTGGCGTGGTGGTGTTTTGAAAGGCTTTGCAAATGCAACTCAAATATTTGTGCTTTTTGATATTTGCCATTTTGGGGTCATGATAATCTGAATGACCACACTTTTGCACAGGTTTTGGCTGTGGACTGATCAAAAGTCATGTTTATCGGCTCTAGTTAAGCAAGGATCTAGGACTGCTTACTATGATGGAAGTCCTATGGGAACACCACTGTTGTTGTGTCCTCAGGCAAGACACTTCACCCACATTTCTTGGTATATATCTGGTGTGTGTGTGACTGTTTAGTGTTTCTTGGAGGGGCTGCCGAGACTGATTCTCAAGAGGCGACAATAACAAGATTTAAAAAAGGTTTTGTAACTGTTTTTTTTTTTTTCTACGCTTTACTTCTCACAGACACACACATTTTAGATATTAAACATTTATATATTCAAACAGTTAACAGGCATTTCTTAACATCATATTATAAGTGACCCAAGCTGTGAGAGGAAGAGTAGAGAGACTCATTGGAATTCAGATGAAAAATAGAAGGGAGGCAGGGTAATGAATCCACAGATAACGACGGTTCGCAGCTAGGTCACTTTCGCTATAAGAGCATCGTAATAGCTAACCAAGCTGCGTATTCATGCAAGTACTGGCCTGGAGATGTATAATTCAATGGTAGCAAACCAAGCAGCAACAATTAATAAATCAAAAATACAATATGTTCGGTAAAACCATGGAACCATGGAATCCTGATCCTGTAGTAATGAATTGCCATGCAGCACTCTACAAATATGCAAATAAATACACAAATATTTAAATAATTATGTCAACCACTGACACTGGCCAGAGTACTTTAAAAACAACAGCCTTTAACACAGAGAAACCAATAGTAGAAGCATTAAAGCTAAACATAGGGATTCAGCATTTCAGATTTATGCAGCTAACATCTGGAACAGTCTTCTTGAAAATGTGAAACAGGCTTCTTCTCTGACAATGTTCAAATACAGGTGAAAAACAGTTCTGTTTAGCTTTCCATACAACTGAGAGATGTTATCTTCACTATACAGTATATAATGTATTGTCATTATGATTCCTTGTTGTTTATCTTGATTTGGTTAGCACTTTGAGTTGTCTTGTGTATGAACTGTGCTATACAAATAAACAGGCCCAAAGGCCGATGCTCTACCAACTGAGCCACTGTCGCCTCCGAAAAATCTGTATCTAGTGCTAAATGTTGACTGACAATATACAGTTGTGCTTCAGATTTTAATTTGATCGAACATATTTTATAGATTGTGAACGATAACACACTCAACATTAGCAATTGCGTGAAGCCATATATTTTCTTTGCCTTTTATTTTCAAATTTTAATAACATCAGTTCTGTGAAGATGGATGGATAAATATAGAAAACAAAATTGTGAATTAGGCATGGGTTGTATATAGCGCTTTTTTCGACCCTACACATGTTATTATTTATTCACTTCATGGTGAAAAACTACTATCGCAGCCGTCCTGGGGCAGACTGCCCCAGGCAAAAAAAACAATATGTGCCATCGGGCCCTCCAGTCACCAGCATTCATACACACACCAGACCCATTCTAGGTAATGTGGGGGAAGTGTCTTACCTCAGGACACAACGTTCCAAACTTTACAGCCACACCTGCTGTTCCCAGAGGTCTCCCATCGTAGTTCTAACCAGGCCCTGTCCTGATTGGCTTTGTAGGTCTGGCAGGTCTGGCTTTCACATGCTGGTGAATACAGATGTGTCCGCTGAAGTTACCATGGGAACACTGTCCAAGTTACAGTAAATAACCAGTGGCCTGCAATTGCATGTGGCCAAATCATAAATGGATGTTATCAAGCATCTGTGTGCGATTTCTCATCTAAAATATCAGCTTTCATGTCTCCAACTGCAAATATGCATGTGCAGTTAAGGTCTGTTTCGATATTCAACATATTTTGAGACCTCTCATAAGAATATGTATACAATGTACAGACATTCATAATAATAAACTTTCCACGAATTTCAGAACCCATAAAATCCTATTTCTTGTGCCAAAATATAAAAAGATAGATGGCCAAGAAGGTGTTATGAATATGATATACAAGTTATAAAGCTGTCCACTGGGGGCAACAGAGGCTCGGTTGGTAGAGCATTGGCCATTGAGCCTGAAGGTCGTGGGTTCAAACCCACCCTGAGGCCTACTTCACGACTCCCACTGATGTCTGAAATGAATTAAGGGGAAGAAAATGGAAGA
Source organism: Knipowitschia caucasica (assembly GCA_964034765.1). NCBI lineage: Eukaryota > Metazoa > Chordata > Actinopteri > Gobiiformes > Gobiidae > Knipowitschia > Knipowitschia caucasica. The sequence goes on along the minus strand of OZ035828.1, from coordinate 31,718,137 downwards.
ATGGTGGAAGTTTTAAAGACTTGGCCCAATCTGCAGCATTTTTAGACACTATAGAAAAGGTCATGGTGCAATTCGACCAAAGAAATATACCTCTTAATTCTGATTTTTTTTTATTTATCATTCTTATTCATAAAACATAGTGATGAGGCAGTGGAGCAGGTTTAGGAAGGCATTCCCTCTCTACACACAACTGTACACACAGTTTTGCATCTCAAGATACTGAACAGTAGGAATGTTGAGCACATGACACAAGATAAGTGAATATTAAGTATTGCACAACCCTACACTAAAAATAAAAGATAATATCCCTCTTTAGCTTGATAATCAAGCAGTAAAAAATAGTGTATAGACTAGTGCAGGAAATATAAACATGTATCAACATGTATCAAAGATATATCTGTACTTATTGTATCGCAGATGTACAAAAATAGTAGTGCAAAAATATTAGGGTAGTAGTTAGTCATTAGCTCTGTGGGTTTAAATGTTCACAGGGTATAAGTTAGCTGCATGTGATAAAAGTTGGCAGCATGTGATACTACTGTACCAGCATGAGGTTCTGGCTAAAAGTGACTGAGTAAAGTGACAGTGGACACATGTGGTCTGATAATGCACTAATATTATTTCAAATGAAAGTAGGAGTTGCACTGCTTTTTCTCATAAACTGCAGTGTACTACAACATCTGTTTACCAATGGACCCATGGGAGCTCCTGTGAGCCAACACTTACAGTTTGAAACAAGCAAGAAAAAAGGAGGCTCTTCCTTAGGCTAAAGAAAATGGATATTGATCTAAAGCCATGACTAAATAGATTAAATTACAAAGTACTGTTCCAAAAGAGTCCACACACGTCTTTACTTTATGGATCTTTTCAGCGTTTGTTTCTTTTAACGAGCAACCCAGCACACTACACACGATCACGGCCCCAATTCATGTGAAGAGACAATTGACGACAGCAAATGGTCATTGAGGGATTATAGTGTTCCTCATTCAGACCAGGATGAGAGCTTAGAAAATGCACCACCGATGTGATCAGTTATAGCTGTAAAACAATTTAAGGAAATAAACTTTGTGTGTATATCCACACTTATTCAAAGCAATTCAAAGTAATAACTAATATCTCATTCTCCACTGGCATTGTACCAGCCAGTGTACAGCCTCACTTCCAGAAAACCTGACCTTCGCTTTTTAAATTTGAACAACTATAGGCCTATCTCCAAGCTGCCAAAACCAAAATACTTGAAAAGCCAGTAGCTAAAAACCTTTGGAAATTTGGCATCTTGACACAATTTTCTGTAAGAGTTTAGACTGTATCAGTGTACAAAGACCACTTTAAGAAGAGTTATAAATGGTCTTCTTGTAGCTGTAGGTGTTCTTTCCTTCCCCTGCTTGATTTAAGTGCAGCCGTTGACACTGATTCAGAGGCTGAAGCACTGGGTTGGAATGAAAAATTACAGTGCTCCAGTGTTTGACCGACAGAAAGTTCTATGTTTCGATTGATAAGCGCTTTTCGAGTCCCCCAAGATTCTGTACTTGGTCCCATTTTAATTTACCACGTTATTACTGAATTTATCAGACCCAATAGACTTGAGACGTCTTATTAATTAATTACTCAAAGACTGGACTTCTGGAATGGGATTTTAACAGATATTCATCAAACATCAAACAACCGCCTCCAGCTTGTTAATGTGACTGAGTGTTTTAACACGGAATAAAAAAGAGGGAAAACTTGATACTTTTAAAGCCCAACACAGATTTTCCCCTAAGTATTTAGCAAAAGTTCTGTCTCCGTAGGAGCTGGCCCCTCAGCTGTCGAACGCCCCCTTCCGGTTGAGCTCAGGCAGGACAATTCAGTAGCATCATTACATACTCTCTAAAGAAAAAACCTTTATAAGAACTTTGATTTATAAGATTTTTTTTCATGGCATGTTCTTTCTTTTTATTAGTCAATTTCTGGGTAATCTGAGCTGCCACCAAAGTTTCAAAGTACCAGTCCCTCGCTGATCCTCCTGCAGGTGGTGGGTCCACCCGATGATGGCTTCTCCAAAGCCTTGATCTTTCAGTGGGGGCTTCAGGCAAAGCGGGGTTAAGTGTCTTGCCCAGGGACACAACGACAGCAGACATCGGTGGGAACAAATGACATAGGTCGTGGGGAGTCAAACCATTAGGTCCAAAAATCAATGCTCAACCAACTGAGCCATTGTCTGAATAACTATTAATCTTGTTTTACACATTATCCAAAACTTGGTCTGATCTTAATCGGTTTTATGGAGTTGTGTGGAGCAATCTGTCTTGAACGGTGCTATAAAGACAACAATTATTATCAGTAATACCAAACGTTATTATATGGAAGATGTGATTAATTGGGTAACTGCATGATTATCTCACATGTTTGTTCAATTGGGACTCAAGATTACAAGACTGTTTGTTTTCAAAACTGGACATACTGTAAATTCAGTTCTTGTTCACATTTTGCATTTAATGGCAGTCTTTTGCAAAATTGGACATTCAGTTGGTTTTAGAAATGTACATAACTTTTATCATTATAGTGCTTTGTGTGTATTGTTTTGAAATATGCTCGTTGGTTTTCTCTGAATTATAAAAAAGACAACCACACCACTTCACAAACGGTATGGAAAATGAGTAGAAAAAAGGTTCCACTAAAAGTGAGATGGTTCCAAAGGAGTTAAAATATATCATAAATACCCCCTGAGGAGATATTTTGAGTGTAAGCTGTCAGTTGGAGCTTTCTCATCAGCCCACATGAGAATAACTGGGCATTTACTAGCCAGTTAAAATGGCAACCCACATTACTTAATCTCTCTAATACCTTGTGTAGGAGAAATGATCAGGCACGGCAAATATTTGTCAGGGAAATATGTACTGTGCTTTTGAGGATACACTGGAGAATTTTGTCCTGGTTTTTAAAGAGTGTGTTTTATAAGATAAGAGAACCTTTATGTGTCCTACAGTGGGGTCATTTCAATAATAGAAGTGGACTAAATGAGTGTGACATCCTCCTTAGAAGCACCAAGATCTGGGGAATAACCAAATTATGAAGCTGCAAATCTCTGCATTATGATTGGAATGGAGCAATGGTCAACAGATCAATGGTCAAAGGATCCCAAAACAAGTTCAAGCGTTGGATTCTAGAGGCGATAGGTCAGAAAGCAGGGAAACGTCAGCAACTGTTACAACGAAGCCTTACCCATGCAAAACATATAAGTCAGAGGTCAGAGGAGGCAAGGTCAGTCTGAGGCACTAGTCAGGTCAAGTTATGGAAATGACTTGTAGTTAGAAGCTGAAATATGTTGGCAAAAACATCTCAACAAGTATGGTCTGTCATTTTGACCCTTTTTTTTGCCACTCAAGCAAATTGTCATACATCAGTTCAATTTAATATCTGGTTTTCCATCATCTGGTTAATATCTCGATTTAGGGTAGCTAATTTACAGTGCAAGAACAATGCAGAAATGCAGCTAAATAGAAATGTAACTTTTTTTTCCGTCTTTATATACTTTGAGCTACTTGAGACAAAAAATATAGCTGTAATATATATTTAAACGACTTGATTTATTTTCAAAAGTAATGTATTACACTTTAGTTACTGTTAAATTGCATATGAAGGGGTTGGGGTTTTACTTATTTACAGTCAATGGGTTTTACTGCATACATGACTCTTCAGCTCCCTCTATTGAGCTCTTCCTTCGCTGCATGGTCAACCCATACCAAAGTGCTAACATAATAAAACCAAGTAATAAGCAACAAAGTTACACTGCACATTGCAAGATTCATACAATAAAAAGATAAATATGAATGCACAAAATAGTAAATTTAGAAAATCTTTTTTGGTCAACTAGAACTGCGTGTATGTGTGTGTGTGAACAATTATAGGGCGACACAGTGGCTGAGTGGTTAGCAATTTTTCTAAAGAACTCAACGAAATGTGCACGTTGAACCAGGGCCTTTATGAGTGGAGTTTGCAACCGGTACTCCGGTTTCCGCTATCGCTAAAAACATGTGCAATAGGTCTGGCATGCGCCTCCTGTACTGGCCCCGCTCCCATCTCTGTGTGAGAATGAGAGACAAATGCCCAAAAATAACAATTGTGAACCGCTTTGTGACTCTGGTCTGTGAAAAGCGGTATATGAATAAAGATTACTTATTTACTTAGAATGTCACTATTATTAGTTTCAAAATTCTGTTTTCATGTCTGTGCCATTAGACAAAAACATTGATTTGCAAAAATAAGTTTTTGAATTTGTGGTTTTATTCCACAGTACAACAAAATACAGCACATACTTATGACAAGATAAAAAAAAAAAAAAAACATGAGATAAAAGATTTGACAAATGAAGCCTACATTCTTCAGGTGTCACTTTCGTTGAAAAAAAAAACTTTTGCATGGGGCAAAACAAATGTCTAAAAAACCCCCAAAAAAACAGACTGTCTGCAGTCTTATCTGTCGGGGCGCATCATGCCAGGCCTCACTGGCATCATCATGGGCCGGGGATGACGCATCATGTGTGGAGGCCCTGGCATCATCTGCATGGGCCCTCCCATCGGCGGCCTCATACCTGCACAGGAACACACAATACACAAGTGGGATAACAGGACAAAGTGCTATGCAGTTATTGTCTGATGTTAAACTGGTATGTGGCATTAAAAAGGTTGGCAATCGCGAAATAGTACTACTTCTGAGCCGGAAAGATAGTGGGGTGCACTGTTCAAATCATTTTGTCCAATAAAGGAAGCTGTGGGTGGGGGCATAACTGGTGCTTGCATTTGAATATTTTCTCCACGCTTTAGTTTAAGTTTCATTTTTAATTAAATCACTTTAACAAGCATTTTTTTCTCCGTACCACCATTTTCATTATATAGTTCAATTTTTGTTTTCTGTAAAAGTTATACTTTAATTACACATGAAGCAGAACAGACAATTATAGCTGAAAGTAAATCTGCAGATTATCATTGATATTGGAGGCTCAGGTTTATACAGTTCATACGGAGGTTCAGTACAGCTCTTTACTCATCAGCATCACATCAGCGTGGGTTTTTGACATGTTTTAAAAAGTGACAGTCAAGACCAATAATATTCCTAATTTAAAACAGCATAGTGGTTTAAGTCTTATTTACGGGACTTGAAGTTTTTCATGAGCAGCTTCTATTATCGGCGCTGGTTAAGACGATCTAGAGCCATTAAAAAAGGTACTGACAGACCCCTTTACAGACAAGTGATGCCTTCGGAGAACATCTTCAGAAATTTGATAAATATTTATAACACATTTTCATTTCAATCGGCAGTCATAATAGAATTATTAGAGTCATAAAACTTAATCTTAGCATGTTCAAGTCTATAAAGGGTTAAAATTACTAGATTAGTTTAAAACCATTTCAACAATGGGATAATTGCAATTCATCATTTGCTTTTTACAATTGTAAACTTTACTTAAATTTGAGTAGCAAATGGCAGTCTGTCCAAGGTAGATTATCATTAATGCATTCCTTACCAGGTCCACCAGGCATCATGCCATGTGGAGGGGGTCCCATCATAGGCATCATAGGAGGACCTCCCATTGGCGGAGTTGGCAACATGCCAGGTCGAGGAGGACCACCTAGGCAACAAAATAGATTTAAACAGATCTCTTATCCACAATATTAAATCAGCTTATTGTTTATTAATTACCCGGTGGAGGTCCTCCAGGAAAAGGTGATGGTGGAATCTTCCCTTGTTGAAACGCGGCCGCTAGAAATATAACATTCTGATGAGCATTGGGCAGCCTTTTATAATAATGTCTTAGAATTGCAGACATTATTACTGTTAATAATAAATAAATTACTGTTAAACCAGGGCATCTGACATAGCATATCTTCTGTCACATATACATGAACAGCAGAAAACATGGCTTGAGTTTAATGGCAAAATCAGATGCAGTTCTTTTGACCAGGGGTGTAGCTTGAAAACAGTAATGTTTGACGCAGCCGCGTCAAAACATTACAAAAAGAACTACAAAAAGAAATTCAGCAGTGGGTCAACCACAAGCCTTGTGGTTGGCCGACAGTAGTAGTTCATTAAAAATCAAAAGTACATAATGACCTGCAGAGTAGGACTATGCAGAGCGAGAACAGGGGAAATTGATATACTTTATTTTTTGTGTGTTTATTTGATAATGTTCCTAGAATCATCCGAACACCCTGCTCTGGCTGCTCAGTCTAAAGAGGGGCCCCGCTTAAAACGAGTCAGCAAAAAAGAGTAGCCGAAATATTCCAGACATCTTGCTGCTGAATGGCGTTCAAATTTGTATCACTTTCTCAGGAAGCTTAATATTTTCCAAATCCTCATTAGAAATTTAAGTTATGTCACAACATGATATACACCAACCACTTTAAACCTTAACCAGAAATTTATGACAAGTGTGTAAAAACTTACTCGTTTTATCAATGAGACTCTGTGCTTGCTCCTCCATCCACTTCTGATAATAATCTTTCACATTCTCCTTGTGTTTTCGACCACTACAGTGCGTTTTCCTTACCGATGGCTGGGAATGAAATAACAGAACTTATTTGATGCACAGAAATTGTTTAAGTCAAATCAGTAACAATAACAACACCAAGAGTGACTTAAAAGAAACTCACCGAGTCATGTGTTAAATAAGTGTCACAGTAGTCACAGTAAAACCTGAAATGTAAAGTTTGTAGGTGAGAAGTAGAAACGGGTGCAAGTTATGAAAGTTTAGATAAATCCCCATTAAAAATGTGCATACTTTATGCATATTTTACGCACACATCCTCTCAATAGTATATATTTGTTTAATGCTAAGACTTCGTAACAAGCCCGAATACATTTTAAGAGTCCAGATAATGTGAAACAACAATTGTTTGGGGCAGAACTAAGCAGTCTCGTAGATATAGGCTAGGCCTACGTACTCGAATCTCAGCAGATATGTTAGGCTGTAGTGATCGAATCTGTAATAGGATTCATGCTTCTATGGCATGGCCATACAAAGCGTGCAATGATACCAACAAACAGGGCTTGAATAGTCTGGAAAATGCATAATCGCGTACAAGAAGGTTACAGCTGTGTAAATAATTACGATTAGATTCGATATTTAATAAGTATGAGTACAACAACTTGGTTATTTACTTACTTCGGCATGTTCGAATTTCACAGCTCTGGCCGTGTGAATGAGCGCATCCGGTGTCGCTAAAATCAACGTCCCCTTCGAATTGTCGGCTGAAAATATAGTTCCGCCACCAGATGTTCGTTCCGCTCATGGATCTAGGTTCCGCTTCCAAAACTTCCAGAAGACAATCAAAAAGTTGTAATTGTTTTGTTGTATTTTTCAAGAGTAAATAAAGTCACTGAAGAGATAAAAATATCATAGTTTTCAAGTAGATTTTGAACAATAAAAACTGTCAAATATAAAACATAAAAGCTATGCGTGGAATACAGTACATGGTTTATTCACAAGGGTCCAAAATGACCACAGCCTGATTTCAAGTTTCAAGATTTCATAGTCATGTTTTATTTTCACTTTTATTTTGCAAACGATTGCGCAAATAGCAACAGCATACGTCGTCCCCCTCTGTGATTGGTAGAGGCGCCCAGACGTGTGGTTACAACGTCAAACAGCGTCCCCTTTTGTGGCATGCGCACTAGTCCTTGTTGTTGTGGAGGTGGTGAATGTTGTTATGGCTGTGATGGCTGAAACAGGCCCCGGAGTGAACTGAAAGCTCCCCGGTCAGACAGTCTCCTTTGCAGGGTAACAGCCCTCATGGACAGAACGGACATGGATGTGGATGCAGAGCTGATGCAGAGGTTCAGCTGCATGGGCACCACAGACAAGGACGTCCTGATCACGGAGTTCCAGAGGCTGCTGGGATTCCAGCTCAACCCCGCAGGATGTGCTTTCTTCCTGGACATGACCAACTGGTGAGTGTGAACAGGCCAGCGGTGGCCATGGGTCTGCAGTGAATGCGGTACTAAACTTTTCTGTGTCCCATTTGAGCGAAGTGAATCGGTCATAATGAGGCTGCAGTTAATGTTAAACCTCAGCAAACAGTCCATGATGTTTCTACCAAGTGGTAGAAAAGGAAGACATGGAAGGTTTTTTACAAGACTTTTATTTAGACTCCGCCCCCATATAGATGTTTCAATTTGTTTTATATGTTTTGTTTGATTATTGCATTTCCAGTTTTTGTCTTGATTAATTCTCTGGTACGTTGTTGGCAAATAAAACATTTTTTTCTTTGAATTAAGGTTGAATCAAGGCTGAAGTTGTAGAGTGTTATATGTCAAAAATACATGAGCATTATGAAATGACAGTGGTCACAATAGGCTACTCAAAAAGATATGTTTTATATCAATGGATCTATATAATATATCTAATACATGTCTCTGATGGTATAGACATTTTTTTCTAAATCTATATATTTGCTTCACAGGAATCTCCAGGCTGCCATTGGTGCATATTATGATTTTGAAAGTCCCAACGTAATTACTCCATCCATGTCCTTCGTTGAAGATGTAACAATTGGAGAGGGAGAGTCGGTTCCCCCTGATACATCCTTCACAAAGACATGGAGGATACAAAATCCAGGCAAGACATGGTTTATTCAAATGAGATGAATCATTACTTTGCAATGGCTAAAGGTTTGTTTTATCTTGTGATTTTTGCTGTATGTAGGTGCTGAATCTTGGCCGCCTGGAGTCAGTCTCAAGTATGTTGGTGGGGATCAATTTGGGCATGTTAACACAGTTATGGTCAAGTCGTTAGATCCCCAAGAAGTTACAGATGTAAGTGTCCAAATGAGGAGTCCCACTGCAGCTGGGATGTACCAAGGCCAATGGCGAATGTGCACCACAACAGGATTATTTTATGGCGGTAAGTCACAAAATAATTGATAATTATTGCACATTTTGAACTTATGCAGATTGAAAATAGGCATACATAATTATTGTGACCTTACACTACAGAAGGATCACATAATATATCCACATGTTTCAGCTTCCTGTTAATCTCTATGGAAACCGTCATCATCTTCTGAAACTGAAAGACACAAATAATGCTATCTCCAGATCTCTGAACATAATTCTCCAAACATAATCCCCTGTTTTGCTAGCCTGACCAGCCAGATCTATACATTATTTGCTAATAATTTATTTTAATGAATAAAAGAAAGTATACAAACATAGCCAGAGGTAAAGGACAGACAAGCACACAGTAAATAAAAACATGTTTGCTAATTCCATCAGGCTCATCTCAAATCCATGTCCCTACCTGCTCCTAGTGTAACATTTGTTATAAATAAGTAGACAACCATTACCAACTCAATAACCAAAGCAAGTGCGGCTCTTCTCAACACACATGGCAGCACAAAGGCTCATATTGTCACCATGTTTTAATGCACACTTTAACCCATATTAACCTCAGGATAAAATTGGACTAAAACAAAAAAGACCCTAATTTAGCGTTTTTTTTTCTACTTTCAATCACTGTGGTGGGTCATCTTGACCCAAGGGTAGACTCAAGACATGGTGTATGAATTTTTGACCAGCTGAAGACTCTGTGTACAACAGGGGTCTCCAACCTGTATCTCAGCAGCTACTTTCAGGTAGCTCCACAAAGGATTCAAGAATATAACAAGTGATCCTGAATGATTCACTTTTGGGTCATATCTATTCCAACAATAAATGTTTTAATGAAGGCAGGAAGACTGTGCAGTAAAATGGTATATTATGAATAAGTAAGTAATCTTTATTTATATAGCTCATTTCACAGACCAAGGTGCTTTACAATGTTTTTGGAGTACATATAAAAGTAGCTCTCCAGTCATAAAAGGTTGTAGACCCCCGGTGTACAATATTCAAGTTTGCAAAGAGCTCAACTGTCTATAATTGTACTTAACCTGTTTGCATAGATATCATTTGGATAATACTCACTGTAGAAGTCGGCGGTCTCCTTGGTGTGACTCAGCAGCTATCATCCTTCGAGACAGAATTCAACACTCAACCACAGCGCCAGGTTCAGGGAGACTTCAATCCCTTCGCGTCACCACAGAAGAATAAGCACGACGTCCCAGGAGCAGCCTGGGAGCACACACAAGATCCAGACCATCAAAACAGACTCTCTCATAATGAAGTAAATAGGACACCAAATGGTCTTCAAACTAATCTTTCTGTTGTCACGTTTGGACAGGTTTGTCACACACATTTTCATGCTTTAAATGACTGCAAATTGTACAAATACAACTTGTCTTGACTAGAAAAGGTACACAGTGCATCTTTAAAGCTGGAGTACCATTAGAATAACTACAATTCTTACTGGACTAGGTGCATCTGAATGTAAGCCGCATGTATTCAGGCTGTAATGTAGCAGGTAGACAACTGTTTTACTTTAACTGGTCACAACATGATTTAATGACTAGGTGTTTTACAGCTTCACTATTGGCTAACACGACACATTCACCTTCATTAATTTTGACTATTAACCAGTGTCCTATAACTACTTGATGGAGTCAAGACAATAAGTCCATAAATTCCTTTCTGACAACAGCCCAACTCTATCACAATAAACATGCACTTTTTTTCCGCAGGGTTCAAAGTACTAGAAAATAGTAGTCTGAAAATTGCATTAATAATAATTTTGGTTCTGCCAGTAGTCTTCAACTTGTTCAAGTGCATGTCTCTTTGACCTCTGTCACCTCTTTAGATCAACTTCTTAAGTGAAATAGGGAGTACCAGCCCTCGCTCAGCCAATCAGCTCTCAGTATATAAAAGATCAAATGTTTTCCGAATGAGAATAAGACAGCAGGTTGTGGTCTGATTTGTTCACAAAATACTACTTGACTAGACACGCTAATTATTCACTAAATTGTACATGACTAGGCTCTTTGTGCTGGGACAAACAATGTGTATGTATGGAACAAATAATTCTCCAGCTTCAAGAGATGTCTTAGAGAAATTGTGATAACATGTCAAATATCTTATTGTATCTTTACAGGGAATCCACGGAACTTATCCATTTGGACAGAGCTAGAAAAGGACCTCTCCTTCACTACCGTCAAACGCTTTGCACCCTGGAAAGACCTGAAGATGGAGGAATAGAGGATTTATCTTTGCTCTTACCAACCTTCTCATTCCAGGTGTGCAATTATGTGAACGTCACTGTCAATTCAGAATACCACATGGCATCTGTATCTGTGAATGCTTCATTAAACGCCCTTTACAAACAGTCACAGTCACAGTCCAGTCGGCTCAGGTGAGGAGCGCCTGGTTATTCATACACCCCATATTTGTGTTTGTCTATCCAACAAATGTGCGCATCACAATTGTGCTTTGCTTTATCTGGAAAGTTGGTTGTTGGATCAAGAACGCGATAAGTGACTAAGCACGGAGGATATGTTTGCTGTGAGTTTTTAGCAGACACACTAATTTAGTCATCAAACTTCAAATCCCCGCTATCAACTTTTATATTTGTATGTTTTGTTCAGAGATAAGACGTAGAAATTGATGGTAAATTTTTGTCACTTTGAAAAGGGCCTTAAAGCTGGAACACCTCACTTTTGGTCATACATTTCTTTGTCGTAACAAGAGTCTTGTTTAAGAAACGATTTCAGACCAACAATTCAGACCAAAACAAGCTCTCTTCTATCTGATTAGAAAACATTTTATCTTTCATACTCCAAGAACTGAGTGAGGGCCAAAAATATGTTCAGAAGAAAACTAGTGAGAGAATCAGGCTTTGAGAGTGAGGAACTAGTCACTTATATTTACTAACTTATTTTGTGGTTGGCAAAGTTAGGTACTCTAACTTTAAGAGGGCTGCCTACCTTAAAATCCTAAATGGGTGTGTTCACAGTAAAGTGTCAATTAAAGTATCTGGACTTTAAAACGTTATAACTCAAAAACTGAAATTACTATCATAGATTAGAAAAAAAAGATTTCAAACACAGACATATCGAAGAAATGGTGTGGATAAAATCGAAAGAAAAGATTGACAAATAAATCATCCTCTGATTTAATAATTCTACTGTGACGCCAGTTACATAGAACATGAAATGTCCTCAGTCTGAAAAAGCGGCAGATGAACTCCCACAAGATTAACATTGCTAACACAACATAAAGTAAATGGATTTTACATAGAAGTCATAAAAAAAATACAAATTGTAATGACCCTAGAGAAATATGTAACAAACGTGATTGTTTCTGTGAGTTTTTTTCTAAAACATTTTATTTGAGAAAAAAAATGTGAACAAGCCCAAACATAAAATGTACAATTGATTTGCCCTCACATTCAAGGAAGGTTGAAACAGTTTAAAGGCCTTATTCTTTTATACACAGCCTTAAGGATGTGAACTAGTGTTTTCCAGTTTGCTTGAAGTATATACAAGTAAAGGCATCAGAGAAACACATTTTTACTTCATTATCTAGTTGGTGTTCTTCTCTGTGTTGTCTGCACTAAAGTGAAATCACAGAAATACAACAGTTTATTTCATCCCGCAAAAAAATATGGAAGTTTGGGTTCACTGTAATGTGATTTTCTGAATTAGCTGGAGAATGACGGATGCATTTTGAGAATGCTGTCTATCATTATCAACTTTTTGTTTAAACTTCTGTGTTTCTTGGGAATTGTGTGGCTTCATGACCCATGTACCTCTGAAAGTATCGCTGACAGCTTCCTCATAGATCACCAATAGTGTTTGTGCAGTATGAAACGAGCTGCCCAATAACAGCCAGCAGGTGGTGCTAAAATCAAACGCTCTTCAACTTTACTTATGACCGTTTATGTTTATTTTGAGGTTGGACAAGCACTGATGGTATGTTACTGCTATTTGCACTATGCAGGGGTGGCTCCTATTAAAATGTTTTGGGTTTTTGATTGTAATGCTTTGAAAGGCTGAGTCCTCTTTTTGTTGTTTTTTGTTTTGTTTACAGCTTTAAAAATGTACTTAGGATTAATCGCTCCAACGCGTTCGAATTGAAAACCCAAAGGTTGCTGTCTCCCTTCCATTGTTGGATTTATTGTGTTTTGAGTTTGAAAACAAAATGGCAACATGCTGATATTTTGTGATGTATAGGTTTAAAATTATGATGTTTACATACGACAAAACAATTATTTTAAATTGCTTTAAATTTGTTTTATATGCCCCTTTTGTTGTTGTTGTTTGGCAGCTCATTGTGTATTTTGTATTGAGAGATTAACTCCTTTATACTGTGCACTGTTCTGCAATACAATTTTATTTTTTTATGCAAGTGAGTTTGCTGGTTTGAGTGAAGCCGTGAGAGCCGCTAGAGGCAAGAATAATAATAATAATAATAATAATAATATGGAGTGAAGTGATGCTGGGTACATTATGGGTACATTATCTGGAGTAGTGTGATTGTGACATGAGAACAAATGCAAATGGTGGTTCATTCAGAGCCGAGAGTGTTGAAAGATATGTTTAAAGAAAGAAATTAAATGAAACCTTTTCCCTGTATTTATGTATAATTAATTATTTGTATGATTAAATTAATAATGAAAGAGTTGTGTGGTTTGACTTCCTTCATTTAACTATTTTTGATTACTTTTATGCAACCAAGATAGTCCCACAAAGTTTTTAGAGGAATCAGCCCTATTGCCATCTATATATTTATATTAGTAAACTACTACTGAGCTATCATATGAAGTGCAGCTGGTGAAGATAGCATAATCTATATTGCACTTATTTATTATGGAATTTTTCAAGGGGGTCCTCCTCATACTTTGCAAAAAAATTACAGACCCCTAACGGCCACAGAAACTGACAAGACAAATATGCACATTCAGTACATAAAAACAGAAAAAACAAGACATTGTTTGCTCGTCCCCACCATACCCATCTCAAACCTTCGTCCCTATCCGCTCCTTTAATGACTTTGGGTACAGTATTTGACTATTTTATTTCTTAATTTATTTTTGATATCCACTTATAGCAATTACATGGCTGAATAAGGGTTCGAATCCCAGTCAGAGCATGGCCTTTCTGAGTGGAGTTTGCATGTTCTTCTCTTGTCTGCGTAGGTTTCCTCCGGGTACTCCGGTTTCCCCTACCACTAAAAACATGTACAATAGGTCATGCATGCGCCTCCTGTACTGGCGACCTCACTCCCATCTCTGTGTGGAGTGAGAGACAAATGCCCACAATTGTAAACCACTTTATGACACTGGTCTGTGAAAGGCGGTATATAATTATAAATAAACATTACTTGCTTACTTAATACGGCAGCTTAAAGATATGTAACTAAAATGGTTTTAACGATGGCAAGTGTTGGGTTTTACAATTAAGATTTTTCAATAGGCCTGAAGGAAAACCTGAATTGTGCTAAACAAATAAACTTTCCTTAGCTTGGAGATGCAGGCGTGATACCCACATACTGCACATAAATATCATGGATACTGCTGATAAAGCTGAACAAATATTGACTTTGCCCCATTGGATTGTGTAGTGCCAGCCATACATGTCATCTCCTGTTCTCCTTAAGTAAACACCATTTGTTATTTTTGTTTTAAACTGTCCAATACCAATTCACCTTACCTTTTTCTCTGATTAGGTACAACACACACCCCTGCACAGGAAATGAAAAACGTAGATAACTTGTCATCTAATTTACCTGACTGAAGTGATTTAAATTGGCGATAAATCTGTAATTTAAGTTGTTTATTACAAAAGGGGTCAACCAATTTTTTGGAGCCAACTCTTTTGCATTCTACTCAACCTATTGCCGATTCATAATAATAATAATAATTTGAATAATGTCAGAAATATAGAATCCACTGTCACTTATGCTGCTAACATGTACAGATGTATACAACTATACATGTCTTGCACTGCAGCCTCTTACTTGCTTCTTCATTATGATATACATTTAAAGTCTATCCTTTCTGATCAACCACAAACTTAAAGGCACATTAAGCAAATCATTTCTCTAAATAAAACTAAATCATTTATATGGGACTCTCCATGCAGCAAATACATTTCAAGCTTGACAATGAGTGGAAGCCATTAAATCGTATTTTAAAAAGAAAAAGAGGAAATCTTGGCCAATTACTGATGTCTTGCATTAAATTGGACAAATCCCTATTTACTACATTTCTCCAGTATTGTCAAAACAAAAAAATAGAATACAAATAAACTATTTCCATAAAGCATGTGTCTTACATGCTTTTATCAACATGGTTGTCTTTTCTAGTTCTAATTGTGAGCTAACAGGTTACAAAACAACTATTTAGCATTATTAAGTATTTTGCAGTATGTTATTTATAGACTTTAAATTGGCCTTTATCATGTTATTTATAAAGACATTGAATTAAAGGTGAGAAGTAACTGAACACAATCTCCTTAGAATCTACATCCTCAGCCAAAACACTGTCACCGCTATTGAATTAGTTGAGATTAATTTATTCTGGGCACAATGTGACCACAAATAGAGAACATTTGCATATGTTCAGTTGACACATGAGCTCATACATATCACAGAGAGAGCTGGAACACTGACAATGATCTGTGCTGGCACGGCCCTACACAGGTGCACCGGGACAGCAAACATACAGCCGCTCAAGTGTGGATTATGAATGAATGACTTTTTCCACCTGTGATCATTCATGTAACTCCGCTGGTAGGTGTTGGTGCCAACGGTTTTAAATGACTGGAGGAAATGAAAATCACTTACTAATACAATACTGGCTCCACTAACGCTCACCTGCGCCTCTTTCCCATGGCGGCAAATTTCGCCAGTGCTCCTGAAAAATATATGCAGAATTATATATTAGCCTCACCATATTTGTATTGTTTTTTTATTTAATTATTCATTTGAAAAGCACTCATTATCCTCAAAAGGCTCAAAAGGGGCTTATTAGCACCCTAACCCCCCAAACTCAATGCAATCAAACTTTTAATATCACAATAACATAGTAGAAAACACAAAAGCACACACACAAACTACATCCTGGATAATGTAGTGAATAGCTTAGTTTAATACAAACATAGACACACACTCTAGACTTTGCTCTCAGCTATAGTGTGTATCCATCACTAAATGAGGACGTCCCAGATATGATTTCAATAAGGAAGTAATTTAATAACTCTGCAGCGTGTTGTGTGTACAGTAATGCACTGTTGAAAAAGGTCTTCCTGAAGTTTGTAAACCCGGCCTTTAATATTCACACCTCGAAGAAAGCAATGTAATTTTTGATTAGTTTTGGGGGGTTTTTTAACACCTAGTTTTGTATTATTATTGGCTTTTACCAAATGGTAGATAGCCAGTTTGAGTGCATAAAACCAATTTAGATGCCCCAAAGAGGTACAGTATATTTCAGTTCCAAGCTTGCAATTCCAAGTAGATTATGCTGCAACAAAAAAGGTGATCAACCAAATGATTGGGTCAAAGGGTAAGAGGTGTAAGTTATCGTTTACCGTCATATTTGCAATAATGCTTAGGACAAAAAGAAGACAGAAGGCTATTGATAACTACAGATGACGAGTTAAGGCGGGTCTCGGATGCTTGTTTACCAAGTGAACTGGACCACCGCTACTCACTAGTTGATTCTATAGAAGCTTTGTGCTCAACCTGTTCGACCTTCTTCATATCCACTTTCTTTGATTCATGACCAAGCCACAGAATAGACATGGGGAGAGACTCTATGCAAAACATTACAAATGACTTATCAACATGGTAATATGGTTTATAAATTTGGGTTTTTATAATTTCTCCAAACAACACACAATATGTCCATCCATCCATTTTCTACCCTTTAATCCATTTCTGGGTCAGGGGGGTGGCAATCAGAGATGCCACCCAAGTCTCATAGCACCAGCCCCTCACTGACCCTCTGCAGGTGGTGAGTCCACAGGAGGACGGCTGCTCTCTGAGTGTGAGCATAGCCTTGATGTTTCAGTGGGGGCTTTGGGCAAAGTGGGGTTAAGTGTCTTGCCCAAGGACACAACGACAGCAGTCATCAGCGGGAGTCGGTGGAGAAGGTGTAGAGGTGGGAATTGAACCCACGACCTTCAGGCCTGAAGGCCAATGCTCTACCAACTGAGCTACTGTCGCCACAATATGTAATAAATAATATCATTAACAAGATTATGTTCAGGATAGCAGGACATAACATTTTATTAATTTAAGCAGCATGCTTTTATATAACAATTGCTATCAGGTGATATTGTCAATTAAATATTTTGATCAACTTTACAAAAAAAGTGCAAGTGCTATACAAATTTATTAAATTGATTTGAAATCCACGGAAACAAGCAGAAAGTGCGCAAACCGTCGAAGTCCATGATAAATTCACAGTCTATGTGATAAATATGAATTAGGTTTGAGGAGGTGCAAGCCATGGATGGATGTGCAAGTTCACTCACAATCAAAATGCAATAATCATCCTAAATTCTGCATCAACGTGCTTTACTTTGTTACTTTCGTCAACAGTTATGAGTGATGATAGCAGATGCTATCGTCATGTTCGAAGTGAGCACGCCTCTGCTCAGGATCTTTTATGACTCTGTGGTAGCTTCTGATATACACTACGCTGCCGTGCATGTGCTGGGCCTCAGGCAGCACAGAGAGGGACAGGAGTAGACTGAAAAAGCTGGTCAGGAGAGCCAGCTCCACTCTGGGCTGCTCCCTGGACTCTGTGGAGGAGGTGAGGGACAGGAGGGTGCTAGTCTCCTTCATCATGAACAACATCTCCCATTGCACAGGACTGTAGAGGAGCTGTGGAGCTCCTTCAGTGGAAGACTGAGACACTCACAGTGAAAGACAAAGCGCTACCACAGGGCTTTCATCCCCACCGCTGTCAGACTGTACAATAAGTCACTTTAAGTTACTAATGCACTAGGACTGAAAAAAAAAACAGCACTGCTATTGCCACTCTTTTGTATTGCCACTTTTTTATTTTACATAATATATCCAGCATAAACTGTATTTTTATTGCACACTTCTCTCTATCTGATGTTGTTGATTATTATTGTTATGTTAATTGAACCTGCCCTAATTAAACACAATAACAAAGGTAGAATGAAGATGAGATAATTGTTCATTAGTATCCTTAAATAATTATATTTGAAAACTGATTTTCACACTGGCTCTATGCGTTCACCTAAATACTATCTCCACCTGTTAATGAGAGACCATCGTGTTAGCATATGGTTAGCATCAGTTAGCTAGCGTGGCTAAAAGTTATTTTTAATCTGCACATTTGGTCTAGCCATCCAAACCATGATGTCATATCCACACTGTTCTCTAATAATATGTATTGTAGAACGCAATAATATATTCATAATTACATTTAAGACAAAATTTTGCTTCTTCTTTTTTACCGCAGCGACGCGTACGTCATCTTCGTGGTTCCGATAGTGGTAGTTGGTAGATTTGTTGCTAAATACCACATTAAGTTTTCTGGATGACATTTTGTTTTTCTTTTTTTCTTTTTTTTCTTTTTTACAAGGTAGTCAATTTACCAGTAGTGACCATGCAGCGAGCCGTAAAGTTTGATTGGCTTTTGATCACTTTTCATTACCAGAACACTTGAGCTCCCAGAGCAGTCAATTTGACGGATTTTCCTTTTAGATAAAGTTTAATTGCTCCGTTCATGTACGTTTTTGGTCTTCATGACTGTGCGAATTTTTCTGTTTCTACGTGATGTTTATTTCTACGCCATTATTTTTTATGAAAATAACTTTTATTTTTTAAACTGAGCAGTTAGTTACCATGGAAACCGTTACCATAACAACATACTGTTTATTTGCACCATTTAGTATTTAGTTTTACTGTATTTCATGTATTTAACATTGCATGTAGTACAGATAAAACTGTATGAACTGCTTAATTTTGATACAAGTAGTGAACAACTAAAACTGCATTTCAGAATTCTAGGAGTCCCAGTGTAATATGTATCCTATAATAGATCCATGTATGTATCATGATTTTCTTCCTGCTTCCAATGACCTAGGGGCTTTTCCCACAAGGTGACGTTATATACATGTATTTTTTTACACTATGGCAGTCGTTTTGATGGCTCCTATTCCAATTAATGGAATTCTGAAATAATCCCCAAAAAACAGTTTTAGTTTTTCAAGTAATACATACAGTTTTTTCATCTTTATAGGAGAACTATGCTAAGAGTGGTGAAGATAACTGAAATACAACTAATAACTAAATACTAACTGTGGCAAGTAAACAGTTTGTTGCTATGGTAACAAGCACTTGCTCCAAGCTGGCATTGCTCTGAACCAGTCTGAAAATAATTACACTTCCAAAATGAAAAGCCGTCATATTGACTTCTCTCAGAATTCTAGTGTATATCATCCCTCATTCCAGTTCCATCCAAGTTTTTGTTGATTAAACTTGATGCGATCGTTACGGTAACTAATCCTTACAGACCAAGGTCTCTCAGAGCACTTCAAAATTGTTGAAAGTTCAGATATTTTTCAGTTCTCTCTACACACAGGGTGATGACAAAAGCGGGACGCCAAACACACAGGCGCAGCAAGGCCCCCACAAGGCTATCAGGTTGAATCATTGATCGATTGATTTGAAAGCATAAATATATGAGATATTTGAGATTAGGTTGTTTGGCTGTCATACTGAAAAATATATTATTTAATTTGAGTGATTCTGCAGCTGCAAATTTTGCATCGGTCCAATTTTTTTCTGCTTTACGCTGACTGGCCCTTTATTTTAAAAAGGAAAGAGTTTTGGCGGTAGTTCCATCTTGCTTAGAGCTCTTTACAAATATAAATTGCAGGAGATGGCTCTGGAATTCCTTCACTCCACAAGTGCTGGTGCTGCTGTGAACACACCTCCAGCAGGTGCTTTCTTTTGGATCAGTTTGCAGTTTTGCTCTAGGCTGTGTGCATAGGCGAAGCTGGATTCTCCTCCTGGGAGTCTGGGAGGGCCTAAGTGACAAGTCCCTGAGCTCACTTTTACTAGTCATCATTAGTACATTCTGTGTTGATCGCTGTCTAGTGTGAAGACAAGCACAGGACCAAACCATTTCACCAGAGCATCACTGGTAAGACACGCTTCATTCATGTTTATTTATCTGTTTATAAATAGATAAATATTTATATTATTATATTATAAAAAGATAAATATTTATGTATTTGGATCCCCTTTAAAACTTTAAAACGAGACTTTAAAACTGGTCTCTACAGTTTTTCTGGGGTCCACTCCACAATTCACATTACAAAATTTCACTGTAAAACATACAGTGTTAAATCAAAATAACCCAAAACCTAATTCACATTTTAAAGCATCCTTCAAAATTCAATTAGTTGCATTATAGGCTTATGAGACTATTTTAGTCTCACAAGGTTGTCATACGTATAAGATATACTAGGAAATTCAGAATGTTTTTAAAAACCAGATTACTAAAACTAGTATCAAAACTGTATACTAATATTTGGAAATATCAATATTTTCTGACAAAAATCTTAACAACAGGACAAATCCTGAGATTCTCTGGGCAGTCGGAATGATTTTTATCTCAGAACTACTAAAAAACCTTATAAATATAATATACTTCATATTAAATACTGCTTCAAGAAATGTTATGTTTAAGATTATCACTGTGGTATTGAATTTGATATTGAGTTTATTTTTCTAGTGATTGGATCAAGTTTGTAATTTGATTATTGTGACAACTCTATTGGGTAATTGCTAAGCCTGAATGGAGGCTTAGTTATTTTGTAATTTATTTCACAGAATCCTGAAACGTGACCCAATTAATTATATTTCTTATAACCTGAACCTATTTATTGTACAGTGCCATTTGAATATGGTAAACATACTTTTTTTAGAGATATTGAGCTATTTGGCTTCTTTTTTTGTATGATGTACATTTTTATGCATTTATTTAAAAAGGACTTCACCTTGATCTAGATTTGAGATTATCTCTTCATCTCTATGAATGATTTGACTGGAACTGGAAGACTGAAACTTTTGGGCATAAAACAATCAACATTGCCTTCTGTCAACATTTAATTTAGCACAAGGATTAAAGTTTGTGACGCATCCTTATTCCCACGAGGAACAATAAGGAGGAAAAAAACAATCTCCTTCTAACGCTGACCTGGTAAACAGTCACGCCTGGATGTGCACACTTCTCAAACAAGGATTTCTGAAGTAGGATCAGTCACTCCAGGCCCTCTCAAAGTGTTATATGACCAGACGTAGGCACCATATAGCAGACTTTAGGTGGTCACTACTTGTGAACTTTATAAACACTTATCTGGCAGTAGATTAAGTAATAGATTTTTAGCCCCTATTATATCTATTAGCCCCACAGTGGGGCAATGTCAGTTTTGCATCTCCAGTTACAGAACAGTAGGAATGAGGAGCACACATCACTAGATAAATGAACAATGACGCAATACTAAAATAACATAAGATCTCTAACTTTAGCATAATAAAGAAGCAAGTCTAAAATCTCAAACTTAGCATAATAAGGAAGCCAGAATGAAGTGTATAACATCTGACTTTAGAATAATAAAGAAGATAAGATAAGAGATCCTTTATTTGTCCCACAGAGGGGATATTTCAAGAATAATAATAAGGAAGCAAGTATAAAATCTTAAGCTTTAACGTAATATAGAATCAAGTCTAAAATCTATCTTTTCATGTGTTCTCGGTGAAGTGAAAATGTTTCCCAGACCTGCTGTTGTCAAAGGTTGACTCTGCTGAGTAAATGGTGCAGCTCTAATGCCACTAAAATGAATATCGTCGTCTTGACCAAACTCATTTAGAGATCAGTCACTTCCCTAATCCCTCTCTGTGGGGGGAGAGTGTTTGTGTCTCTTTCTTGTGCCCCTTCTTCCTTTTGGACCAGGGTAATATGGCTAAATTTGCCTTACTAATGGGCTTAGTGCAAGCTGTTACAGAGCGGAGTTGACACAGTCAGGACGGGATACCAGTGGCTTTTCATCCCACTCCTGATGGAAGCTAAGAAAGTGTGGTCCGCGGTTACCAGAAACTCTGAGATAAAAGCGCCTTGGGCAGAGGTTTTGCAGTGGGGGGTGAAGCACTAAAGACCAGAAGTGAGATCTTTCTATAGAGCGGTTTAGACAACTTATTTAAAGGGTTTTTAACGATGGTGCAACATTTTTCCCTCGTCAAAAAACAGACTTGGAGTCGTGTTTAAATCCATAAAAGATAATGATGATGATGATCTCACAATGGAGACATATACATGTCACATTTGGCATAAATAGGATCATTCAGGGTGAGCAAAAAGTCCAGAAATGTGCAAACAGGAAATGTTTTCTGCCTTTTAAAATAAGTATTGTCCATCACCTTGTTAAAGAATGTTTGATGTAATTTAAATTAATCTAATGTAATTCATGTATTTACAGTACATGCAATAGCAGCTTTGCACAGTCTCACATATCTGCATACTGTATATATTTATCTGTGCTGTAAATATTATCAATCAACCTTTATTTGTAAAGTGCTTTTCCTACACAAGGAAAGGCCTCAATCATAAACATTAAAAATACGGCATTAAAGAGAAAAATAAAACATAAATTAAAGTAGCAATATGTAAGATATTCATGTCAAGTCATCATTAAATGGCCCTAATCTGTCAAAAGGCTTTAATAAACCATGGTCTTTTCTAATACTTCTTTAACTGATAACCGTTCAGCCGAGATATTCAAATTTCAACATTAGGTTTACAGCCCCCAAAATCTTATGTCCCTCCCTCCACCTTTTTACCAATCAGAAAGTCTGTGATCCAGAACTCTGGGTTGCCAGAACTCACCGCATAGAGCTAATCTCACTGGTAAAGTAACATGTTGCCGCAGAACAAAAAAAAGGTCTTGTTTTGATTCTCAAATCTTTAATTACAAAACAAGGGGGGAAAAAAGAATTCTATCGGGGCCTTTGTGAAAATAGATGGATTTGATTATAGAGTTGTTGTTGACAAAACTCTTGTCTATTCAGTTATTGTGGTCCCAACTTAATGCGTCTGCCTATCTGGCAACCTGAGTCAGAGCGTGTGCAGTACCACTTTTGGAAAGACTTTTACATATTGCTCCTTTAAAATCTCACGGGGCATTACAAACAAACATTAAGATCACACAAGGACTTCCGATAATACATTTTATCCTTTGCTCTGTTGCATTACTGGTTTGTTGCTAAAATGCATTTCATTGCATTGTTCTGACTAATCTAATCTAAATTAGTTTTGGCAATCACATGGCCGGTAATTTTCAAATTTGTGAAAAACCAAACAAATTCAACTCCGCCCTCTAGTGGTAGTATAGAGAGTTACTGGTGGAAAGCTTTTTTTTTATCCTTGATACTTGTTTCATTGTATGTGTCCAACAATAGATATCATTTCACATTCTAAAACATGAAATGACAAAGTAAATTTTAGTTTAACAAAGGTAAAGTAAGTAAAGTCAAGTTTAACTTACTGGATACTCAGCAATTTTTAAGGTGTTTATTTTACAACTATGAGCCTGCAACGTGTTTGAATTGTGAAGTCCAGTAATGACTATATTAATGCAAAACACTTTCTTTTTTATAGGCTATAACTTTTTATCTTTAAATACTCATCTTGAACATGTGCTGTGTGACTCTAAAATCACATTTACGGTCTGTTCCTGATAGCGCACTGTCATTCAGCCGTGTGCCTTCACATATGCCATCTGCGACTGGTACACAGACTTACAAGTTTGCCCTGAGATTACCACACTTGTCACCCTCCCATAAATCTTCATAAAGCAGCACTTATCGTGGATGTTTCCTGGACATTTAAGCACACATCAACTCAACATCATCTAACTTGAATTTGATTAAAAAGCCCCCGGCTGATAGTGGAGACTGAAGACTGCAGACTTGCCACCTTGAAAGTGCATGCAGGTGGCCTTGCTGGTTCCAAGCTCTCAATACAAGTCATCTTCCCTGGAGAGTTAAGCTATTCTGGGGAAATGACCCTTAAATAACACTCGAAGCAGACACAGTTTGCCTTTAAACTCTGGGTGTGCTATACATTTCAAAAGGGTCATTGCACAAGTATCTTTTTAGGTTTTGGGATTCTTGAGAAGTAAGCAGTAAGCAGGTCTCTCCTCTCAGCTTCAGTATTGGCTCCTAGGACCGTGGTCATGATAGATATAGCACAAATTGTTGCTAAATAATTCCTGTTTTTGTAGGTGATGTCAAATTGTGACAGAAGTTTAGCCGAGGACTCGTATTTCTCTCGGATGGCCTCGACAGACAACTCCCTCACTCTGTTGGATCACTCTGTTGGGTCTTCTTCTGGATGGGACTTGGACAACACCAAAGAAAACATCAACATTGTGGAACGTAGCGGTGTCTCTAGTTTGTACCTGTCCTGCTTTGACATGCTGCTCACACAGGACGCTCTCAGTCTGGATAAAGTTTCGGAGGCGTCTCCAGCGTCGGTGGCTCCTCTGACTCTGCTGGAGCCCAGAGAGGAGCCGGAACAGTGTCCGATCATCGACAGCCAGGAGCAGGGCCTGTCCCCGTCCTGTGAGATAGACGAGCAAGAGGATGACCGTTCTCTGGAGCAAGTGCAGAGCATGGTGGTGGGAGAGGTGCTCAAAGACATCGAAACAGCCTGCAAACTTCTCAACATCACACCAGGTAACCTTCATGTTCTTCTATCCCTGGCAAAAAAAAAATATTTAGAGAGACAACGATTCAATTACATTTATTTTTGTTTAGCCCTAAATCACAACAGTAGTTTTCTCGGAGGACTTAACAAAACCGTCCAACAAAATGACCAGTGTCCGTAAATGCTGGTAAATGTCATTGAATGGTGAGTGTCCTGGATCCTCACCACTGCCCTATTCACTAGCCAAAAGTTTCAGATGTAGCAACACAAGCCAAAGTGCACCAAAAAGAAAAAAAACAGCAATTGTTCAATCAAATATACAGTATTTGAACTCAAGAAAATCATTGTCACTTAAGGGCTGCAAAATATATTGTAATCATATCAATTTGATTAATTGAGCAAATGGCAAGGGCTTGAAATATTGAGCTTCAATTATTAACTATGTTGCATGTAGTAAAATATACAAGGCACACAGCAAAATGTCGACAAAGAAGTAAATCAGTGGATGAAAATAATGTATATGGATTTGAGATAATTTTTTATGTTTAACATAAGACTTGTTAATGCTCATTTTTTTTAAGGAAGTATTGATTTACCTTAATTCAAGTGGATACAGACAGAAAATCAACATCAAATAGAAATATCTCCCTGATAATAATTATCCATGTGAACAGAATATGTTACTACCATCAAAGTAACACAGTGAAATGTGATTGTTGTAATACATGTTTTAATCTGAAAAACCACAATTACGTATGTATTCAATCTACATTCCTAACTTAATTTTTTTATTTATTTGGACGATGAATCCCTTGAGATTCACCATGTTGTTTTAGAGGGTCCTCAAAATTGCACCATATGACAGATGTCAGGCAAACGCAGACCACAAAACCTTTGAGACTCTTTCTTTACACAATTTAAAAATCCTCCATTACAAACATGACATGTCATCAAATGATGTCATTTATTAAAGACAAAGTTACAGCGTAGTTAAAAGTATACAGTATGTACTTTTATCCATATATTTGTAAAGTATGTGTTTTTTTAATTTGAGTTTTTCTTTGCCGATGTAGGAGGGTCTTATGGACATTGGTCATGTGCCCCTTATGGACCAATGGCTCTATGTGTTTTAATCATTGCATTTCTTGTGTTGGAACTGCTTGAATCTTTGATCTGTACAAATTCGACAGTTTTGTAAAGTCCTACAAGTAGATAACTACTGTTGGGATTTAGGGCTATACAGAAATGCCTAGAATTGATCTGAATTGAATGTGTAGTATATAAAGTATATGTGGTGAAGCTCGAGTAACAGAAACTGCAGTGTGACTAAAGAAAAATAACAGTTCACATTTATTCCAGCAGCGACAGCCATATTTGTCAGCAGCAGGATCTGTCTAATCCTAACCTTTACAAGTGTTCTGCTGCTCTGTAACTGATGCTTCAGCCAATAGGTGTGTACACAAGTCTCAAGGGTGAGGTCCATGCGGCTGCTAAAGTCAACAGAGAGAGCACTTGGCATCGTGCACTTTCAACATCATAAACGCGTGAAAACCCTGGGCACGTCTTCTGATAACAATCATCTTTGCTTTCCCTTCACCGCAGTTTTAATTAGAGCGCTCGCCACAGTCATCAATAGGGATGGGTGTCTTTCAAAGCCTGCCCATTCGATATATACAGGA
The DNA here is from genome assembly GCA_964034765.1 of Knipowitschia caucasica. Classification (NCBI taxonomy): domain Eukaryota; kingdom Metazoa; phylum Chordata; class Actinopteri; order Gobiiformes; family Gobiidae; genus Knipowitschia; species Knipowitschia caucasica. The sequence goes on along the minus strand of OZ035828.1, from coordinate 31,691,860 downwards.
ACTTTTAATGCACTATAATTCAATATGTTGTACTCAAATGATTCAATTCGATTTAGTTTTGTATAGCCCTGAATCACAACGGTAGTTTTCTCGAAGGACCTTACAAAAGTGTCGAATTCGCCAACACAGATCTGAAATCAAACCGTTCACAAGAAATGCATTGGCCAAATTGGTTCATAAGGGGCAGATTAGCCTGGCCTTATCCATCCGTACACTCCGGTCAGTCATCATTTCCCTGCATGTAATTTGTACTATGGTGTGGTACGACCAGGCGAGGGGCAGATGACTAATGTCCATAAATGTTGATAAAGCCCATAAATGTCGTTGAATGTTGAGTGTCCTGGATCATCACCAGATATGATACGTTTCAATGGAAGATAAAAGATTTTTTGACACTGTATCTAGCTCCGTTCACAAAATAAAATAAATGAAAAAAACAGATTGTTGCATGTATATTAAATCCGTTTAAGTTAATTTAATTAAAATATTTATTTAGATAAAAAACGGGGAGTCAATTTTTATTGTATGCACTTAAAAGAGATCCTTTATTTGTCCATTTATTTGTAAATGTCAGTGTTGCATTACCAGTTACAGAAAAATAGGAACGAGGAGTACACAGCACAAGATAAGTCAATAATAACTTTAAAATTAGATAAAATGAAATAAAATCTCCAAGAAGCAAGTATAACATCTCTGGCTTTAGCTTCATAAAGAAGCAAGTCTAAAATCTAAAAGAAGCAAGAATATATTCTGTACTACTATGTTGTACATAGTAATTTATGTTATTTGGAATCTGTATCACATGGTGTTAAAAAAAAAAACAAATTCAAAATGTATCTATGTACCCTTTTTTAGCACAGCCCTCGTCCTAGAGCATATGCAGGAACTCTCATCACTAACATGTGTCCCTCTGGTGTCCCACAGACCCCTTCGAGTGGAACACCAGTCACGTTCAGAAGTGGCTGCTGTGGACGGAGCACCTGTACAGGTTGCCTCACGTGGGGAAAGTCTTCCAGGAGCTGTCAGGGAAAGACTTGTGTGACATGAGCGAAGAGGAGTTTCAACAGCGGTCCCCCCACAGTGGAGACACACTCCACGCTCATCTGGACATCTGGAAGTCAGGTATGAGGGACCTCCACGTGCGGCCACACTGATTATAAACTATTAAAGGAACTAAAACATGTATTTTTGCATGCAGCCGCTTGGATGAAGGAAAGATGCACCGTGGCAGATACCAAAGGTGCGTATCTACAGTATCATTGTTTTAATCATTCAAGAATATTTCTTTCAATTCAATTCAATTTAATTTATTTTTGTACAGCCCTTCTACTGTTGTATTACAATAGTTTTCTCGGTGGACTTTACACAACCGTTGAATTTGCCAAAATAGATTAGAGAATCAAAACAATAAAACGGGGCAGATGACCGTTGTCCATAAGTGTTTATAAAATAATAATAATACATTTGAGACAGTGACAGTGATTGCTGAAAAACCATCAAAACTGTTTGTTCATTTAATTTAAAAATGAGCTATTTCTTGTTTCATAGATTGTGTATATGTTGTGTTTTTTCCCCCCAAAAGAAATATATCTTATTTCAGTAACATTTTGTGAATGAATCAAACAATCCCGTTATTATTGGAATTTTTTTTTATTTAAGAGTTGATTGGCTGAAAATGCTGACGCTTGTGAAAACTATTGATTGAACCAAACTGTTTTAGGAACCAGTTACATGAATGTCATCACATAGTTATGTTTCTGTGGTTTCAAAGTCAGGTACTCCAGCTTTCATATGAATTTAACTATTTCTCGGAGTAAATCAGAGTGTACCTAGTGGTAGATACTGTGTGTGTGTGTGTGTGTGTGCGTGCGTGTATAACTGTATAATAACATATAAGAACTGTGTAACTGTTGAACTTATCTGTGTCATGTTTTCAGTGACTGCAGGATGGTCCGAGGCAGATTCTTCTTCTTCTGGACAGCCCATCCATTTGTGGCAATTTCTTAAAGAACTTCTTCTGAAACCGCACAACTATGGCCGCTGCATCCGTTGGCTTAATAAAGAAAAAGGTACAGTATTTAAACTATGACTATTTCATAAAACACGAGGTAACAATTGCTTTAATCGAGTGGTTTTTATCTTAATTTGAGAACATTCTAAGTGTCTTAAAACAAGATTTGCCGATGGGAGAAAGCCATTTAGTCTTCTTTCAATATCTGATGCTTTGTTTTCTCAATCCAAGGGAGACATTTCTTGTATCTTTTTAAAACAAGACAATTTTGCTTTGTCCCATTGGAAAATCTTGTTTTAGTGCAGTCAAAATATACTCAATATTAAGATTTTTGCACCGTTTGCCTTGTTTTTCATCACTTTCTACAGTGAAAATGTGAAACAGGCAAAACTCAAAAATTAGAATATTGTTCAAAAGTCCATTTACTTTTGTAAGTTACATGTGAAGCTAATACATACATAGTATAGTAAGTAGTAAGTAATATTTATTTATATACCGCCTTTCACAGACCAGAGTCACAAAGCGGTTTACAATTGTTATTTTTTGGGCATTTGTCCTCTCACTCCACACAGAGATGGGAGCGGGGTCGCATGCCAGAACTATTGTGCATGTTTTTAGTGTATAGGGGAAACCGGAGTACCCCGAGGAAACCTAAGCAGGCACAGGGAGAACATGCAAACTCCACCCAGAAAGGCCCTGTTGCGACCGGGATTCGAACTCGGGACCTTCTTGCTGAGAGGCGAGAGTGCTTTCCACTCCACCTCCGTGCCGCCCATACCATACCATACCATACCATACCATACCATACCATACCGTACCATACCATAATGTTGGGATCCCCTTCTTTCAGGTATTTTCAAGATAGAAGACTCGGCTCACGTGGCCAGACTCTGGGGCCTCCGGAAGAACAGGCCGGCCATGAACTATGACAAGCTGAGCCGCTCCATTCGACAGTACTACAAGAAGGGGATCATCCGCAAACCAGACGTGTCCCAGAGACTGGTGTATCAGTTTGTCCGCCCGGTGTGAGGAAGAGCGACCGCAGCAAAAGACTGAGGAAGAGGAGGACCAACAATGCACTGACCAACCCAACTCCACTGCACTAAGACGTGTGGTGAATACAAACACAAAAGACAGTTTCAAATACGACCAAAGATTAGTTCAGATTTACAGTATATCATGTGTCATGAAAATATTAGAATATTGTTGAATAAAAAGTCAATTTACTTCTGTAGTTCAGCTTACTGTGACGGACCGAGTACATGCAAATTGTGGGTTGGTAAATGGCTTGTAAATTAGCTTGTAAAATCTCCAATTAAAACATCTAAAAAAAAATAGGAATTGTAAGCAATAATCATCAATATTTAACGAGTTTCGAGTGGAACCTGTGTCTGCATAGGTTTCCTCCAGGTGCTCCGGTTTCCCCGTAATATGTGCTAACATGGCATGTTATAGATTTATCCTGTGCTCAATAATGCTGTTAGCTATAATTTACTCAAAACTAAATGTCCACAAACAGAAGGCTGTATATCTTCATAATTATGTTCTGAAATGCCTTTTGCTAAATTAAATTAAAAATCAACCAAATGAAAATAGGTCTGGCCCTCCACAAAAGGGCGATAAATGATATCCTGACTCTCGCCATGACCCATGTAGTTTGCTGCCCTTCACAACGCCTCTGCTGGAGCATGGCGGAACTACAAAGGTCTGGAAGAGCCAGGCTAGATAAATGAGGCCCCCTGAAGAAAATAGCTGCCCAACTTTGGTCTATATCATGGGGGTCAAGGTCAAGGCCTGAGGGCCAGATCCGACCCGCAAATTAATTATCTTGGCCCCAAGAATGATATTTGATTAGTATTAGAACCGGCCGCACAGAGTCATAAGAAAATATTGGATTATTAATTTTATGTACAGGACATGTGTTTCCTGTTTGAAGGAAGTTTGTTTTTGTTTGTGAGCCTGTTGATAAAAAAATCACTTGAAATTACTGACAAAGCCATACAAAAACATTGGATTATTCATTTAATCATGAAATTAATATTGTCTACTGTGTCAGGTCTTGGATCAATAGGTTATATGCAATCATTTTAATGTTTTTAAAAACATTGAACCAGTCCGGCCCTCGGCTTGAGGCAAATTTGTTTTTTTGGCCCTCTGTATTTGACTTTGACATCCCTGGTCTATGTCATACGTTAGATTCATATTTTACGTTGAAATACAGAAGAAAATGATCCTCTGAAAAATTCTAATTCTCAAAGTTTCACCTGCAAATAATTTGCTACGGTGATTTCTAATATTATTTTTTTACTTTAAATAAAACATTGTGTACATTACAAATTTATTGTAGATTTTTAGTTATATTTGTGTTTGTAATCAAGCTTGTAGTAAATGCATAAATGTGAGATTTTAGGCGAGTTCCTTTGAAGAAATGTTGTCTCAAACTACTATTGCGCTTGAACTTCAATACATTGTTTATTGCTGAATAATTTAGCGTGAAGTATATTTTCAGCTTCAAAGTATAAATAACAGTAAATAATAGGCATTGTCTCGCACAAACAAATAATCATTTTATGTTTTTTTCCCCATTAAATTGTATGTAAAAGTTTCCTTTTTGCACTACACTATAAATCATATTTCATCAGACGAGGTAACGGCTGTAACCTCAGAGCCTCAGGAGCACGGCCCACGGCCGCTTGTTTTTATCTCTGCATATCATCTCAAACATCACCTCTGTTTGTTTAGGAACCCGTTTTCCTTCTTGAGAATTGGGGCTATGATAATTGTGTTGCTTCCTTTTTGGGCTTGGTGTCTGCACAGTAAATAAAAAACACTTGTCATTCGCCCATAAAAAGCAGGGCACTTCCTCGGAAAAATGTATTGAAAAAAAAAATTCAATTTGTATTTTTTATTGCTTTATATTTGAATAGACTGGTTACAACCCAGTTGTTTTGTATGTAGATTATACACTATTTTGTACAGTTTTTACTAGTTTGTAATGAGTTGAGCCTTTTCTTTTTTGTATTGAATAATGTGCATCTGTTTTTGCCTTATACACACTTATTAAATCCAGTAAAAATGACTTCTTAAATTTTTTTTTAAACATTTGACTTACTTTTGGCCATACCTGCATGTAAAACCCAGATCCCGTCAGACCTCTGATAATAACCTAGGCCAGGCCTGGTTAGTACTTTGATGAGAGACCTCTGGCAACACCAGGTGCCATAGTGGGAAAATTGCCAAACTGTTGTTGTCCTTAGGCAAGGCACGCCACTCACATTGGCTGGAAAGAGTGTGTGTGTGTGTGTGTGTGTGTGTGTGTGTGTGTGTGTGTGTGTGCGCGTGTGTGTGTGTGTGCGCGTGTGTGTGTGTGTGTGTGTGTGTGATTGGTGGTGGTCGGAGGGGCCGATGGCACACACCCGGTTGCCTTGCTTCTGTCAGTGTGCCCCAGGGCAGCAGAGTCAGTAGTAGTTTATCACCACTGTGTATGAAGTGAAAGCATAAAGAAATGAGAAGTAATATATAAAACTGATGCATTATTGTTATTATTATTACTTACTCCATCAAAAAATTTCATTGAGCGTGTGTTATGTCCTGCTTGTTTAATATAAATGAAATTGCTGACGCAGTCCTTTATGAAATTGCTGACGCAGCATATTACTAATAATTGCTCAGTATATAGACTATTGGATTTCTAATTATGAATGTGATGTGCCATCCCGTGTGACAGGTAATTACACCACACCCACTTCCTTCCAAACTGCGGTTTAGTTTACATGTCAATCCATCAGTCTGTTATTAGAACTGGTCTATCATTTGCGTGAACAAAAAAAAGCATTGTCGTCTTCTAATCATTATCTGTAGGGTACAGTTACAGTATATGCCATTATATAACAGGACATGTAGAATTATCATATCAACTGATCTTCAGACGCATGTGAGATTTGTGTTGTTCTGCTGAGTTACATTTTCTCCATTATGCTGAGTTTCACTGATTATTTGACTTGCCCCACAGTGCTTCAGGTCCTAGGTCTAACAGTTGGTGTTGAGGTTCATGAGGTCTGAATTCAGAACCTTAGTATAGTTTGTTGACCTACGTCTGAGCATAAAGACTAATGGCATGTCTGTGCAAGTTTACAACATTTCTGTTGTATGTAACCGGTTGGTGCTGATGGCTGACCCATTTTTATTTAGCAATTTTTATATGGTTCAGACATTGAAACACTTTAAAGCTATAGTACCTAACTTTCAAATCACAACAAAAAAATTATTTAATACAAATCATGTAACTTGATCCTAGCTCTCAAGAGTTGCAGTTGCTCCTCACCTTTGGAGTGAGCTTCCCCAGTCTCTGTCAGAGTCTGTTGATGATTTCAAGTCCCAACTTAAGACTTATTTGTTTAGACGGGCTTTCTCTCCTCACTGCACAAAGGCCTCTTCATGATGAGGACCGTCTTCTGTGTCTTCTGACTTCTATGTGTATTATTTTTATTTGTATGTTTTAAATGTGAAGCGCTTTGTGATTCTGGTCTGTGAAAGGCACTATACAAATAAACTTTACTTACTTACTCAAAACACTTTGGTTCCATCAGTAGTTTTTCCATATGACCCCTGTTATATCTTCAGATGTGCTTTTCAGTGAGAAGGAGACAACTCACTCAGCCTTAATATTTGATTATTATTTTCAAATAATATTGTGGTTTTAATTGTTCACAAAATATTACTGGAACAATACCTTTCTACTGGGACAAACAACTTAGTAGGAGCCTATACACACTTTTTCTTTTTTAGAATATACTTCTATTTTGTTTTGTATTATCATGTGATTAAAAATTTAATCTTGTTATTTGGGAATTTATTAGAATATGTTGGCTAATGTTTAAATTGGATATACTTGTTGTATTTTCCTTTTAGTAATTTACCGCTAAAGGTAATTATTATTTCTGTATTTTTATTTGACTAGAATGTATTATTTAGCACATTTTTCCAGGATTCTGGCACGAGGCCACAAAAGGCACAGGTGGGTGGTGGAGTGGAGTCACAGTTTTTGGACCTCGCTGATTTGCCTTATTTCTGCTTTGTGCCTAATTCCTGCTTAACAGTCACTTTTATCATTTGTCTTGTTGTATTTTGCACCAGTAAAGGTCTTTCTTTGCATCTGTACCCTCAAAGAAATATTTACCGCAAGCGTCTACTATATACCTTCAATGTTCTAAACGCTACATAATTTCTAAAAAAAATAAAAAAAATAAATCGTTTTAACATCAAACAATAATAACATTTGGCTTTGTCATTTTACTGCTCTAAAGAGTTAACGTTTTACTAGAGACAAAGGAGTAATTGAGTAACTGAATTACACCTCTCACAGACCTTCAGGAGTTGACATATGCCTGTTCCAGTCAAGTCAGATTGATCGCTTTCAATAAATGACCAAACAATGTAAAAAAGAAAGTCTAAATGGCAATATTTTTCTTGTTCAAAATATATACATTTTAGGGTGAAAAAGTGATTAAAATGTATTCAGCATCAGAGACATCTTGTCAACACTGCCCTCTACTGGTAAAGCCTGATACAGTTCCACAATAGGCAAAACAGTTTTTTGGGTTTAGCCATTGTTTTTCATTTTATTTTTGCAGATGGACAGGCACTACAGTTTGGAAATGTACATCACAATGCTAAACAAGAAAGCCCTCTGTGTTCTTACATATACAGACAGAAAAACATTGTGTAATTGTGTAAAAGGTTTTAAGTCCATGACGTGTCACATGAGTTCACAGTGCGTATTCAGGTACAGAAGAAAATAGTTTTAAAAGCTTGATGTTTGTAGCTTCGACAACTTGTGTCTGTTTTGTACCATCTGTTGGGCGTTCCATTTTGCTAAGGCATTACTCAAGACATTACCAAAAAAACAGAACGTTGTTGTATCAAAAAGAAAACACTGAGGAAAAACTCCCTCCTGGAGCTTATAAAAAATGAATGTGCAGTCTCATCAATATTTCAGACTCAGATCGTCTTTCTGCTTTTTGTGCTGAACTTGCTTGAGGTATAGTTTTCACTAACACCTGCAGTTACCAGGGGCAACAGACCAATCTCATTAAAAACAGGACGTGTCATTCTTACACAATTCTTACAAAATCATTTAATTGTTATGTTCTTAAAAGATATTGCTCCTTATCAGAAATTGCACAAGAAAAAATTGTATGATTACAAGGACAAACTACAGCCCATTTCTGTTGAAAAATCACTTGCAGTTTGTTAGTAGAAATAGTGGTTTGGCTAATTGTGGAATCACAACAGGTTGCGTTCATTTGACATTCGGAAAAATCTGATTGTTTAAAATTGTGGTGGGGGAGTCGAATTATCTTATTATAAAAGGGCTGGAGAAGTTGTGGCAATACTCCATCTATTCATTTTCCTCCGCTTTATCCGTGGCTGGGTCGCAGGGGCAGCAGTCTAAACAGGGACGCCCAGACTTCCCTCTCCACACACACTTCTTCCAGCTCATCCGGGGGAATCCTGAGGCGTCCCCATGCCAGCTCAGAGACATAGTCCCTCCAACCTGTCCTGAGTCTTCCCCTGGTCTCCTTCAGCCCCGTCTTTACCACAACGGTCCAATACAGCGACCACATCACTGCACCGATCCGCCAGTCAGTAGTGACAATATACCAAAAGATATGCTGATGGTGGCGGTAAAAGGGACTTCCACACGTCAGAACATTATGGCATGAATCTAATCACTAACAATAATGATCTTGGAAAATATTTGAGTTAAAATGAACGCAACCTATTGGTCATAGAGGACAAAATTTAAGGTTAATATTTTAGCTTTTTTAATCAACTTCAGCTGGAAATAAATTGCTGTCAGTTTTTTTTTTTTAGGACTGATCCGTGCAATCTCGCTTAGTATAATGAAATATATCATGCACTCAGTGGCTGCAGAAGGAGGTCTACAACAGGTACACTGCAAAAAACATCATCAAAATCTTGTGTTATGATAATGTCCTGTATGGAGCAGTGTCACATTTTTGCCTGTCGTTGAAAGAATAAAACTTGAATAGCCTGTATTCAAATCAAGCAAACACATTTTTCATTGATGTATTTTTTTCTACTCATCCAGCTGTTGTCTTTTGCAGTGTATGAAAGCTTAAACATGCGCGTACCCACAGCGCAGAGCGACGTTTGATAAAGCTGAGCCACATGATGCAAGTCGTGGTGAACAATAGACAAGGCCCACGGCGAAGGTTATACATGTGGTAGTAGCACAGTCAGAAGCAATGGGAAGCAAAAGTAGGCACATGTTTACCAGTAGTTCAAGGTCATGTAAACACTTTTAAGAGAGGCTTCGGATGAGGAGAGCTTTTTTTTTTTTTTGCTTGCTTCAAAATTGTAAATGAACGATATGCTTAGAAAACAAATTAAATATAGGTGAAACTTGGAAAATTAGAATAAAAAGATGATAACGCACCACACCGACAGAAGCGAGGCAACCAATGTGTGCCATCGGCCTCTTCCACCACCACCAATCATTCACACACACACCAGACTCATGCTAATCTGGGTGAAGTGTCTTGCCAAAGGACACAACAACAGTATGGCACTTTACAGCCACAACCGCCCCACTGTGGCACCTGGTCTCCCAACCCAGTTCTAACCAGGCCCTGCCCTGCTTAACTTCAGAAGTCTGAAGGGATCTGGCTTTCACATACAGGTGTAGCCTCATCTCATGTTGTTTGAAAATCCATTCTGTAATTAAACTTACAATGTGAAACTAAATTACAAGACTTTTGTGGAACAATCCCTGTATTTGTATAAGTTTATGCTTATTATTGATATATTTATGCTATTTTGAAAATAGCACTTTTTAAACATTCTTTTTTTTCTTTTTTTTCCAATTCCCGGAGAAGAGCGCTTCATTCTTTTTTTTGACGTGTTTTGTAATTTGGCTCTTTTTTCCTTTGGGTGGTCTTTGTTCCTTTAGCCTTGACTTTTGTGTGTGATTTTTTTAGTTATGCTCTGATATTTTTGTGTGGTTGTCTGATGCTTTGTTGGCCTTGATAGTTATTTTTTTTTAGCAAGGCTTGATGTAATGCGTTTCACATAGTAAAGTTGTGCTTAGCAGAGGAATAAGTTAACTATTAACAATTCAGTTTCCGAGTTTCACCTGTGAGATAGAAGAGAAATAGAAAGTACAGATTGAAATTTCATAACAATAGTAATGAAAGAATATCAGAAAGAATGTGTCGAATATGTAGACGTGTGCAGGTCGTAGATAGAGGCAAATAAAAGCAATGTTTAAAATAAATGTATTTGTGATATTTGTCAGCAGTAAGACCCAAAGAACGCATTCGAATTAGAATCATGACAAACTAGAAAAAAAAAACACTGGAGTGGTACCTACCTTTGAATGGTACAATTAAAATATATTAATATTCTTTGTAAAATGTACTAAATCTAAACATTAAAATGATACACAACGAAACAAGCAGTCACTGCGGCAACGACTGTACAGCATCTGAACTGTAAAAAAAATGCAAATACATAGATGAAGGCAAAATGCATAGCTCTTTCTTGCTAGGCAGGCACAGAACCATACCTGTCAAACCATGGACAGATACGGCACACAAACCAAAGATCTGAAGCTGCAGTGTTTGAAGATGACGCAGAATACAGCGGGCGTGAGGTGTGAGGACAGCGTGCCTGACAGGAAGAGGAGGTTCTGCTTTCAAAGTCCCTGGCAATGTGCAGTGTCACTGGAGGCTCAGTCCTTTGTCCAGAGCCGAAAGTCAAATCAACTCCACGTAGTTGGCTGGATACAGACCCTGCTGACCGCTGTGCAGGCGACCTTTGCACCAGCCCTGTTCGTCCTCATCCTCCAGCTTCATCAGCTCCTCACCTGCGGCAGATTTGTTTGAAAATGTTGTTACACTTTATATCTCGCTGCTAAATGCTGCACTGGTTTTGCACGTTATACCAGTAATTTGCACTTTTTCCAGTTACTGACAAATTACATTGTATCCTGCACATTGTGACCTGGGACTGTTTCTATGTTGGTAACTTTCTATTGAACTTTTTATGTATCCCCCTCCCCCTGCCCTCCACCAAGCCCATCTCCCAGCACACATGAAAGCTGTTTCTGTAATATCGCAGTCTGTGACGGAGCCTCCCTGCCATACCTGACAAGCGCTAGCTTCCCCTAACAAAATTAGCAAAACTTGACACATGATTACTTGACTACTTTTGGGGTTTAGGGACATTTCCCCACAGTATTTAAAAAAATGCGTCTGGATAAAATCATTTACTACATCTTTGAGTGGAGCATTACTAGTGTGGGTGGGGCCTGTAATGGAGTGACCTAATCTAATCGCAGAGAGCACAATGAGAATGTCCTGGGTTTGATTCCACCTCCAGGACCTTTTCTGTGTGGAGTTTGCATGTTCTTTCTGTGTCTGCGTCGGTTTACTCTGGATTCTCCCTAAAACCATGTGCCACAGGTGAGGGTTGAATGAGTGAGTGTGACTGTGGGACTACAGATGGAAATTAGCTACAAAGCTACCATCTGATGTATTTATGGCTCCTCCTGTTCATGAATACGCATGGCCCCATCCAACAAAAAAAAAAGTACAAATACAATACTGTATAAAGCACTAAGTAAATATGATACTGTAAATCAGTATATGGTGGACAGGCACAAGAGCAAACAAACATGTTTCTCTTTTGCCAAGTGTACAGTAGGCACAAAGGCAGCACCGGGTGGGGGTGAAATTCATTGATGTGTCCATTTATTATTTATTCGATTAATGAGGAGAATAAACATGATCACTTCCCCAGCCCTAATAAACATAAAAGATGAAATGATTGTAGATATAGTACTGACCAGCTTTGAAGCTCAGCTCGTCCTGCTCCTGACCTTCGTAGTCGTACAGCGCTCGCACTCTCACGCCTTTCCCTGCGTCGTCATCAAATGGGTTTGTTCCTCCGTTTGTGTCGTTACCAGAGTTAGGAGCCGTCTGATCCTCGTCCGACCACTCAGTGGAGGCCTGGTTCTTCTCATAACTGCTTACACTGAAAACCACATGGTTTTACACTTACGCATGAGTATTATGAGAAAAGGGTAAAAAGGGACTGACCTCCCAGTGTCTCCTGCTGGGGCATGGTTCACTTCATGTGAGACATTTGTTAGAGTCACTCCTTCATTGCTTTTCTTTGACTTTTCCTTCTTTGTGATGCTGTGGGCCAAGTCTGGGTTGTACTCCTAAACCCAGAACGCATTCATGTTAGAACCAAACATTCAAAGTAAGACCGGGAGCAAATGTAGTCCCAGTCTGTACCTCAAACTGTGGCCAGTTCATATGCATGGCTGGACCATGGTTACTACTGAACCACTTCAAGTCTTCTAATGGACTTGCTGATGTAATGGTGCGTTCAAGGTCACGATATACTGTAGAATAACTGAAGACAAGAGAAGACTGGTTACATCAGAGAGAACATTTCAAAATCTGTATTTATTATACCTTTGGTTCTCTGTGAGGTTGAGATGTCGTTTGACGTCCAGCAGCACCTCCCTGAGAAAAGCCAGTCTCTTCTCCTCAAACTGCTGACACTGCCCAAACACCTGCTCCATGTTCTCCATGTACTGAGGCGTGCACTTGTTCAGCTCCTCCAAAGCCTTCTCGTACTTGTCCTTCGCCTGAACACATCACCAATTTTACAATCATTGTGTTTTTATTCATATTCAAGACAAGTACAGAACAGTTCCACATGTGGAAGTTTCAAAGCCCTCAGATCTGGTTCAGTCATAAAACAATACCTTCGATAACATTACACTCACCTTCTGTGAATCCTGTTTACACTTTTCCACTTTCTCTTGAAGTTTCTTTTGCTGGTCCGCTGCAACTGAGGCCTCTCCTTTACTATTGGCCTCCCTTGTGGAAGCCAGCTTCTCCTCTTTGCAGGACATGTGGTAGGATTTCTTGGCGGTTTCCAACTAAAAAACAAACATTTTAAACATTGAAGCAAAGGTGTAGTACCTTTTTGGTTGGTAGCTGCCAATCACCTCTTTGAGCTTCTTGGCCCATGGTTTCTGAGCCTTTTTAAAGCCCTCATCTGCCTCTTTGGTTTCCTTGAAACCTCCCATCATCTGCTTGTGATAAGAGTCTTTTTGCCAGTTTTTCACTTTCTCAAAGTCCTCATTGATGAGGCTGTTTTTCACTTCCTGGTGGAGCTCGCTGACCTTCTCCGCCTCCGCCATAACTCCTACCCAGGCTCGCTCCACTGTGCCATACTGAGGACCTGAACAAGAAACAACTGTTAGTCCCTTTAACTACAAACTTACACATGTACTTTCTGTAACCTTCATACCTTTTTCCACCAACTGCCTCCATCTCTTCGACCACTCCGTCAGCTGCTGTGCGTAGGCCTTCTCTATTTTGGCACGCTCCTGAATACAGTTCATCAGGTCGTTGCAGAGTCTGTGACCATCGTCAATTCTCTTTACTGTTCGTTTGTAGTTTCCAACCTACAGGACAAGGAATTATGGATAGTATTAAGTATGAATAAAGAATGGGGATTAAAGATTTTTGAAAAAGATAATACAAAATAACAAATGCAAGGACTTGGTGATATCTTATTTTAGAGATCCATCACTATAGATTTGTTTAAGTAAATTAATAGACAAAACTAACAATTGGTCATGTGTGGGTCAGGGGTCATTTTGCAGCTTCACTTTTGCAGCCAAATTGATCTGAATTTAGATGTATGCTTTTAAAATGTCCCACAAGTGGAACTGTGAAGGGCCCACAGGGAGTTGGTGAGAAAGGGCCTCTGGGTGACTGGAGTTATCCTGCAAAGGCCAATGTTTGATTAATGTCATATAATTTACAATCCTTTATGGACACAGCAGCAGCCGCCTCCCAGGAAAATGTTAGCTGTGCCAGCAGACAGACAACAGATCAGTGGTACACAAGCAAAGGCCACCTGCACTGCAAAAAATGCTCAAACTGTGAGATAATAAATGCTTAAATCTAGTGTTTTTTATTCTTAATTTTAGTACAGTATGAGTGTCTTAAAACAAGATTTGCAGAAGGGACAAAGTGAAGGGAGATATTTCTTGTATCTTTTTAAAACAAGATAATTTGGCTTGTCACATTGGCAAATCAAAATGTGCCAGATACATTTATGCAAACTTATAAATGTTACAGAGACTGAATGACCAAGCAACTGGTAATAAAACTGTTTACATGTTTTAAAATTGCACTTAATTGTCCCAGTAGGGGACTTAGTCCTCTGATGCCACTAGGTCTTCCGTCAGGAGCAGTGGTAGCAGAGCACCCGGAGGAAACCTACGCAGATGCGGGGAGAACATGCAAACTCCACTCAGAAAGACCCTTTTCCGACTGAGATTCGAACCTAAGATCCATTTGCTATTAGATATGTAGATCTATTATAGATCTATATATAAATATATCTGAGAAGAGTGCTATCCACTCAACCACCATGTTGTGGTGAAAAAATATCTTGAAAATTATAAAGTTCTCCTCCCTCTATGCTACCACCAGAGGGAGTTCAATTTGTGTGTGTTTTTTTAACAATATTTTACAATTGTCAGCCGCAAACACAGCACATACGATGTAATTTCAAGTGGAAAAAGGCCAAAACTATTTAAAGGCAATACTTTTATTTTGAAAAGTGTTAGTTTAGTTAGTGAGGTTGAGCCTTACTGTGCTGTGCCCTGCCACTGAGGCCAGATGTTGATGCTCGCAGACACAGACACAGCACGCAAATTCCAATCAGAAAGCCCTTATAACAAGGAATGGATGGATTTGATGGGGGGGGGGGGGGGGGATTGTTGTAATGGTTAAAAGCGAAAACAAAAACATAGATTTTACTCAATAAGTCTCCTGTAAAGTCCAGTGAAAGAAAGCCACATCTATGGTACACATGCTGGCTGTTTGCAGCAGAGTCAGCAGCAGTAACAGCAGCACTGCAGCAGCCTCATATTTACAGTCTATGGTCCTAATGCAGAGACTGAACCTGGTATACAGAATAAGAATTATTTTATTACCATTCGAGTAAAAAAAAGTCACAAACTAGGAAAGTGCTTTGGTTCTCGGTACAACAAGTTAAAAAGTGGAGAATAGAATAAGGCATGCACAAGATAACACCTTGGCTACTTGATCTTATTCTGAAAACAAAGCCGGACTTGTCCTGGCACTTTGAGATTGTGCAAAAGAGAGAATAGTGTCCAGGCTTCTCAGAAAACAATTATTATTAGTGTCAAGTGTAGCCTTCTCTACAGCCTTCTCTGTAGCCTTCTCTCCTCATTGTTGCCACTCAGCAACTTTATATATAATTAATCGGCTTCTGGGAACTTGTTCTTCTTCTGTTTGAGCGGAGGGAGGAAGCTGGTGATGTCACTGTTTCAGGCAAAACCAGCAGAATTAGCAGAACTACATAAATAAGAACCTGGACTTGTATTTTGAGCTTGACACATTTATATACATACAGTATATTAGTAACATAATATACTAACAAATGTATCTAATTCAAATAATCAGTAAATAACATGTTAGCTTCAGACTTGGGCAAGGCCTATTAAGTTCCATTTTTAAGGCTGTTTATGGAAAATCTGTTGCTATATAATTTTTTACCAAAAAAAAAAATTGGGAATCAAGAAAAATGTCTCAAAGATGTAGTGCTGGCATAAATGGAAGTGAGGGATGAACAAAGACCTTTAAAAGTACTTAAGCGCAGACAATATGGCAAAATATTTAATGCCACAATTGTTCAAATTAAATTCTCTTTTATCAAATGTTGAAAAATGTACAGCTTTTAGGACTTTTAAATGGCTACATCAAATTAAACAATTTTTTTAAATGATTTAGGCCTGACCCTGAGACTACCATGAAGGAAAACAAAATACAAAAGTTTGAATAAATAAATTTCAAGACCAGTTATAATATATATATTTACATTTTGTCATAAATTCGTTTATCGTTTATCTCTGTGGCAAAATTCATGATTCATGCTTTTATTATGCAAATGTACCATACCAGGCCCTGCTTTTGGATGGATGTGGCAAAAATGCAAACCTGCTCCGTTAGAGGATGTATTTAGCTGGATGTGTAGGAAGAAAGATGGCCGTTTAGATTATCTGATAGATCACTTATGGCTCACCTCCCAGAAGCTGTCACTGGTCTCCTCCTGACTCGCGGTCTCATCGTAGCCTCCAGACATGTTCCCAGCTGTTGGCAGATTGATTTCAGGCCGTAACAGAACAGAGGGTCCTCATGCACTGAAAAACACAAGCGGGCTACGTTAAACATCCATCTTTACATTTTGTTACAGATACAACCTCCATTTGTGACAATATTGGCTAATTGGCTGTGATCTTTAAGCAGGGCCATCTTTATGTAGCCATAGGTTTCGGGGGCATTTCCCTCCACTGTACCAACCCTGAGTCCTAACCCCACAGTACCATTGTGTCCACGGGCAAGACACTTAACCCACTTTGCCTATATAGAGCAGAAGTAATGTTTGCTGCATGCCGTGATGTGTGTATCTTCAATCTGAAATTTTCCTACTGTGGGACAAAAAAAAGGACATTCTTCTTCTTAACCCTGCTACTTCTACATGTATCAAAATGAAAGTGAAATCTTGTAATTTGCTTATCGGAATCTCCGTCAATCCATGCAAAAAAACTTCAAGTAAACTAAAGTAATAGAAAACTTGCTTAAAATATAAAACATAAAATAAATCGATTTATTCAGCCAACTGGAGCTCGTCAAATAATGCAATTTCAGACGAGTTTCTGAAAAAAAAAAATCAATGATGGGGCGGGGCAACTGGTACACATGGGATTGCTTAATCAATTACATTTATTCTCAATTCAATGTATTTTTGTATAGCCCTAAATCACAACAGAAGTTATCTTGGAAGACTTTACAAAACCGTTGAATTTGCTAACACAGATCAGAGAATCAAACACAAGAAATGATTAAAAAAAACACATCCATAAATGTTCATAATTGTTGATGCTTACGGCTAAGTGATGTCACAATGTTAAGTGATTGATGTAGAAATGAACACATTTCACGTCAATCACGTAAAAAATTTTACGGGTTTTTTGTTTTCCTGTCTTGATTATGAAATTCCTTCGACTCGGGGCCTGTTGCAAAAGATGGCAATGTCTTTGGGAAGCAATGCCACAGAAAATGAGTTTCTCTTCAATCTGTGTGAGACATGGCAGTATTCAGTTTACGATACTTCTTTAGTAAGTAAGTAAGTAATAATTATTCATATAGTGCATTTTACAGACCAAGGCACTTTTACAATGTCTTTGGAGTTGATATTTTTCATTCTCACCACACACAGTGAAGACAGAAGCGAGACCCCATTCACTCACTCACTAAACCAGAGCACCCGGAGGAAACCAATGCAGACACAGGAGAACATGCAAACCACACAGAAAGGCCTGGAGGTGGAATCAAACACAGGAACGACAGCGCCATCCATCTGCCGTCTTTGACAAGATGAATTTTATTGATCTCACAATGAAAAAATGTACGCAAAGGATAGAAATAGTTACATATGACCCAGGTGCAACTGCTGTAAATGTGACACGTCTGATCCATAAAAACTTGAGTTGGTATCGTTCTCCTGGGTCATCATCATCTTCGTTCAGAAATCACTTCATCAATAAATGTTACAACAGATTATTAAAGAGAGACAAGCAGTTCCCGCAGGCTTCTCTTTAGGCACATTCTCTCCTGCGGATTTGAAATGCCAGCTCCGACGAGAGACGGGTGTTTATTCTAAATGTCAATACAGCCCATTAGATTCAGAGCCACACTGTTGTTATTGATGAGCAAGCTGTAACAGCGCTGTGATCTTTTACGCCGCATTTCCGCTCATAATTTGAAACTGGTCAGAAACAACAATATGCTAAACACGAATGCTGCAGGTCGCGAAAGGATTGGAATGTATACTATACAGATAAAAGGCCAAAGTCAGAATGTCAAAGCCAATGTTTTGTCTCTCAAATATTTTTCTGAAGGTATGAAAACACCACTGGCAGCACATGTCTCAAAGGCAGACGAAACAGAATGACTAAAGACTGTCATTTTAGCTTGAGTTAAAGTACAGTACTTGCTGGACTATTAAGCGCACCTACATTTAAACCACAGTTTTTCATGTTCTATTGTACACAAACAGCTTATGGAGGAAAACAAAGGCCATAGACAACTGTTTTGACTGGACACAACATAATTTAATGAATGTCATGATCAAAGCACTCTCGTAAAACGTTTCTATTTTGACAATAAAAAAAGTCTTGATCTTGAGTCAAAACCAATAAACTCTGTTCTCACAATAGCCCTAGTGTTGTGAGTATTTCCCAAAACACTGCTCTATGCACTGTCCACATAATCAGCTACATCATCAGCTCTGAGTACAAATACCTTTCTGAGCTTTAACCAAATAAGAATACATGCATCGACTGCATCTCTATAGACTGCAGTGCTGCAGGGTATTGTAGTAATACCCTCACTTCACAGTCATCCTTTAAAACATAGGGTTAGGATTAGGTGATAAACTGATTTTTGAATCACAAAGTGCTTCACAATTGTTGTGGGCATTTTCCATTCACTCCAGATGGTGACAACAAGGAAGTCACAAACCGTTAACTCACTCATTACATTACATTTATCAATGTACCCATGTACCTTTACTATGACGCTATTGTACATGTTCTTTGAGTGGAAACTGAAACAAGAGTTCTGTGAGCTATACCACCGTATGATGCTGCCCCTTAAGACATTTCCTTTATCCTGAGTTTGGGATGAGGGAAAAATAGACACATAAAAATCTCTATCTCTATTGTTAGTATTAGATAGCAATATGGCCTACGTGCAGGACTCTACAAGGACTCTGATTATTTTGACTATGATGTGACTGTCTCTGTGTGACACGTATGTCTTTCGATGTGTGACGTGACAATGACTATATAAACTGTGTACTGCCTTTATTCTGCCTGAGAGAAGGAAACAATGGAACCCACTGGAACTTGAGAGAAACTTAAATAAACTTCCAGAGTTTGGCGCACCACGATCGTCTCTGTCTGCTTCATCCCTGACACTATTATCAACATCATAACCTTCAATTTTGAGAAACACCAATCTTGAGCTGAAGAGAAAGATTCTTCTATGTCAAACTAAAATGACTTATTTTCACAACCCTTTCCTAAAGCTATCATAAGTTATTTCCAAGACTGAAGTTCAATAAACAGACCAAAACACCTGCACTGGGAGAGAAAACACTCTGCGGGGTGTGAACAGCCTGCATGCACTCATTCACACGTAGTCATGGAAACGTCTGCCTCTACCACGAGTGTTGATAGTTTTTTAGATCTGAAAGTCCAGCAACCCTATATAAAAACCAACTATGCACAATTTAACTAAAATTAAAACCTTTTGCAGTGAAACATAGTATAAAAAAAAAAAAAAATATATATATATATATATATATATATATATATATATATATAAAAAATCATAATAAAGAATCTACCTTTCCATGTCGATCATAAGGGTAGTGTCTTGAGAGCAGGCCAGGGGGATGGGCAGAGTGGCAGTGTATGGGTATTTAGGTCAAACGTGAGGTGGCAGACAGAGCCACACTTTTGGCATTAGGTGAAGCATAAATATGTACAGGATTATGCCCAAATTTGCAATTCATCAAAGAACATTCTCAAAAAGCGTCCGCTCCCAACAGCAATGGTCCGGAAGCAGCTGAGTGGAAGTGGGCTGGAGAGAAGTGGGTGTTTATCATGCTTGGTTAATCCATTAGCGACGTGCCAAGAGAGGGCTTTTGTTCTGAGGACCTCTTGGGCAGCATGGAATAAAGCAAGAACTAGACATGCTCTCTTGTATCAACTTAAACTGGGAGGAAATAGATAAAAAAAAAAAAATCATGCGTGGATGGATTTCATTTTTGTCTGGCATCCCAGCTCAATTGAAGATTACAGAAAGCATCACAGGTTTAAAATAAAATGCAAGCATTCAAATATTATTATTCAAACGATACAGCTAAAACACCACCAGGGGAATCTTTCAACCTTATGCAGACAAAAGGGAGAGAGAAGAGGAGCAGCCCCCCCACTTGAACAACAACAAAAGCTTACCCCCGTGAAGTGCTCCATCAATAATGTGGCCCGGCAGAGGAGGCTAGGGCTAAGGCTAGCACACATACACACACACAAACACGTGGGGGACCGTAGGGTGGGAACCTATTGCAGCACCAATCGGCTCGTGCCCAGACCCCTTTCACCGCCGTCGCAGGACAGATGTGGAGCGGAGATGAGGTCCGACAGCTGTTCGTGTGCACGGATTATTGGCTGCTGTTTTAAAGAGTGCACAGGAACAGCTGAGATGGGAGGGCGCAGGGCATGATGGATTAACAAGATGTGATACAAGCCAGATTTAAATAAAAAAAACAAAATAAAATAAACAGACTGAAAAACAAAAATATTTATGAGTGCAATCGATCCTTTCTATAATTTACCCAAGATTTATTTATTATTCTAAACTTCATTCTTGCTTTCATACTATGCCAAGTTGGAGATTTTATTTCATATTAGTATAGAGTTAATTGTTATGTTAATTTATCTTGTGCTGTGTGCTCCTCATTCCTACTGCTTTGAAACTGGTGATGCGACACTGACATTTCCCCACTGCGAGATAAATAAAGGATCTCTTAAATTCATTTTTTTTTTTAAATGCTCTTTTTGGAGAAAATGCTGTCGGGCTTCCTGTTTAGTTGTAATAGAGCTGTACACAAACCATGGTTCAAATAGTCTGCAATTATTTGATTTTATTACTACAATTATTATTAGTGCTCCGGATTATGTAATTCCACGTTTCTTTTGAAATTCTATATAAAGTTGTCACAATACTACATTTCTTTTTTGATACTAGAAAAAAACAAAAAAAAACATTTTCAAAACCACAGCAATGCGATGATCTACAAATGTTCTTTTTTGATGGCTGTTCTACAACAATCAAACCATATGTTTATGGGGCCACAAGGGTTTATATAAGTTTAAAATAAAAATGAAATTTAAGAAGACTTTCTTTTTCTGATTAGTGCCTAATGTACATTTGCTCATACAGTATCCATCTAGTTTTCATACTAGTTTTGATACAACAGTTGAAGAATTAATTAATGATGTTCGATCCGTGTGAAAATCCTAGTAAGTCAAATTGTTGCCATACTTTAGGTTATAGAAAAATAAAGAAAGGAGTAATTCTATAATTTAATCTTTGAGAATGCATTCCCCCCTACTTAAAACGCAAAGTAAAAAAAATATTGATAACTTGAGGGTTGAATCCACTGAATATTATAAGTCATTATTTTCATGAAGTAAAATAATCAGTGGAGTTAATCAATTTGAATATCATTTTATTTTCTGTGTTTCCTGTGCCGTTTACAAAACTGAAAACATCCAAGAATGTCATTCCTTTAACGTTTAGCGGCGTGTCCTCCGTACTCGACACTATCAGGGTTTGCTCCAGGTGAAACAGATAAGCTTTGGTCAAATAATGGCTCACAGCTGTTGACGTGGAAGCTATAAAAACATTAATTATTAGACAGAGGAAAAAGTCACTGTGTACAGAAGGTAAGGCTGTCGATGGAGTGACTAACAAAAGATGAATAAACAAACAAACCACACTATGCAAAGTAAATGAGAACTAGCCTCATGCCTTCACTAGACTGCGAGGGTAGGGTCAGGGTCAGGACAAGGGGGGAGGCTAGAACAGAAGTCTACAACCTTTGTGGATAAGGAGAGCTAACAGAAATGGCAGAGAGGTACTCCCTTTTATTGTCATATCAAATGTAGTTTATGCAATGACTAAGGAAAACTACATTTCAATTCAATTCAAATAACTGTATTTATCTGTGAGGAGCTTCATTTGCAAATTAAAGCCTGTGTACTCAAAGCATTCCATTATATGCTTCCCCGCAATAGAGCACATACGGAAAACATTTAGGGTGAAAATGTGAAATCACTCAACATTGAATAATTCAGAATTGTGTGTTGACTTCCTGAATCTTTTGGGGAGCTACAGGTTGGAGACCCTTGGGCTAGCACCACGTTACATGAGGATGTGCCATGTGCTCTTCTGGCTTGAAAATGAATTATTATGAGGGGAGGTCTGCCCTGTTTTTATATAATTAATGAATATAGAAAATCATTGTACTTTCTCAACGTGTCTGCAGCATGTATTTGAATCTTTTCTTTTCAAAGAGCGATGTAGAACACTAGATAAATTGCTGGCAGCTCATCTCACATTTAGCTGAGCACATATTAGTGTCTCATTCATGAATAATTCACGAAGCAGTGTAATAGATAGAAAGATGACCAACTACTCTTACAGAGACAGACTCCACTGTTACAGCATAGTAAGTCATCTTTATTTATATAGTGCTTTTCTCAGTTAGAGTCCGAAGCGCCTTATTATTACATTGTTGTGTTGTGGACATTTGTCTCTCAGTCCACACAATATGATGGAAGTGGGGTTGCCCTACAAGACCTATCGTAAATGTTATCAGTGGTAGCGGAAACCAGAGCTAACCACTGCGCCACCTTGCCATCTCAGGGCTGTATTAAATTCTAGACAGACTGCCTGACAATAACATTAATAATTTGACCCATTCAACAACAACTGAAGTGTAATTCAGGTGCTTCTGAGTAAAAATAACTACATACATTTCATGCATGTCTCACCTACAGACCTACAGAGACTGAATGTCTTCTGATGGCCTGAAAACTAACCAGGATTCCCCCGACAATCTTCCTCAGAATTTTGTCCCTCGCTAGATCATTGCCGGCACATTGTTTGTTCATAACAATGTCCCCACTCTGAATGCTGTTATCAGAAACTGTATCTATAAGTTCATGGAATGCGATTAGGAATGTTTTTACAGAGCAGTTCAAGGCACACATTGGAGAGACTGTCTTTAAATAATTTAGTAAATATTGTGTGATTTTTTTTGTTGTATTTTGTGTTATATGTGTGTGTGAATTAAAGATTTGTGGCTGAATGACACTGTTGCGTTCATGATCTCAACAGCTACTTTGGGTTAGGTTAGCAAGGCACTGAGACAAGACTTTGGACTTTGCGATTACAAAAATGAAAGTCTGAAACGGAACAAAAACAAAAAGTGTTTCTATTAAAACTTCAAGCTAAATCTCTAAAACGTGTGAGTTGTATGAAAGAACTACTCTAAAAGCATCGGGAGGTCGTTGATTGTGGTAAATCAGGGGTCTCCAACCTGTGGCTCGCAGCTAATAATAGACCCGGTCAGGTAGCTCCCCAAAGGATCTAAGCATATCCTGATGATTCACTTTAGAGTCATTACATTTGAACTATAAGTATCTTCATTAATACGGTGCTGTATAATGATATTGTGTATGTGTGTGCTCTATGTTTGGCTGTAGTTATCAAATAAGAGAAACTATTGATCCCAAAGAAAATTACAGAGGTGTCGGCTGCTCTCGTTCACACAGACGCAAGTACATAATAAATACGTTTCTAAAATAAATAAATAGACTACAATTATATTACAAGAGGAGGAGAAGCTCTCTATCATTTATGTATTGTAAAAGTAGCTCTCCAATGAATAAAGGTTGGAGACCCCTGAACTAACACACTGGAACCCACTGATGTCACAGCTGACACAGGGCCTTACACAATAGACAACCATTTCAGGACCGCGCCCCTAACATTCTTATCCTTATCTGGCCATCAGGTTCTTTACAGCGAGATGTACATGTGCTGAAGGTCAGATTGTAATCTATAATCATTGTATTTCACTTCTCTCAGAAAATCAATTGTTAATCATAATAATCAGTAATGTTATTTGTTTACATAAAGCAACTCAGTCAACATCCACCAGGATAGAAACCTTTATATTTCAAAAGGACTCAAGACAACGCTGAGTGATATTCATGCTATGATCACATTGTAAATATTAAGATTTCACACATCGAGAGCAAAAAAATCTTACAATTTGTCGGCTTCTTTTGTTTCTTCTTCAGTAATTTCCAAACGACTCCACCTAAAGTCTCTAAGAGCACGAGCCAGTGGTTCAAATGCCACAACACACCTTCTCATGCGCACTTTGAACTACCAGCATATGAGCCAATAGCAAACAGGAAAAGAGGATCCCAGTGATGTCACCATACGTTTTATGAAGGAAACTGTATTATCACCAAACACTATATTCACAAAGCCCCCAGACCCAGAGTATGATCCAGTGTGTCCATACATGTTAATGAGTCTTCCTACTCTCACACACATTACCGTTGTGTTTGGACTGTCTGATTCTCTGATCTGTGTTGGCGAATCGACAGCTTTGTAAAGTCCTCTGAGATAGACTGACGTAATTTTGGGCTAGGCAAAAGTAAATTGAATTGAATTGACGCAAACACGGACGATTACCATACGCCTCCGTTGCCGGTTGTACAGTAATTTATGTCAAAATACACATAAATATTGACCCTAAAAAACTGACCTGGAAATAAAGATAAAATGAGTCATGAATGCCCCCACTGAAAGATCAAGGCTATGCTCACACTCAGAGAGCAGCCGTCCTCCTGTGGACTCACCACCTGCAGAGGGTCAGTGAGGGGCTGGTGCTATGAGACTTGGGTGGTATCTCTGACTGCCACCCCCCTGACCCAGAAATGGATTAAAGGGTAGAAAATGGATGGATGGATGGATGGAGTCATGAATGCTACAGACTGAACCACAGAGCATGAGTAGTTGTTAAACATTCCAAGGTTTGGCAAAAGAACGTACCTAGTAAAAAACACCAAAGTATGTATCTGTTTGATGTGGATTATGTAATTCCCAAACCACTCCTGAGTTCCCACTTTTAATAGAGACACAATCTGCAGACATCGGCGTGTGCCATCTGCGTCCCATCTAATCAGGTTTCTCCCAATGGGCTGGCTTTATCTGACCCTTGTGACGGGCCATTACTGTGGGAAGTCATTTAAGATCCAGAGCAGAGAGGAACAGAGCCAGAGCAGAGAGAGACAGAGACAGAGCAGAAAGAGACAGAGCAGAGAGAAACAGAGACAGAGCAGAGAGAGACAAAGCAGGGAAGCTGGTATTCTTTCAGGTCCAATCTAACACACAGCCTGAGTTTCACAACATCCGTTTTAAGGATTCATCCAATTGTAGCTGCAGGGATGTTTTTGTCATTAGTGGAGATAATTTTAAGAAAACTTTAATTTCACAAAATTACAACCCAAAACACATGTTGGGAGCCATGTTAATGATGAATCCTATATTTCTACTGCTCTCATGACTCTCATTAAGACTTTTTTAAAGATAACTAGAGGAATGTTTAACAATAACAATAAACAATGTTGTAGATTTGTGTCAATAAATAATAACTGTTATTATTTGGTAAATTGTGAGAAATCTCCTCTCATTGTTATAGGAATGATGTAACACTCTATTTAATTTTGTGTCTAAGTTCTACCTTCAGAATGAATGATTAGCTTGTGGAGGTGATGTGTGGCACCTCTCTGTTGTAATCCATCACTTTTGCTTCTGCTGATGTAAGTGTGTGTTGAGGCTCGTCCATCTGAAACTCAACACAGTGTGAATAGCTTTAAGAGCGGTACAAGAAGTCCTTGAACTCTAGATGAGGGCAACAGAAACAAAAATGTATGGCCTATATACTGTCAAGTACAGTGCACCCAGGATTACAACACAAGTCATCATAGCACCATGTGATGACAAACACATATCTGTCATTCAACCATGCAATAAAAGTATACTATCATTCAATCACACCCTAACCCAAAAATACACACAACATAATACATAAGTAATTAAGTAAGTAATCTGTATTTATATACCGCCTTTCACAGACCAGAGTCACAAAGCAGTTTACAATTGTTATATTATTATTTTTTTTGGGCATTTGTCCTCTCACTCCTCACAGAGATGGGAGCGGGGTCGCCAGTACAGGAGGCGCATGCCAGACCTATTGTACATATTTTTAGTGGTAGGGGAAACCGGAGTACCCGGAGGAAACCTACGCAGACACGGGAGAACACGCAAACTCCACTCAGAAAGGCCCTAGTCCGACCAGGATTCGAACCCAGGACCTTCTTGCTGAGAGGCAAGAGTACTATCCACTCAGCCACTGTGCCGCCCAAATAAGCCAAGTCTTTGTTGTTACAATATGAAAAACTCAATGATAAACGCAATGCACAGAAATCTTACAACACTTCAACATTCTATAATCAGGCTGTAAAACTGCAAAGGTCACAGTGTGTATCTAAGAACGCAGTCTCGTGGGCCTTTAAGGAAACATGGCCTGCATTTCTGCCCTGGTCCCCAGTGAGGATCCTATCTCCGGCTCCCATTACTCTGCACAGCATGGACCACTTCACGCGGACCACTGAATAGTGACACACACACACACACACACAAAAATAACACAGGCTGGAGAGGAGAGAATGAACTTCTTAAAGCACTGACTGAAATCATGAAATCTTTAATTTATTGTCTAAGTGGATTGTTGAGAAGTAAAGGACAGTTAATTTGCTGAGGATATGCATATAAAGATCTGATGTAAGTAGTTGTCATGTGGTAAAACCCAAAAAACAAAATCCATGGTAATGCCAAAATATAGAACTGAAAAAGGCAGGAACTAACCTGGTAGTATGGTCAATGGATGGACAACAAGTGGGCAAAAGCACAGGGTATAAATACACACAGGAGACACAGTTGAAACACATCAGGGAAAACAATCAACAGGAAACAGGAAGCAAACACAAACAAGAGAACAAATAAAGTAAAATAAAACCAGGTCTATATAATCAAGAACTCCACACCATGATAATATTGGTGTATTATCATGGTGTGAGGTCAATAAATGCTGAACAAGGAATTATCTACAGACTTAAATTTGTCTAAAAAGCATTCATTCACTTCATACGTGACTGTCATTGGCAGTTATCATTTGTGGCACTCCAAAAATGTCAATATCGTCACATGACTTGACCATAAATCATCACAGCACTAATCACTTGAGAGATAATGAAATGTGCACTCAGGCTACTTTGCATTTGCTCCAGCTGTCATTTATATCTTCAGCAAGACACATGTTAAAAAGGGCCACAAATCAAACGAGCGAGGGGACCCTACTCTGTCATCTAATTTAATTTAAATATGAATTCACAGGAGACTCCATACACATGCAAAATAATGTCATTCATTAAGCCAACAATAGAAGAGGTGGACAGAACAGGACATATTAGATGCTGTACATTAAATACACAAAAACATGTGTGTTGTTGTTGTTGCCAGTTCCATTTCTAATATGAACTTGCATCAGGATGATTGAGAAAGTGATTGTGACAGCACTTTCCAATATTAAACTTATAATACTAATATTCATATCGCATTTATTATGCTAAAGTCAGAGATTTTATTACCTAATTACTGCTCTTCTGTACGCTAAAGCTAGAGATTTTATACTTGCTACTTTATTATGCTACAGCTAGAGATGTTATACTAGCTTCTTTATTATGCTACAGCTAGAGATGTTATACTTGCTTCTTTATTATGCTACAGCTAGAGATGTTATACTTGCTTCTTTATTATGCTACAGCTAGAGATGTTATACTAGCTTCTTTATTATGCTACAGCTAGAGATGTTATACTTGCTTCTTTATTATGCTACAGCTAGAGATGTTATACTTGCTTCTTTATTATGCTACAGCTAGAGATGTTATACTTGCTTCTTTATTATGCTACAGCTAGATATGTTATACTTGCTTCTTTATTATGCTACAGCTAGAGATGTTATACTTGCTTCTTTATTATGCTACAGCTAGAGATGTTATACTAGCTTCTTTATTATGCTACAGCTAGAGATGTTATACTAGCTTCTTTATTATGCTACAGCTAGAGATGTTATACTTGCTTCTTTATTATGCTACAGCTAGAGATGTTATACTTGCTTCTTTATTATGCTACAGCTAGAGATGTTATACTTGCTTCTTTATTATGCTACAGCTAGATATGTTATACTTGCTTCTTTATTATGCTACAGCTAGAGATGTTATACTTGCTTCTTTATTATGCTACAGCTAGATATGTTATACTTGCTTCTTTATTATGCTACAGCTAGAGATGTTATACTTGCTTCTTTATTATGCTACAGTTAGAGATGTTATACTTGCTTCTTTAATATGCTAAAGCTTAGAGATTTTATACTTGCTTCTTTAATTATGCTAAAGTTAGAGATGTTATACTTGCTTCTTTAATATGCTAAAGTTAGAGATTTTATACTTGCTTCTTTATTATGCTAAAGCTAGAGATTTTATACTTGCTTCTTTATTATGCTACAAGCTAGAGATTTTATACTTGCTTCTTTATTATGCTAAAGCTAGAGATGTTATACTTGCTTCTTTATTATGCTACAGCTAGAGATGTTATACTAGCTTCTTTATTATGCTACAGCTAGAGATGTTATACTTGCTTCTTTATTATGCTACAGCTAGAGATGTTATACTTGCTTCTTTATTATGCTACAGCTAGAGATGTTATACTTGCTTCTTTATTATGCTACAGCTAGATATGTTATACTTGCTTCTTTATTATGCTACAGCTAGAGATGTTATACTTGCTTCTTTATTATGCTACAGCTAGAGATGTTATACTTGCTTCTTTATTATGCTACAGCTAGAGATGTTATACTTGCTTCTTTATTATGCTACAGCTAGAGATGTTATACTAGCTTCTTTATTATGCTACAGCTAGAGATGTTATACTTGCTTCTTTATTATGCTACAGCTAGAGATGTTATACTTGCTTCTTTATTATGCTACAGCTAGAGATGTTATACTTGCTTCTTTATTATGCTACAGCTAGATATGTTATACTTGCTTCTTTATTATGCTACAGCTAGAGATGTTATACTTGCTTCTTTATTATGCTACAGCTAGAGATGTTATACTTGCTTCTTTATTATGCTACAGCTAGAGATGTTATACTTGCTTCTTTATTATGCTACAGCTAGAGATGTTATACTAGCTTCTTTATTATGCTACAGCTAGAGATGTTATACTTGCTTCTTTATTATGCTACAGCTAGAGATGTTATACTTGCTTCTTTATTATGCTACAGCTAGAGATGTTATACTTGCTTCTTTATTATGCTACAGCTAGAGATGTTATACTTGCTTCTTTATTATGCTACAGCTAGAGATGTTATACTTGCTTCTTTATTATGCTACAGCTAGAGATGTTATACTTGCTTCTTTATTATGCTACAGCTAGAGATGTTATACTTGCTTCTTTATTATGCTACAGCTTGGTTCAGGACCGTGGACAGAGCCAGGTCATCATCACGACAGAGGGCATGATGGGCATGAATGGGCAACATAGACCACAGCATCTCAGACCAGATCCACCAGCTGTTTATGAAAGAGAAAGAAGAACCTCAAAGAATGGTGGTGCAGGAGGCCAGAGATATATGTTCTCTAGGGAATAGCCATGTCCCCACAGTCTTCTGCCATCATCCCTGTGCTGCACGTATAATACTCAACAGCATCATGAGACAAGTTCACATACTGTATATGACTATAGCTTCCTGATGTTACTAATTCAAGCTTTGCCAAGTGAATACTGGCAACATATACTGTAGGCGTCTCATTCACAAACCACATGCTAGCTAAATATTCTAATAATAACAATGCATAATAATTACAAGTGCGGGTCAGAGGCTATTTATTTATCCTCAAAACAAACGGTACTGCTCCATAAGCCTTCTTTAATTGGGAGAGGTTGCATGTGCATTGATACTGACCAGTCTCCCATCTTGCCGGTTAGCCGTTAGAACCGATTGAATGCATTCAGTTCCCAAACTCTTCACAAAGACAGTTAATGGTGAATGGGATTTTAATATTAGAACAACATATTACCAGATTGAATGATTATCCCGGTCCTCTTACGTCTTCAAAACACGATCATTGTCCCGGGCGGTCCGATCGCCAGATGGAGTCAAAAGAACGGCCAGTAACGTCTGTGTAGCAGCTCTGAGTTTCCGGGTTATTTTCTTGTTTCAAAATAAAATATTTATTTGTAATATTTTTTTTCATTCCATCATGTTATGGTATATTTAACATAGAATAAATATGTATATGTATATTTTTGGTGCATTTCAAAAATAAATAAAACACGTTGGGATCAGAAATAAAGCGTTTGACTTATTATTATAAAACTGTAATTACATTTGTATATAAAATCATTAATCATACATGGATATAACTTCGCCTGGTCTCACCATAACATTGTACAAATTTCATTCCGTACATGTAGGGAAATAATAATTGACCGGAGTTTACGGATGGCTAAGACCAGGCTTGAAATAAATGCTCCTTCATTATGCTAAAGTTAGAGATTGCATACTTTCTTATTTATTATTTTAAGTTAGAGACTTTATACTTGCTTATTTTTTATTATGCTAAAGATGGAGATTGTATTTGATTTAAGCACAAGATAGAGTTATTGTTCACTTATCTTGTGCTGTGTGCTCCTCATTCCTACTTCTATTGCTCTGTAACTAATGATGCAACACTGAAATTTCCCCACTGTGGGACGAATATAGTATCTGTTAATCTTTGACTGCAATAAATCCACACTCCAACACATGTTTCTGTTTTTGATGTCAATATATAATTTGTTATTCTCATACTTTTATTGACTCCAACATGATTATTATCAAAGTGTAATAATACTTCGTAGCACACGATGGCGCACTTTCGGAGCTCGTAGGTCACGTGGATAAAACTTCCGGATCCTCCACCGGTCGTTCTTTCCGGCTCCGGTTACTTATCACCGCAAAGGTAAAATCTAACTGTGAGAAAGAATCCACATAAATCTGCATCATCGCACTCACATTAAACTTTTTACGTGACCCATACATATATCTACACAGTTATTAACACATATCTAGGCATATTTTGCCACTGACGCATGAAAACTGCTCAGATTTGGTGTGTGGATGGAGAGAGTGTCGGGGTGGTTAGCATCGCCGCTCTTATCTCAAATGCTACACTTTCCACTATTTCTTGTTAATACGGCACATCGTGTGAGACTACATGGATATAATACTGGCATGGCTAATACTGTAGTCGCTTATATAGAGTAGGGTACTGTGATATGTGGTGGCTAACCCGGTTTGGCTAACTGTCTCTGTCGTACAGATGCTGATGCCCAAGAAGAATCGTATCGCCATCTATGAACTCCTGTTCAAGGAAGGAGTCATGGTGGCCAAAAAGGACGTCCACCTGGCCAAACATCCCGAGCTGGCTGATAAGAACGTGCCCAACCTCCATGTGATGAAGGCGATGCAGGTGAGCGAGCTAAGTTTTGTATAAGCGGGTACCTCAACGTCTGGCCCATGGATTGTTTGTATCATTTTGATCTGTAACCAATTGGTTCTTTATTAGTGCCATAAATTGTGTGCGTGTGCCTCAAGAATATAAATTCTTAGAATATTCTGTATTCTCTAAAAATCATTTGGGCTCTAGTGTAATGTGTGAAGGAGTATATTAATTATTGATCCATGTGTAGATACCTACATTTATGTACTATGATCTAAGGACACTATCAATGATACTCAATCCAAAGGGTAGGGATGCTTATTGGTGAATGAGCCAATTTAGCTTTTTATTACTATGGCATTGTGGGATTAGTGTTAAGCATTAACCAGGTTTTTTATTTTTTTACTGCCTCTAAAATTTTGTTACATGTGGCAGCCCATATTATTATCAATACTTGCATTACAGCGATGTCTTTTTATTTCAGTCTCTGAAGTCCTGTGGGTATGTCAAGGAGCAGTTTGCCTGGCGTCATTTTTACTGGTACCTTACAAATGAGGGTATTCAGTATCTGAGAGACTTCCTCCACCTTCCCCCAGAGATTGTGCCTGCCACTCTGCGCCGCCAGACACGCCCTGAGACTGCAAGGCCGAGACCCAAGGGTGAGGACTCTTGTGATGCTGCTTTAGCCTCGTCATGGGTATTGTTCTAGTTAAGTCAAAATATTGACTATCATTTTGCTAATGGCCTTCACCAGAATAACTTTGGCCTTCTGAACATGTAACTAGTTTTCTTTCTAGTGAATTCAGTCTGAAATATGTGGTTATTATAATGTGTCAGAATACAGTTCTATATTGACAATTTGTTACAGGTTGGTCTTACTCTTCCATGAAATGCGCATGCCTGTGCCATAAATTTACTGTCGTTCATGGGCTAAGGTTTTTGAGCTTGTACATTTTCAGGAATGGAAGGAGAGAGGCCCGCTCGCCTTAACCGTGGTGAGGCTGACCGAGACGCATACAGGAGATCTGCTGCTCCTCGTAAGTACTGCTCCTGCTTCATGTGCCATAAAGTGCTCACCTGGGCCGTTATGTGTGTTTGGAGATGACTGCTCTCGTCCCTATATCCATGACCGGCTTTGTTCTTTTTGTCAAACTGACTGAGGCTTTAATCCAGGAGGGAGTGTGTTCTGGAGGCAATAGTGTGTCTTGTTCATGTTTTTGTAAATGTGCTATTAGACAACATTTCAAAGTGTAATTTAAGAAACAATTGAATTTGTATAGTGTATATTCTCATTTTATCCTTGGGCTGAATTGGAAATGGGTAATCTCATGGTGGCAATGGTGTCTTGATTGAATCAGAGTAAAGATTAATATGAATATTACTTAAAGTAATTTGAGATCCCTTTAGCTTTTAGTGTGAATTAAGGATGGTGTCAAATGAGCTAATATTTTCTGGTCATGTCTAACCAGGAAGTCTATTTTATAAACTACCCATTTAAAAACGGAATAAATCTATTAAATGTCTGTTGGCTTAATGCACTTCCTTTTTGCAGCTGGTGCAGACAAAAAGGCAGAGGCTGGTGCTGGAGCTGCCACAGAGTTCCAGTTTGTAAGTGTCACACACAGTATTTGTTTATACGAGTGTTCAATCTGTACTCGACTAACAAGGTTCTCTCTTGCAGAGGGGCGGCTTTGGTCGTGGCAGAGGACAGCCGCCTCAATAAATTTTCGTTTATGTATAATAAAGAAAAGTGGAAAAACCCATGAACATTGATTTATTTACAAAAAGGTGAAGGTATTTTTACATTTTAGGGGAAGATTACTGTAAAGTAAAACTGTATAAATGTTTTTAGTGTTGTCAGATCCTACCTTCAGTGTAAAGTATTTATGATCAAGAATCCTGTTTTACATCATGCTCCCATTTTAAACCAGGATGTGAAAATGTACTTCATTACCACATCTCTTAACAATGGATGTAGATCTTAGTCCTCATCTGCTGTTATCACCAGGATATAAACTACATAGAAAATCAGTGGTTCAAAACTTTGCCATTAAACATTCTAAAGCGTGCGACTTATGCTGTATATGGCTATTAAAGCCTGTCTTGAACTATTTGTAGACCACTGAGCGCTAATTATCACAGTGCTAAATCTCTTAACCTTGTGCCAGTTATTAAACACTCAATTTCTTTTGGACTTTAAGTACAAAGTACTCTAATCAGACTAGTCCTGAGGGTAGCACAAGGATCAAGGCTGATGCAGATGGCAGTTGCCTACACAATTGTTAAATACACATGCATTGAAAGGATGAGTAATTTGCTTTCTTTGACCAGCTCTTTCAAGCCTTTTATAAACTGCATTTCTGTCCCAAGTTGCACATTGAGTGTACATAAACACGTCAGGAAATATGACCCGATGAAGTGTGAAATACTGGTGTTTATTGTTGGCACATTTATATTACAATCTTCAGTCTTCTCACACTGGTTTCATTCTACAGTCCCAAATGACTGAAAATAATTCCAGTGACAATGTTTAATTTCAAGGCTGAGGTCAGTGGCTGAAGGTATGATGGGATGGTCTGGAATATTTAACAGCTATTAAGCTATGAGATGTATAAGCGCGTATGGTTGTTGTACACCTTTACTAGTCTAATCTACCCTTTTAAATTTGGTTATATTCCCTTCAATACTGGATGTATTAAAATAGATGACAGCCAGGCAGTTTAGATGGATATACGTAAACTGAGACCTTACCTCCTGTGGCAAAACTTGATCAGTTGTAGATTTCAGTATGTTCATCGAATGCCACAAAAGCGGCTTAACAGATTTGTCAAAGCGATCATTTCAACATTAAACATACCGCTCACCTGTCTATAATTTATCGGAATACATATTGTGGATTAAGAGTTTGAAATAAAAGACCATATTACTGTTAGAAGCATTGTTCAAAACCTTAGGGAGCTTGCCTGTTTGCATTTGGGACTATTTAAGTTTTAGACTGAGATTTCAGCCACATTCCTTTTTGCAGCAGAAGTGCCAAACATAACTCCAAAGTCACGTTTGGTTCCTCCACCTGCAGCCTAATTTGAAATGACATGGAACACCCACACAAGTGTCCTTAGCACTCAGGTTTGATCTATACAGAAATAAACAATTTATAATAAAAACTTCTTTCATGCTATCTACAGAACCTTCAGTTTCACAGTATTGCGCCAGCTGCTTCACGCTAAGGCACATGTAGCAGCTAAGCTAAAGAGACTTTCCAGACATTAAAGAAACAAGAGTATCTAAAGCATTTTACATGTTAGGAACAAGGTCTTCACTGTACAAGGCCCGTTTGATCTGCATCTTGCCAAAAACAGCATTATAGATTACTTTCAATGTCAAACTGATCTTTAAAGTTGTTTGGGGATGCACTTTAAATACTAAAAAAATTGATATCCATAATGAAAGTGCCCACTAAAGTTAAAAGAATGTAAACAATTGATACAAAAAAAAAAAAAGACTTAGAAGAAATTGAATGGCAAATTCTGGAGACAGTTTCAATAACTTATGTGATATGTGCTGCAAGTCCATGATCAGAGTGTTGAGGAAGACTTAGACACACCAAGTTAACATAAAAACAAGGATTGGACAGCGGTAAAGATACTGAAAATGGGGGAAATTCTACACTGTGTTGACATTCTCCCAGTTATGCTTAAAACGAGTAGACTCCAAGAGTCTTGTGTTTGACTAGTTTCTTGAGTTGGAAACAAAGTCTAGGTATTGAATTGAGCGTTATCCTGTGGATAAAAGCCACAACAATAACCTGCGACCCCAGCACAAGTCAACATCATCAGCTCACTCCATTAAGTGAACATTGAACAGTGCTCATGCAAGACGGATAGAGGAAAAGCCTATCCCTCGAGGGGAAGGAGAAACACTAATGGGCACATTCATTCACAAACCCCCCCCCCCCCCCCCCCAAAAAAAAAAAATTAAACGACGTTGAAAGACATCCAAAAGCGTTCAGCGCAACTAGATATACACTTTACATTACAACAGTAGAAAGTAGTTCTTGCATTCAATAAACATCACGCTATGTTGGAGAGAATGATAGAGGCCAAGGGACATGCAGTAAGTACAAAGAAAATGTTCGGTCATAAAATTACATTTACAAAGTTTTCAGACTATTCACCCAAAACTTGTCATCAAGTCTGTGCCGTATTCTGGCACAAAGGAGTTGGCAAGGCAAATCATGTCATTGAAACAAAATAAGATAGAAATTACACAATTATAAGAGCGCAAGTGGTGGCGAAAGCTCCAAGTGGCATCAGGGCCATGGTTTTAGTTATCTGATACCCGACACGGAGCTCTGATTGATGCTGTAGGTAGGGGACAAGTCGCTACCTATCGTGGTCACCAGAGGCGTCCCATTGGTGGTTAGGCAGCTCCCTTGAAGTGCTTCCAAGTAGGTGGCCTGCACAGGCTTGTGACATTGCAACACTTGTATGGCATCGTCTACTTTAAACCATTCCCTTTTTCTACCTGTGGACAGAACAACAGACGAGTGTAAGAATGATGGAGTGACATAAAAGAATACAGTGAATTGAATTGAATTTATTTCTTTATTTCAAAACCTGCACAGAAGACACATTTGACAAATGTTCAGACACATATGTTCAAGGTTTGAAAAGGGGTTGGATGAAGCACTATGCTTATTTTAGCCCAACCCTCTCACCCACACAGTGGAGCTGTGTAGAGGAGGCTTTGATTTATTTGAAGTCAATTTGAAGCAAGCAATTAGAGAAGAAATATTAGCATCATTTGTGGCCAATAAAAATGCGAATTAAACTATTAACCTTGTCATTTCAT
Organism: Knipowitschia caucasica; assembly: GCA_964034765.1. Lineage (NCBI taxonomy): Eukaryota > Metazoa > Chordata > Actinopteri > Gobiiformes > Gobiidae > Knipowitschia > Knipowitschia caucasica. Next base: position 31,655,589 of record OZ035828.1, on the reverse strand, counting down.
GTTTTAGAATGATAAATAAGATAGTGAAAAGTTATTGTTAAAACAGTTTTGTTTTTGTTTTTTTTATAAAAAAAATAAAAATAGTGCTGATAGTAGTGTGGAAGTTTTTGATGTAGAACAATGTTGCAACCTCAAATAAGTCCATTTTGCATCATATGTCTCCTTTAAAAACAATGAAATATAAATTATCTACAAATTAACAGATGCGATGCATTACCAATATTGACGGAATCCTCCCAGTCCTCCAGCACTTCTGTTACAATCAGCACATACACATAAGTTCTGTGCTTCCTCTCGAGATTCTGACATGAGATAAGAAAAAACACAACATATATAACCATTTTCCAAAATGCACTGGTTAAGAATACTTCAGTGAACTTCAATCTACCTCAAATACTCCAACTAAACGTCCTAACGTCCCCTTCACTCCAGCCTGTAAGAATTAAGATTAGGAATGTTAACCTGACCTGGGGAAAGTGTAGTCAAGAATACAAGCCCGAAAACTCTTTATTACAATAATAACATTCAAAATACTAGTAAGCACTATTCCAAAATTCTCATTTCATACCTTCATAATTAAACGCAACCTTGGATCACAGACAGTGCTTCAGTATTCACAGACAAACGCCCAAAATAAGACTTGGGTTTACTTTATTTACATACACTATAAACTGATAATATATTATGAACTGAAACTGATAATATATTATGAACTATCTCACAGTCTAGACCAGGACTAAAGCAAGTCTGTTCTGGACCTTCAGGTCTCAGCCAAATCTGAACTTGGACTTGACAGGTTTAAACAAGAATAAACCAGAACTCAAGGAGGGCTACCTAACCATTAGCTTGCAGATTACTGAGAAAAATAAATGCAAATAATAAACCCATCATCTCATTGTTTTGTATATATTTCATAAATACACACATATTTCATAGATATTTAGCTAGATAGAGAGATATGTTGATGGGACTTCATCAGTGTATTTTCAGATGGCTCCCCGTGACTTGCATGTTGAGAAACACTGGTGTAGACAACCTTTGAGGGCCCCACTTTGAGAAAGTAATCCTGGTAAATGCTTTATTTCGCGTGTTCTCGCCTTTTATCATATGGTGTTGTTTGATACTTGACCAGTGCACTAGTTTGAACATCTTTGCAGCTTCTCCTGGTTCCAGTTCCAGTCTAAAAATAATCTTTACTTCATGTCCTGTACCATACACTCATTTTCACAGCCAGGAAGATCAAATCCCCCCAGCCCACCCCCAAAAGCTAGAAAAGCTTAAAAAGGATGCCAATGGATTAGGTCACAGGTTCGAGTGTGCCAGGACTTAATAACACACAACATTTTTCATAGATCAAGTACTACTATAACACCTCACAGCTAGACTGAGGCTGTGGTAATAAAACACTTGTTTACAACATTTGTTGCTGTTGGCTACAAGGCCATAAAAGAAGATTCAAACCTTTGACTTTCTTTTGATTCTGCACTGTCACCTTGGCATGTATTCAAAACGAATGACTCTGGTCATCAGAATCAGCTTGTAAGGATTAGGAACGGTCCCCGCTACACTACCGACTAATAAGAGGCTTAAGCCAGCACAAGTGGTGAACTGTGTATCCAAGAAATACAGAGATTCTTCAAAGTGCAAAAGTACCTTTTTTGATTCAGCTGCAACTTAATTAACTGTCAAAAGACATGGCATCATGACTGCAGAACCATTGTGCGAGCTGTCTGAATAGGGTCAGTTTCATGATAACTAGTGAAATTCTATCCCATTATTATCCCCATAATTTGCATGTGTTCCAAAACAAACCCACCTCTTCACAAACTTCTCGAGCTGCAGCAACATTGGGCTCCTCTTCTGGCTCCATTCCTCCTCCAGGAACTATCCATTTATCAGGATGCCGACTGCTGCTCACCAGAAGCACCTGTAACACATTGTTAACACGTTTAGGTAGCAGATAAAAAAAAAACACTTACAATTTCTCATGAACTATTACACATTTGTGCGTATTTATCTTCCAACACTTCAGTTTCGATCATAAAGTACACACGGAAGGGTTGTCTGTAACAACGGAATCACTGACATACGACATTGCTCCTCTTTAAATAATCTGCTACATACATTTATACTTGTTTATAGTCTCGGACATGAGATTGGTTATTTCAGCTAATTCACATCTGAAACAAATGTGTGCTTGGTGGTAGTTTTGTTGGTGGCGTGTGTCGGTGAGCCCTCAGGGGAAAATACTGGTAAAACGGTAACATAACCTTTTGCTTTTACTGACCATTTGATCAGGTTATATAACAGCTACATGTAGCAAGAGAATGGAAGGGGGGCATTGCCCAGCTAACAAATGTGAAAACAAATGTCGACGTTATAAACATTAGCTAGCTTAAACACATGCCTGGATTCTAGCGTGACGCCAGAGTTGGTAAAGGCCAAATGAACACACAACGCAGACAATCGCATATACAATGCTAATGTATGGCCTTTACAACGATAGATTAAGACGGGGTTTGAACTGACAGATTGTCGTGGCTGCCAGAGAAGCATACTGTTCGATAGTGTTAGCATAGTGCTAGCTAGCTCTATCTTAACAGGTCGTTTTGTCGCAGGTCTGCTCTGAATGCACTGATGCTAACAGTTAGCGTTAGCGCCAATGTGCTACACATGCTTACATAATATAGTGGCGTTAAAGACAAAGTTACTCGGATTAGCACTAAATGTCTAGCATCATAGGCGAACCGTGAATTTGTGATTTTGTTTAAGTCGACCACAAGACCAGCATTCTTGAGGGTGAGAGTGTATTTTGGAGTATCCCTGTAAAGCCGCTGTCAGAGCTAAGGCTAGCTGAGGATAGCTTAGGATAACTGGGCCTAGCAGCCAGCTCATCCCCCGGCTTACCTCCTCTTCGCTCTCGCTTCTGAAGCACAGGCAGGCGGCCCGCTTCTTGAACCCGTCCCCGTCATAAGTCCGAGTCTGGTTTGACTTGAGCTTCATCATTTTGAGAGCACAATAGGAGGATCACACAGCGACGTCCGGCTCGATTAAAGGTGACGCTGAAAGACGCAAAGTCCTCCTGGGGAAAACCTCGGCGCGTTAGTTAACAGAAATAACTTCTTCTCCGCTTCATTTTCAAAACCTTAGGCAGAGCTACGGCACGGTCGCCATTACAAGGATCCGCTACGCCTACGACGTAATTTAACCTTTAAAAGATCGGGCACCGTATGAAAGATGCCTACTTGATGTTGGAGAATGGAGACCACCACTACGTGCCAAACGCAACAGCACGACACGGCTTTTGAAGCACAAGCAGTCATCCGTCAGCTCTGATGACATGAGCCTTTTAACTTTAACTCATTGCTGTAGTTAGAAATAACATGTTCTGTGGAAGAACAAACGCAATCATCTATTCACAGTTACATAACTGCCTGAAATTCTGCTTCAGCACCCCATGTAATGGACAGCGCCCTTTCCATGGGAAACCTTTGGCAAAATATGTCTTGTGCTTTCTCGACATTTTTGTTTCTTCTTAATGTTACTATTTACATTACTACTAATATTAGTATTACTTTTATAATATTTTTACCGAGTCGCTTTATTTCTCATATTTGGCAAGATCCTGCAGGAACGGATTGTTTAACTATTAAAACTAAATAGTGATATTTTCCATTATCATTTTTTTTTTATTATCATTGATAATAACCAGTGAAAAACCGTATGAAGAGCTTCAAGATATTTCTTACTCATAGTCTTTTGTACTTTGTATATAAATCGGGTGAGTTGCACTTTGCGGTTCATATAACAAACAACACGCTTCACTAGTTTTGCTACATAGGTGAATCTTGTCTTCCCCACATATGCCCATTTTCTAATGTGACTTACTGCTATGAATGTGTGAAAGTTGCTAAACGTTAACATTAAACTTAAAACATACGATGTGCAGTGTTTCTACTTGTCTATGAAACAATTGCTTGTTTGGTGATCTATGAAGAGATGGTACTCTAGTGTGTAGTTTACAGGTGTCTGAAGCTGGCACAATTCCGTTAGAGGGCGCTCTCTTGCTACAATCACAGTAGCAAGATTGTACTGTGTTGGGTGTAACTTAAAATGTTATCTAATTATAGTAAGTAAGTAGTGTAATTAATTACTTTGACAGCAGTTGCAAGAACAAATGATAACTATCGTATTTATTTCATTTTTAAGTTACAAATTACATTATTAGTTATTGCAAAGATTTAGAATAAGAGATCCTTTATAGAACAGAAGGAATGAGGAGCACACAAGATAAATTAACATTAACTAGCATGGTGAAGCAAGAATTAAGTGTAAAATTTCTAAATTTCGCATGACAAAGAAACAAGTACAACATGCTGCATATTCTAGTGCAAGAAATGTACAGTTTTATGTATAACAGCATGAGGGTATGAGTAGAGTAGCTCAAAGCAAGGCTGAGACAATTGCGATTAGTTTCTCATTAGCTAATAATGCTATGCCCCATACCACATGTAGAGGAAAGTGAGGCAACCAGGCAAGATACTGTGAACATTAACCTTTGCAACCATGCTTCTCTCCTCCTGAGTATGCATATTAATGACTAAATAAGCAAGTGATTGTGTTGTTCTGCCTTGGGCCACAGAAGATTGTTTTTAGCAAACACGAGAAAAGCAATTTACGGGACAAAATTTTCGAAGGACTTAAAGTAACAGTTGTTTGTCAATGAACATCCACATTCAGTTATGTTGTCATTTAGTTAACTGCTCAAATAAACTAAAACTAACTAACTAAAAAGACAGTGGATCAGAAAATTGGTCTGATTATTCTTCATCACGGGTGCATGGCAGTTTTGCATAATATGTTTATTATAATTGTGTGTACAGAATTTGTAATAAAGATGGCTGCAGAATATCCCTCTACATGCGGAAAATGCATTAAGACATTTTAACAGACAACCTTTTAAAAGACATATTAAGCTCCTTAGAATTTGAACAGTTTACATACCCTTGGTGGCCAGATGGGGGTACTCTGAGGCCAGTTTATTCTTTTACATAGATTGTGGAAATTAGATCAAACTCATCCCCACATCTTATAGAGTGTTGCGACATTGCATATCTAGGGTAGAGGACTGAAACATTTTGAAAAGGGGTTTCAGTCCATCCTCTATCTATGGTAGAGGATGGACTGAAACGTTTTGAAAAAGGGTTGGATATAGTAAATGTGTGTATAGAAGTACAACCCTCTTCACTCATTCAACACAGATATGTCAAAACAAACAAATAAAAAAATAGACAAAAAACAACAGAAGAATAGAAACACAATATCATATAGGGTACAAGACACACAAACACTGATCCAAATACGCTTACCCAACACTCTTCCCTCAATACTCAATGTACTAAAGCCATTTTTTCTCTTACTTTAGTACTATTTTTGTATATGCATAATATACAGTGTTTAAATCAGCGTTGGACCTGTATTTAAATAATCTGTTTGAAAAAGTAGCTCTCTATTCTAAGTAAAGTAGCTATAAATGTAAGTACATACACTTTTTTTGTTTCCTCTATAGTCTGTGATTACGATGCGATAATAACTTTTCTATAGTTTGGGTGTTCAAAGACAGCTGCCCTGGGGCACTCTGACAGAATTGAGGAAACCAGTACCATCACCAATGTTTCACTCACACACCAGACTAATTCTAGACAATTTGGGTTAAGCGTCTTGCCTAAGGACACAACAACAGTTTGGCACTGCTGCTGCACCACTGTGGCACTGTTCTTTCCTAGCGGTCTCCCATAACAGTACTAACCAGGCCTGACTCTGCTTAGCTTCAGAGGGCTGACAAGACCCTACGTCATTATTGTATGTCGATCAGGAATAGTGTTGTTCCCAGTATTCACCTTATGGTACTCCACAGGTTATGGCCCTACCACTTTTTTTTCTGGTCAATGTTGTCTCTTGAACCATTTAATTGCCAGTCCCCTTATGCCCAATCATAACCCTCATGCTATAGTGTTCCATTTTGTCTATTAAGATACAATGCTCACCTGTCTCAAAAGCTTTGAGGATACATAAAAAAAAATCCACAATCTTCTTCCGTGCAGCTAATTCAATGTGTGTGAAGAAGTTTCATTTCGCCTAAACCCACATTTGTTATTGGACAATAAATTATGATTCTTTTGCCAAATAAGTATCCCAGCATTTTGGAAAACCTTGGCGGCAGTGCTTTACAGGCTTGTTGAAGTCTCTTTAAATTCATCTGGGATACATTTTTGCCTGGTTCTGTCACTGTGTAAAATGTAGTAATTTGCTGAGTTTTCAAAATGGTCTCCGCAGCAAACAGAAGTCACGTGACTGAAACCCAAGACACAACATTTATCAGGCGGTGGATATTATTTTTAAATCTTCCTTTCAGTGTAACAGCATGTTTCCTGGTTTCACTGCCAACTACAATTATTAAAGTTACTTCAGAAAAAGGTAAGTCACTTCAAACAGTTTGCTACAAAGTGAAGTAATTTCCATCAAAGTCAGTCAGTGTCGCATTTCTGACTAATTAGGATTAGAAGCCCATTTAATTTAATTGGAGTCCGTAATAAAAAGTGTACATGGACTGACTCAACAACAAATGTTTAAAGAAATCCCACAGTAGAAATAACTTGATGGACTAAAAGAACAACAATGAGATTCTGACCTCATGAGGCCATTTTACAGCATAAGATAATCACCTTAACTCGCTGTAACCGCTTATGACTCCTCGCTTTTACATTTTCACCAGCTCCCTCGGTGCCCGTGGAATTGGAGATGGCTGCATTTAGCTGATTGTGCTTCTGTGGTTATGCTCTTTCACCAGCATTTTCCTCCTGACTCGAATTAACATTTCTTAAATTCTTTCCACCCCATTGCTAATTGAACTATGTAATCTCAGTTTGCCTTGTGTTTTGGGAATCCAAGGGTCCTACTTGCTCTGGTTTGACAAGATGTCTCCACAGAAAACCTGAGCGGAATAACCAGCTCTCATGGTGCACCCATTCCCCTCGGTTGAATAATTCACTTATTACATTATGCAACTAAAAAGTGGAAAAACCTTAGGAGGGTAAATTATTCAATTGTGTTGAATAGTATGTTGCGGTTGGCTGTATGTGCATGTGCATGACTTATAGAGATTCCCAGTTGTCAGTCAGTGCGTGATTCAAATTGGAATTTGCGATAGCAGCGGTGGAGATGAATATTCAGGGCTCAGCTGCTCCGAGGACCACAGGGACCCCCACTGTAAAGGAGGCTGCCTATTCATCTGCACATACAAAGCACAGGCATGTGAGGTTCTGTTAAAAAGGTACGTGAGTAGATATAGTTTTTTCTATCAAACACACAAAAGCACAAAGATGAGTGCTTCATCCAACAGTTCAAACAAAAGGATATGAGTGATGAAAAAACACATGAACCAATGGTCCATAATAGGCATGTGTCCCTACATATTGATCAAATCCATATATGTGGTCGAATGTCATCTCCCTCCTCTGGACCCTGATTCTCTGACCGGTTAACAAAAATTAAAGGAACTTGATCAAATTTACATTTATTTGTGTTTCACGCATAATATCGGTGTATTTGGCCCGCGGCCCACTGGCAATTTTTTACTTTGGCCCTTTGGAGGCAAAATGTTTGGGCACCCCTGCTGTAGAATGAGGATTGAGGCTGCCCGATGTAGGCTTTGTGACTGTACACAGTTTATTATAAGTGTGTTTCCGATCATGTTTATGTGGAGCTGATATTTATGTGTTATTTATTGTAATTGTTATTACTATTTTCAAACGTGAGAATAGGTACCCACACCCATAGAGCACAATTTGGATCAGTTTTACGCTGCATGTTTGAGAGTTTACAAGTCATTTATGTGAGATGGATCTTGGTCTATGTCCTACAGACAACAGTTACATCTCCCATCACAGTAACTAACTTGCCCTTGCCCTGCTTACCATGAGTTTAGTTGTTTCACTATTTTCATTTAACAACTCATTGGAACATGCCCTGGGCACATCTCCAGATGTTGACGCTCACTGGAAGATTTTCCTATTTTGCATGTTGTGGGTGATGAGGGAAACTAGAGCACCTGGAGGAAACCCGCCCAGACTCAGGGAGAAATATGCAAACTTTACACAGGCCTCGGCCTGGGAATCCTTCTCAGAAGAGTGGCCAAACAAATATGTTTAAGGATATGTTTAAGGATCACAGGTGTGATCATGTGATCTCAGGCCACAGGTGTGATCATGTGATCTCAGGCCACAGGCATGATCATGTGATCTCAGGCCACAGGCGTGATCATGTGATCTCAGGCCACAGGCGTGATCATGTGATCTCAGGCCACAGGTATGATCATGTGATCTCAGGCCACAGGCGTGATCATGTGATCTCAGGCCACAGGTATGATCATGTGATCTCAGGCCACAGGTGTGATCATGTGATCTCAGGCCACAGGCGTGATCATGTGATCTCAGGCCACAGGTATGATCATGTGATCTCAGGCCACAGGTGTGATCATGTGATCTCAAGCCACAGGTATGATCATGTGATCTCAGGCCTCATGTGTGTTGTGTAAGTCCTCATTCATCTTGAGCAGAAATTGCACCTGTAATCAGATCTGCAGGAGCCCGCAGACAGCTTCACCTGCCTTTCCTCTGGAGGTTCTTACTAAAATTAGAAAATGAATCAAACCTCCGCCCCCCATTTGCTTATGCTCTCTCTCATATGCCTCTTCAATTCACTCAGATGACACTATTTGGATATTTGATGTTAAAGCTGGGTTACCCAACTATCAAACCACAAACAATTTAATCAATACATCTTAATAGTCTCTCTCTTTCAAATAATTTTGGTTCCGTTTTGAGCTGTAGATCAGCTTTTCAGACAAGAAAGTGAAACAAGGACTATTTTTCATTTTGCCACTTATTTATCCTTCTCTCAGCTCATTCCAAAGAACCAAATAGTTACTCACAGGGTTCTTATAAATATGCAAAATATCTACTGTAATTGGATGACGATGTGATGATCAGATTTGTACTTGTGTGTTTCTTTTACTGCGACAATAGAAAGAATATCTATTTTATTAAAGGTTCAGTAAAGGATTTTTGTTACCTAAGTAGTCCGTATACAAACCTGCTCCCCCTTGCCCTCCACCAAACCCTACTCCCAGAACACATAAATTATTTTTCTGTAATAACAGATATGTGAAAGCATTACACTAAATTAGGGCTAGATTCTCTGAGTGATTTGCCTGCCATACTTGTTAAGCACTAGCTTCCCCTAACAAACAATCAATTAGCAAAACTTGACAACTTTACAGAGCCCTGGCTGCGTCCCAATTCTTCTTATAAAATGCCATCTGATGTTCTCTTCTTTGCCTCAACAAGGCAAGTGGCAAACGTGAATTTGGCACTTTGGGGGGTTTCGGTTCAGCCATTGCAGGTGTTTTAGAAAATCTGACTCGATAGCAATTCAATAACAAGATGCACGTAATGACAAAAAGCAGGAGGGGGTGGGGTGGGGGCAGGGCTGAGGGGATTGAACGCATCCCATTGGTTAATTTATATCAGTCCGCTCCACTTATATTTATGAGGTTACAGGCATCTGGTCATGTCCATTCCTGTTTAATAACACATGACAACTTAACTACTTTTGGGGTTTATGGACGTTTCCCCACAGTATTTTAAAATCTGGATAAATCATTGACTGCATCATGTGGTGATGATCCAGGACCCTCGACATTCAATGACATTAATTAGTAATGTAATGTAAGTAATGTTTATTTATATAGCACATTTTTACAGACCAAGATTACCCAAAGCGCTTTGCAATTTGCAAACATGAATCAAAGCCTCTGACCAAGACCATCCATTCACTCACTCATTTACATTCAAACCTATTGTGCATGTTTTTTGAGGTAGGGGAAACCAGAGCACCCGGAAGAAACCTTCGCAAACACGGGGAGAACATGCAAACTACACTCAGAAAGGCCCTGTTCCGACTGGGATTCGAACCCAGGACCTTCTTGCTGAGAAGTGATGGTGCTTTCTGCCTCGTATGGACCAATGGCTCTATGTTTTTTTTGTTTTTTATTGTTTGTTTCTCTGACCTGTGTTGGCGAATTGACAGCTTTGTAAAGTCCTCTGAGATAACTTGTCATTTAGAGGTATACATATGAGGATTTTCAAAAAATTTAGGAAACAACTGCTCTTTTCTCATTTAGATTTAAATTCTGTCATGTGAGTAAAGCGCATGCACGGTGACCATCTCATAGGTCAGAGAACCAGATGGGACTGCAAAAGGGGAAATGGCATCCCCACTCCAGTTTTCACACTTGGTGATTGAATTTGTTCGTCATGGTTTACGCACATACATGCTTCTCTCTCTCTCTCTCTCGCTCCCACACACCAGCAATACCACACATAAGCTAGTTATAATGTATTAATGCGATCACTGTGGGTTGTTGTATGTGGTAAAAGCTTAATTAAACTGACATTTTACAGGTTGGCTGTGTTCTGAGCTGTGAACTGTGCACAGAATTGCTCTTGGATGATGCTGGATGTATGGACTTCAATGGAATTGATATTGTATACATTTCAATTCAATATTTTTTTCAGCCCTATATCACAACAGTAGTTATCTCAGAGGACTTTACAGAAAAAAACACAAAGAGTCATTGGTCTATAAAGGGCAGATAACCAATGTTCATAAATGTTGATAAAGGCCATAAAGGTCTGTGGACGTTGGGTGTTCTGGATTGTCACCAATGTCCTTATATTAGACCATCTTACAGATATATATGTTTTTTTCCTGTAGTATTGTTGTCGGGCTCTAGAGTGGAGTCTGTGGAAGAAACCTGTCTTGTATGTGTTTTAAATAATTGTTTGTTATATATTGTGTCTGTTTTATGTTTATGGGACCCTCTCAATAAAGAGATCTTAAGGGGCTTTGCCAAATATATAAATTGGTTGAAACTCTATAGGTTTCATGATTAAGAGCAGACAAACAAATACAAACAGAAAACAAGATAAACTTATGTTTTAAGAAAACAACAAATCTACTCTGGTGCCTGTATCTTTCAATCATTTACTATTATATTTTTTATTGCATTTTTAGGATACATTTTCCCCCCAGTCCATCCCACAATATCCCCAAGAGGAGAGAGATAGCATATGGGTCCGTGTACTTTTGCGTTCAATACATTTTCTATGTTTGAAGGGAAATGGAAAATCGAAAAAAGGCTATTTTGCATTTTCAGGCACACAGCAATATACAAAAATGACCATTTTGGTTTTTTTCATTGCTTATAAGACATATATATATATATATATATATATATTATAATAACCGGATTTGGGAACTAGAAAATGCAATAATTAACCTTTTTTAATATGTATTGAATACATTTCGTCCTCACTGAAAGATCAAGGCTATGCTCACAGTCAGAGAGCAGCCGTCCTCCTGTGGACTCACCACCTGCAGAGGGTCAGTGAGGGGCTGGTGCTATGAGACTTGGGTGGCATCTCTGACTGCCACCCCCCTGACCCAGAAATGGATTAAAGGGTAGAAGATGGATGGATGGATGGACATTTCGTCCTCAAATTTGTATATGAATACTATTGGAAATATTGTTCTGTTGGTTTTCGTTGAGTTCTTTGCCCAAGTCTTTCTGCCATACATTTTTTAGTGAGGTTAGAGATGACTCTTCATGATAAGTTAGAAGTTTGTATATTTTTTTAAATTACTCCTTTCTGTGGCTTAACATTTACTATCAAATTCTCCAATTCTGACACCTCTCCTGCTATTTTGTTTTTGCTCGTCATACTATAAATACAGTGTCAAATTTGTAAGTACTTAAATCTACCTACCTAAATCGTGTTTAGGTATTTCAAATTCTTCTCTTAGATCAGAGAATTCTTTGAGAATGTCATTTTTAAATCGTTGATTAATTTGTTTTATTCCCAGTATATCTCAATTTGATAGTAAAGATTTCCTACAGAGCTGGGGAGGTCAGGATTGGAGGAGAGAGGTGCCAGTCTTGAGATAAGCGTTGAGAGAACACAGTGCCTTTTCACCTCTTGCCAAGCACACAGTATATTATAAACACAATTTTTTTGGTACAGAAGGGATCATTTTCATATTATTAATGAATGGTATGGAGCTCAGAGAAACTGGAGAGTTAAGTTGTCTTTCAATATGCGCCCAGTGTGTGGTATTTTGTTTATCAAACCAACCCAGCATTGCTTTAACTTGACATGACCAGTTGTACAACTGGAAGTCTGGAGGGTCCAATCCACCCTTTTCTTTTGATTTTGTTAATCTCTTGAGTGCTATTCTAGGTGTTCCTTTTTCTAAATAAATTTATTTAAATACTTGTTTAGTAGTTTAACAAAACTTGTATCAATATAGCATGGTAGTGATTGATAAAGATAAATAAAGCGAGGAAGAATGTTCATTTCAATAACATCAATTCTGCCAATTAGTGAGTACCTTTCAATCTTGACATCCAACCATACAGAATGTTAACGGAGATACAGTATATGACTTTAGCTATGATTTCACCTGGGAGAATCCATGGATTAAATAGTCATAAAAGTATGCAAAAACCAAAAACGTATGCAGAGAAAATGTTTACCTGCCATGCTTTAAGGGTTTCACAAATGCGTGTCTCCACAAACAATCCAAATATTGTATTAGAGGTTCTTTTATGGCCTCTTTGATCCCCATGTAACATTATACAATTCCGCAGCTCTGAACTAGCAGGCCTTCTTCTACTGTCTTGTTGTCTCAAGATGCTAGTACTGCTAGTGAAAAAATAATATCTGTATATATATATATATATATATATATATATATATATATATATACTGTATATACATAATATATATTATATAGAAAAACATATGTTTTAAATACAGGGACACATTTGTGGGAACCCACCTGCTGTCTAGAGGGTGCCCTGAAGTAAGACCTCACATGTATTCTGACACACTTTGGCGCCTAAAAGGTTAACTATAAAAAAACTAGGGAACAACAATATACATTCCTAAACCTCGAGCCCGGCGTGTGCCTTCTACATACACTCATTGATGCACACTCCCCAGATTTAGGCGCAGCGCCGAGATGCATCCAACATCAATCACGTTTTGCACAGAGCAGCGCGCACATCGCGTCTTTCTCTCTCTCTCTCTCTGTTTCCATCTCTCTCTGTCTTTCGTGTGTTAGGTATTGGATTTACGCTGTGATATAAGTCCACCCGTATTATTTTTTATCATTGTCAATTGTATTTTTGTCGTTCCGTTTTTACATAAAGTTTCAGCAGCGGAGTTTTCAGCACCACTTTCCCGTGGACAGCACTGAGCGAGCGGCACCGCGACGCAGACCGGGAATTTTACTTGGATTGTATTCACTGTAATAACCACGAACCTTGTTGAGATGAAGAAGAAGCGGGGGTGATTTATAACAGCTAAAAAGCAAGGGACGTTTTGCGCTCTGGATTTGGATATCACTTCTTTACTGACAAGCAGCGGAATCGTATGGGAGATAGGTAAGTGCTGCTTCCTCTGCAAAAAAGAGAGACAATCAACTACACGCCTCGCTCACATTGTTTGTTTCAATTAGTGGAGTGTTAGAATGTTTAAATGGAGGGTTTCACTTTGTTGTTTGTTATTACATACGTGACTGTTATGTGCGTGGTGTGTATACCCAGTATTAAAAAGTGCAACGCCCTGGAATGTAGGTGCATTGGTTGTTGTACGCGTCAAGGCGCAGCGTTGTGTGTGCCTGGAGTTGTGTGCCTCGCTGAGATTCAACAATACAGGTCTGAAGTCTGTCTCTCCACAATATGACTCATCCTTGTACAAAAAACAAAAATCTGACATTAATCTATATCAATGCCCCAGTCTCTTGAAGTACAGGTTAGATGGAGCCACTGATAGCACAGACTTAAAGCCAGGGTGGAGGAGGCAGGAACAACCACGCACTGTTCCCCCCAGCTTCATCCTCAGCTCTGGGTGTAGAGTCACGCTCAAAAGGAGCACCCCGACTGGCTGCTCTGGGCACAGGGCTGGTGTTGTTGGCTCATTGTCAAAATGCAGATTTTCAACGAACAGCAGGAGATGGGCCACATCTGAAACAATCTGGTATCTGTGATGTATCTCTGGGAGAACTTTCACAGACATACAGAATAGGTCCGTTCCATCTCGCTGGCACATGTGCACAATCGTCTTTATTATGTGCATGTATCTATATTGAGTATTGGTGCCATTAAGTCCTACACATGGCTGACTATTTACATGGCTTATAACTTATACTCATTCAAGGCCACTCAAAGTGCAGTACAAAACAAGAGGAGGATGAATAATCACACATTAACTTAAAATAATACATTCTCAACAATAAACAGATACAATTCCTTTGTTGTTTGCACAGTCTTTGGTGTAACATTTCCAATATTATACTAATGAAGAATATGCTGACAAACAATATTTTCTATAGTCAGCTCTTATTCAATTGCCTGGCCTTTCTGCTTGCCACTAGATGGAGCAAGAAGCAAGACACCTCCAGCTTTAAATAGGCCGATACCTCCCCATGTTAATTTTCTACATGACTGTTATTGCTCACGAGTGACTAGTGTCAACATGTACTCGTGTTGCATGAAAGCCCTTAAAATGTCACAGCATAATTGAGGACTCTTACCTTGTTATTGAAGCATAATACACGAGACAAAGTGTCTGAACACAGCAGTCGACTCAAAATGGAAATATTGAGCACACTCGTTTCCCAGCCTCTCAGTTGTTGGACAATTTTCTTAGTAGAACTCACAACCAAGCTCTCTTTTGATATTTCAATGTGTCAGCCACATTCTGATTCCAAAGAATACACATTTTAGTGACTGGACGTTAAGACTACAAGCCAGTAGTGGCAAATCTAGTATCTTTTGAACTTTTTTGCTTGAAAAAGCTGATCTAAAGCTGCAGCTGAACCAAAGAAGAGCAGAACCAGACAAACTAATTTGAGAGGGAGGGACCAACTGAATGTATATTTATTAGTTGAACTGTTTGTGGTTTGATAGTTGGCTTTAACATCAAATATCCAAATAGTCCCATCCAATAAGAAAATGGGGGGAGGAGGTTTGAGACATCCTCTGTATCTTGTTTGTTTTGTGATACTGTATGAGAATTATAAGTTTTAAATAAATGCTTACTTACTTTAATATCCTTCTAACAAATGTTTATCTAAATAGAGCAAATACATGTTACATATGTTTTTTCCTATTTGTGGGGAAGTCACAGTGGAGTATTCATCTTTGCAATAACTATCCAGAGAGCAGTGTTGTTTATTATTGTTAGGGCAGGTGGTGACCTTTTCAAGCATCCATCCATCCATCCATCCATTTTCTACCCTTTAATCCATTTCTGGGTCAGGGGGGTGGCAATCAGAGATGCCACCCAAGTCTCATAGCACCAGCCCCTCACTGACCCTCTGCAGGTGGTGAGTCCACAGGAGGACGGCTGCTCTCTGACTGTGAGCATAGCCTTGATCTTTCAGTGGGGGCTTTGGGCAAAGTGGGGTTAAGTGTCTTGCCCAAGGACCTTTTCAAGCAGCTCCGTGAATTTCCTTTAAAAAGCCTTATGGTCCTGTTTGTCTGACTTGAATTTTGTATTGCTGTAGTCTATTATTGCTCTTGTTCATCCTCTTCTTTATGTACGGCCCACACAACCTACTTTGCTCTTACTTTGGATAAGAAAAGTAAAACACAAATCAGCAGTTAATATAGCCTGACCTTAGCCATCCATAAACTCACTCATTATTCTACTACATGTACGTCTGGGTCTGATGTTAGTGGCTGTTGTTACCTCGATTGAATCCCCTTCGACAATTCAGCGAGCGGAGGAGGCGGGTGTTGTAGGTAGATGTCGGGGATGTGAAGAGTTTGCGCCAATTTGTTAATTTTAGTTTAGCAATGGAGGCCAATGCTATAGTAAAGGAAGCTCTTCAATCCGTTCTGGTTCGGCTCCAAAATATCAAGACATTGACGCTGGAGCAAGAGGAATGTTCAACAAATTTCATTGCTGGCAGAGATGCTGCAGCTCTACTCCCCAAGGGCTCTGTAAGTGACAAAGGAGATGGCTAAAGCTAGGCTAAATGCTAAATGCCTCATTCACACAGGCGCATTACATATGTTATGGTAAACTCAGATCCAATCGTTTCAATCTGCAAAAGGAGTTAACCCCTCCCACCTGTTGACAGAGCTAAATGGAGCAAATCCATACCTAAGTACAAAATGAATTGAGTACAATGGTATGGTAAGACCAGGCTACAGTTAATAAGGATAAGATACATTTCACACAAAAAGGCAAGACTGCGGCTCTTCTCCCCTGCAACCTCTTTTATTAACAGGGCCAGAGATTAGCTTTGTGCAATCTTAAATCTCTCGGCTTCATTTCCACGTTGGGGGTGTGATTACTGTCCAAATATGCCATTGTCTGCAATCCCAACCAACTCACACAGCCGAGGGGGCAACTACTCCGCATATCAGACAGTAATTATCCTATGTGCAAACTCTTGACGCTGCAAAAAGCCAGATTTTAATTCAATCTTGTCAAGGCATTTGGGTTCCCACGAGATAGAATTAATGTCTTAGATTTGGTGGGGCGATTCCCTCTGTTGTTCATCTCAATGGCACAGCCTGTGAATATGAATCCAGCTAACAAAAACTTACCCATGAAATCTTTCACCCCAGAGAGTGTTTGGCTGAGCTGAGCTGGTTCACCAAGATTGTGTATTGGAGAGAACATTTTCACCGCACTTAAAGCAGCCTTACACTGTATTTCTCCCAGAGCCTCTGCAGGCTTATCTTGTTGAGTTCCACATGCGCACATTCAGCAGAAGACCCCCTGCTTGGCCCACATGTAGTTGGATTTTCTTTTTTTGTCATGGCCGTGTGGCGAGCAGGGAATGTGGTACTAAGGTTACAATAAAGCCGCTGAGCAGAGCAGAGCGAGTTAAAAGGTACTGTAAGTGTTTCATTATAAATTAATTCTTTAATTCTCAATTTTTGTAAATACCTAAATCTCAACAGTAGTTATCCTGCTGATTTGCCAACACAGATCAGAGAATAAAACCGTTCAAACACAAGGAAAACAATGATAAAAAAAACCATCGGTCCATCAGGAGCAGACCATCCTGCATCAGCCAGGCTTGTATATGTACAAACTGTAACAGGCCTTTTCTGAACAAAAGTTGAAAAATACAATAAACGAGAGATGATGTTGAATGATGCCCTTATTTTGGTCCCCAGTTTGTTAGATGAAATGTATCTGGTCTATATGATCCAGATGACCAATGTCCATTAATATCATTGAATCTTGAGTGTCTCAAGATTTAATGATATTAATGGACATTGGTCATCTGCCCTATGGACTAATGCCTCTATGTGTTTGCTATTGTTGCATTTCCTGTGTTTGAAATGTTTAATTATTTGATCTGTGCCAGTCCCAGCCTCCCCACTGTGGCACATGGCGTCCCAGAGGTCTCCCACCATTGTACTAACCAGGCCGTGCCATGCTTAGCTTCACTGGTGTGACAGAGACTGGCTTTACATGCATGTATGGTATGGCCACATTTTGTTTGTTCGTTTTTTTTCCTTTTCCCCATCTTTGTGCTGCACTTTGGAAAGATTTAGTAAATGTGCAACACAGGGACTTTGAATAAACCACTTGCATAATGTATGTTTCCGTCAATGCGGTGTCACACTTTATTCATTCACCCGTTTGTTTACGCACAAAAACACACTCCACATAAGAGCTGGTGCAGCGTTCTACCTGCCCAACATTTCATACAGTATAGACTGCTACAAATGCACACACACACACACACACACACACACACACACACACACACACACACACACACACACACACACACACACACACACACACACACACACACACACACACACACACACACACACACACACACACACACACACACACACACACACACACACACAAACACAGATACACACACACACAAACACAAACACATATGTACACACACTTCCATACACACGTACAAATACATACACACATGTATATACTGTATATATATGTATATAACACGTATACATAAACACGGACCAGAGAGAATTGGACGCATTTAGTTATTTGGTGTGGTTTCCATGGAGACTAATGCTTTGTTTATAGTATTGTGTGATAAATATTGTATAGGAGACAAACCCTGTGATATTTGAGAAGTTAAGAAAAGTTTGTATCATTTACAGAAAGTGTGCAAAAATTATTCAAACCAAATTAGGTATGTGCATTTAATTTAGGCGCCCTAAAGGAGGATATACATATTTTGCAGAAATAACAGCCTCTAAATGCTTCCAATAACTTACAACTAGAGTCTGGATTCTGATGGAAGGTATTAACCTATTGGCATTAATGGTTTCCTCAACCATTTGGTAGATCACATTTTGAGTCAATATATCTACTTGAAGCTTGGAACTAAAATACCTCATGGGGCTGACTGGTTTACCATCAAACTGCATCTCATCCATTTGGTAAAGGCTATAATAATAGCAAACCAATAAAAACAATTTGTGTTGTCACTTCCTACATCTTAGAAATAAAAATAAAAAATAAAAAATACATTGCTTTCTTCAAGGAGTGTATGTTAAAGGGTTTAAATCTTCAGTAGTCCATTAAAAACTAAAGTTAAAATTCCTCAGTTGACTACACACATTAACTATACAGAACAAACACACATTTATGATACAATGGGTCTTGATAAGAATGACTTAATCAAAGTAATCAAAGATTGTTTTTATTTTTTCATTGTATTTTTATTTATTTATTTGTAATTATTATCAAGATCATTATTATTATTATTATTTTTTTTTCTTTTTTCTTTATGTCACTGGCTGTATTTTTGTTTGACAAAATATCTGTGAATTAAAGCTAACCCAGGCTCTTGTATTTATAATAATAATAATAATATTAATAATTCATTAGCTATAAATACACAATAAAGTATTAAAAAAACACACTGCTCGAGAATATATAGTCGTGATGCTGTGTTGTGGTCTGTGGAGACACCTTATTGGTCCAGCCGCCTCTTTGCGCTGCAGCAGAACGCAAGAACTGCAATAAACAAACGCTTCCAAGTCGGAGCACCGCTGGGACTCCCGGTGCACCCTCTCTTGGTGATTCCTGTTACAAATACTTTAGCTGCAGACTATGTGGCGTAGGTTTGTGTTTTCAGATCCAGGTTCCACATACTTGCTTCTCTCTGTAGACGCCATCTGCTCACACGCCTTTCCAAACAATTCTACAGCTAAGAGAAAAATAAAAAACATGGCCACACTACAAACAAAGTATCAAGGAAGAGAAAATAAGACAGAGGTGGAAGGATACCTGCGTGAAGTGGAGTGAAATAAGGACTAATATTTAACTTGTGTGCAAATGTTACAATTGGTTTTCAAGGCTCAAGTCAAACCAAGACATTGAGGAGCAGAAAGAAGAGAAGAAAGACAAAATGGTGAATATTTCGTCTGCATATCCATTGGACATAACATCGTTCTGTAGCTTCTGTAGCTGTATACTGAGAATTTAATACCGGTTAAAAAGTTACATATGCAGTATAAAGGGCTATCAAGAACATTGTTTTGGCTCATTAGACTATTTACTTTGTCATTTTGTGTTTTAGAATGTGAAACATAATCTTAAAGAGAATATTTGGTGAGAGGTTAAATGATACACTACTATATCATAGAAGGAAGTGTAGAACTTAAATTTACCGTCTGCAAACACAGCTCTGTGATGGCAAAGAACGCCATTTCCCTTGAGAAATTGCCTAAGCTAATGTAGAGTCTAGTGTTTTATTCTAAAAGGCAGAAAACTCTCTTGGAAAAATTAAATGCAGGACTGCAAAACTAATAGATGTATTCAATCAATCAATCAATGTTTGTTTATTTCGAGCAGAAAAGAAAAGGAGATGACTCTGCACAGCTTTTAGCTCCCAAGAGTTTTTAATGTTATCACCACAAGATGTGACGTTTCGGGTCACTACCCTTCATCAGACATTTATTTTATTTCGAGCAAACATAAATAACCTTGAGTACATTTACATAATACAAAATTATAAATATTATATACACAAAAGAAACACTTGCAGATACTCGAAAAGGAGTGGGAAGAAGAAAATGTATTAAACAGATAATCCCATCCCTGTCATGGCGTGGGATTAAATAAAATTAACAGTATTAACAGATAGAATAACGCAAAATCCAGAATTATAAATGTAACCAAACTAGGGTTGAAGACAAAGACCAATGACGAAACAGAGAGTGAGGGAAAACAAAAGGTTTAAACAGGAGGGCAGGAAAGGTCATCACACAACAGGAAGTACAACTATTTTAAAGAACATTCAAAATATGCCTGTGTTACAGAAGACATAAACAGGAAATAAACCTAAACCATGACAGAAAAGAGAGAATGTCCGATGATTATTTAAAGAAGCTATACCCAATTTTTTTTCAAATGAGTTCATAAAAATGCTTTTTACTACATGTATTATAATCCATAAATTAATTGATAACTTGAGCTCATTGATTCAGCCGTGTATGAACTCAGGCCGTATAAAAGTGCTGAGTAGAGACTTAGCGGGCCGATCATCCTGCTCCACTCACAGAACGAGCCTGCGTCCTCTAGCCTCTACAGCGCTGCTAAAAACACTAGCATGTTAGCAGAATTGGCTATAACTCCTCGTTCTGTAACTGCAGACACAGCAAAACAGCCCGAACGAAACAACAGTGAGGAAGAGAAGAGGGAACTAAAACGAGAAAATGATCAAAGAAGAAACCAAGCCCGGGTGAACATAGCTAGCTTACATCGTATCCTCTGGAGAGACTTGTCTAGGGGAGAGACCTGCAGGACCGCCTCGGACTATCTATGCTCGGACCACATCCGGGCGCGAAACTACCGATAATCTTTCAGTAATATATTTTGTTAGCAGTGCGTTGCTTTTGTACCATTTCATCAGTGATTGTTGTACAGCTTAAGTTGCGCTAATGCTAATGTTAGCATCAGATCGCAAATACAACTAGAATGCTCCGCTTAGTGGAAATGAGAAGCCTCTGAGCGAGTTGGAGTTGGAGGCGGTGCTAAACATTCAAACCTTGCAGAAACGGGTATAGCTCCTTTAATACAAGACTGAGACGGGAGCAATTAAGTAAGATCGGATGGAGTTTCAAAGTCAACATTTGGTTTACTTCATACAACACTTTGAATGCTCGTGCTATTAACCTTTACACCGTACAAACTAATGCACGTAATACAATCCACTGGCATCTGTGGTGAGAGTCTTATTCTTGGTGTATACAGATAACATACAGTCATGTTTGTCCTTGTAACAGGATCGCTGCAGCCTCCAGAAATACACTCCATTATTTCATACCGGGTAAATATAGAACCATGCCACAGGTTTGAGAATCTTCAAATTGCCTTTTAATGTCGGCAATGCATCTTACACTGACAAATGGAACCAAATATTGACCGACCACTGCGGACCCTCAGCACAGCGCGGATTCTAACACTCATTAATGACGTAAAGATGATAATTTTGTGTGAACAAGAACAGAAAATTGCAGAGGAGTGGAGCACCAGGAGAGTGATGAATGAGCATGGGAGCGAATGTCGTCTGGTCTGTGTCTTGTCTGTGTGTGTCTGGTCTTTCTTTGTCTCTGTGTTTTCTGTCTGTGTCTTGTGTGTGTCTCTGTGTCTGGTCTGTGTCTGTGTCTTGTCTTTATCTCTGTCTGTGTCTCTGTCTGTGTGTGTGTGCTCTGTCTTTGTGTCTTGTCTGTGTCAATTGCCTGTGCTGTGTCTTGTGTGTGTCCCTGTGTGTCTCAGTCTATGTCTCTGCCTGTGTCTTGTCTTTTCTGGTCTGGTCTGTGCCTGTGTCTTCTTGTGTGTATCTCTGTGTGTGTCTTGTCTGGTATGCTTCTGTGTCCATCTGTGTCTTTTTCTTGTCTATATGTGTCTTAATACTGATAACTATTTATTTGTCTAGCACTTTTCAAAAACATTGTTTACAACGCGCTGCACAGTCAGAATGAAGCAATAAAAAGTCAATAAACATAGGAGATTATAGCAACAAAAAAGACAAAACAAAGACAATGTGCAAAAGTGAAATACATGTAGACTTTTAAAATCAACAGTTATAGGAGGGCAATTTGATGTAAGTACGTTTTAAATAGTAATTTAAAAGAGCAGGTCGATCCAGAGCTGAGGAGCCTGGACAGAGAAGGCTCGGCCACCTTTCGTCCAGAGCCTTTCCCTTGGAACAGCCAACAGGAGGAGGATCTGAGGCTGCGGGGGGAAGTTCTCGTAGGGGGTTACAAGTTCAGTGATGTAGCTTGGTGCCAGACCTAAACAAGCTTTTAATGTAATCCGTAAAATTATAAAATCAATTCTAAAACACACAGGGAGCCAGCGGAGGGACGCTAAAACAGGGGTAATGTGCTCCCTTCTGTTAAAACCAGTGAGAAGTCTTGTCTGTTGGATATTTTTGTTCATCCATCCCCTTTGTTTTGCCTTTTTTGATATTGATCTGTATACTTTTTTGTGGGATGCAGAGGACATTTTTTGGTTGTAGTTGGAGCATCGGTTTTTTGTTTTGAATTGTCATTGCCGTCTGTCATGAGTATTCAGGCCTTGAAATACTGCAAATAAAGGCAACAATATATATTAATATGTTGAAAAATTAAGAAAGGCAGCAGCGATCGCACCTTATCGCACCGTAACCTGGTTTATTTTTGAGTACGCCTGGATAAAACAGAAGAAGAACAAAGATTTTGTATAGGATTTGTGTGAATGTGCATCAG
Source organism: Knipowitschia caucasica (assembly GCA_964034765.1). Lineage (NCBI taxonomy): Eukaryota > Metazoa > Chordata > Actinopteri > Gobiiformes > Gobiidae > Knipowitschia > Knipowitschia caucasica. The sequence goes on along the minus strand of OZ035828.1, from coordinate 31,632,683 downwards.
AACAGAGACGTCATCACAGCGCAGAAAGCCAGGACCATGAGGCTGGTTTGTTCAAGAGCACCTCAAAGCTTTCCTCCAGGCTCAGAGCGCGGTTGGAACCAAAACACGGAGCTTCCTTCCAGCGTATTGTAGTATGAAATGGACTGTGAAATGAGTTCACTTAACATCAGCAGTGCATTATACATTGTTACACTGGAGGTTCTTCTTTGAGTTTTGTTTTTATTTTATTTTTTTTCAAATCTGACAAAATCTTCCTTTTATCTTGACACAAGTCTGAGATGAATGGACTCAAGATGATGCAAAGCCCAAGCCTAAATATAGTCCTCTCTGTCCCTTGATCAGTGTCTAGAGATCTCTGTTACATTATCTGTGATTTCAGGCTATGATCACATACAACATAAATACGTCTGCTGTTTGCTTATGCAATGAGATATTATTATCATATTATTTCTTTATCAGGACGATTTACAGTTACATTGGCCTTCATTTATGAAACTTGCGCAGAAAGGGGTGTACATTTTTGGTGTATATTCCAAATACGCAAGAACCAACGCAGGATTTATGAACGTGCGAGATCCGGCTAGATCAGAGCGTACGCACAGCGACTGTTGATGAATGCCATGGCTGAAAACGAAGGTATATAATGTATGAGAGTCATGCCGAGAAATATGCATCAACCGCCTGTTTCACCCCCTGTTTTTACTACAATTAAGAGGAAACGGCAAAGAATAAAAACTTCACGGAGCAGGAGATTGAGACCATTATGAACGAAGTGGAAAAAAAATAAAGTCTTACTATTTGGAAGCTTCAAAAATGGAATCAAGGGGCTCAAAAAAGAAAATTTGGAAAGAGATAAAAACATTTGTAAAGAGCGTGGGGGCTGTAACACACACTCCTGAAGAGGTTAGTTTATTCATGTTCGTTTAAAAAGAAAGGATCTTGTGGCACACTTGTACCGGGAGGTTCAAGTGCGGACTCCCTGCTTGTCCCAGAGCCATCTTCGTCTGATCAGATCCAGCACCGTGGAGGCTGCGCGGCTTTGCTTGGACCCGCATGAACCAATAGCCGTTGCGCATTGATTGTCGGTGCTACATCATTCACACATTTGTGGGGGACTTTTGAGTTTGACATATTGCACGTTACAAACTAGCCCTAAAAAAACTAAATTGCATATAATCTTGCCGGAGCGGGAAGATGTATAATGTTGTCCAAATCTTGAATTTCATGCGTGTTGAGATGAAGGTCGAGATGGGTGTAAAATGAACACCACCTCCAGACTCTGCGTATATTCTGTGCGTACCGTACGCTCACTTCCAGATTGATAAAAGCCGAAATGTGTAAATATTTTGCGTACGCCTCATTTAATAAATGAGGGCCATTATTTGAGAGACGAGGCTTGTACCATAGTTTAGTTTTAAAAAACGAATCCAAAAAAACAAAACAAAACTTACAGTAGTTTATTATGACCATACATGCATGCAAAAGTCAGATCCTGTCAGATGTCTGAAAATGTCAGACATTTTCCCAAATTTTAGTACTTTTTGACTTATTTATGACTTAACCCTCTATGCACATGGTTCATTTTGGGGAACTTTCACGCCTGGTTTTCTTTGTGTATAATTGTTCATAAAACAGTCATCTTTTGATGCAGAGTCAAGCAGTATACTTTGTTTTTTTCAGTACAACCTGGGGTTTTAGAATATTCATATTGTAAAGCTGTCATATGAATTATATAAAAATGATGGAATCATAAAGACATAGAAAAAAATCAAACGGAAAATCATTTTAACAAAAATGTATTGAAAAAACACAATGAAATGCTATAAACAACTTTTTACACTGTAAATGTTATTTATGGTCTTGGGGATAATGGGGAAAAAAATTGAATCTCTAACTATTATACTTTTTACAAAATTCCACTATAAAAGCAAAAAACTCTGTACTCCTGGTGCCCTTCCTGAAGCAGTTTGTCTATAATGCTGGAGTTGCTTCTGTAGTACAGCTGTAAAAAACGTAAAACATAAAAAACTGAGCCAAAAAAAAAAAAACCATCAATTATTTATATAATACATATATTTATATACATCATATACACATAATGTCATTTTACTGTATTTATTATCGTCTTTATCAATAATGCGCACTCTTCAGCCGGTTATTGCAATCGCAGCTGTAGTTTCAACTGTGGGACAACAAGTAAACGCAGAGGAGTGAGACATCTCACTCTCTGACGATCTTTGGCAGTCCCAGTGTGTTTGTATCTCACAGCTGTTTGTACCTCACGGGTCACGCTTTGGACACGGACTTCAGACAAACGTAGTTTATCCTCCGTGCATCGCACAGACAAATCAAAACTAGTTTCGGAAAGCCCTGAATACGTCACAGAAGAAAAAAAAGTAAGTTGCTACGTTTTACCGTTCGCGAGTAAATTGATCATTTGTAAAACAGCGACGATGCACGCGGGCATATAGGGTTAATGCTGTATACGCTTGAAGAACAATGAGAGTATTTTTATGAATAATGTCATTGAAAAGCACTAACAATTGTTCAAATACATTTCAGAAAAAAATATTTACACTAGAACTCCCAAAGAAGTCAAAATGACGGCTTTTAGTTTTATGTGTGTGGTTACTCTGTGTATGTACCTTTTTGGTCTCTATTAAATTGCCACTTTTTTGTATCTCTAGAAGTTTATTTTTGTCATTAACTTTAAGAAATCATCTTTTTATTCTTTAAACATGAGCAGTTATCATTAAAGAGCCAGTGCCGGTTACCATAGAAACACACTGGTTACTCTTAGCAGCTAGCTGATCTTTAGCATTTATCATTAGCATTTAGTAAAAATGAGTTAAAAAAATCTGGTGAAAAACAGTTTTTTTGGGGGGAATTTCTCATAATTCCATTGAAAGGGAGCAGTCAAAATGTCGACTCTGGGATTCTATTCGTTTCAAGATAAGATAAGATTCATTCCACAGTGGAGAAATTTCAATGTCATCGTTGCAGCAGAATAAAAAAAGCAGGACATAAGAGCACTCCGATCAAATTACTTAAGATAATTAAGATAATAAAATCAAATAAGTACATTAAAACTCTGGAGCTATAATTTAACTTGGTTCAATGAAAGTACACTAGTGGGGTAAAAACAAATCAATTGTGGGAGCCCTGATTTTAAACCTGAACACGTTTCTGTCAAATCTGATTCAGTAGATGGGTAGAAAGCCTCGTCTAGCTAAGTTGAAGTTTGGACGGGCATAATAAAGAGTGAAATCTGTGCCATAAATATGAGTGGATTGAACAGTTGGCATGAGTTGTGTCTGGCTGCGAGACTATAGCTCCAGAGCTCTGACTGCTTTCACAAAACTGAGGTCGATATAATATATATTCGCCTTCAGGATTGAGCCAAAGACTGACTGTGCCTCTGCTGCTCTGCAATAAAATCACATCAAACTTCTTCATCACATGTAAAAACTCCCAGAGACTAAAGGAAGAAATGAAAAGTTTGGATACGGTGTGACATTAGGAGCTGTTGCGGTTTTACTATAGTGTATGGTGATTACAGTTTTAACACTGCAACTAAGACCCCCAGAATTCTACTACTAGGACTCCCTTGTTCAGATCCCATTCTGTGGCAATACCTGCATGTGAAAGCCAAGGCCCCGTCAGACCTCCATAGCTAAGCAGGGCAGGACCTGGATGGTACTGTGATGGGAGACCTCTGGGAACACCAAGTAGGGGCAGGTTCTGGCTCAATAGGGTCCATGAGCCAGTGCCTTTACATGCTTGTAATCTAACTTCTTGCCGGTGTTGGCGTACAGGAAACAGAAACATTTAATGAATTCTGATGCTGCTTTATTCCTCTCGAAAACGGCTCCACAGTCTGGTCCAAAAGTTGGCTCCTGGCTCAGTTCCAGATGCTGTCAATGCTGAGGGGAGTTTTTTTTTTTTTTTTTGGACCAGTCTAGTTTATCCACTGTGGACTCTTGAATGCACTCGCTAAATGACTTAGGGCTCGTGCTGGCTAACATATGCGCAAATGCGATTTTTGAATGAAGTTTGAAGGAGGGAAAAGGGATGACACATAAGTTTCTTGTCTTTTTAAAATCTTTTTGTTGTCATATATATTTGGAAGCATCAAGCAGAGAAGTGACAGATATCATTAACCATAAACAATGCAAATCAAGGATAAGGAATAAAAGAACGTCTGGTCTTGACTCTGGGCTCTTCAGAGTCCCAGCAGAAAGCCAGTCCCTGTGCTTCTCAGAGTCCCAGCTGGAGGCCAGTCCCTGTGCTCCTCAGAGTCTCAGCAAGAGACCAGTCCCTGTGCTCCTCAGATTCCCAGCAAGAGACCAGTCCCTGTGGCTCTGAGAGCCAGAATAAACACCATTCAACCACTCCAACATGTTACAAAGTGTTTCCAGCAGCTGCAGCATCCTGTGTCTGCACAACACACAGATCCTTGACTTTCGATGGCGGCTGACGATCACAGTGACGATGAGGGCTGGCATTCTGCTTCAATCATGTCAGATCACAATCGGCTGCTTCTGATCCTTCTGAGGCGCACTTGTGTAATGTTTGCTGTTTAGCATCTGCATAAGGAACGGATGAAAGGATGTCATGGCAGAGCTGTTCCAATGGAGTGATAACACATAATACTATAATAATACCAAGATACTAACATATTAGTCCCACAAAGACATTTCCTTCTTCTTGTGATTACTGATAAGATAAGTAACATCAATAGCATTATTGGACAGAGCCTTCAAACAAGGTAATGATAACATGAAATATACTCAGTAGTAGTAAATACATCTTTGAGCTTGTGTACAGTGCGACAGTAGCTCAGTTGGTAGAGCATTGGCCTTAAGCCCAGAAGGTTGTGGGTTCAATTCCCACCTCTGCACCTTCTCCATCGACTCCCACTGATGACTGCTGTCGTTGTGTCCTTGGGCAAGACACTTAACCCCACTTTGCCCAAAAGCCCCAACTGAAAGATCAAGGCTATGCTCACACTCAGAGAGCAGCCGTCCTCCTGTGGACTCACCACCTGCAGAGGGTCAGTGAGGGGCTGGTGCTATGAGACTTGGGTGGCATCTCTGACTGCCACCCCCCTGACCCAGAAATGGATTAAAGGGTAGAAGATGGATGGATGGATGGCTTGTGTACAGTGCAGATGTAGAGGTTTTGTCATGTATTGTGTGCACTGGAAGAAAATTAAACATGAATGTGATTGTTTGGTTTCATGGGTCATACACATAGACTGTATATATTAACGGACAGAGTCACGCCTATCTCCGCCGTTCTAACTAATGGGCCAAAAAATGTGCTCTACTGAAGCTATCCAGAATGGCCGCGAGTGGTCCCGCCCACAAGAAAATTGTGAAAAAACGCATCTGCGCATGCGTCAGCCGGCGAGAGCTCCATTCATTTGAACGAGAGACTTCAAAAATTCACAGCGAGTAAACCAGAGTGGTCCAAAAAAATTCACTCCCCTCAGCATTGACACACATGTGGAACGGAGCTTTGGGCCAAGAGCCAACTTTTGGTCCATCCTGTAAAGACGTTTTTGAGAGGTCTGCCAATGCTATATGTTAGCATTGGAAAATTCTTCTGGGTCCACCCCTATCGGCCCGGGGTGGTATTGCAAGCATGTCAGCGCACATCATTTTGGCCACTTTTGAGCTGGGACCCGTCCCCACTCATACAACAAGTAAAGAAGCTACTTAAAGAGCTACTGTATGCATCAAGGATCAGAGGAAAACCATAAGAAATATTTATACATAAGCATCTTCAGAAAAAAGGCCATATACCAATGAAAATAGTTGTATGAAATAGATGAGGTGAATTGGATGGCAGATTCCATAAAAGTACTTGTAACATGCAGAAGACCTTGTGTCAAAAAGCTTAGTTCCATGTTTTAGAGAAGTAGTAGAGATTAGAGATTAAAGAAGTAGAGAGTAGTAGAGAAGTAGAGATTAAATTCTAAATTGAGACTATTTTGCCATAAAATGCCCTGCAGACGTGCCGTGTCCCATCATAGCTGCTTGCGGCTCTACTCCCCTGTGCTTTCCTGGGGCAATTCCACAGCTGTCTAATGCCTGTATGCGTCCGTCTGTAGGCTATATGTGAAACATCTGTATACATTTGAATACATTAGAATTTTATTTTAAACATTTTGACTGCATCAGCCACACAACTTTATCTGTACATTTTAACAACAGGTACTAAAGGACTACACTACGCATGCCAAGCTCAGTTTCGGCCAGTAAGACTAGTTTTTGTGGCCCCTGAAATGATTTTCAATTATCATTATTACATTAATTTGCAGTAATGATGGAAATGAGATACTTTGGCATGTTATACTTGCAACATTTGAAAATCTGCTCAAAAATGTTAGCTAACATGTAATTAAAAGTTTAGGTATGGACCAAAGATTTTTTTTATTTATTTAACTATGAATCTTCAATTACATCTTTTTTGATATTTAGCCAACTGTGATAGACTCTAAACCTACAAGAAAATTATGTCCAATTGTTATCATGTTGAATAAAATGAATGTCAAAAGCAAAAATATTGATAATTTTCAATTCTTGTTAAATTAAACAGTAGTTGTGTCAGAGGACTTTAAACAACCGTTGAATTTGTTCACATAGATCAGAGAATCAAACAGAAAACACATTTGTATTGGTCCATAAAGGGCAGATGACCAATGTCCATAAATGTTGCTGAATGTTGAGTGTCCTGGATCATCACCACTGTTCTTTTAGTTTTATTGATAAAAGTATGTTTTTTGTACCCCTGGCCAGGGCTACACATTGCCATTACATTAGACATTCAGGTTATTAGCTGCTCAGCTGTGTCCTCGGGCCCAGTCTGAGCTTCATTCTACTGGGTTGGTTATGCTCAGGAGTGGGGAGCTGCAGCTTGCTGAGATGAGATTAGCGTGATGCACTTTCTGAAATATCGACAGGACACGAGAGGGGGCCTTTTATAGCGGCTGTATGGTCGATCTGCCTTGGATTTTAATGTCTGTGGGCTCCAGGGTCCTGTGGAGATTCATTTAAGTTTGGAACGGCTGATTAAGGCATGAGTCCCCACTTTTTAACAAAGTTAGGCAGTCTGACAGTGAGACTGAGGGGATGATTTTGGAGTGAGAGCAAAACTGCATGCAGCATAAAATGCCTATTGTTCTGTTATTAAAAATCATGTTTCAAATAAAGTGAAACCTTACGCCATAAAAGGACATGGTAACTTTTCTCTTGCCATCTGCATGGAAGAATGGAGATGTTCATGAGATTTATATGTATATGTGTATAATATGTATATGTGTATGCATCAAACTGAAATTTCCCCATTGTGGGACGAATAAAGGACCTTCTTCTTCATTTCTAGATTAGATTTAAACTTTATTGTCAATTCAACAAAATACAGTTTTGCATCTAACCAGTTTATAATAGTTACAACATAGACACATACAGTATGTTTGTATATATGTGAAACTGTGCTAAGCTGCTATTGTTAGTGAATAAATCAATTATAGTATTAAGATTAATAGATCTTTTCTGTCCCACAGTGAGGAAAAGTCAATGTTGCATCACCAGTTACAGAACAGTAGGAATGAAAAGCAAATAGCAAATAAAATGAAACTGAATTAGATTAGAAAGACCTTTTTGCGCTGGTTTGATTGTCTGTGTAAAATCCCTTGCTGCGTTTCTGAACTATGCAAAGTAATTTTAAATTTTTCTATAATTTTCAGGCGGTGCTACGTGCCATGTGATAGTTTTGTGCCATGGCCAAAGGTTGGGTAACACTGGTTTGCCTTTCAAATGTATTTTTGAGACATTCTTACCATCATCATTCAGACCTATCCAACAGAAAAGTCACAAAATCCAAAAATGAAAATAGTAACACAGATTCCAAGCCTGTATCCAACCTCTGATAATAGACAATCCAGTTATAAGATTGTGATACTTTACTGATTGTGTTTGATTTTACGGCGTAATAAACCCTCTGGCTTTTAACCCTCTCCTTGACTGAGGCAGCGAGGAGGAGGCAAAGGGGAAGGGGAGAACAGGTTATTTGGCAAACATAAAGAACAGACGCCATAGCGACTTATCAGCGCGCACACATGTGGATACATCCAGCATCGTCTTGCTCACACTTTAATCCTCGACATGTGGGTTTCATTAAGAGGAGCATCCTAAAATAAAATCAAACGCTTACTCTATCTCCTCTGACCAACTGCTGTGCCTCGCCGACATGAAAAAGCAAAAATACCATTCCAGCAGCGTGAATATCGCTCCAGCACATCCACCTACACTCTGCAGGCAGATCACAAAGCATATGTAAGGCGTTGGAAGCCGCACACGACACACAGGCAAACTAAAACATGCTTATTATCTGGATGTACTGACATAATTACATAGCTATATGCATCTGTGTGTACATATGAGGGCACTAAGTAGACTCTACACGTCGCCCCCTACAAAGATTTATGTGGGTGTTGCGTCTTGCTTCTGTGTGTGGATTTTTTTCACTGGTTTGGCATTAATAAAAAAAAAAAAGGCGTAGCCTCTTGTCATGAATAAGAGAATTTTCACACTTTGCTAAAGGTCCCATGTTACTCTCTTCATTTCATTCACTGTCACTCGCAGAAAAAAACCAAATACGTCGCTGGTTTCAGAGGTAGATCGTTGTGATAAAAGGCACTTCTGCTGCATTCTTTGTCTTCGGGCCAAACAGTGTCGACACATATTTTAACCTAAAAACTAATTTTCTCCAAGTTGACATGACGCTAACACAAAACAGCACAGCCTATGGGTGTTTGTTATCTTATATTGTCTTTAAACAAGATTTGTCAAAGGAACAAAGCTATTTAGTTTTATTTCAAGAACTGATGCTTTATTTTATTATTCCAGGGGAGACATTACTTGTCTTTTTTTTTCAACAAGATACTTTTGCTTGTCACATTGGCAAATCTTGCCAGTCAAAATGAGCTTACATTAAGATAAATGTAGCCAAATTTGAGCAATTTTTTACTTATTTTTCATCCCTTTTTGCAGTGCAGTGTATAGACCGTATATGTCTAAAAGATACTGTAACTACTGTTGTGATTCAGGGCCATACAAAAAACATTTAAATTGAAATGAATACACTTGCCTGAAACTCCGGCTAAAACACCAAGGCTGTGGCACCACTGATGGAGCAGCCATCTCCCTGTGGACTCACCACCCACAGAGGATCAGAGAGGGACTGGTGCTATGAGCATTGGGTGGCAGCTCTCATTGCCACCCCCGACCCAGAAATGGACTAATAAATGGGTAGAAACAGGAATGAAGGAATGAATTAAATGAATTGATTAAACTACTTTGGAGGTGTGTAAAAAGGCCAAGTAGCACTTTAATGATGTTTAAAGCATAGATAAGTCGAATAGCGAAATATGGGACCTTCATACAGTACGCAGAGATAATACTAACTACGCATCAGAGGCTATTGACTTGCCTGCAGCTCTGTTTTCCCAAATGTATTGCACCGCTGTGATCTGTGGTGGGTTAGCTGCCCCCTCAAGCCCCAACCCCATTGAGACATTTTGTCATGCACACACTGTGGAAACTCATTCTTCATCACAACACAAAAAACTGAACGCGGCTGGAAGTCAGAGGGAGTTGTTCAAGAAATTAGTGAAATATAAAGCATCCTGTTTTTATGAACAATGACTTTCTCCGCATTTATCGTCAAACACAGATTCACATTAACCAGTTTTCACAATGTGTTCTCTTGGTAATCAATTATTTTCTACAAATATATATATTGTTGTGCTACCATCAGTCCAAATACCTCCTGTTTGCTGGATATGTTTCGGAGCCTGTCGATGCAAAGCCTGTCAATACGCATATAGAGATAAAAGCAGGTTTTCAATTCGATACAATTCTATAAAAAATAGCGGCCTTGGCCTCTCGGCTAACGCTCTTCCCCATTTGAACTATTGAGGCATTTAGATAAGATAAGATGTGCTTTATTTATCTCACAGAGGAGAAATTTACATGTCACATTTGGCATGGATAGAGACACTCAGATTGTGCAAAAGGAGGAAATGTGCAAACATGTTACATGCAGGATATATGTACAATAAAAGTGACAATAATTATGTACAACAAAAGTGACAAGTGTCAATTGGAAACAGTGTCAATAGTAGTGCAGGTTTTCACACAGTCCATCCATCCATCCATTTTCTACCCTTTAATCCATTTCTGGGTCAGGGGGGTGGCAGTCAGAGATGCCACCCAAGTCTCATAGCACCAGCCCCTCACTGACCCTCTGCAGGTGGTGAGTCCACAGGAGGACGGCTGCTCTCTGAGTGTGAGCATAGCCTTGATCTTTCAGTGGGGCCTTTTGGGCAAAGTGGGGTTAAGTGTCTTGCCCAAGGACACAACGACAGCAGTCATCAGTGGGAGTCGGTGGAGAAGGTGCAGAGGTGGGAATTGAACCCACGACCTTCTGGGCTTAAGGCCAATGCTCTACCAACTAAGCTACTGTCGCCCTTGAGCTACTGTCGCCTCCACAGAAAGGCGATCACTGTGTTTTCACACAGTGATCATTTAAAGTGACTTATTGTACAGTCTGACAGCGGTGGGGATAAAGGCCCTGCGGTAGCGCTCCTTCCTACACTGAGGGTGTCTCAGTCTTCCACTGAAGGCTCAGCTCCTCTACAGTCCTGTGCAGTGGGTGGGAGGTATTGTTCATGATGGAGGTGGCTTTGGCTAGCACCCTCCTGTCCCTCACCTCCTCCACAGAGTCCAGGGAGCAGCCCAGAGTGGAGCTGGCCCCCCAGTGCTGCAGACTACCACCTCAGACTCACAGCTGCGCAGCCGCACGTACTGTGGTCGGTCTGAGAGGTAGTCGATGGTCCATGCAGTGAGGCTACTGTCCACTCCCGCGTCCTCCATCTTCCCCCACAGCAGTGCCGGCCTGATGGTATTGAAAGTCGAAAAACATGACCCTCACAGCGTTCCCGGCGGGCTCCAGGTGGGAGAGCGTCCGCTGCAGGAAGTAGATGACGGCGTCCTCTGCTCCGATGTTGGGTCTGTAGGCGAACTGCAGCGGGTCCAGGGTGGGGCTGACCATGGAGCGGAGATGGGTGAGGATGAGCCGCTCCATTGTCTTCATCAGGTGGGAGGTCAGTGCGACTGGTCTGTAGTGAGCCGGTTCCTTGGCGTGTGCTGTTTTTGGAACCGGGATCACACAGGAGGTCTTCCACAGATCAAGTAAAAATAAAATTAACATCTTTAAAAAAAATGCTGGGGGAGAAAAATTAGTCTGCTGGTGGGGCTTCACATGTCAATCAAGGATTTTGGTAACTAAACTATTTTTGACATGGTTTTATTATGGTCACAATTGTAGTTCCAGCTAAAAGTCAGTAATTAGTATATTGAAAAACCTGTGGTCTTTCGTCTAATGGCTTATTCCCCTTTTTAAAGATTTGAGTCGGTTTGGACATTAGAGCCCTGTATTAACCAATTTAGTTCAACCTTTAAAAGTCAACAGTTCTTCTCTAACAGCCACACAGCTGTTTTTTCTGTGGAGGCAGACTTGACAGAGACTAAAATGCTCTTAAGGGAAAAAGTAGAAATGACTTTGAGGGACTTCGCTGCATTAAAGTGAGAGAAGATGGAGCGACATAATTCAAGGCAATTTGCGAATGCACTGTTACGGAAAATGCAAACCAGAGCATCACTGCATATTTATACTGATTTCATTTCTCACTTTAATCAACAGGATGTAGTTTGGTCTCTTATCAGAAATCAAAAATCAAATGATATTCAGCGTGTCTACATTGTTGCTTTCCCATGGTAATCATCAGTAACTTGTGAACGCTATCTAATGAAAAAAAAAAAAATGCATTCAAATACAACAGAAACCTAATCAAGCCAATAAAAGGGAATCTCAATTGGATATTTATGGCCACTGTCATCACATCATCATACCGTGTTATTATCATATATCTGTGTGTTTATGGTTGTGTGAATATTGCATTACTCTATATCAAAATAATGTCATTATTGCTTGTATGGACCCTTCTTTATGTTGTGGTCATTTAACTTCCCAACATCCCAAGCCAATAGTTTATGGTGGTTGAGGGCAGCTGAAATATCGTTCTTGGTAATTGTAATAAAAGTCAAAAGTCATAGTTAATTTAGTTAAAAGCTAATTTCTCTGTAATTCCTGGGCCAAGTCACATGAAACAAACATGTTCACAAGGTTCCAAATCTTCTTTGTCAATTTATTGTAACTTTGTAAAATTTAGAAGTGGTGACAATGCTCAAAAACATATGCATAATGTTTGTCAATCTATCAAATAATGAACTGGGAACATATTATCACATTTCCTAAAAAACAATGCAGAGAATCGTGACAACACCTGCCCTGAGACTGCCCCCTATTGAATGAATATGTGATTGCACGTGATAAATGTTTGTTTGATTTGAAGTAAAATGAAAAGCAATATCTTATCTGCGTCGACACATACCTGCATTTGAAAGCCAGTTTCTGTCAGACCTCAGAAACTAAGCAGGATAGGGCCAGGTTAGAACTGTGATGGGAGACCTCTCGAAGCCACAGTGGGGCGACTGCGGCTGTTGAGGGCCATACTGTCATTGTGCCCTTAGCCAAGACAGTTCACCCACATTAGAATGAGTCTGGTGTGTGTGTGAATGGTTGGTGGTATTCAGAGGGGCAGATGGCACATACTGGTTCCCTTCCTTCTGTCAGTGTGCCCCAGGGCAGCTACAAAAGTAGTTTATCACCACCATGTATGGAGTGAAAGAATATTGACATGTCTTTAAGTGACCAAAACACGCGCTATAAAAAATCAATGCATTATCATTAAACTCCCGCTGCTACTGCCGTTGTTTAATTTACATTATGCTTCATGCAATTTAGAAGAGCATATCACACTCTATATCATGACAGGCCTGAGGTGCAGGGCGAGGTGAGGTTGCTGAGCGGGATTACATTGTGGATGCTCTTCAGTTGTTGGCGGTGAATTATTCAATTGAGACCACAGCGGCAGGGTGATCATCCCGGGGTCTACGGCCGAGAGGAGATCGGGAACCTTCCAGGAACTGTGTGCGAAGTGTGGCCCTAAATGCCTCCTCTCTCCCTCCTCTCACTCAGCACTTTCTCTCCTGTGAGTGGCTTGCGTCAGGGTTGAGCTTTTAAAAGGCTGCTAAAGGTCCTCTCCAGTCACCGCCTCGATCCTCGTGCTGCTCCCTCAGTCCCTCAACGATGCTCCAAGCAATCTCGGCTTCCCAGGATGTCATCTAGCATTACCATAACACCCCCCCCCCCCCCCCCCCCCGTTATAGTCTCGCAAACACAGCTCAGTCAGGCAGGGGAAGTGGGCCAGGGCATGGGCACTCACTCGTAACAGCTCACAGATCAGTCATCAGGGCTAAACTGACCTTTGAGGCCCTTTCCAGGCTTCTGTGTGATTTTCTTATTCAGCCGCTGGGATAGAAAGGAGAGAGATAAGACGGCTTGCTGATGTAAGAATGGAGGATATGTATGTATGTATGTATGTATGTATGTATGTATGTATGTATGTATGTATGTATGTATGTATGTATGTATGTATGTATGTATGTATGTATGTATGTATGTATGTATGTATGTATGTATGTATGTATGTATGTATGTATGTATGTATGTGAATATGTAAAATTTTAGATGTGTTTATAAATGATAGATCCTGCATGTGAAATACTGTTCCGTCAGATCTCCAAAGCTAAGTAGGGAAGGGGCTGGTTAGTGCTGTGATGGGAGGCCTCTAGGGCGGCTGCGGTTGTGGTCAAACTGTTTTGTCCTTACACAAGGCACTTCAAACCACATTTCCTAGAGTGAGGAAGATAATAATTAATCAATAATTATCATATTATTATTATTATTATTAATTTAAATAATGCATTAGTTTTATGAAGCCAATTGGACACTCTTATGTTATCATTCTTTCACTCCATACTCCATTGTAATATACTAATACTCTAGCCACAGCTACCCTGGGGCTCACTGACTATCACACCAACAACATATTTATTCAAGGCAATGTGTCCGACCCAAACACACACAACAACAGTTTGGCACTTTATTGCAGCACCTGGTTTTCCCAGAAGTCTCTCATCACAGTAATACTAACAAGGCCCTGCCCTGCCTGGCTTAGTCTGGTTTTCACATGTAGGTATGGTGCAATAGTGATGATCAGAGGGGCCGTATACAGTCTTGGTTTACAGAATGGATAAATAAAGCGTCTTTGTGTGTCATGAAACGTGTTATGTAAGCGGTATGCATCATTATTAATAATCACATTCTTCACATGTATTATTTATGCACAGGATGTTTGGATTTCTTCCTGTTACTTTCTCATGTTGAATCCCTGGTGTGGACTACTTCATTCCAACCATGTTCCAAATTCACTCAATGAAATGCTTTCCATTGAGCCTTCAAAATACCAGCATTATTTAGAACTATTAGAATTCCTTAAAACCAAGAAGAACTCCAGGGTCTTGGTAAAAGAGAAAAAAAAAACGAGTCCAGACACGGATAGTCTGGAATATTGTTCGGTAGTAACAAAATCCAAAGATTGTCTTGCAGCTGAAAAACCAAATCTGATATTATTATACCATATTGTAAATATCTACTAGAATGAAAACAATATATATCTATATATGAAGAATAACCAATGCATAGAACCAGTGGGCGCGGGTCCCAGCTCAAAAGTGTCCAAAATGATGTGCGCTGACATGCTTGCAATACCCCCCCGGGCCGATGCGGGTGGACCCGGAATAAGAATTTGCCAATGCTAACATATAGCATTAGCTGACCTCTCGAAGACCTCTTCACAGGATGGCCCAAAAGTTGGTTCTTGGCCCAAAGCGCTGTTCCACATGTGTGTCAATGTTGAGGGGAGTGATTTTTTTTTGGACCAGTCTATTTTAGTCACTGTGAAATTTTGAAGGCACTCGTACCGGCTGACGCATGAGCAGATGCGTTTTTTACATTGTCCAGCCCCCGCGACCTATGGGCAGTTTCAAAATGGCCGCGGGGGCTGAAAAATGTAAAAAACGCATCTGCACATGCGTCAGCCGGTACGAGTGCCTTCAAAATAGACTGGTCCAAAGTTGTAGCACATTAGTTAGAACGGCAGAGATAGGCGTGACTACGGCCATTAATATTTACAGTCTATGCATAGATCATATAAGTAAGTAAGTAAGTAATCTTTATTTATATACCGCCTTTCACAGACCGGAGTCACAAAGCGGTTTACAATTGTTATTTTTGGGCATTTGTCCTCTTACTCCACACAGCAATGGGAGCCAGGTCGCCGGTACAGGAGGCGCATGCCAGACCTATTGAACATGTTTTGGTGGTAAGGGAAACTGGAGTAACCGGTGAAAACTCCACTCAGAAAGGCCCTTCGAACCCAGGACCTTCTTGATGAGAGGCGAGAGTGCTATCCACTCAGCCACCGTGCCGCCCAAACATATGAATTCTGGCTCTCTCCTCCTCCCAGGATCCAGCCAATGGGAGAGTTGATTGAGACTGGCAGCACCTGGAGATGGGTGGGACCAACCAGATTCAAAAAAGCTCATGGATGCCTCTCACCATACAGTACAGTCTTTAAATAAATATTCTATTTTTGTGCATTTTGTGATCATGTGTGATGAATCAGATAAGAGAATCAGTTCAAAGACAAGAAATGCAATGATGTAAAACACAACTCTATCCATCGGTCCATACGGGGCAGATGTCCATAAATGGCCGTAAATAATCAAGTGTCCGGGATTATCGCCACTGTCCTGCATCTGAGTAAAATCAACAACTCACATTCGTTTCAAGAGACGATACTAACAAAACTAAACACTAAAGACACAAAGACTAAATGATGAAGTTATTGAATGCCACTTATGCATTGTCTCAAGGTAACGTTGTGAAAGCAATAAAGTAGTGCACAAATCCCTTTTTGGCTAATTGGCTGGCTTACTTCTGCTTTCGGTCCGTGCCCCTGTCCTGTCCAGGTCACTTCATCTGTCACTGTAAAATAGCATGAGTGCAAATTCCAGCCGACAGCGCGCTCTCCCCTCGGGGACAGTAAGTGGCATAACCTGCCTTGGTCCCACACTGTTGCTGACAAGGTGATGATGAACAGGTTTCATTAAGGAGGCAGGAGCTGGGGATCGCTGGGGACGGTGCAGAACCTTTGGAAGATGGAGGGCACAGGAACAAAGCTGCTGTTGTGGGCTCTGAACCCTAAACCACTTTTTTGGGCCAAGAAGTCTTTGTGCCGTGAAGATAGAAACTCAAAAATGGAAAGGGAAGGATGGGTATTGGGTGTTAGTAGGAGCCGAATGTGGTTTCAGTCCGAGCTGTCAAGTTTGCTGAAGTGGCAATAAATATAAGCAAGGCAAGGTTATTTGTATAGCACAATTCATACTCAAGGCAACTCAAAGTGCTTAACAAAACAAGATAGAAACAATCACACAAGGTAATAAAATCATGAATAATCACAGTACTTCAAAAAGTGTGGAGATAAAAATCCCTCAGTTGGTTTCACAGCTAAACAGAACAGTTTGTAACCTAGATTTGAACATTGTCAGAGAAGAAGCCTATCTCACGTTTTCAGGGAGACTGTTCCATAGTTTAGCTGCATACATCTAAAAAGATCCCTTCTCCATGTTTAGTTCTCACTCTAGATGTAAAATATATTTATTTCTACGAACATTAGACATCAATGTGAATGTCAGTGATGCAGAGCCGAGATCTTACTCTACAGGACAATCAACATTCAATGAAATTTGTGGACATTTATAAACCTTTATGGACCTTAGGGCTTTGAAAATCCTTTTGCACAAAAATTATATTCGAAGTTTGTTTGTTTATTCATAAAAATATTCAAATCTATTCAAATATCTAATCATAATTTATCATACAGCAGTATCTCTTTGGTCTCTCTCTCTGGCCTCCCTCTGGTCTCTCTCCCTCTGGTCCATCTCCCTTTGCATCTGCATCTGAGGGACTGGAGCAGGACTGAGGGCTACGGGAAGACTAGAGAGAGACCAGAGAGAGAGATCAGAGAAAGACCGGACCTGACTTAAAATAAAGGTACAAATAAGCATTCAAAATTACACACAAAGACATCTGTGGCAAAAGCGAGGCTGCGAAAGGTGAACCACTTTACACTGAAAATCAATGATCAATGATAAACTAGAAACTTGCAATGGCTGAAGCCATTGCGATTGACTGCGGAACAGATCTAATGTGGAAATCTGCTAAAAAAAATCCTTGAAATCCTTTAAAAGGCCTTGAAACTGTTAAAATACTTGATAGATATTTGAAACTCCTGAAGTCCTTGAAATTGTTGAAACCTTTAAACTCCTGAAATCCTTGAAACTGTTGAAACATTGAAACTCCTGAAATCCTTGAAACTTTTTTTAAACCTGGAAACTGTTGAAAGTGTGGAAACTCCTGAAATCCTTGAACCTCCTGATATCCTTGAAACTGGTTAAATTCTTAAACAGTTGAAATCCTTGAAACTACTGAATGTATTGAAAGTGTCCTTGAAACTGAAAAATCCCCTCACCGCTGAAACAATTTGGTTCCTGTAACTAAGGAAACCTGGTCTGTGGTCATTATCTGGTGGTGGTCTGAGTCTTCGTTTGGGTCTTGGTCTGGTGGTATAATGCAACCTATTAGGTTGCATTATACTGGTTTACATGGAAAAATCCCTATTAGGTTGCATTATACTGGTTTACATGGAAAAATCCCTATTAGGTTGCATTATACTGGTTTACATGGAAAAATCCCTATTAAGTTGCATTATACTGGTTTACATGGAAAAATCCCTATTAAGTTGCATTATACTGGTTTACATGGAAAAATCCCTATTAGGTTGCATTATACTGGTTTACATGGAAAAATCCCTATTAGGTTGCATTATACTGGTTTACATGGAAAAATCCCTATTAAGTTGCATTATACTGGTTTACATGGAAAAATCCCTATTAAGTTGCATTATACTGGTTTACATGGAAAAATCCCTATTAGGTTGCATTATACTGGTTTACATGTACAAATCCCTATTAAGTTGCTTTATACTGGTTTACATGTAAAAACCCCTATTAGGTTACATTATAGTGGTTTACATGTAAAAATCCTTATTAAGTTGCATTATACTGGTTTACATGTAAAAACCCCTATTAAGTTCCATTATACTGGTTTACATGTAAAAACCCCTATTAAGTTCCATTATACTGGTTTACATGTAAAAACCCTATTAAGTTGCATTATACTGGTTTACATGGAAAAATCCCTATTAAGTTGCATAATACTGGTTTACATGGAAAAATCCCCATTAAGTTGCATTATACTGGTTTACATGAAAAAAACCCTATTAAGTTGCATTATACTGGTTTACAAGGAAAAATCCCTATTAAGTTGCATTATACTGGTTTACATGGAAAAATCCCTATTAAGTTGCATAATACTGGTTTACATGGAAAAATCCCCATTAAGTTGCATTATACTGGTTTACATGTAAAAAACCCTATTAAGTTGCATTATACTGGTTTACATGGAAAAATCCCTATTAAGTTGCATTGTACTGGTTTACATGGAAAAAACCCTATTAAGTTGCATTATACTGGTTTACATGGAAAAAACCCTATTAAGTTGCATTATACTGGTTTACATGTAAAAACCCCTATTAAGTTGCATTATACTGGTTTACATGGAAAAATCCCCATTAAGTTGCATTATACTGGTTTACATGAAAAAAAACCCTATTAAGTTGCATTATACTGGTTTACATGAAAAAACCCTATTAAGTTGCATTATACTGGTTTACATGAAAAAACCCTATTAAGTTGCATTATACTGGTTTACATGGAAAAATCCCTATTAAGTTGCATTATACTGGTTTACATGGAAAAATCCCTATTAGGTTGCATGATTACACTGAAGTCCTTGAAACTGCTGAAGTCCTTGAAACTGCTGAAGTCCTTGAAACTGCTGAAGTCCTTGAAACTGTTGAAGTCCTTGAAACTCTTGAAATCTTGAAACTGCTGAAATCCTTGAAACTGTTGAATCCTTGAAACTGTTGAATCATTGAAACTGTAGAAATGTCTGAAAGAGCTGAAGTCCTATTAAAATGCATGGGCCTATTAAAATGCATTGCAGAATTCTCAATGCAGATTTTTGTCCGATTGCGGAAAAACCGGAAATCGCTGAAGTCCCAAAAGTAATAGCAATAATCTCCCAAACATGTGGAACGTTTTGATGTATAACTTGTGGAAATTGTTGAAAATGTGAAAGCTGTGAAACGTGTCAAAAAAAATGACGGAATAAAGAAATACAAAACCAATGGTTGACTGCGGAAGGTTCCGCAGTCAATCAATAATTCACTGGTATTTGATAGATCTTTTTTGTGTGGAATTTTGGTTCAAACGTATTTGCCAAGGTGTGGTTTGTGATCTTCCTTGTGCTATACTAGAATGTGATGCTTCCATAAATATTTCACGCTGCAAATGAAATATTGACCGTTTCTCACATTCTCTCCATTTCACACTTTTATACGGCTGGAGTTTTGACAGATGTTTGATGATAACATTTCCGTCGTGGTATAAAAACACAGCACCCAATTTAACAGTAGGACAGAGAATGATCCGCCACCTGCTCGAAATGTATTGAATTATATCAACAGCGAGGGGATATGAAGATTAATCACTGCTAACATGGTCATAAACATGATATCAAAGAGCTTTGTGACCAAACAGGGATGGTCTGGCTTCCATTTAGTCAACAGCCGAACCAAAAAAGTTGAATATATACGGCGTGTCCATTAGTGTCCATAGCTGAATGCAAATGATGACATTAGGAGGTCATAAAGCAGCCTGCATTTTAACATAATGCTCCGAATGCATGTGGTCCAAGTTATGAACTCCAGTTGGGATATTTCATTATAAAATATTTACATTATGCACCATTTAAACAAAAGAACAAAAGCGTCTATCTACTTCACAGAAATGCAGCCCGCGAAAATTCAATTTGGTAGACGTTAACCAAATTTACCCCCTCCAGGCCGGCTCTCATCCCCAGCCTATTGCTCAGCAGACGCCCCCTTCCAATCATCTGTACCGACTCGCAGCCGCATAAAAACGGAGCAACTCCCACTACCGGCCTCCTGAAGCCTCGCATGCTCCTGCAGCCTCGCAAAGAATCGTTCTGGAGGAATCGCTTTTGTCTACTCACGCTTTCTCGTGCGTGTCCCTGCTGTCCTCTGTCTTGCTGCGTGTGGTCTGCTCCTCCTCCTGCACCTGCTGCGGGTCTCGTGCGTGGTCCGTGGGTCTTTGCCGCTCTCCTCCTTTGCGGGCTCTTCCGCGGGTTTGCCGCTGCTCGTCTCGTCGCGGCCTGCTGCTGCATACGGCCGGTCTAGCCCGGTGCGGTGGGAGCCGTGCGCATCCCTGCCTCCTTGTGCCGGTACGGTGTGGTCCCGTTGTGTTGTCCCTTGTCTTCTGGCGCCGTGGGTAAGTATGAGATCCGCGGACGGTTTATTCCCCTCGCATAGTTCTGCAGGCTCAGTTGGCCCCGTGCTGGTGGGCAGGCTTCAGTTTAAAGCCCTCGCATTGGTCTGCAGGCTCTCTTTAACCAAGCTCCGTTAAATCTTCACTCTGACTGCAAGCTCCGTTTAATCCCTCACGTTGGACTGCAAGACCTCAGTTTTAATCCCTCTCATTGGACCGCATGCTCTCAGTTTTAATCCCTCACTTTGGCCTGCAGGCTCTGTTTAAATCCCTCTCTGGACTGCAAGCGCTGTTTAAATCCCTCACATTGGACCGCATGCTCTCAGTTTTAATCCCTCACTTTGGCCTGCAGGCTCTGTTTAAATCCCTCCCTGGACTACGAGCTCTGTTTAAATCCCTCTCTTTGGACTGCAAGCGCTGTTTAAATCTCTCTCGGACTGCGGCTCCCAAAATGAATCCCTTACATTGGTCTGTGAGCTCTCAGGTTAATCCCTCACGGAACTGCTACATCTGGAAATGCCTATATCTGGAAATGCCTATATCTGGAAATGCCTATATCTGGAAATGCTTATAGCTGGAAATGCTTATACCTGGAACTACTTATATCTGGAACTGTTGTACCGTATCTGGAACTGCTTCATATGGAACTGCTTATATATGGAACCGCTATATTGGAACTGCTCATATGGTACGGTTATACCTGGAACTGTTATGCAGTACATGGAACTGCATATATGGTACTGCCTATATCTGGAACGCTATATTTTAAAAATAAATAAATAAATACATATAAATAAATATAAATAAACATAAATAAATAAATAAATAAATGAATACAATTTAAAAAAAAATAAATAAAAAAAATAAAAAATAAAAAAAAATAAAAAAAAATAGTTTAAACTCCTCACTTGGACTGCGGGCTCAGTTCATCCCTCACTTGGACCGTAAAACCTGTTAAATCATTTGGACCGTAAAAAACCTGTTGAAATCCCTCACACTGAACAGCTACAACAACATTCTACTGCCGTGGCTTTGATACAGGATCATTGCTGTTATTATCTACGGACGCTGCAGCTGCTGCTGCTGCTACTGCTGCTGCTGCTTCATACGGCTACTACTGCTGCTGCTGCTGCTCCATACTGCTACTGCGCTACTACTGCTGCTTCATTTACTTGCCATCTCTCTTCACTTGCATCTCTTTTACTGAAACACTGATCAGCTACGACAACATTCTACTGCTGTGGCTTGATACAGGATTATTACTGTAATCTCTAAGGATGCTGCTACTGCTGCTGCTGCTGCTGCCGCGGCTTGATACAGGTTATCGCGTTATTATCTGAGGTACTGCTGCTGCCGCTGCTGCTACCGCTACTGCTACCGCTACTGCTGCAACCCACTCTCTCAGAAGCTTATCCTGTTTCTAAAGGATGCTGCCCGGCTGAGTATGCCGCGCCGCGCTGGCCTCGTACCTATGCTCCCAGGGTCGCTTCGGCGGTCATGCTTCATCTCTCTGCCTAATCTTCTGATTCTATCAGATGCAGCTGGCCGAGTAGCTGCGCTGAGCCGTCAATCGGACTCCTAATCAAAGGCATCCATACCTGTATTCTTCACTCTTCTGATCGCAGGCTCCCCCGTCGTGCTGCCCATCCTGCAGCGGCTCTGAGCGGCACTGAACTCTGGCTCGTCTTCCAAGTACATGTCTGCCCTCCTCGCAGCATCTTCCTGCTCGCCTTCCATGACTTCTCTGCATAAGCGTTCACTACTGCTCGCTCAACCTTCATGCGGTCCGAGACGCGGCTTCCCGACCATCCTACTATCCTGATTATCTACTCTCCAACCCAAGATTCTAAGCGTAAGGGCGCCTGCAACATCAATGGCCCTCTCCGACATGTCTCTGCCCCTACAGGTCTCCGCTTCTACACGGACGTGCCCCTTCCGTGGGTTTTGGGGGATTCTTCCAGGACCATTGGGTTGCCGGGCCGTGGCCGCTACTTCCACCGGAGCATCTCCTCTGCCCTACACGAGATATTCCCAGTGGTCGTGGCCTGCGCGCCGTGGAATCACACGTGGCAGAGAAAGAGGATCTCTGTCATGCGCGATAATCTCGACGTAGTGGAAGCATCACACAAAGGTCGCTCTTTTTCACCCAACATAATGTCCCCTGACCCTTTCAACCTGCATCTCAAACATTCAAAGACCAAGGCGCCTGCAACATAATAATAGCTCGCTCCGACACATCTCTCTCCAGACAACCTTCCCATGACAGCAACCTGGTTCAGAGCTCAACTAAGATCCCTACTGCTCCTCTGCAATCTGTCTCCCCAGCTCTATACAGCCCACTCCTTCAGGATAGGCGCTGCCACGCGCGCGGCCTCGCTGGGGCTCCCCCACCTCTCCAACAGCTGGGGGGCTGGTCCTCTTCGGCTTTCTCCGCCTACATCAGCCCAGACGCGTCCGCCATCCTGGCTGCACAACGCCTACTGGCTTCCTCGCAAGCTCCCAGCAAAGCAATACGAAGCAAAGTAAGTGAAGCAATAAGATTCTGGTGGCGGCGCGCACTTCTCAAACACTCTCCGCTGCCGCAGCGTCTGACGGAATGTGATGCGTACGCTCACGTTCCCAGCGCGCAAAAAATAACCCACGATGCATTACACTCGCCTCCGCTCTCGGAAAGGAGATCTCAACGGACCGTTATTTCTCACCCCCGATCACCTCCCAATGTCATCCAACGGGTTCAGAGCCCAACTAAAGTCCGTACTGCTGCTTTGTAACCTGTCTCCCCATCTCTACGCAGCTCACTCCTTCCGGATAGGCGCCGCAGCAGCCGAGTATCCGCAAGTATTGATCACAGTAGATAGCGGTCACAGCATATAGCGATAGTGGTCACAGCATATAGCGATAGTGGTCACAGCATATAGCGATAGCGGTCACAGCATATAGCGATAGCGGTCACAGCATATAGCGATAGCGGTCACAGCATATAGCGATAGCGGTCACAGCATATAGCGATAGCGGTCACAGCATAGCGATAGCGGTCACAGCATAGCGATAGCGGTCCCAGAATAGAGTAGTCACGACGTCTGTCCACTCCAAACCAGGCTTCGAAAACTCCATCAACACGCAGCCTTTTTGGGGATTGTGCGCGCTCCATCGCAGGAGCCTTTCCGATCCGAAGGCCGCACCGGGACCTAGGGCGCCAAACCTCCCTTCATAAAATACTCAACTTCCTGTTTCTCGTCTCTCCAAATTGAAATGCAGCCAGCGAAAATTCAATTTGGTAGACGTTAACCAAATTTACCCCCTCCAGGCCGGCTCTCATCCCCAGCCTATTGCTCAGCAGACGCCCCCTTCCAATCATCTGTACCGACTCGCAGCCGCATAAAAACGGAGCAACTCCCACTACCGGCCTCCTGAAGCCTCGCAACCACCGCCTCCCCTCCTCCTCCTCTTCACCCTGCCTCCAATCTGCCTTCAATTTCTTCCCCGCTGCCAAATGCCGCCACCAGTGCCTAGGTCCCGGGGGATTGTGCGCGCTCCATCGCAGGAGCCTTTCCGATCCGAAGGCCGCACCGGGACCTAGGGCGCCAAACCTCCCTTCATAAAATACTCAACTTCCTGTTTCTCGTCTCTCCAAATTGAATTGCTGGCCTCCATCTTGTGAGTAATACAAGTGAAAGTCTGAAAATGTAGATGTTGTTCAAAAGTCCATTAACTTCTGGGATTCATCATGACTCATTAGACGCAAAGTGAAATATATCAAGTATCTATTTGTCAAAATGTTGGCCTCACAGCTCGGTGTATGTATACGTATATGTAGTGTTTGTTTTTTTGTTTTTTTTAATCATATATTGGTTTCACATTGTAATAGAAAAACATAAATAGGCAATTTGAAAAAAGAAGTTGGTAGAAGTAAAGTTTCCTTCCCGTTTTTACATCAGCTCTAGACATTTCACTGGCATTTCACTAGAACTTTCGAACTACAGTATATTGTAATTTTCAGAGTTTCACCTGTATGATATTTCATTCAAAAATCCGCAGTTACCAAATCAAAAGGGTCACAGGACAGTGGTGATGATCCAGGACACTTGACATTCAACAACAGTTATGGATCATTGCATTCCATTTTTGATTCTCTGATCTGTGTTGGCGAAATTATGGTTTTGTAAAGATAGATACAAAACCATAAAGAGATAACTACTGTTGGGTTTTAGATTAAGATTAGATTAAGAGTTCCTTTATTCGTCCCAAAGTGGGGAAATTTCAGTGTTGCATCACAAGTTCTAGAACCGTAGGAATGAGGAGCACACAGCACAAGATAAGTGAACAATAGCTATACTAATTAAAATAAAACAAAATCTCTGACTGCATAAAAGAACAAGTTTAAAATCTCTATGTTGAAGATAATAATAATAAAGAAGTATAAAAACTTCACATATGGCAAAATAAGAGGCAAGTATAAAGTACTGTGTATTCTAGTGCAAGCAATATGTAATTATATGTTAGAATCTGAGCGTGTTAGCAGCAGTATGTTTACATCTGTAAATTAGCAGCAGTATGTTTACATCTGTAAATTAGCAGCAGTATGTTTAGATCTGTAAATTAGCAGCAGTATGTTTACATCTGTAGATTAGCAGCAGTATGTTTACATCTGTAAATTAGCCGCTGTATGTTTAGATCTGTACATTAGCAGCAGTATGTTTAGATCTGTACATTAGCAGCAGTATGTTTAGATCTGTAAATTAGCAGCAGTATGTTTAGATCTGTAAATTAGCAGCAGTATGTTTAGATCTGTACATTAGCAGCAGTATGTTTACATCTGTAAATTAGCAGCAGTATGTTTAGATCTGTAAATTAGCAGCAGTATGTTTAGATCTGTAAATTAGCAGCAGTATGTTTAGATCTGTAAATTAGCAGCAGTATGTTTAGATCTGTACATTAGCAGCAGTATGTTTAGATCTGTACATTAGCAGCAGTATGTTTACATCTGTACATTAGCAGCAGTATGTTTACATCTGTACATTAGCAGATTGAGGCTCTGGGACACAGGGACTCAGTAAAGTGACCGTGACATGTGGTTATTGCACATTCTGACATTAGTTAAGGATATTTCACCAACGCATGACACGTGGGATCCAGTTGGCAGTGTTCTTTAGTCCTCATTGTTTTTTGTACAGTCTGACAGCAGCAGGAAGGAAAGACCTGCAGAACCTCTCCTTCACACAGAAAGGGTGAACAAGTCTGTCACTGAAGCTGCTCTCCAGAGCAGACAGAGTGTCTTGCAGGGGGTGACAGTCATGGTCCAGCATAGATGTTAGCTTGTCCTGGACCCTCCTGTCCCCTCACCGCGTTGATGAGGAGGTGGTTCCGCTGACACCAGTCAGGGCTATAAAATTATACATTGAATACATTGAAATTGAAAATTCATTGGTATATTTATTTTAGAGTAGTCAAAAGAACTCCTTGCCTTCTTCTTGTGAGTATAAATTAGTCTCAGACATATATAGCGCCTGTTGAGCCGCTATGTCTTTTGAACCTTATAATAAAACACATTATTATTAATATTATTATATAAAAGTATACCTATCTCCCTCCTCCTCTGATCCGGAGCACGCTGGCCTGGTTCAAAAGCTCCCACACTGACAAACTCTCAATTATTGCGGATCTACAAAGCAACAGCCATCTTGACAAGTTTAACATCTCCATGACAACTGCGACCTCAGAGAAGCAGTCCCTCTTCCTGTTGTTTCTTAAAGGATTCCTTTCTTGTTTCCTTTCTTTCTTGTGGGGTGTCTCTCCAGCCTGTACTCAGGCCAATGCTATTGATTCTGTCTGCATGCAATTATTTAGAATCCCAGAGAGACAAAGCAAAGTATCAGATTGGGCAGGTGTGTGTCACGGTTGGCTTCATTGTAGTAGTAATTACTTACTATTCTTTTCATCACATTTGGTGCACTTCCATGAATGACTTCTTGTTACCTGCTTGTGTACAAGTCTCTCCCAAGCCCTTGTGATCCAAGATGGCGCCCTTCTCAAATCAATGGCTTGTGCTCAGTAGCTCCTGGGACATACATGGGGAACGAAAGATTAGCGGAACTCGGCAATATTTGGGCATCGTCTGGTCTTCCAAGTTCTCCGCAGATGCTTTGCGCAAAATACGTGTGTGTCTCATGCACGTGCACAGAGCCAATCAGAGCTGCTGATCATAGAGGTGCTAGAGCTGAGTTAGAGTGGGAGCCAAACGAGCAGGGTTTGTTGCATTAAAGTGTGGATTCATAGAAAACCAAAATATTTCAGACGACAAAAAGTTCAGGATGACAGTACAATCCCCACAATATCTGATTTTTATAAAAGCTGTAGGTTCTCTGTCAGCTGAGGTCAGCTGTTTTAGTTTAGCATTCTTTTGGGTAGCCCACATGAATTTCTTTTGCGGTACCACATGGGACTAGCGTGGCTCTCGCCAGACCCTTGTAGTTCCGGCATGCTCCACCAGAGGCGTTGTGCTGTACACATGGGTCTGGGATCGAGAGCAATGCAAACTCCTTCAGAGATAGCAAAAATATTTAACCAATCAGGATTGCTGGTGTAACGTTGGTTTGCACAGCCTTCTTGTGCATGTTTCACGGCAGCCTGAACAAACCAAGATGGCTGACATAAAGACTGTGAATAAATAAAAAAAAACTTGAAATAGGAACAAATTAAGACACAGATGTTACTTTTGATGCAATATGAGGCGAGATGTTGATGATTCTATGTTGGGATATGTGGGTTTTAAGAATATAGTGTTTGTGTGAAGTTTGGTTTAAATACTGATTTAAAGTGGACATATCATGTTTTCAAATAATTGATTATTACATCTAAATCATTAATTTGTGGCCTATATAAAGCGTAACTGCAATGCCTGGGTCTGAGTCTCATTATTTGTAGCTCCACGGGCCTTTCTTCTACACCTGTTCTGAGGTGCGTCTGAGAGCAACCTGTTTTGGTGCTGTCTCTTTAAATGCAAATGAGGCGCTTTTGACCACCCCCCCATCCAGGTGACACAGGTTCAACTCCACCCCGAGTGGCCATTTTTGTAGTTTCTAAGCACAGATACAATTATCTCATAGAAACTTCTCATTACATCGCAAACATGAAGCAGGCCTTCCTCATTGACTGAAAGCAAATGTAAATTTTCATTCTTAGTCCAGTCTTATTATCGACTCTTTTCTTTTTAGCTTTGGGATCCATGCGCACAGTCTATGATGCTCACACGCCGGTTTGTTTTCAACAGCGGCCGCCTGCCGCGGGCCTACGTTGCAGGATATGACGCACTACCCATCCATCCATCCATTTTCTTCCGCTTTATCCGTTGCCGGGTCGCGGGGGCAGCAGTCTAAGCAGAGACGCCCAGACTTCCCTATCCACACACACCTCCTCCAGCTCGTCCGGGGGGACTCCAAGGCGTTCCCAGGCCAGCTGAGAGACATAGTCCCTCCAGCGTGTCCTGGGTCTTCACCGGGGCCTCCTCCCGGTGGGACATGCCCGGAAAACCTCCCCAGGGAGGCGTCCAGGAGGCATCCGGAACAGATGCCCGAGCCACCTCAACTGGTTCCTCTCGACGTGGAGTAGCAGCGGTTCTACTCCGAGCTCCTCCCGTGTGACTGAGCTCCTCACCCTATCTCTAAGGGAGCGCCCAGCCACTCTGCGGAGGAAGCTCATTTCGACCGCTTGTATCCGCGATCTTGTTCTTTCGGTCATTACCCAAAGCTCATGACCATAGGTGAGGGAGGGAACGAAGATTGACCGGTAAATTGAGAGCTTTGCCTTTCGGCTCAGCTCCCTCTTCACCACAACGGTCCAATACAGCGACCGCATCACTGCGCACGCTGCACCGATCCGCCTGTTAATCTCACGCTCCATCCTTCCCTCACTCGTGAACAAGACCCCGAGATACTTGAACTCCTCCACTTGAGGAAGGGCCTCTCCACCCACCCGGAGAGGGCAAGGCACCTTTTTCCGGTCGAGCACCATGGCCTCGGATTTGGAGGTGCTGATTCTCATCCCAGCCGCTTCACACTCGGCTGCAAACCGTCCCAGTGCATGCTGTAGGTCCTGGTTCGTTGGAGCCAACAGGACAACATCGTCTGCAAACAGCAGAGATGAAATCCTGTGGTCCCCGAACCGGACCCCCTCCGACCCTTGGCTGCGCCTAGAAATTCTGTCCATGAATACAGTGAACAGAACCGGTGACAAAGGGCAGCCCTGGCGGAGGCCAACATGCACCGGGAACAGGTCTGACTTACTGCCGGCAATGCGCACGCAGCTCTGGCTCCGGTCATACAGGGACCGGACGGCCCTCAGCAGAGGACCCCGGACCCCGTACTCACGGAGGACCCCCCAAAGGACACCCCGGGGAACACGGTCGAACGCCTTCTCCAAATCCACAAAGCACATGTGGACAGGTTGGGCGAACTCCCATGAACCCTCGAGTATCCGATGGAGAGTGTAGAGCTGGTCCAGTGTTCCACGGCCGGGACGAAAATCACACTGCTCCTCCTGAATCCGAGATTCGACCATCGGCCGTAACCTCCTCTCCAGTACCTTGGAGTAAACCTTACCAGGGAGGCTGAGGAGTGTGATCCCACGATAATTGGAACACACCCTCCGGTCCCCCTTCTTGTAGAGAGGGACCACCACCTCGGTCTGCCACTCCATTGGCACCGCCCCCGATCGCCACGCGATGTTGCAGAGACGTGTCAGCCAAGACAGTCCTACAACATCCAGAGACTTTAGATAGTCAGGACGGATCTCATCCACTCCCAGCGCCTTGCCACCAAGGAGGCTGCCAACCACCTTGGTGACCTCTGCCAGGGTGACAGAAGTATCCACCCCAACATCCTCAGCCTCTGCCTCCGGAGCGGAGGACGTGACGGGGGGATTGAGGAGAACCTCAAAGTATTCCTTCCACCGTCCGACAATATCCCCGGTCGAGGCTGCGCGCTCAGCCACAACACGGTGGAGGGGCTGCGAGCGGCTGGACGCTCACAGCCTCTTGCAGCCGCTGGACGCGGAAGCTGCTCATTACAAAGCGGCCGCAGATGCCCCGGAACACTGCGGCCGCTGAGGTGGCGGAATCCCGTTCGAGTACATACAGCAGGTGCCCCGCGGATACACGCGCCCCGCTCGAACAATTCTCAACGGATTTACACTTCTCATAAACATGTGTTTTGTATGAGGCAGACAGACCGGCCCAAATATGGGCATTGGCCCTTTGGGCATTGCCCGGTATGCCCGATGGCCAGTCCAGACCTGTGCGCTGGCATCCTTGAGCTTGGACTACAAATTCGAAGTGATGCACAGTAGAGGAGGGCTGGGCCGAAGTGTTGTGTTAGACGCTCATGCCCTTATAAAGCAGTCTCGCTGCAAATACTGTGACGTAATAATTCTAAACACGTAATAGAGAATGGCATAATCAGAACGGGTTAGTGTTCTCTGCAACCCATGAAGAGACTGATTTCAACTTTTTTGCACTTCTAGAGGCTCCAACTTCACAACATAAGGCATTTAAGGCATAAAAAGTGGATTTTTCATGATATGTCCCCTTTAAGTGATGTCAAGGTTGGGTGGTTTCCCGCATACTTTTGTTCCAATTGACTAGTAGGGAAAAAATAGACATAAAGGGGGGCATTTTCGCAGGTTTTGGGCTGGAAAGTCTTGCCAGCAACTGGCAACCCATGAGCGTCGTGTGCCGAATAGTGTGAGTCGTTGAAATAGTAAGTCATTCAAAATAACACAACATAATAAAGTGGTTTATCCAATCACACACAGGGACTTTTTTACAAGGCCCTGCCTTCTGAAATACATCTCCTATCGAGAAATCCCAGACCCTTGTGAGAACTACAAGGGTCTGGCAAGAGCCAGGCAAACGTGGGACAGCTACAGTATAAGCTAGTAAAACCCGATAGAGACATCATTAGAGATCCATGGTCTCTCCATGTTAGTGTGACATGAACCATCGGGCTCTGAGGAGCACAGCGACAGGCCTCCTGCTGGTGCCCAGAGTCAGAACTAATCATGGGGAGGCAGCATTTCAGATTCACACAGCTGAAATCTGGAACAATCTTCCTGAAAAAGTGAGACAGGTATAGGGTTTGCCTTCTCTGACAATGTTCAAATCCAGGTTAAAAACAGTTCTGTTTAGCTGTGCATACAAGCTGGCACTCAGTATTGTGTTGCTTCCCAAAACTGCAGAGGCATTTAAGTGGTAAGAAACAGCCGAGCCAGTAGAAATGTACTGGATGTGACTTGTTACTTATTTGTTTTCTGAAACTCTGTTATATGTGTGACATAACTTATTTTACCAATTACAGCTCCAAAGTTTCACTACTAAGATAATGATAATAGTCTTCTCTGATTGTTCCTAAGTGCGTCCCGAGCACTGTGCAGATCGATTGATGTTTGGACTGAGTGGTCTGACAGCGTTGAAGCGAAGAGGAAACTTAATTGGTCAATATTCTCTGAAATTATGTACAGAAGCCTTGTGTAAGAAGTATGTACAACTGGATGCATTCACTTCAATTCAAAGTATTTTTGTCTATCCCTAGATTACTACAGTAGTGGTCTCTAAAAACGTTACAAAGTTGTTGATATGAAGCTTAAGTGTAAATTCAGAATGGAAGACCAAAGAGACACCATGCTGCCGCATTAAGTCCTCCCTACGCACACCTGCCCTGAGCTCAACAGCATATCTCACATCTCACAAATATGCTGGTAGGAATCTATACCTATTGAGCTAAATGTCAAGATAAGTCTGGGTGTAATGTCTCCCTTCGAAGTCTATTAAATGGAGGTAATACGTATTCATAAGTTTTAACAAAACTCCAGGTGCTGTGGCAAACAGTTGATCTTTTCTCTAACCTCTAAAAGTTCATATTAATCCGGTAAGAATACAATTGAGCAATATTTGGTTATTTTTATTTAAACTTTAACTAAACTCATACACACACATGATCTGTAGATATATTAAGAACAAAAGAGCAGAATAAATACAATTACATTTACAACGGTTCATCCATTAGTTATCAGTATTGTCTCTTGTCTATTATAAAGGCTGCACAATTAGATTCTGTCTGGAAAATACATTTGAGCACCACAAAACGAGTCCAAGAATCCTTGGACTCGTAATCCTTGGAAAGTAAAATGTCCCTTTCTGTTGCTTTGGCTATGCATGCTGCCTCCTTTCTACTGTTTCCAACCGGACAAAAATAATGGTGCACAACCAACTTCCGGTAACACCAAAACAAAAAACAAAAAAAAACCATATGGGTCCGTGTACCTTTGAGTTCAATACATTTTCTATTTTTGAAGGGAAATGGAAAATCGAAAAAAGGCTATTTTGCATTTTCAGGCTCACAGCAATATACAAAAGAGACCATTTTAGTTTTTTTCATTGCTTATAAGACATATATATATATATATATATATATATATATATATATATATATATATATATATATATATATATATATATATATTATAATAAACGGATTTGGGAAATAGAAAATGCAATAATTAACCTTTTTTTATTATGTATTTAATACATTTTGACGTACCCGGAATTGAAACAAGTATGTTTACTCGCACGGGATTAGTATTACCTGTGGCTCTATGCTGTGGACCCCTGATAATTTGTGATAATCACGAGGACGTCTGAGATTTTGCAGTGCATTCACACGAGATAAGCAATGTCTGTAAAATACTATTTTCACTGACATCTCACATAACGGCCGCAGGTGCGCAGGTCTCTCCGCTTCACGCAGTCCAGAGAGTCGCGTCTGACCACAGCAGCCACAGAGACCATGAGGAAAAACATTTTACTACTCTACAGTTCTCTGGCCCATTCTGTCTGTAATGTTTAATAATAGTTTGTACGGACTACTTGTGAAAGCACCACATGCTCTGCTAAGATACACGAGTCGACAAATAGTAACGGCTGCAGCAACATTTCTGTACTGTTGCAAAGTAAACGTACAAACACAACCCATCAGTCTGATCATTTAGTGTCAGTGAACACATTACACTGTCCTCTACACTTCTCCATAGACCTCACAGAGACAGCAGCAGCTGGGGCTCTGCAGGTGTTCACACTTGCGATACGCAACTCCTCAGTTTATTGACAAAATAAAAACGCAGAAAGTAAAGTGAAAGCGGCAATCACGATCACGATTACTGACATGTAGATTCTCACGGGATTAGTATTATCACAGGACAAATACTTACAGGTAATCGATTGACGCCGCAATGGGTTTTGCCGCTAAATACATATTAAAAAAGGTTAATTATTGCATTTTCTCGTTCCCAAATCCGGTTATTATAATATATATGTCTTATAAGCAATGAAAAAAAAAAAGGTAATTTTTGCATGTTGCTGTGAGCCTGAAAATGCATAATAGCCTTTTTTCGATTTTCCATTTCCCTTCAAAAATAGAAAATGTATTGAACACAAAAGTACACGGGCCGGCCCGAAACCATTATTCAATATTTTCGTTTTTCCTTTTCCTCATCAAAAGGAAAAATGAAAATTCAAGCCATTTTTAGATATTTCATTTTTGATTTTAATTTAAAAAAAAATATTGAAAAAAAAATACACGGACCGTAGAAGTGCTGACAAAGTCTTCTTTGTCAGCACGTACATGTATATAGTCGAGTTGTTTTGTCAAAAAGCTGAGCAGACGTGACAATGATAGTGATGACAATAATGTATTAAAAAACATATGCATTATGTTATTGCAGACATATAAACCTGGAGGAATGGTGAACCTAAAGGCTTCATTCCAATAGTGTTCGATTGGCACTTTCCCTCCAACTCTTTACGTGAACGTAATACGTGGTGGACGACACAAACCTTTGCCTATTCTGTACATATTATTCCTTGTTTTACCTAAGTAAGTGAAGAAGGTTTTGTGTCTTGTGCATGTTTGTGAAATTCTCTTATAAAAGGAAAGTAGGTGTGCAATATTGCGTCCTGATTTCCATT
Organism: Knipowitschia caucasica; assembly: GCA_964034765.1. Lineage (NCBI taxonomy): Eukaryota > Metazoa > Chordata > Actinopteri > Gobiiformes > Gobiidae > Knipowitschia > Knipowitschia caucasica. The sequence continues at coordinate 31,599,101 of OZ035828.1, read as the reverse complement.
GTGTGGCAGGAGGTGCCTGATGAGCTCTTTTATGTTCGGTCTCGCTGTTTCATTATGTTAGGGCTGCTCTAATCCTCGCAGTAAGAGACTATGATTAGAACAACAACTGTGGAGGTGAGATTAGAGTGTTGTAAAAGGCGTAGCACTAGTATTACATTGACTTAAGTGTAATTGTGGCGTTTGATGGTGGGAGCATGGGGCTATGTTTTGGAGAAAAAAAAATCTGGACGCTATAGTTCTGCACAGTGTGCCAAAGCAAGCCTTTTTGAGAATACTTAAAGCTGGGCAACCTAACTAGTAAAGTGCATTAGTGCCAGAAAGAGTTTGAGTTTATTTTTATTTAAAAGTAATTTACAAAAGTTTCCAGATCACATGGGCGTGGACGGCACTGAAGCAACAAGTCTAATAATAATAATAGTAATAGTAATATTGCATTGGTTTTATACGGTGCATTTTTGGACCCTCAAAAACCCACTCAAAACAGTGGTGATAAACTACTACTGTAGCCACAGCTGCCCTGAAGTGCTTTGACAGAAGGAAGGTAACCAGTTTCTGCCATCTGTCCCTCCGCACATCACCATCATTGACACACATACCAGACTTATTCTAATGTGGGTGATGTGTCTGGCCTAATGGTGCATTCAGACCGCAAACGCTCAAACGCTGAAGCCCCGCTCACCAGACGCGCATTCTCTAGTTTTCAGACGCAGCTGTCTTCACACCAGAATGTCCTGGCCAGCGCCGGAAGTGCCGAAAGTAGCCGGCCGGCACTGATGCTAACAGAGTTTAGCTAGCAGCTTCTTGTGTACAGATTTGCAGCGTGTCTTTGTTCAGAGACCTTCCACAGACTTTATACAACAGTAGTATGTGTTCACGGAGGTGCGCCATACGTTTTTTCATATTATTAAACGGTATTTCCGCATCGGCGAACACACTCGAAGCAGTTGCATAAGGTCATGGGAGCATGACAACACATGTATTCACAAGCACAGAGTCCCCCATTGTCAACCCTGGTTTGAGTTCTGGTGAAGCCTGGTGTGGGTCCTGTTTTGGCTGTTTACGAGTATTTTCAGTCTGCTCGCTCAGTCCGCTAATGTCCCCGTGACCACTTTGCGGCTCTCTGATTGGTCGCTGCACGCTACTGAGCAGTCCGTGCGTGTCTGTTGAGAGGTCCGTGCGTTTTGACGCTCGAACGCGTGTCACCATTGACTTTGCATTGAAAGCAGACGCAACGCAAACGCATATTGACACAACGGCAGTTTGGCACTTTTCAGCTGCAGCCGCCCCACTGTGGCATTTGGGGTTCCTAGAAGTCTCCCATCACTGCACTAACCAGGCCCTACCCTGCTTAGCTCCAGAGGTCTGACAGGATCTGCATTTCGCATGCAGGTTTGGCCACATTGTATGATCTGACTGTGCAAGAGATTTCAGTTCAGTTCAATGAAATAAAAAGGATTCTTGTATATTCTGAAATCACAACAGTAGTTATCTCAGAGGACTAAAAGAAACTGTTGATTCACCAACACAGATCAGAGAAACAGACTAATCAAGGAAGGACATGTTGAATGGAAACAAAAACATGATCGAAACATGAGGTCAGAAACACAGGATATTCACTGTAACGTGCCATAATCAAAGCTATTTTCTTCTGTTTGTCGACTGTCACGTTCAGAAATCATTAAGAAAGTTGCATATTCAGTACTTGGGTAAAAATAAAAACTAATTAATTTTGTCATTGAAACTGAACAGATTGTGACTAATGAGGAAAAAAGAACAATTGAAATAAAGATTTTATTTTGAGATCAGGCAAAGAGCAAAACACTGCAGCACTATTCTAAGGTTTTTTTCAAAGTCTTATTATCTAATCACCGCTGCTGCTTTTTGAAAGACCACTGCGCTGGATAGTACTGTGGAGAGCATATTTTTTAGATCAAGGGTGAGGTAGATTTTCAGATGTGGGTTATAGAGGTAATGAAAAACAATAAAGATAATGATTATAATAATGCATGGGTTTTATATATCGCTCTTCAGGAAACTCAAAAACTCTTCACTGTGTTGTGTCATTATTCATGTCATCATTCTTTCACTCCATACACGATGGTGATAAACTACTATTGTAGCCACAGCTGCCTTAGGGCACATTGACACACACCAGACTCATTCTAGGCACTGTGTAACTGAAGTGCCCCACTGTGGCACCAGATGTTCTCAGAGGTCTCCCATCGCAGACCTGCCCTGCTTGGCTTCAGAGGTCTCATGGGATCTGTTTTTTTTTATTGTTGAGTTGATAGTAATATATATGAATGAAAAGTGTGCATATCATGAATAAAACAAAACAGAAAAGCTGAACCAAGGAATTTGTTTCATAATTAGTTCAAAAGGAATGCTGAGTAAACAAACAGAACTTACACTTACTTATTCACAAACAACGATTGATTTGTGGGCGGCCATTTCCTTGTTTTGTAATTAACTCCATTACAAGAGAAAGTGTCATTCTCTAAATGTACTTCCAATCACATCTGTGTCCGACATAATGAAATAGATGGGGAAAGTAATTGCCACTGCTAATTGGCCGACGATTAAACGATCAGTGAATTTGGCTGCTGTCTCACTGCAAACGCACGTCCACAATGAGAATCAATGAAAAACATTCCTTTCTGTCGTGACAGGGATAAAGTCGCAATGTTGTAATACTTCTGCTTTGGATCCATATAAGCCTTATTAGCAATCAGACGTCGGGGGGCATGGGGGCGCGGTGGTTAGCACTTGTGCATCACAGCAAGAAGGTCCTAGGTTCGCTTCCACCTCCAAGCCTTCCTGAATGGAGTTTGCATGTTCTCCTCACGTCTGCGTAGGTTTCCTCCGGATGCTCCGGTTTCCCCTACCACTAAAATCGTGTACAATAGGTCTGACATGTTTCTCCCGTATGGCGACCCTGCTCCTACATTTGTGTAGAGAGGGAGACAAATGCCCGCAACAATTGTCTTTGTGACTATTTTTGTAAAGATTACAGCACGAAAGATTTGCATGCACGAGTGAGTGAGTGAGTGAGTGAGAGAGTGAGGGTAATATTCTAGTAGAAGTTGGGGAGCTTTATTTATTGTTATTAAACTTAATGTTTTGTGAATGATGTTATTTAAAGCCTGTAAATGTAAGACACAGTCATGTATCCATCTACATTGTAGTCAGTTTAAATGAACATAACACCAGCCTGCCCAGGGACTACAGGTGGAAATTAGCATCTCTGCTATAACCTGGTACATGCATCTCTCCTTTTGTGTCAATGCTTAACTGTACACTGTCCCTGTTCAAATAAAGTACATACAATACAATACAATACTTACTTACTTACTTACTTAGCGAAGCACTCCTACAACAGTCCATGGCATCTCTCCCCTGAAGACTCGCTTCGACGTTCACGAGGTCTGAAAAGTGTGGTTGATGAGGCTTCTACAGTGACACAAGCAAAGACAGACACATGGAAGAAGCCTCACTTTGTTGAAGGGACATCCTTTTCCCCCTCCTCTTTCTTATTCAGACAATCACATTTGGGAATCGCATTGTGGTCCTGTCCTTCGGTTTGACACGTAGCAATTATAACGTTGTAAAGAGCTGCGTTTTTGCCGCTGACGAGTGGGCTTTTATCATTGTTGCTATGGCGTTGAGAAGTCATTGTTTTTGCTTGTAGCTGGGTGTGTACTCCTTGCTAGTTAATTGAAGCTGACCAAAAGCAAAAGCAGCATGATTAGTGAGAGATCCATAATGGCAGTTGTGACAGTTAAGGCAAAGTTTATTGTATTGCACAGTTCATTAAAAAGGCATCTCAAAGTGCATAACAAAACAAGATAGAAACAACCACACAAGGCGTGTTTAATAAATTATATTTTATCTTGAGTCCTCCATTTATTCTTTGGACCGTGACAGAAGGACGACATGCGAGCCCCGGTTCTCTGAGTAGTTTGAGTGAGATGTCTCACCAGACCCTTTTTGCTTTTGGGATGAAGCAAGAATTTTTATTACCGGACTTCCGGTAAGCAGTACTGCAGGGCTGCTCTGTGCACCTTTTTAGAAAACTTTTAACAACTTTTTAGCGCGTTTTTATTGTTCAGTTTTTTAATATATCTGAGTGTTTTATGTTATTAATTCAGTGGTTTCAGCAAATAGCGCTTAGTCCCGACTGAAACCCACTAGTAGCACAGAGGCTAACACAAGCTAACGAGGACATGGAAAGTGACAATGAAATTGGCTCAAACATGCACAATATTAGTCGCCTCACCTTGGAGCTCCGTGAGAGCGACCGTGCCACCATTGCAGAACTACGAAAAGAAGTCCTTCGTCTCACCGCAGAGTTGAATGAGAAACAATCTCTAGTGTCCAAACTTTTTGAAGTCGCTGGTGGGCAGCATTCACGGCTTATGTCACTGAGTGCTGCATATTGTGACACTGTCGTGTGGGAGAGATCCGTCAGCTCCGGACCCTCCTGTTCTACACCTAAGCGCCCGGTTCCGAACAACGAGCCCGCGGATTCCGAGGAGCCATCCTGCGCCGTGGCCCATGTCCTTAGTCTGGCAAACCGCTATGCAGCCCTCTCCACTGACATCCCGGCCCCCTCAGCAGAATCCCTGGACACTGCAGCGTACTCTACTGCTCGAGGATCCAAGTCCACTGCGAGGAAAACGCTCCTAAAGGAAGCAGTCCTCAGGCGAAAGAGCGGTCCACCAGCCATGTTGGCCTGTTCCCCTTCTTTGACCCCAGTGCAGCAGCCTCAGACTGGGGTAGCGAGCCATCATTACCATCGCTCACCTCCACCGGGTCAGCAGCAGCGCCCAGAGCCAGCCCCTCACCGCTCCAGCGTCCCCGAGCACACAGCGTGGGTCGCCTGTAGCTGAGAGTCAGCACCCCCGCTCCTCCTCTCCATGTGTTCAGCGGCGCTCAGGCTCGGGTCCTGCTTCGGGTAAACCCGCTGGTTCCGTCCACCGAGCTCCTTCTCCGAGGCCGCGTCCACGTCCACTCTTCGCCCCGACCACTCTGATTATTGGAGATTCCATCGTGAGACACGTCCGCTTCTTTAACGCGGTCACTCGCTGTATTCCCGGAGCTACTGTACCAGACCTGCTCATCCGTCTCCCTCCTCTGCTTCAGTCCCTGCCTGATACCGTTTCCAAGGTAGTCGTGCATGTGGGAATTAACGACATGAAACTTCAGCAGTCAGAAGTCACTAAGAAACATTTTATGGATCTGTTCCACCTCCTTCAATCCACGGGATTATCTGTTTTTATCTCTGGTCCAATCCCGACTGTAAACAGAGGTGACTGCCTCTACAGTCGTGTTGTGGCGCTGCATATGTGGATCCAGGCTACATGCAGCTCTTTTAACTTTGTCTTTGTGAATAACTTTGCCCTTTTCTGGAAACGTTACGAAGCCTATCGTCCAGACGGATTACACCCAAACAGATACGGTAGCAGCCTGTTGATGGACTACATACGTTATGTTGTTCAGTGCTCCCCGAGGGGGGCGTGACTGTTTACATCTGAGCCCCCTCGGACCCCACCGCACTCCCCCGCCTCCTGCTCACCAGCACCGGGTGAGTACAACGGTGCAAACACTGCTCCCTGTCCGTCTGGCAGTGTATTACCAGTCCAAACACTGAACTGTGCTGACTCCCTTCTGACTCTGGGAGCTAAAGAACAACAAGGGTTTTCACATTTTAGTCCAATTGAGACTGTGTGTGTTCCTCGCACCAGCTCAAAAATGTTTTTAAATTCTAAAAAACGAAATCAAAACAGGACAGCAGTTAGACGGTCCAACTCTGCAAATCTAATTTCTGTTCCCTGTAGAAATCAATCAACCACATTAATCGACTCTGACGTTATTTTTAAACTTGCTATGCTTAATGTCAGATCTCTATGTAACAAATCATTTTTAATTAATAATTTTATCACTTCTTATGATCTTGATTTTATGCTTATGGCTGAAACATGGCTGGACCAAAATACAGGAAATGCAGTTCTAATAGAAGCAACACCACCCAATTTTAAATTCGAATCCGAAGTACGAGAAAACAAAAGGGGGGGAGGCATAGCTGCAGTTTTTAGAGAGCACTTTGTCTCCCATAGAATGCCCCTTGGAAATTTTTCATCGTTTGAGTATATTTCTTTTAAAATGGAACAAAAGCAATCTTCTACTCTTTTCATTGTCCTGTACAGGCCACCACAGTCATGTTGCGATTTTATTGACCATTTTACTGAACTACTTTCATTCGTGTGCACAGATTTTGATAGTTTAGTTATTACAGGTGATTTTAATGTACATGTTGATAATGTTGATGACAGAAATGCAAAGGAGCTGGCTTCTGTACTTGAGACCTTTGGTTTCATTCAGCACGTGAGTGGCCCCACCCACAGCAGGGGGCACACTCTTGACCTGCTAATTACAAAGGGGGTTAATGTATCAAATGTTAATGTAGTTGATGTTGCTTTGTCAGATCATTTCTGTGTATTTTTTGACATGTGTTTTGCTAGCAAACCACCAGCTGAATTTACAATTGTTAGAAGAAGACACATACATGAAAACACAGGTGAACTGTTCATGGGAATGCTAAATTTTGAGAAAACTCCATGCTCTACTGTTGATGAATTGTATAACTCTGTCACCACCAGTGTTCTGACTGTTCTGGACGCCATTGCTCCTGTGACGGTTAAAATAGTTACCAGTAAGAAAAAGGCCCCATGGACTAAGGCAGACTCGGTCAGGGCACAGAAGCAAGAGTGCCGGCACAAGTGGCGAAAGTCCAATTTCCAGGGCGATTATGAAATCTTTAAATATGAGTTGGGTGAATTTAACCGGGTTCTACGAAGAACAAGAGAAATGTATTTTTCTGACATTATTGGAGGTTGCAGTAACAATTTTCGTGTTATGTTTTCAACAGTTGGTAGATTAACGAACCCCCCTGTAAAGTTGCCCCTAGAATTTTCCTCTAAATCTAGGTGTAATGAGTTCGCACAGTTTTTCGATGACAAAGTACAAGGAATCAAAAACACTATCACCTCCACAGCACGTATAACAATGCAACAGCCAGAGAAGCTTTTTGAGCTAACTCACTTTGCACCTGTGGATACTGAAACTGTCAAAAAGATAATCATGAGTCTGAGCTCCTCCACATGTAGCCTGGATATATTGCCCTCTAAATTTCTGAAGTCCGTCCTGAGCAGTTTGTTACCTTCACTGACACAAATAGTAAACATGTCTCTGTCGTCAGGAACATTTCCTATGGCCCTAAAAACAGCAGTCATAAGACCTCTCCTAAAAAAGAGCAGTCTGGATCCTGCGGGACTTCAAAATTATCGCCCCATATCGAATCTGCCATTCATTGGAAAAATTCTTGAAAAAGTGGCCTCCCAACAACTTACTGAATTTTTAACAATGAATAATTCTTTTGATATGTTCCAGTCTGGGTTTAGACCCCACCACAGCACTGAGACCGCTCTAGTGAAGGTAACAAACGACATTCGACTTCACACTGATGCAGGTAAAGTCACAGTTTTGGTCATGTTAGATCTTAGTGCCGCGTTCGACACTGTCGACCATGAGATCCTCATGCAGAGACTGGAGGACTGGGTTGGTGTCACTGGCACAGCCCTAGACTGGTTTAGGTCTTACCTGGAGGATAGGACGTACTTTGTGGAGATTGGAGACTGCGTCTCAGATCATGTGGCCCTGACCTGTGGAGTACCACAGGGGTCGATCCTGGGACCTCTCCTATTTAATCTCTACATGCTGCCGTTAGGTCAGTTAATACAAAGAAACAAAGTGTCCTACCACAATTACGCCGACGACACTCAGATCAGAGAGGTAATCTATACACAGAACTTCCGGTGACTTCCGGTAAGCAGTACTGCAGGGCTGCTCTGTGCACCTTTTTAGTAAACTTTTAACAACTTTTTAGCGCGTTTTTATTGTTCAGTTTTTTAATATATCTGAGTGTTTTATGTTATTAATTCAGTGGTTTCAGCAAATAGCGCTTAGTCCCGACTGAAACCCACTAGTAGCACAGAGGCTAACACAAGCTAACGAGGACATGGAAAGTGACAATGAAATTGGCTCAAACATGCACAATATTAGTCGCCTCACCTTGGAGCTCCGTGAGAGCGACCGTGCCACCATTGCAGAACTACGAAAAGAAGTCCTTCGTCTCACCGCAGAGTTGAATGAGAAACAATCTCTAGTGTCCAAACTTTTTGAAGTCGCTGGTGGGCAGCATTCACGGCTTATGTCACTGAGTGCTGCATATTGTGACACTGTCGTGTGGGAGAGATCCGTCAGCTCCGGACCCTCCTGTTCTACACCTAAGCGCCCGGTTCCGAACAACGAGCCCGCGGATTCCGAGGAGCCATCCTGCGCCGTGGCCCATGTCCTTAGTCTGGCAAACCGCTATGCAGCCCTCTCCACTGACATCCCGGCCCCCTCAGCAGAATCCCTGGACACTGCAGCGTACTCTACTGCTCGAGGATCCAAGTCCACTGCGAGGAAAACGCTCCTAAAGGAAGCAGTCCTCAGGCGAAAGAGCGGTCCACCAGCCATGTTGGCCTGTTCCCCTTCTTTGACCCCAGTGCAGCAGCCTCAGACTGGGGTAGCGAGCCATCATTACCATCGCTCACCTCCACCGGGTCAGCAGCAGCGCCCAGAGCCAGCCCCTCTCACCGCTCCAGCGTCCCCGAGCACACAGCGTGGGTCGCCTGTAGCTGAGAGTCAGCACCCCCGCTCCTCCTCTCCATGTGTTCAGCGGCGCTCAGGCTCGGGTCCTACTTCGGGTAAACCCGCTGGTTCCGTCCACCGAGCTCCTTCTCCGAGGCCGCGTCCACGTCCACTCTTCGCCCCGACCACTCTGATTATTGGAGATTCCATCGTGAGACACGTCCGCTTCTTTAACGCGGTCACTCGCTGTATTCCCGGAGCTACTGTACCAGACCTGCTCATCCGTCTCCCTCCTCTGCTTCAGTCCCTGCCTGATACCGTTTCCAAGGTAGTCGTGCATGTGGGAATTAACGACATGAAACTTCAGCAGTCAGAAGTCACTAAGAAACATTTTATGGATCTGTTCCACCTCCTTCAATCCACGGGATTATCTGTTTTTATCTCTGGTCCAATCCCGACTGTAAACAGAGGTGACTGCCTCTACAGTCGTGTTGTGGCGCTGCATATGTGGATCCAGGCTACATGCAGCTCTTTTAACTTTGTCTTTGTGAATAACTTTGCCCTTTTCTGGAAACGTTACGAAGCCTATCGTCCAGACGGATTACACCCAAACAGATACGGTAGCAGCCTGTTGATGGACTACATACGTTATGTTGTTCAGTGCTCCCCGAGGGGGGCGTGACTGTTTACATCTGAGCCCCCTCGGACCCCACCGCACTCCCCCGCCTCCTGCTCACCAGCACCGGGTGAGTACAACGGTGCAAACACTGCTCCCTGTCCGTCTGGCAGTGTATTACCAGTCCAAACACTGAACTGTGCTGACTCCCTTCTGACTCTGGGAGCTAAAGAACAACAAGGGTTTTCACATTTTAGTCCAATTGAGACTGTGTGTGTTCCTCGCACCAGCTCAAAAATGTTTTTAAATTCTAAAAAACGAAATCAAAACAGGACAGCAGTTAGACGGTCCAACTCTGCAAATCTAATTTCTGTTCCCTGTAGAATATCAATCAACCACATTAATCGACTCTGACGTTATTTTTAAACTTGCTATGCTTAATGTCAGATCTCTATGTAACAAATCATTTTTAATTAATAATTTTATCACTTCTTATGATCTTGATTTTATGCTTATGGCTGAAACATGGCTGGACCAAAATACAGGAAATGCAGTTCTAATAGAAGCAACACCACCCAATTTTAAATTCGAATCCGAAGTACGAGAAAACAAAAGGGGGGGAGGCATAGCTGCAGTTTTTAGAGAGCACTTTGTCTCCCATAGAATGCCCCTTGGAAATTTTTCATCGTTTGAGTATATTTCTTTTAAAATGGAACAAAAGCAATCTTTCTACTCTTTTCATTGTCCTGTACAGGCCACCACAGTCATGTTGCGATTTTATTGACCATTTTACTGAACTACTTTCATTCGTGTGCACAGATTTTGATAGTTTAGTTATTACAGGTGATTTTAATGTACATGTTGATAATGTTGATGACAGAAATGCAAAGGAGCTGGCTTCTGTACTTGAGACCTTTGGTTTCATTCAGCACGTGAGTGGCCCCACCCACAGCAGGGGGCACACTCTTGACCTGCTAATTACAAAGGGGGTTAATGTATCAAATGTTAATGTAGTTGATGTTGCTTTGTCAGATCATTTCTGTGTATTTTTTGACATGTGTTTTGCTAGCAAACCACCAGCTGAATTTACAATTGTTAGAAGAAGACACATACATGAAAACACAGGTGAACTGTTCATGGGAATGCTAAATTTTGAGAAAACTCCATGCTCTACTGTTGATGAATTGTATAACTCTGTCACCACCAGTGTTCTGACTGTTCTGGACGCCATTGCTCCTGTGACGGTTAAAATAGTTACCAGTAAGAAAAAGGCCCCATGGACTAAGGCAGACTCGGTCAGGGCACAGAAGCAAGAGTGCCGGCACAAGTGGCGAAAGTCCAATTTCCAGGGCGATTATGAAATCTTTAAATATGAGTTGGGTGAATTTAACCGGGTTCTACGAAGAACAAGAGAAATGTATTTTTCTGACATTATTGGAGGTTGCAGTAACAATTTTCGTGTTATGTTTTCAACAGTTGGTAGATTAACGAACCCCCCTGTAAAGTTGCCCCTAGAATTTTCCTCTAAATCTAGGTGTAATGAGTTCGCACAGTTTTTCGATGACAAAGTACAAGGAATCAAAAACACTATCACCTCCACAGCACGTATAACAATGCAACAGCCAGAGAAGCTTTTTGAGCTAACTCACTTTGCACCTGTGGATACTGAAACTGTCAAAAAGATAATCATGAGTCTGAGCTCCTCCACATGTAGCCTGGATATATTGCCCTCTAAATTTCTGAAGTCCGTCCTGAGCAGTTTGTTACCTTCACTGACACAAATAGTAAACATGTCTCTGTCGTCAGGAACATTTCCTATGGCCCTAAAAACAGCAGTCATAAGACCTCTCCTAAAAAAGAGCAGTCTGGATCCTGCGGGACTTCAAAATTATCGCCCCATATCGAATCTGCCATTCATTGGAAAAATTCTTGAAAAAGTGGCCTCCCAACAACTTACTGAATTTTTAACAATGAATAATTCTTTTGATATGTTCCAGTCTGGGTTTAGACCCCACCACAGCACTGAGACCGCTCTAGTGAAGGTAACAAACGACATTCGACTTCACACTGATGCAGGTAAAGTCACAGTTTTGGTCATGTTAGATCTTAGTGCCGCGTTCGACACTGTCGACCATGAGATCCTCATGCAGAGACTGGAGGACTGGGTTGGTGTCACTGGCACAGCCCTAGACTGGTTTAGGTCTTACCTGGAGGATAGGAAGTACTTTGTGGAGATTGGAGACTGCGTCTCAGATCATGTGGCCCTGACCTGTGGAGTACCACAGGGGTCGATCCTGGGACCTCTCCTATTTAATCTCTACATGCTGCCGTTAGGTCAGTTAATACAAAGAAACAAAGTGTCCTACCACAATTACGCCGACGACACTCAGATCTATGTCTCACTGACTGCAGGAGAACATGGACCACTGGATTTGCTCCTTCACTGTATCCAACAGATCAGTGAGTGGATGCAAAATAATTTCCTCCAGCTAAATGCAGACAAAACCGAAATCATTGTCTTTGGTCCCCAGAAACAAAGAGAGGGCGTCATCTGTCAACTTCAGTCTCTCTCCCTACTTCCTTCAGACAAGGTCAGAAATTTGGGGGTAATACTGGACTCAGACCTAAATTTCAATAGCCACATAAAATCAATAACATCAACAGCTTTTTACCATCTGAAGAACATTGCCAAAGTCAGAAATATAGTGTCCAGGGCAGACTTGGAGATTCTTGTCCACGCATTTGTCTCCAGCAGGCTAGACTACTGCAATGGCCTGCTTACAGGTCTGTCCAAACAGACCTGTAAGCAGCTGCAGTACATCCAAAATGCAGCAGCTAGAGTCCTGACAGGAACCAGGAAGTATGACCATATTAGTCCGGTCCTCAGGTCTCTGCACTGGCTTCCTGTGGCTCAAAGAATAGATTTTAAAACAGCTCTGCTTGTGTACAAGTCTCTCCATGGCCTTGCACCAGAATACATTAGTGACATGTTGGTGTCATATGAACCAGCCCGGACTCTGAGGAGCACAGGGACTGGCCTCCTGCTGGTGCCCAGAGTGAGAACCAAACATGGGGAGGGTGCGTTTCAGATCTATGCAGCTAAGATCTGGAACAATCTCCCTGAAAATGTGAGGGAGGCGTCTACTCTGTCAATGTTCAAATCCAGGTTAAAGACTGTTCTGTTTGCCTGTGCATACAACTGAAGGATTTTATCTCCATTTGTAATGCACTGCTGTCATTTATTTATTTATTTTTTTTTTAAATTTCTTGTGTAACTTTGAAAGTGTTAATGGTTTTATTCTTTTGTGTGATTTTATTGTTTTTATTGTGTTTTAATCTTTTGTGTGATTTTAATGTTTTAATTGTGATTCTGGTGTTTGTTTTATGTGATGATTTGTGATGTGGACTGTGAAGCGCTTTGTGTTGCCCTGTGCATGAAAGGCGCTCTACAAATAAACTTTGATTGATTGATTGAAGAAGAGGCGTGCTTATTGAATGGCAGGTGACGTCGTACGAGTGGCATTTATCGTGGGTGCCAACGTCGCGACGTCACCACTGCCAGCCACTCAAAGCTAGCGCAATGGTTAATAGGGCTTCTGTGAACACCCGAGGGGGCGTTTCCCATGTGAGACATCACAGTAGTAGTTTTACAGCAGTGGTCCATCAAACTGGACTTAGATAAGTCCTACACCTGTATCGAGTCCCATCAGCAGACACTAAGCCTGATCCATGTTTAGGCTTCTGTTACAGTTTAAAAGCTGAAGAAGTATGTGGGAGGGTGGTGTATGGTCAGAGAATGTTCGGGCCTGCGTTTTGATGTGTGCTGTGCTTGTGTTTGTGTATTGTGTCAAGTTTAAGTGTAATTTTAAGTTTATTTATTAACGACAGTTACATTAAAAAGATGGCTGCATCAGATTTAGTACCATGCTACTTTCCATCTGTAATCCAAATAGAAATAAAAATAAATAAATATGGGGGTTATAGGGGTAATTTTTCTATATTAATCATTGTGTGTCTGTGTGTGTTGCGCTTGTGTCGAGTCTGTGTGTGTGTGCGTTGGGTTTGGTTGAATGAGCAGTGTTGTGCCAGTTTCTGAACTAGTTCATGTTCAGTTCATACATGCTCAAAGAGAACACTTCACGTTCAAAGTTCACAATTTTTATTCTGATCTAGTTCAAACTGACAGAAATTGTGATACAAAAACATTTAGTCAATATGTCCTTGTCATGCTTGGCTGATGTCAACTTGTAGTTGGTAAGTAATATGTATTCATGTGGCCCAAAACTGCTACAAATACTTTATCCTCACATAGTGCTGTTTACGTCTATCACGATGGCGCTCAAAATGGAATGTTGTTGTTTTTGTGACAATGAAATCAATGAATGATTGAAGTGTCTCAATATTGCACATTCCAGAACATTCATCAGTTAGAAGTGTGACAATGATAAACATCACTACTGCAGTAATTAGAACTAGAATGGTATGACTTTATTTCCAGCTTCAGTAAAAAGCACAAGACATTTCTTCCCATATTGTTTCATTTATTCTTCTGTGTTTGATTGTGACGTGTGTGTATTTTCAAACCTTAAACCGTTGCTGTAAAAAAATTAGGAGTTGCCCAAAGCCATATGCTCCGAGTTACCAATAATGTGCTGTAAATCTAGTGAAAAAGATTAGATATACATATGTAAATGTTTCCTAAGTTTATCCTGGAGGCAGAGCAGGAGTCCAGGTGTTCATCCTCAGGAGCTGCAGGAACACTCTGTAATTTAATCAATTATGCAGAAATAAGATGTGTACGCATGATCAACTGTGTCTATGAACAGCCCTGTGTACAAGTATCACCTGCACCGCTGCTCAGGGCATGGACCACCAGCACCAGAACCAGCGGCAGAACCAGCAGCAGAACCAGCGGCAGAACCAGCGGCAGAACCAGCGGCAGAACCAGCGGCAGAACCAGCAGCAGAACAAGCAGCAGAAATGAACTGTAGCTATTTATGGCTTTGAACTAAAAAAAAATGAGTGAGGTTTTTTTTCTACAAAGGGACAACATTTATAGTGCACAATAGTCGAAGAACTTTTGTGGCCACAATCTTTCTGCATGTGACACATGTATGCAAGACAAGTTTATTTATATAGCACAGTTTATACACAAGCTTTGTATTATGTAACTATAGTCTGGAACAGTCTTCCTAAAAAAGGAGGACAATGTTAAAATCATCTCTGTTTAACTGTGCATACAACTGAGGAATTATATCTGGCCTCTTTTTTATGTGATTTTATTTATGATTTGAATGCCTTGTGAGATTGTTTCTATCTTGTTTTGTTAAGCACTTTTAGTTGCCTTGTGTATGAACTGTGCTATACAAAAGAACTTGCTTTGTCTTGCTTATGAACGGTAGACAAAAATGCAGTAAACCTGTAACTCCCTTTGCCACCACCAGATGGAGACATAGCAATTTTTTATTTTCTTTTTGCTTGCCAATTAGAAAAAAACTGGCGACAGGAGCTTTTAGACAGAGCTGACAGAATGTGAGGTCCAATGCGTTTTAATAAATTTTGTCAATGTGTTTGAAAGTTAATTATATAACAAATACATTAACGCTTACATTGGCCGTGATTTTTTAACACGACGCGAGACGACTCGAGACGACACACTGTGACACAAGACGACATGACACGACGCTACCCTCTGAACCCATGTTTTGCTCCAGTATATTTCCCGTCTGTAAGCAGCTGAACAGAAAGTCGAGTTGGGCTTTGCTCTCTCCGGGCCTCACTATCTCAGGTGTGCGGATTGATAAGACGTGAATTCCTTAATCCTGACAGACAGCAGCTGAAGATACACCAAGTCGACAGATACAGTAAATCAATCAATGTGTTGCAGAAGTACAGGCACGAGTATTGACTTGCTGCCCCTCTCCCCTCTCCCCTCTGGCTCCACGTTTGGATAACACTCTGATGGTTTACTCTCTCACGCCGGCTCTGTGAAATGCTCTCAAACGGAATCAGTAGAAAACCCATCGGTTCCAATTTAATTAGTGGAATTTTTTCATGATTACTAATTTGTTAATTTGATTAGTTTGTATGCATACAACTACATATTTCATGCACTAGAATATACAGTCTTCTATACTTCTTATTCTGCTAAAGTCAGAGATTATTCATTATGCAATCTTCATTATGCTAAAGTTGGAGATTTCAAATTGGCTGCTTTATTATGCCAAAGCTAGAGATTTTGTACATGCATCTTTATTATTCTAAGTTGGAGATAAATTTTTTTGTTTTATATCGTTTTTGTTAATTTATCTTGTGACAAGGAACAAGATGTCACAGGTCAAACACATGAGGGCTATCTTTATTTGAAAGGACAATGTGCAGAGACACTAAGCTCAAAGACAGATATGTTCTGCACCAAATTATAACTAAACAGCTAGTTTCCATCTGCAGTCCCTGGTTACATAAATAAAATATATGGATGTAGTAATGTACAATCCAATAGAAATACCATCGCAATACAACGCACTCTCTCTGATACAAACACACACACACACACACACACACACACACACACACACACACAAATAGCTTTATACATTTTTGTTAAACCACACCTCATTCACACCATCACACTTTTATTTTTTATTTTTTTTTATTTGAACTAGTATATAGTTATTGTTCATTTATCTTGTGCTGTGTGCTCTTCATTCCTACGGTTCTGTAACTTGTGATGCAACACTGAAAATCACCCTCCGTGCGACAAATAATCTTAATCTTAATCTTAGTTCTGAAACGAAGTAAAGTACCAGCTCTGACTTGCGATAGACCTTCACCTTTAGAACTAATCCGTCTTGACTCTTGTGCCGCTAACATCCCATAGCTTACACTCCCCAACAAGGTTCAGAGGCGTTTATCCGAGCTATCGTGATGAATGGATCCAGGCGTCATTACCAAACTGCACCACAGTCCACAGGAGGCAGAGACAGTTCACCTCACGCCATCGTTTCTGCGCCCCATTACCCCGCCACGCCCCATAAGCACAGCGGAGACCCGGCCGCCACAGGCTCGGGGACGTGGGGATATATTTCAACCTGTGGAGTGGAGCTCGGAAAGATATTGAGTTGGGACCCCAAGGTAGGAATGGAGAGACAGGTATGAAATGAAAGTGTTATATAGTGCCAAAAAGGAAAGAGGGATGAATACAGAGTGGTCTTTTCTCCCCGAAAGAGAGAGGCTCGAATTCAAGTGACATGAGGAAGAGTATTATGGAAAGTTTTAGGGAACTTTTCAGTATTTTTTGCTGTTTTCAAGGTTGTAATGGTCATCGGTTAAACATAACAAATCTGTCATTTTAGTCATCAATACTTCATTATATTCTTCCTTCATTGTGGTAAAGTTAGAGATTTTATACTTGCTTCTTAGGTATGTCCACATCAACGCCTCAGTCTCAATCCACTGACAATAGGCTCCCAGAGGAGAGAAGGGGCCAGGGGAGGGCAAGGGACTAGGGGAGGGAAGGGGACCAGGGGAGAGCATGGGACCAGGGGAGAGCAAGGGACCAGGGGAGAGCATGGGACCAGGGGAGAGCATGGGACCAGGGGAGAGCATGGGACCAGGGGAGAGCATGGGACCAGGGGAGAGCAAGGGACCAGGGGAGAGCATGGGACCAGGGGAGAGCATGGGACCAGGGGAGAGCAAGGGACCAGGGGAGAGCAGAGAACCATGGGAGAGCAGGGAACCATGGGAGAGCAAGGGACCATGGGAGAGCAATGGACCAGGCACAACAAGAGGCCAGACACTCTACGTGGCGCTACATAAATCCTAGCCAGTCAAAGTCCACAGACAGATCCAAAAAATCTGTCCTCCATCTCAGCTCCAAAACATCCGACACACACAAAAACACACATTCCAAAAACCACAGCTGAAAAAGGGACCGCCATTCCATGTTCTCATAGCAATTCCCAATGCAAGCAAAAGAACAAGACAACGCTGCGAATCAAACGCATACATCGGATGTTTTGTCTCTGAAGTCACACTTGGCGAGTATCCTCTTAATGCATTTTTAGCTTCACTAGTTATAACTGCAGACAATCACTGAATAGGCTATTCTTGTTTTCCTCTTGTAGCATCTTTTCCTAAAGCTGCATGAAAATTCTATTTCAGCGTTTAGAGGACGAACCGTATCAGGACACATTCTCACATTTCAGTCCATTTGTCTCTCCGCTATGCACGCAGCTCAATGATCTTAGCTTCCATTAGCACAGGCAAGCATCCAGCGCAAGTAAACATAAAATATATATATGTAAAAACGGCCCATTTCACCCCGTTTGAAGACTTATTCTTAGAGGAGATTAAGGTCCCACATGTCTTAATGGAATGTAACAAACATTTATTTTTTGTATACATTTAAATATTTAGCAAATTTTTTGCTACAATCAAAGATTTATTCTGTTTTTCAGATGCATTGAAATTGTGTGCATATATGTTTGTGATATTGTGAAAAAGCACCCCTTAGGAACTTGGTTGGCCATACCTGTATGCGAAAGCCAGATCCTGTCAGCCTTCTGAAGGGCAAGCAGTGCAGGGCCTGATTAGTACTGTGATAGGAGACCTCTGGGAACTCCAGGTGCCACAGTGGCTGTAAAGTGCCAAACTGTCGCCATGTCCTTGGGCAAGACACTTTACCCACATTGCCTGGAATGAGTCTGGTGTGTGTGTGTGTGTGAATGGTTGGTGGTGGTCGGAGGAGCAGATGGCACTACTGGTTGCCTCGCTTCTGTCAGCATGCTCCAGGGCAGCTGTGGCTAAAGTTGTAGTTTATCACCACATTGTTTGCAGTGAATAATGACATGTGAAACGTCTCTGAGTGTCCAAAAAAGCGCTATATAAAATCGATGCATTATTATTATCATCATTATTATTATTATTATTGGTTAAAGGTGAAGAGTTTTAATGATAAGGAACATGACATTTCTAGATATTTTGACTCAAACATTAGAGAAACATAATGCCTTGTCCATTGTCCTTTAAATAAAACCACTAAAACCACTAAAAATCTTTGACATCCCTTGACTCTTGATTTGGACTTATGTATCAGTAATATCAGCTGACAACATTACTACCCCTATAACAACAACAACAACAACGGCAGAAGCAGTTTTCTCTGAGTTTATGCATTTCCACGTTCCACAGCTCGGTTGCACAAAATGAAAACGCTCACTAATGCTGTTGTCATAAAGTAGATGTTTTTTTAGATAGATTGCACCAGTCTTTCCTTGGGGCTTGTCTTTGAAGGCGGCTCAAATAACCACTGTCAGATATTGTATAATTTCCACGGCGTAACGAGATTCAGCACGTATCCCGCGGCGATAAATTGAATCACTAGTGTCAAGCACAATTTTACAATTTGTGTAATTAATATGGGGCCATCTAATTTAACAGGACTTCCTACTTGTGACCAAACATGAAACATCAAGAAAATGAAGCTGCATGTTTACTACTTTGTTTGTAATGCAATGTAGTATAATATAATGTGATCTATGCATGGCGATTTGTTCCAAAATACAACTTTAATCTAATTTATTGTTGCTGTGAATTTGAAGGGCTTTCTCGCCTTGAGGCCTCATTTGAACGTTACATAATAGTCCCAAATTAGCCTTACTAAATCAGTACGGTAAATGGGGCTGCCCAGGAAGTATCCCTGACCAAGTTTTGGCCGAGTTTATGAGAGCTCCTTTTAGGCCTAGCGCCATTTGGCAGAGCTCTCCCACTTTCTATCGTAGCAGCTGGTATTGTCCATTAGACCTGCAGAGGAACAGAGGGAGTGTGTGTGTGTGTGTGTGTTTGTGTGTGTGTGTGTGTGTGTGCATGCATGATTGTGGAGTTGTGTATACATGCACAAACTTTTGGTCCTACACAGTAACAATAAGTCAATGTCAATTTTTTAAGCATTGGTGTTGGAAATTGAATAATGCATGTCCAATCAGATGGCAATTGCATTTTCTCCTTTTTAATTTTACTTCAATACAATTCAAATCAATACTTGAATGAAATCTTCCAAACCTATCGTGCAGGTTCGCAATGATTTTGTCTTTTAGGCCGGCTAATATTGCTGAGCTGGAGGCTTATAGCGCTGTAATTTCCCCGGAGATCGAGCTGGGATCATATCTAATAAGAAATGAATATGGAATTATCCTGGAATTGACTCTGGCTTGTCTACACCAAAGCTCTAACTGTATTTACACCTTGCTCTTGAGGACTGTGGTGACTAAACAAGATGACAATGAAGAAGAGTTAAAGGACAGATAATATTTGCAGGTGAAGATTATGGCTCCGTAAAACAGTTTCATATGTCCACTTTTATCAAATTTTAGCATTGCTCTACCAACAGACATGATCTAAGCCAAGGCAAGGTTATTTGTTAGGGAAATCAAAGTGCTGGACAACAAAATAAATATTACAATTATACATGGAAATAAAATCATAAATAATTAATTAATTAACAGTACGTTAAAGAGATAAATCCCTCAGTTGTATGCACAGCCAAACAGAACTGTTTTTAATCTGGATTTGAACAGTTAAAGTTTGTCTCACATTTTCAGGAAGACTGTTCAAACACAGGAAATGCAATGAAAAATTGTTTTAATTAAAATACATAAATGTTGTTGAAGGTCGAGTGTCCTGGATCATCACCATTGTCCTTAAACCCGCCTCCTCAGAGTTGGTCTAATCCATACAAACAATGCCAGCTGTTGCCATAACAACCTACATGCATTTGAGCCTGCACAGTAAGAATTGTTATAGAAACACATTATTAGCAAAGCAATTACAGAATATATGTAAACAGCTGGGTTTCTATTACTTATTTAAATTAAAAAAAGAACCCTACCCTTGTTTTCAAACTGGAATGGGTGTTAAGATTACAGTACCTCCACCAAAGCGGCAGGGATTTGGCTGTAACAAAAAAAGCCGTGTATATTGTCACGTCTGACTCAAACTATTGTGAAGATTGCTCCTTGTCTCCTGTGCGGCGTGTGACAGCTGGCAATAAAGAGCGGCCTCATCAGCACTGCTCTGAGCGGCGCTCGGAGGCGTTCAAAAAGCCTCAAGATGTCTTCTGTCACAATCCTACTTTCTTATTAGCAACTGTGCCAAGCTGGAGATGTTCTGCACACGTCCCCATGTACCAGATAAGACATGTTTGGCGTTTGAAGGTTTTAGCTCATAATAATGCCTGGATTATTGCGCTCAACAGCAACACTACCAGGTGTCATTTTAGTCTTCATCATCACATTATTACCCAATTCAGTTCCATTCAATTCAATGTATTCTTGTATAGCTCTAAATCACAACATTAGTTATCTCGGAGGAAGCTGTCGGTTCACCAACACCGATCAAACAATAAGTTCAAACTCAAGAGATGCTATAATAAAAACACAGGAGTCATTGGTCCATAGGTAGTGTAGCATGGAGTGGTCCAGACAGCAGGAGAAAGAATGCAAATGTCCAATGCCTGCCACAAAAAAAGTTATAATGTATTTACAGTGCTAATAAATTATCTATATGGCATATCCAGAACAGGCCCACACAAGCATATATACTGTACACGGCCTATCAAGATTGTCTCCTCCCACTCAGCTGGAATCTTCTTAAGTACATAACAATAAGTACCAGGTAGACCAAAAACAAAGCCTGTGTGTGCGTGTGTGTGTGTGTTTGTGTTTGTGTGTGTGTCACAGAGAGCGAGATGGCCAATGTCCATAACGGATCGCCACTGTCCTTAGACCCTCCTGCATCAGTAAGGAATGGAGAATTTAATGTAAACGTATGTAATGTAATGTAAAATGAAACAAATCTGTTTATTCTTCAAAAAGAATATTTATATGCTATGCTAGTTTGATGGTTTGGCCTTCACACCTAATCTTGAATCTTGAAATGTGTCCAAAGTGCAGGTCTAAGGCTGTTTTCCTCGGGCCGGCTCTTCTGTTGCTCTATTGATCTACAGTGGAGCGTCTAGTTGCTGGAGTGTCAATTAGGTGGCTCTCCTGTCCATCTGCGAGAGCCTCCGCTGCTCTTATACGGCCTCCTCTGACTGAGACACGTACCAGCTGGCCATGTCAGACACACTACACGCTGAATCTTTCTCATTTTGGGCTCTATTTGCCCTAATCAGTTCAAGTGCAGTTCTGGTTTAGTGCATTAGATACAGTAGATGGATACTTTATTGATCCCTGTAGGAGAAATTCAGCAGCAGAGACACATCCATCCATACAAAGACATAAATATATCATTCTAAAAGTTACTACAGCAATTGTAGCAACACTTGGTTCGGACCGTGCATCCTCTCTGCTCTGGTCTGGATTAGTGTAAAACCAGTAGCTGTAAATTTTACTGCAGTTCAGTGTTAGAGAAAAGGGAGAAAAATAACAAATCTAAAGCACTAAACAATATTAATAACGCAAACAGTGGAAGGTCACATTATTTGGATATGCAATTTTAGATTTTTTTCCCCCCAAACCTAGTCTGAGAGTGATTTGCAAACACAGAAAGTTCTGGGAGGTAGAGCGTTAAATCAATATTTTCCAAACAAAGGCCTGTGGGCCAATCGCGGCGCCTTTGTGTAATTGTATGTGGCCCTGTGCATTGCTAACCCAACCATCGAGATCATAATCACACGTTCACAGTGTCATCCAACTTCAGCTTTGTCAAACATGAATCAATATGGACATGATGTCATGCCTTGTTTTAAATCTTAGAATAGCCTGAATCCTGTCAAAACAATTTCACAATCATATTGTCAAGTCAGCTTGAACTAAAGAGGCCCTCTTACTAAAAATAATAATCAACATTTATTTTTATTCAAAGATATGTTTAAGCAAAATGTGATTGTTTGTTTGTGGAGCAGACAGTAGATAGAGATGGGAAGTAACATTTTCTGGTGCACGGTGGTCTTTAGATGTCTTGTTGCTGACTGGCCTCCTGCTGGCGCCCAGAGTCAGGACTAAACACGGGGAGGCAGCGTTTCAGATCTCTGCAGCTAAAATCTGAAACGGTCTTCTCTGACAATGTTCAAATCCAGGTTAAAAATGGTTTTGTTTAGCTGTGCATACAACTGAGGGATTTTCTCCTCACTCTTTTAAATGTACTGTTATTATTTATGATTTCAATTTCTTGTTTTCCTTGTTTTGTTCAGTACTTTGAGTTGCATTGTGCCTGAATTGTGCAATACAAATATCCTTGCCTTGCTGTACCAGACAGTGAATATATGCCTTTATTCTGCTCAATTTGAAATCTTGGTGTGCAGCGAAAGTAATGTGTGTAATGACTCCTATGTTATTTTTATATTGTAAGTAGAAATACAGAAGGAAATGGACTTTTGATTGATATTTAATTTGTTTTCTCATACAGATAGGATCCCACTGCAATAAGTTGAAAGGTGTCATTGGAATGTACATACTCACACACTAATATATTTCTCTGTAGCATGAGCCTAATGTAAGAGGCCTATTACGTGGCCTTTGGGAATGAACGCATAGGTCTTTCGAAATGTGTCTATGCACCTGAGGAAAGGTTGTCGCTGTTATGAATCTCCAGTGGTTCCTGGAGCTACATCTGCCATTTTGGAGCTTGTGAGCCCTTGTTAATTGAAGAATGAGCCATTACCACCTGTTGGCAAATGTTATTCTATTATTACACGTCAAGATTGGCATAACACTTTCAGCCCTATAGTCAAAGACACAAACCAATAATGACATTTTACTATTTTAGGATCTTATTGTATTCTGCTCTGTACTTGGAAACAAAAATGATTTGTGTCACAATTGAGAGAGAAGACTGACACACTCAGAAGTTGAAATAATCTTTAATAGCCTTTTACTTAACATGGCAAAAGAAGTTGAAATACGCCTTTCGTTTCAGCCGTCTGGAATTATTCAGGGCATACTTGAAAGGGAGCGTCTCAGTGCAGATTTAAAAAGAATGGTGCTGGTCACATGGTCAGTGGGTGGGCATAAATTCACAAAATATTATAAAACTAAAGTACACACTTATTTGGGAGCGGGGTCGCCAGTACAGGAGGCGCATGCCAGACCTATTGTACATACTGTATTTTTAGTGGTAGAGGAAACTGGATTACTCGGGGGAAACCTACGCAGACATAGGGAGTACATGCAAAGTCCACTCAGAAAGGCCCTGTTCTGACCGGGATTCGAATCCAGGACCTTCTTGCTGAGAAGCGAGAGTGCTATCCACTCAGCCACCGTGCCACCCAGATAGATATAGATACAACATATGTAATGGTCTCAAAGAAAGGCTTTAAAAAGTCTTAAAGAAAAGAATAGTCCAAGTCTCCATTGAAGCCTGGGAATTGAGTGGCTTTTAGAGTATTCACATAGTTCCCACAGACCAATGAATGTCACATGACCTCCTCGGAGACGCCATCTTTGATGGCACGCTGCTGTGTTTGTGCATTCCATTAAACAGAAGAATGAGAATAAATGTAGATATTCAAACGCAAATTGGAAAAAAGGGCAACTTTTGAGCAAATAATTGTATATTAATACAATGGCACCACAGTTTAACGTGCTACGGACATGTTTTACATATTTGATCAAATTATGCAGCAAAAATTAACAAGCAATGCAAACATTTCTCAAAAACTTTAGATTTAATACCAGTTGGAGTTCCATTTAATTATTTTAATTATATTAACAATTAATTTAATTAATGCTAATGCCACACGGACACTCTGGATTACTGTTATTGTTTATTTCCGCGTTTTTGACCGTATGTTTTGGTGAATGGTGGGCAACTTTTTCTATTGTTTTGCCCACAGCATGCCAACACAAATGGCGCCGGGTCGGCAAATCCCCGTATGTAGTGACGTCATGTGGGAACTATGTATAGGACTCTCTTTGAAGTAATGTTTTGAGTCTGTTTCCTCCTCTTTTTGTCTCTGGAATATGCTTAATGCCACAGATGCCACATGTGTGTCATAATCAGCTTTAAAGTTAAGGTCAGTGACTTCTTGAATTGTGAAGAGAGAGAGATTTCTTCCAAAACCTCGAAGATATTGGTTTGACCCGCCCATTCTCACCCCCCCATGCTTCTTAATTGGACAGAAATATCAACCCTCGGCCATGGCCACTTCCCATCCCGTCACACCTCTGAAGCTAAGCAGGGCAGGGCCTGGTTAGTGCTGTGATGGGCAACCTCTGGGAACAGGTGCCACAGTGGGGTAGCTGCGGCTGTAAAGTGCCAAACTGTCATTGTGCCCTTAGGCAAGACACCTCACCCACATTAGAATGAATCTGGGGTGTGTATGAATGGTTGGTGGTTGTGGATTTATGGCCTCGCTTCTGTCAGTGTGCCCCAGGGCAGCTGTGGCTTCAGTAGTAGTTTATCACCACTGTGTATGGAGTAGAAGAAAAAAACAATATATAAAACCGAAGCATTATTATTACTGTCATTATGCCAAGGAGAGGGACTGTGTTAAAAATATTGCTTTTGAAAAATACTTACTTTATGTGATACTTAATGGTCATTTGGTCAGAATAATGCATAATTTAACAAAATACAATTGAAGTTACAGACATCAACTCTAAGAATTGTTGAGCGGAGCACATTTTTTACAGTCAAATATAGAGATAAGATGATATCTATAGTGGCATCCATTTTTGTCCACTTTCACATTTTATCAGCTGAACAAATTTTTCTGCTTTGCCGACTTTTTCATAAGGACCAAACGGTTTCAGAGGAGGTTTGTTTAATAAAGCCGGCATCACACTGCATGCATCAAAACCTTAATGCGAGACTGTGATTTATTCATCAGGTCCGATGTGGTGGCCCCACACAGAACTCTCAGATCTCTGGGATTAAAGCAAAGAGATTTATGGAACACAAAAAGAGTTGAAAAAGTGATGATGGTTTTGGAGAATACATCTGTAGACAATGGCACTATGGAAATTCCGGCTTTTCTTTGGGAGACCTCAGAGTCACGTCTCCAATCCTGTTTTATGATATCTTTTTTCTATGTTTATGATTTTTTTAAACAACTGAAGGACGACATTATGCAAGACTTCGGGCACTATCCAGAAAAAAAAATACCAGCATTTTACACCAAAAGGAAAGGCAAGTTTATTTGTATAGCACTGTTCATACATGAGGCAACTCAAAGTACTTAACAAAACAAGAAACAACAAGGCATAAATAATCACAGTACATTAAAAAGAGAAACAACTGGCCTTGTTCTGTTTTTAATCTGGATTTGAACATTGTCAGAGAAGAAGCCTGTCTCACATTTTCAGGAAGATGCCTCCTCTTGCTGTGTGCTGTGTAAAATCAACTTTGTATGATTATTACATACCGTGACTGCATCATGTGACTGCATCATGTGACTGCATCATGCATCAACAGCTTTGTAAAGTCCTCCAAGATAACTACTGTTGTGATTTAGGGCTAAAGAAATAGAGTTGAATTGAATTTAGACTGCATAACGAGCCTGGATCATTTGACTGCATCATGTGGCTGTACCTGTAATACATAGGACCTGTTTTGGAGCCTTTACAGTAGTTCTATTTATGGCTGAAATGCACAGACGTCCCAAAGTTTCCAAAGGACATTTATACACTGTTAGTCAGCTTTGCCTTTTCGCTCATTTGTTGCAAGGCTAATAAGGTATTTCTCCGTCATCTAAAGATATCAATTCACAACACAACCTTGAGAAAGAAAATATTTTAGAATAAATAAGATAAACGTTTTAAAGCTATAGAATGAGAAAAGCAATTTCAGTTTTGATAGCACTTCTGGTCCACAGGTGAACCGCTTGACTTAGTTGTCTTCTGATCTCTTAAGTGAAGCTGCAGAGAATGGGTTCTGAAAAATGACTTCTCTCTCAGTGGAAGGTGGTCGCTGTATTCAAAGGACCTTGTCACTGGCAATATGCTCTCAATGAATCTCAGATCCCCGGTATCCAGCCCACTCCCCCGAGAAACCAATGTCTACAGCTCTATTTCAGAGCAGAGCCAGAGATTGCTCCTTCAGAGACTATTATGGTCTGCATCATGAGCCTGATTCCGTATGTGTTCATAGGACGAGATCTGGGCTTGAATCTGCTTTTCAAACATAAACTGCAGATATGAATGGTAATAAATGATGAATCAAAAGAGTCATATTGATTGGATGTATTTGACTCGGTAAAAATGAATATTTATGTTGAGCAATCAAGTGTTAAACCACATCCTGCAATTGTTTTTATTTGGACAAACATTTGCGAAGCAATTATATCTGAAATTATTTTAACCCTAACCCCTAAATTACAACAGTAGTTATCTCAAAGGACTTTACAAAGCCGTAGAACTCGCCAACACAGATTCGAGAATCAGTTCAAACACAGGAAATGCAATGATAAAAACACATAGATGTTAATAGATAAATAAATGTTGTTGAGTGTCCTGGATCATCACTACTGTCCTTGGACCCTCCTATATACCTTTTATATACCAATTCATCTATGAAAGGGGAGTTGTCCTTGACTCTGCTGAAGGACTCCAGCCCTACTATCATATTTACCATAGAATTTCGAGGCAAACATTGAAATTACATGGAATGACAGGAAAAGGCCTCAGCTTACTCCAATGTGTTCTCAAACAAACATAGAATCAGTATTTATAACAACTAACAGGCATATGAAGATTTTCCCCTTCATACATACTGTATATCATTGTCTGTAACCTCTGGTCTGAGGCACAACTGACTTTACAGTAAAAATCCTCTATCCTTTACATGGAAAATATGTACAAATATTGTATAAACAATTTTATAGGACTTGCTTGAAATGTATGAATTAAACATATGTCAGTCAAACAACATACACATTCCATAGAAAGATTATACACTCCACATTTTGAATGGAAAACCATGTTCAAAATATTTTATAGAAAGAATGTAAGATTTATTAGACTATCAAAGATGTTGCATTCAAATCGTACACAAAGCTTGTGGTAATAATGTTTCTTTAATTGTTTATAGACAAAAAATGGAGCAACATTTTAGAATAATTGTTTTTTTCTTTTGCATTTTATAACTAACACTAGTCAAAACACAAGTCAAAATGTTACATTTTCACTGTATATTTAGCCTTTGTTCTGTAAAACAATGGAAACTATGTGATGGTAAAATGTATTAAATACTCTGTGCTGCTCCCAATTCTTCAAATGCAGTAATGTCCTGACGTAAAATATATAAAACACATTTGTGGAACTGCAAATACTACAAAAGGTAGAAGTACCAAAAGTAATGTGATGACTCATCATTATGAAGATCTTACAAGTGAAAGAACTGCTATTACACCCTTATTACACTATTCATTCATTCATATATGATATATGGTTTTCTCCTTTCAGTAGACTGTTCCATATGGGCACCAACACATTTCGACCACTTAAGTCTTCATCAGAGCAGACAATAAACGGCTGATCCAATATATGTATGTTGTAATTGTCTCCATTTGTGAAGAATGCTTTCTCTCAATACTGTACATGAATGTACCTCTACATTTCCTCCAGGCGCTTTTAATTTTCTTATTCACATTAATCCTCCACCATTTTGAAAGCGTGTTGCTCTTATTCACATGCACATTTACAGGCGTTGCTGCAGAGCCTGACATAACATTATGACAGAGGCTGCAGGTGCTCTCAGAAGTCGAGAGAAAGAAAATTGCAGCATGTGGGCTTGAACTGACTCCAGTCCTGACAACCTTGAGCACGGCCCTTTGAATGTAATAAAGGCAAATGTTGGTGTGCTGCGTAAAAGCCATAAATGAAAGAAAAATGAGTTTAGGTTCAGAGCCGAGTCTCCGTTGCACATAATACTGCGGTAACGAGGTTATTCTGTGAAAGCCTCACACTCAACACAAAATGTATCTCTGCTCTGTCTCATCATTCTTCTTCTTCTTTTTCTTCTTGCAGCAAATCACGGAGAAACCTGTGGACCTAGGGCCTGAGGGCTCTGCCAGACACTGAGGCCCAGCTCCAGGGAACATCCAGATTAAAACCTCCTGATTGAGCCGGAGAAAGAAGGGGTGGAAGAAAACACACAAAAGAAAATTGTGTATCTTGTTTTGCTTGTGTTTCTGATGATCCACAGGCGAGATCTGCACCAGAGCCTGTTTGTGTGAATATCTACACATCGTCTGCCCACTGCGGCGGACTGAGCAGTGCCTGTTGAAGGGGAGAAAACAGGATTACAGCGTAAAGCTCATATTCCATGTTAATTGAATGCCTGGGAACGAGGACAGACATGAGGAGCAGCCTTCTCCGTGCCAGCGGCCTCGAGAGCTATTGCAATTAACCCTGTGGCCATCATAAAGTAATACCTGGCTCGTGTTATTGTGTGCTTGTTGGAGCCGGCGTTGGCCATGTTCCAGAGAGCCGTGTGTAGACCCTATCGCAGCGGCTGTCATCCTAACAGCTTGATCCTACCTCTGCTGCTGCTGCTACTGCTGCTCCATGGGCACTTTAAGGCAGCTCAAGCAGCCAAACCCAAGGGCCCCCCCCACACACATTTGAACTCTATCCGCATTGATGGCGATATCTCTCTGGGCGGGCTCTTTCCGGTCCATGCCAGGGGCCATGATGGTAAGCCATGTGGGGAGCTTAAAAAGGAAAAGGGGATTCACAGACTGGAGGCCATGCTCTTTGCCCTTGATCGCATCAACAATGACCACAACCTGCTGCCGAACATCACTCTGGGCGCCCGAATCCTGGACACCTGTTCTCGGGACACTCACGCTCTGGAGCAGTCCCTCACCTTCGTCCAGGCCCTCATCGAGAAGGACGGGTCGGACGTGAAGTGTCGAGACGGAGGATCGCCCATCATCACCAAACCTGAGCGAGTGGTTGGCGTCATCGGGGCCTCCTCCAGCTCTGTCTCCATTATGGTTGCAAACATCTTACGCCTGTTCAAGGTAAGGTCAACGATCGTGAATGTTACAGCGAGACAGTGCATGTAGCGAGCGGAGCACTGCTGCTGAATACTGCATGCCGCAATGGGGTCTATTGATCAGTCTGTGTATGTCTGAATTATTAATGGGACGTTGAAAAATACATTCTGCTGTTCAGGCAAATGGAGCAAAGGTTTTATATAAACAATACTGCTCATAGAATGTTTCCATGTTTTATTCCCATGAGAAGAAATACATCTGATTATCCGTACTTCAGATCAATAAGGGAATAGGAATAATGGAATGTTTTTGTCAGTGGAAATGAGCTACACTTCGATTCGACCATGACCAACAA
The DNA here is from genome assembly GCA_964034765.1 of Knipowitschia caucasica. Classification (NCBI taxonomy): domain Eukaryota; kingdom Metazoa; phylum Chordata; class Actinopteri; order Gobiiformes; family Gobiidae; genus Knipowitschia; species Knipowitschia caucasica. The sequence goes on along the minus strand of OZ035828.1, from coordinate 31,569,497 downwards.
TGTGGTGGTGGAATGTGTGGTAAGCAAAGTAAAACAATAACATTGGACAAAGTCTGACCCGTCATGATGCATAATGTTCTGAGCTTTGAAGAGGGATGTCCTTTATGTTTTTTGTATTCATGATTCCACTTGGCACCTGCCTCAGAGTCTCCCCTCGTGAGCAGTGTTGGGAAAGTTAATTCAAATACTTGTTACCTGTTACTGTTACGTTACCCTTTAAGTAATGTGCTACACAACAATATTACTGTCTCTGAATTGTAAAGCATTACACTAGTACCACATTACTTTTAAGTTCTATTATAATGGAAGTCTGGCCATCTTGATAAAGTGCTATTGACCGACATAGTGCCTGCTTCGGCTTCAGCTTCAGCCATCTTCTAGCAACAAAGGAACAATACTTCTTAGCTAAACTATTTGAGCAGATTTGTTCTCCCCTGCTGATCCCCGGTGGCATAGACAACACAATGTAATTTTTGGGTTGAAATGCAATGGTATGACCATTTATACAGGGTAAAATGTACAGTTATTTTGTAATGCCTTAGATTACTGCGTTACTAATGGTGAGAGGGTCCTGGTCCCATTGTAAGACTGATACATGTCCTTCCTATGGCTCATTATGGCCCTTTTGGTTTCTCGCTGTCACTGTGTAAAGTAAGCGATCCAGTCTCTCCTTTGGCTGCAGTGTGAGAGGCCACTGTTGTAATCCTCAATGTCTTTCTGTGGATTAGCCGGAAGGGCAGGAGATCATTCCTCTGTTTTAGAGCAAGAGCTGTCCGTAAATCCATTTCATTAATGTTCTAAAATGTGTATATTTATTTTAGTTCATACATTTAAAATAAATGATTGATTTGTGGCCAGACCTTTAGCATAATGAAGTAAAAAAGTAAGTTTAACTTAGAAAACTTTTTCATAATAATGAAGCAAGTAAAAAATACCGTATAAACTAGTGCAAGAAATATATAGTTGTATGTACTGTATACATCTGTACATGTTAGCAGAATTAGGGTCTGGCCAAGCCAAAGAGCAGCTCAGCTTCTACTTGCACATGTTTGTATGATTGTACTCAGTGCTATAGCTCTAAATGTCCATTTCTAATGCGTGGTTCCACCGGACGGAGCTTCATAACTTTAGCAGAGCGGGTGTAAATCACGATTGTGACAGCTGCCCTCTGGGAGGAGTTGCTTAGCAGTGGAAAGCAATACCTGTCACAGCGCCGCACTCTTAATAAGATTGTATTTCCCAATGGCTTTTCATTATTTCGTTATGGATGTATTTTTAGCCGCCATTTTAGATGCTTTGTTAAATTCTTGTTTTTTAACTTCACATCAAGTACTCACACCTCTCAGCTAAGTGTAAACACCTGCTGAAGCAAAAGGGATTCCTTTGATATTTTTACTGGGTTTGTCTTCCACTAGCATTTTTTAAAAGATAATAATCAGGGGTTTATTTATTTATTGTTTATTTGGGACAGTACATGTTAATGAACACATCACTCCGGATTGTAGCAATGGGCTAACTTACATCCGTTGTCCCACATTTACACTCATTCAACCTGAACTATAGTAAATGCTTTTAGTGGTAGGAGAAACCAGAGAACCCGGAGGGAACCTATGCAGAAACAGGGAAAACATGCAAACTCCACTCAGAAATACCCTGTTCCGACTGGGATTTGAACCCAGCAAGTTCTTGCTGAGAAGCGAGAGTGCTACCCACATAGCCACCGTGCCGGGATCCTTTACTCCGAAGTGGCGGAATTTACACCAGTTACAGACTTGTGTGAAGGAGGTCTTGCCTGCCTGCTGCTGTCAGGCTGTACAATGAGAACTGCTGAGCCTTTACATTTGATCTCCTCTGTAAATAGTAAATACTGCAAACATTAGCAATTTGCAATAGATATACATTTACTTGCTGCTCTCACTAAGTATTTACAGCTAGTTAAGAAACATACCCTGCAGAAAATGAGAAAATATGAGGTATAATAGCTTGAATTGAGTGGATTTTTTCTTAGTTTGAGTGACTTTTTGCACTGCAACATTGAATTCTTATCACAGTGGGACAAAAAAAGGTTCTCTTATCTTATAGTATCTTGTTCAAAAGCTGCAGGTTTATCATCGCGTTTATCACGAGCTGTTTCTTCTTCCTGGATCACAGAGCTGCACACTCTTTCATAAATACCGCCCTCGCTTTTTCTGTAAGGACACATGACTGAAAAAAAGTTCAATGTTTTATCCCAATCCTCATCATGTAAGCAACCGTCATCAGCATAGACTGTGAATCAGCACATAGAATTCATCAAAGCAACTCTCTCGATGGCACTGGCTCTAAAGCTCACAGATTTGACCTCCTGATGGGGGAGAATTTGCATGTTTTGGATAACATATTCTGTACTGTGGACCTCTGTTATATCTGTGTTCCTGCTAATTGTGCTAAGCAGTATTATCTGAAGAACTGAATTATTTATTCTGACCACATTGTTACACCTGTATCTATCTGTATCTGTATCGATATCTTAAACAGAGTGATGACATCTCTGTTCTGATGCACATTGATACAAATCATATAAAAATCTTCGTCTCTTCGAGAAATGAAAACAGCGGTAGCAGCTATCGCACCTGTAACCCGGTTTATTTTTGAGTTCCTTCAGATCAAACCAAAAGAGAAAAAACCTTTTAAATGATTTTTTATCAATGTGCACCAGAACAGAGTCATCACTGTGTAACAATGTGGGTCAGAAGAAATATGTTCTGTCTCATTTCCCTTCCTTTTCATCCCTTTGGGTGGGTTGGGTGGCAATCAGAGCTGCCCCCCAATTCACAAAGCACCACTCAGGCTCCTTCAGTTTTTCCAGATAATAATGTTTAGCAGTAATACAGATATAACAGGGCCACAGTACAGAATATGTAGGTCAGAGTCAAAAAGGTTCATTTTGTCTTGAGTTAAAATGCTTTTTGTTTTGGTTCTTTTGAAAGACAAGTTTAGATGTATCCCCATAACAAGTAATACATCTGAACCTGTCTTTCATAATAACCAAAAAAGCACCTTCAAAACATGAACAATAGTATATGTTTATGGTATTTGCCTTTGATGTATTATGATCGGGAAGAGATCGTTCAACACTCTTCTATCAACATAATACTGTTTTGTTTACTGTATTTTCTCGGAATAGATTCTGATCCGACTCATTCGTTATTCTTTGTATTTTTTCCTAAAGACAGTACAACACTGCCCTGTGATTTGTTATTCAAAAGACTTATGCTTCATTTTAGTTAAGGTTTTTCTGCACACTACAGTATAATGCATGGGCGTCTCCCCTCCCCCTCTCTCCAAAGTGCTTGGTGCTTGGTGCTGACACAGGTGAGAGTGGACAGCAGCAGTAATGAGCAGCTCCAGCAGGAAGTCTCCGATCATTAGCAGACCGCACATTCCCTCTTCATTAATGCACGCTAATACACTTTTCGCATATTTATTCTGGGCTTCTCTGATCTCTATTCGCTTGATCCTCAATGTAAACATTATCTTCAGTGATGTACATTCTGACAGTCAGGGGTTAACGAAGGCTGTAGAGACGAGCTGGACGCATTTTGTTCATTGTTTTATTACAGACAATTGAAAATCAGTCTCAAAAAGAAAACCACACAATGCCTGAGCCTGTCACCTAATTACCTGAGAAAGACGAAATAACAAGGAGGCGTCATGTGCGGTTTGGATAGTCACACTACTTTTGTGACTCCATTGTCCAAATAAATACAGAAAGATGATGTAGATTTGTAGTTTGACAGATGGTATAATGACAGTTTATAATGTCAGAATGAAAACTATTGCTGCAATTGCAAACAGCATTATTTGAAAATGAAGGGAAATAGTTTGTTTGAGGGGTCGACAATGGCTCAGTTGGTGGAGCAATGGCATTTGGGCCTGAAGGTTGTGGATTTGATCCTCCACAAGACCTACCCCAACTGCTCCCACTCATGTATGCTGTCGTTGTGTCCTTGGACAAGACTCTTTACCCCACGTTGCCCAAAACCCTCGCTGATAGACGAAGGCTGAGGCAGGAGGATCAGCGAGGGACTGGTGCAATGAGCCCTGGGACTGGCAGCTCTGAGGGGCTCCCCCCGACCCAGAAATGGACAAATAAAGGGGTGGAAAAAGCACAAATGAATGAACTAGTTTGTGTCACACTATTCATACAAAAGGCTGAAAAGTGCTTTACAAGACGAGAAGGCAACCTTTTAAACCTGACCTTAGAAAATAATTGTTATCGTTGAGGTGACTTTTTCTCGTATTTTCTGGAAAGTGGTTCAAGGTTCAAGCTGTTCAGTTGAAATGCCTGCCTCATCATGTTTAGTTCAGGAGGCTAGTCCCTGTGCTTCTTACAGTCCCAGCAGAAGGCCAGTCCCTGTGCCAAACCCTGTGTGAGTTTTTTAAATATATCACTAACATGTCACAGATGAACTTTGGGGTCTGTTCTCTAGGACACAAGAAGCCAGTTTAGATCTCTATGATAAACAACCAGTTTTGGTGTTACTCTGGATGAATGGTTATTGCAGATTTGAAATACAAATTTCAATCTCAACAAAGTTCTGTGTTCTAAAAAGGACTTTTATTTTAGGGTGGTACCAGAGATACCAGTTCTTTAAGATTAAGATTTAAACTTTGCTCATATCAACTATACAGTGGTTTAGTGGATTATACTACTATATATTATAATACCCGGTATGTTTCGTACGGGGCATAATAGTTTTTCAATTGAGAAATGCCAGACCGACCTGCCCACTGCAATTCCATGGAGGCGGGGCTAAAGGTCGGCTGGAGCCAGGCTAGAGTTCTTGAGCATCATTCATTTGATGCTTTTTATGGTTGCTTGGCAACCCAGTCTTCTATGGTATTCAAGGTTCTGGTCTGGGAATTGTTATTCTTGGTTTAAATAAAGATTTTAAAACTACAGCGACAAAACCTTCTCAGTGACATGTCTTTGTACTATGTGTGTGTAAAGGATCCACAGTAGGTGTGGAAACACCTACTTTGAATCGATAAATGAAATGAAAATGAAATAAAATGTTCCTTGTCAAGACAATCCCCTTAACACATCCAAACCTTACTACAGCCAAAATAAGTCTGAAGGTGCGCATGTTTGCACACAACATTTTTGCTAATGAGAACAACAAAGGCATAGAGTTGTCAATGTATCAAATTTTGAAAGAATATTAAAGGGGATAAGGCTAGAACAAGAACTGGGACAGCTTGCAGAGTTTATCTCGAATACTAACCCTTGTATAATAATCCGTGATTTCATTGAAAACTTGAGCTCATTGATTCAGCTTGTGTATGAATTCAGGCCGTAAAAAGTGCTGAGTAAAGTCTTAGCGGGCCGCTAGCTCTCCTCCACTCACAGAACGAGCAGCTAACAGCCTGCGTCCTCTAGCCTCTACAGCGCTGGTAAACACTAGGGCTTTGACTTCCAAATTCAAATATAATTCGAAAGCCCATATTCTAAATGTATTATTAGCCCCGTGTTATTAGCCAACATGGTAGCCAAGCGCGCTTTGATGACGTCGCTGTTTACGTTACTGTTGCTCACCTGCCAATCACCTTATTAAGGCTTTGGCTCAGTTGGCAGGCCTTTGAGCCTGAAGGTCATGGGTTCAAGCCCACCACAAGACCTTCTCCACAGACTCCCACTGATGTATGCTGTTGTTGTGTCATTGGACAAGACACTCAAACCACTTTGCCTGAAGCAGCCGTCCTCTGCCACCCCCACGAGCAAGAAATGGATTAAGGGGAAGAAAATGGATGGATGGATGGCTTTTTTCACACAAAATTATATCACAGAAACTCTGCTTCCAATAAATGAAGCACAAAGTAGTAAGTGTTAATTAGACAAGAGAGTAAACACAAAATTAAACCGGGAACATTAATGAATAAATTGGCAAATAAATAACTGTGATTGATTTGAAACCCAAATTGTGAATAACATTTATCTGTTTTGTTCAGAGTGGTCCCTGTTTTTGGAACTATTTCACAGAGGTTTGTCGAGGGCATTCTGAAGATTTGTTGCGTCACAGGGAGCACTCGTTCGGCATCATTTACTGCAGACAGCATGGGTGGAAAGAAAGTATTCAGTTGCCAAATGTAGGAATGGGTATTTCTGGAGGAAAATGGAGAAAAAAAGTAAAAGTAAAAATATAGATAAAATATGGTTCATATTCTTTCGTCAAGTCAGATCATGGCTTTTCAAGTTGAATCGTTCTGAAGATGGGAAACTCTGAAATGTTTCATACAATCATCATATTTTTACATTTGGTACTTTTGACACACATGACTTTTGTCCAGGGATCAAAAGTCTGTAGCCTGAGCAATATGTTTTCTTGCTGTCCATGCAAACTTCTCCCTACGGTTTGAGGCTTTTGGCCAATGTAATGTGATTGTGGCAAGGCAAGGCTAGGCAAGCTTATTTGTATGGCACAATTCATACACTAGGCAACTCAAAGTGTGTACGTGAGTGTTGTCCCATTGGGGGTCTCCCATTACAGTTCCATGTTTTTACTGTAAGGTGTTAATTATTTGATTCACTGTGATTGCTTCCATTCTCTTTTGTTTTTGTTTTTACTTTTACTCTAATTTTGTCATGGGTCATGTGACGGTCATGTGATTCTATCATGACTTCCACCTGTGACCACTTGACATTACTTTCCTTGACGAAGACCAGAGAGAAGTCACAACAATAAACGTCTCAATGTTTCTACAATAATTAAGGATTTGAATTTCAAGTCAGAGCCTCAAACTTTTTCCTTTGTTTTCCATGACTTTTTGTCTCGTACCAGATTTCCATCTCTTTTCTGGGCATTTCTTCAAGATGCAGTCAAGTCTGTTCATTAAAAGGGAAAAAAGGCCCATCATAATTAGATCTGATGTTTGCGTGCAGCACAGGAGACTGGTGAGCAGGCGTCCAGACCATGTGGTCATTATGACTCTCTGAGCGCTGTTTGGGGAGTGGTCTCCTTGTTCCAACGTCTCCGTTTTACTGCTGTGTGATAAAGCATTCCTTATTCACTGGAGTGGCCCTCCAGCAAAAGGGCCACACGGAATGATCCCTAAAGCTGCCGATTGGTTTCTCCACTAACAGCGTGTTCTGTGATTCAAAGTGCCCAATGGCCCCATTTCAAAAGCAAAAACATTTTTCTCAAATCTTTTATGCTCAATTCTTGGTTTGAATTCACCTTTCAACTTGTTTACTTTCTTTTTTACAAAACATTGCACACATTACTCGTTGGCAGTACTCAATGCAGCATATTGCCAGACAGGCCAGAACACTCTCTTTCATAGCAGACGGAGAAGTGAGTCTGGGCATGCAGCCATAGGGGAGTTTGAAATGGGCGGGCTTTACACCATCAGATAGCCATAATCAGCAAATATCAGAAGTCTACGGCCTATGGTGGCGGTTTTTTCACATACAATACTGGTTTGGATTTGAAGAGTTCATATTCAAAAACAGATATCTCCGTTTTGAAATGTTGTCCAAATATTCTATTCAATCCATCCATTTTCTACCCCCTTAATCCATCTGTGGGTCGAGGACTATTCTATTCCTCCAGTTACAATCTTCATCATGTTCTGCTAATGGCAGTACACTTTAAAGAATTCGCTCAAGAAGGGGTGAAACTTTTTTTATATGGCACTAAAATATGGCACTTATCTGTTTTTGCATTTTACTGTTCATTTGTATTTGTATGGAAAATATAAGACGCGAGTGAGGCTATAGCTAACAAATACAATTACTTCCTTTTAAATTCATAATCGACTTGTTGATTAATCAATAAGTTGTTTGATCGAAGATACATTTGTTCACCTTTACATTTCACTGTGCAGGGATTACAGCTCTGTTGGTGTCACAGAACCGCCTCACAGCATGAACAAACCTCAATATGGTTCAAAAAAGGATTCCAATAGTTGTTGAAGTCATGGTCCTGACCCAAATCCAAACTGCTCCCAAGTGGTTGGCCTGTGAGATGTACATTAAAAAGGACAAAGTAGCAGAGGCATAGAATCAATGCTGTAATGAATACCAGACTGGAGACTTTATAGAAGGAAGTATTTTAATGTGTGGACTGACAACATTTGGATTTGAATCTGAACATTTCCATCAAATCGCCCTCAACACAATCATTGCAGAGTCTATAGCGTATCTATGTGTCTTCCGTAATAACACAGCCTCCTCTTCCAATAAGAACTACAGAGCTGTTAAGATTATTTATCAAATTATTGTAAAAAAGAAAAAAAGATGAATAGATAAGTCAAAATCTGTTGTCAGAGGAGTCAGCGTCCGGAGCCTGAACTCTATGCAGTTGGTGTAGACCTCACAAATGTATGCTTTCAGTTGTCAGCTATATCTGTGCAGTGTGGTGAAACTACTCATGTGTGGGAGCAGACAACTGTGAAAACAATGTATTTCACAGTTTTTAAACACATTTCAAATTTGAGCCTAGAGTGCAGAGTTTGGAGAGTTTGGTTCTAACTCGCATTTTTGAGCAGGTGAACCATCTGTTTATTTCCTTCTCATTTTCTCTCTTTTACATATTCAAATACAATTCATTAACAGTGTATTAGGTTCCAATAAATAATAATAATAACAACAGCGCTTTTTTGGACACTCAAAGACGCTTCAAATGTGATTCTTTCATTCCACCCATATGAATATTTTCAAACAAAATTGGCTCAAGTTTGCAGTGTTTGAAGAATCTTCTCTTAACTTTCAAGATTGACAATTGGTGCAACATTTTTAGAAAACTCAGCCACTTCCCTTTTCTTGATTTCTGGATCATCACCACTGTCCTTGGACCCTCCTAGAGACCAAAATTCACATTCAACAGTTACATTTTTTAGTTTTCATATAAATCTCTAGTTACTTTTATTGATGAGCATAATTCCCTGTTTGACGTGAACTATAAGCATCTGTTTAATCACAGCTTGTTTTTTTTGTAAGTAAGTGGGCATAGAAATGAATAGTAATAATTAATAACAAGCAACTTAGGTACATGTAAAAAACTGTGACAAAATAAAAACATATAGGTAACAAAAAGAGTGATAGTACTAACACAAAATGTATGGAGATGGTGCAGCTTCCAGTGCATCATCTCCAATAAGCATTAAACTGGAAAACTACGCCCTCATGGGTCTCTTCAAATGAATCATTCATCATTAATCGTCTTACAGGCTGACAACATTATCCTCGAAGGTAGATGACTGCTCAGAGCTACCATTGTGAAACTATCTAGGGATTTCCAGAGCGTTACCACACACACACACACACACACACACACACACACACAGTGGCGACGCAGTGGCTGAGTAGATATTCTACTCTCTTCTCAGCAAAAAGGTCCTGTATTTGAATACCGGTCGGAACAGGGCATTTGTCTGTTGTCCCTGTGTCTGCATAGGTTTCCTCCAGGTGCTCTGGTTTCCCCTATCACTGAAAACATGCATAATAAGATAAGATAAGATAAGATAAGATGTGCTTTATTTATCTCACAGAGGAGAAATTTACATGTCACATTTGGCATGGATAGAGACACTCAGATTGTGCAAAAGGAGGAAATGTGCAAACATGTTACATGCAGGATATATATGTACAATAAAGTGACAATAATTATGTACAACAAAAGTTACAAGTGTCAATTGGAAACAGTGTTAATAGTAGTGCAGGTTTTCACACAGTGATCATTTAAAGTGACTTATTGTACAGTCTGACAGCAGTGGGGATAAAGGCCCTGCGGTAGCGCTCCTTCCTACACTGAGGGTGTCTCAGTCTTCCACTGAAGGAGCTCCTCAGCTCCTCTACAGTCCTGTGCAGTGGGTGGGAGGTATTGTTCATGATGGAGGTGCCTTTGGCTAGCACCCTCCTGTCCCTCACCTCCTCCACAGAGTCCAGGGAGCAGCCCAGAGTGGAGCTGGCCCTCCTGACCAGCTTGTTCAGTCTGTTTCTGTCCCGCTCTGTGCTGCCCGGGGCCCAACACACGGCAGCGTAGTAAATGGCAGAAGCTACCACAGAGTCATAAAAAGTCCTGAGCAGAGGCCTGCTCACTCCGAAGGACCTCAGCCTCCTCAGAAGGAAGAGGCGACTTTGGCCCTTCTTGTGCAGGGCGTTGTATTATGGGACCAGTCCAGTTTATTGTTAATGTGAACACCCAGGTACTTGAAGCTGTCCACCAGCTCAATGTCCTCCCCCTGGATGTTCAGCAGCGTGTGGGAAAGGCATGAATGTGATACCTATAGAGGCTGACATTATATATGCATGTAATAATGAAGCGAACTCATGAATGATGAATTTGATTGCAGTGTTTAAATATGAAAGAGCATATTTTCTTACAGAGCTGATGTCATGTGATTTGATACACAAATGTGAACAAATCCAGGATTACAGAACCTGCAGAGGAGCACAGATTTTAAACACACACAAGGACACACAGGTGAAGCACACCTTAGGGCGGAACGGGCTATCAACTGGACATACATGAAGCAACACTGAAAATAACCAATATTTAAATAAAACCAGGTCAAAGTAATCAAACAGTCCACAGCATATATCACTGTGTTGGGGAAAGGTTAGAGCAGGGGTCTCCAACCTGCAGCTCGGGAGCTACCAGTAGCTTGCCATCCCCTTCCAGGTAGCTCACCAAAGGATTTTAGAAATGAACAAATCAAATGGGCAACATTAGCTCAGTTGGTAGAGCATTGGCCTTTAGGCCTGAAGGTCGTGGGTTTGTTTCCCACCTCGACACCTTCTCCACCGACTCCCACTGATGACTGCTGTTGTTGTGTCCTTGGGCAAGACACTTAACCCCACTTTGCCTGAAGCCCCCACTGGGATTATGCACGCGAGCAAGCGCCGTGCTCAACAGCATCCCTCCCGGGCCTAGGGCGCCAAACATGCTCAATCAATAAACATGCTTAAATCTGATAAGTCTAACGGCATTTTCCTCATGGGTCTCTCCAAGGTGAAATGACATCACATGGAGAGACTTGTGTAAAAGTCTCTCCATGGCCTCGCACCAAAATATATTAGTGACATGTTAGTCCCATATGAACCGGTCCGGACTCTGAGGAGCACAGGGACTGGACTCCTGTTAGTGCCCAGAGTCAGAACTAAACATGGGGAGGCTGCTTTTCAGATTCATGCTGCTAAAATCTGGAACAATCTTCCTGAAGATGTGAGACAGGCCTCCTCTCTGACAATGTTTAAAACCAGGTTAAAGACAGTTCTGTTTAGCTGTGCATACAACTGAGGGATTTTATATTTGTATCTTTCTTTTTAATGTACTGTGATTATTTATGATTTTAATGCTTTCTTGTTTTTTGTCCTCATTGTTTGTTTTAATCAAAGTGCAATTATGCTTTTATTGAAACAGTTTTTATCCTTAATCGATGCTAGAACATGGTGATATAGCAATAACAGGTTAATAGAACACATACAGAAAAAGAAAGCATGGTTATGGAGACCAAAAAGGTACATAATAAGTGACTGTGAGTTCTTGTGTTGTTAATAAAATGTATTTTTGTACCGCCCTTGGCTGTATCACAACAGTTATCCTGGAGGACTTTCTAAAGCTGTGGTGCATCGGGAATTGGGTGGCAGCTCTGATCGCCACTCTCCTAACACAGAAATGGAAAAATAATGGGATGAAAATGAAATGACTTCACAAAGCTGTCAATTCGCCAACACAGATCAGAGAATCAAACACGGAAATTTCAATGATAACAACCACATAAGAGGCGGACGACCAATGTCTATAAATGTTGCTGAAAAAGTTTGTCCTATCCTGCACGCCATGGATTGTTAGCGTCTCTATTTCCTGGCTGCTAAACTATGCTAACTAATAATATACTTTTGGACCAATTAAGTCATTGAAGAGACATGTATTTACAGGGGAACTGACCCATAAAAAGTAATGAACGAGCTGCTGCACGAAGCGTTGTAAACTCGCACCATCTGCCGTCAAGAGACACAAGAGTCACCTTTCAGATTAAAACAGCCGTTGTCTTGTGTTTTATGATGAAATGTACGTCAATAAAAACACAAGGCCCTATGCTTTTGTCGCTGTACAGTGAGGATAGAAAAGTGGAAGTGAAGGTTGTCAATACAGTTAGTTTAGTTCAAGGGTCTCTCCCCACAACCACCTACAGTACAACAATAGAATTTTATAAAGAAATTTTATTGTGTCTTTACCATATTAGACTCAACTTTTTTCATCTTTTCACCCATTGCACTGGCTCTTGATTTGTTCATTTCCTGAATATTTTATCCTATTTATCCTATTTTCTATAGGTTTCTAAAGGTTGCATTCCTTATTATAAAAAATCAACGTCTATAAAAAACTCTTTTCCTTCCAATAAAACTATGCATTATTATATAACATACTACAACATTCAACATATATACACATACTGTAGTTGTCTGAAATGTTGTTTTGTTTTGATTGGTTCATAATTCATACACTACATTTTTAGAGATTCTTCGTTGTTATTTAACGGACGAATGCTAAGTCTATTTATATACTGCTCGTGCGTGCATAAAATACAACTGAGTTCAAAGTATCTGTGAATTAAAGCTAACCCTGTTTATTTATTTATCGTTAGGATTATTGTTATAATAATAATACTAATAATAATAATAATTGTTATTATTATTATAATATTCCAATTACTTTTCTTGTTTGCCACAATGGGTGAAACAAAATAAAATAAAAGTCCTCACACTGTTACGAACTGAATTTCCTTTCCTATACACACGCACACTCACACGCACACACACACTCACACGCACACACACACGCACACACACACGCACACACTCCACCCACCACAAATCCACCCTCCCCATTTCTTCTATTCCTTATCTGTATGGATCTTATGTAAATAATGATTAGCATATTTTCAGTCATAATATCCGTCACCTCCTTGCTTGATGCTTCCAAATAAAGATTATTATTAGAAAATTTAATTAAAATGCCTCTGCCCCCTGCTTTGGGAGATAGGTATTGTAACTGACTTTTTTTTTCAACTCTCTGCCTTACATTTGGCACAATAATTACATTTTGCAGGTGATCCGAGTCTGGGAAATGATTTGTTAATTATGTTTCCATGTCACCGTCTGCCTCCTGATGTCCGTCTACCTGAGCATCTCCAGAGCGAGCAGCCAGAAAGAGGAAAGTTTCTTCAGCCAGTCTGCTTTGTACGTGCGCTGTGAAAGCCAAGAGAGATCACACTTGGCTATCATACTTGATATAGGTTCCATGAGAGTGCAGTCTCAGTTCTGCCTCACTCCTGTGGCTTGTAAGTGTGACATCCTCACGAGGTGCCATATTGTTTTCGACTAATTCTTGGCGGAGGTCTGGACTCTACACGGGATTTTCACGCCACAGATGTTATTACTGTTACTGTTGCAGCTCAATAATCTGAATTCTTACATCGGGTCGGCTCCTCTATGTTATATATGACTTGTCATTTTGTGGATTCAATCTGGACAGAAATCTCGAACAAAAAAAAAGGCTTTATTAGAATTTTATATTGGTTGGTATTTAACTGACACCGCGTAAAGTAGTACTGTCTCATATTGTCTACTGAATGTCACTTTAAGTATATAACCATTGATTTGAACAGCCTTATCCTCTGAGATGACTACTGTTGTGATTTAGGACTATACAAGAATAAATAATCTAGGGTGACAGTAGACAGGTGATGTCTGTGGCTACAGTAGTGAAAGATTAATGACATGTAAAGCGTCTTTGAGTGTCCAAAAAAGCGCTATAAAACCGATGTATTATTAATTCATTTTCTACTCCTTTATTAGTCCATTTCTGGGTCGGGGGGGTGGCAATGAGAGCTGCCACCCAGTGCTCAAAGCGCCAGTCCCTCGCTGATCCTCTGCAAGTGATGAGTCCACAGGGAGATGACTGCTTCATCAATGGTGCCACAGCCTTGGTGTTTCAGCAGGACCTTCAGGCAATATGGGGTTGAGTGTTTTGCCCAAGGACACAACGACAGCAGACATTAGTGGGAACAGTTCGAGTAGGTCCCTTGATGGGCTCGAACCTACGACCTTCAGGCCCAAAGGCTAATGCTCTACCAACTGAGCTACTGTCGATGCACTATTATTGTTATTATTATTAAGTAAATAACTTTGGACAAACGATATATAGTATATTTCATTAAAACCTTGACTGCATTTAGACACCGACAAAGTGAACTAAAACCCATCAAATTGACTTCTCTCGGAGCCTGTTGTCACTTCCTTCACTAGAAAACTCATCTGGTTAGAGTTAAAAAAGCAATATAAGCTTTGAGCCAGCAGATACAGAAAGGTCATGTTCCTGTAGTTCTTGCTTATTATTACCTCAAAGAGCAAAAAGCTGTGTTCCTTTTCATGCAAAAATGAAAAAACACATTTCGTTTTTGCCACAGGCCCTGCACTTGCTCATAATAAAGCAGCAACCTGAGCCAGGCCTTTATAGAAAATTCAATCAAATCCACAAATTCAAAACGTGTAATTTTCATCCATTTAGATTGAACCTCGACGGACAATCTGAAAAGAAAATTCTGTATTTATAAAAATGATACATCCTCCGAGGCGAGCTGGAGATGGCCTCAGAAATCACCAGAAATAACTTCTCAAATATGGCGGGACAAATGGCAGCTACTTTCTGATTTTCTCCGTTGGTTCAAGAACGATGACGAATCAAGAGTGATTTAGATTCAGTACATAAAAATAACTTAAAATAACTTTGTCATGGAAATCTTTAGTTTTGCTATTTTAAGCTCGCTAAACTGGGACTTAACTTGACCAGAACACAACCACCATAAGACTACGCAAATTTGGACCACATCCGTAAACAAAATAAAATAGCAAGCTTTGTTCTGAAACACAAAATGACTAAAGGATATCAGAATCAGAATCAATTTAGTTTTTTGCCATTTTATGTAACAGGGATTTCCTTTGGCTCATGATGCATATTATGAATTATAGGGGGAAAATTGTGCAAAGGTGTCAAAATAAATAAATAAGTCAAAATTCAATCAAAATCATCAAAACATGTCTTAAATTGTATACACATTAAGGCATGACATTTTTTTTTGCATAGCACAGTCAACACAAACAAAACAAATGCATTCAAAATCATACATGTGTTTACAGCTACTTATCTCTGTCCTGTGTGTGCACCGCAACATTGACTATTCCTCACTCTTCTCTTACAAGGACTTGAACAATACTGGCTCACATTCGTAAAGATGTACAGCTTCTAAATAGGGCGACACATAATCTCCCTTTTACATCAAATCTGCATGACTGTCAGCATCACCCTGCCCTGCTCCTTTACTCTGTAAGAAAAACCATCGTGATACAGTCACATGACGGGCCGCTGTCAGTGATTTAGCACCTCATTTGCTCGACTGACGGCTAAATCAAGATAAACTGATCTTAGCGTGTCTGCCGGCCTCTGTTCTCTGAGCCACTGAAAACCACACACATTTAACAAGAGCCACGTCCAAAACAATGGTCCGTTTTGTTTCACTCTAAATGCAGCGTTTTTTTTATATAGCGCTTTTTTGGACACTCAAAGATGCTTTACTGT
This sequence comes from Knipowitschia caucasica, assembly GCA_964034765.1. Lineage (NCBI taxonomy): Eukaryota > Metazoa > Chordata > Actinopteri > Gobiiformes > Gobiidae > Knipowitschia > Knipowitschia caucasica. The sequence continues at coordinate 31,553,871 of OZ035828.1, read as the reverse complement.
ACATGTCATTATTCATTCACTCTATACACGGTGGTGATAAACTACTACTGTAGCCACCGCTGCCCTGGGGCACACTGACAGAAGCGAGGCAGCCAGTATGTGCCATCGGCCCCTCCGACCACCACCAACCATTCACACACACACCAGACTCATTCCACGCAATCGGGGTGAAGTGTCTTGCTTAAGGACGCAACGACAGAAGACAGTGGGAGTTGATGGTGAAAGTTTTGAGGAGGGCTCGAACACACAACCTTCTGGCTCAAAGGTCAATGCTACGTCAGTGTTTTTCAACCAGTGGCCATTGCACATTAGCGTGACTTTGGAAATGATCCAATATCATCTAAATGGTCAAATTGGTTCTGCCTGCATGTGGAATTGTTGTTCAGTATTTCCAGGTCGGCCCAACATCTGGACCGACCTGAAAAAACAATTTGACTTTTCCACAAAACCACTTTTTTATACCTCTCTGGATAGCTCTACAAACATACACGTAATTCTCACGGTTTTTTTTTCTCGCAGTTCTGACATTTATTTTTGGGGTGTAATTCATGCCTTTGTACGGCAAAGTGGTGGGTGCGCCGGTTAGTGCTTGTGCTTCACAGCCGTCGGGGTTGGGTTCAATTCCTGGGCCAGACGACGCCTTTCTGAGAACAATTTGCATATTCTCTTTGTGTCTGCGTAAGTACTCTGTTTCCCATGCCATTGAAAACTGAACGTACAATTATTTTATTACATTTACCTCTTGCATTTTATGATTCAAGCTCCACTATATCATTGTAAATTACAGTATATGTTCGTTTGTCTTACATTTTCAATATGCAGCGTCCTATTGGGGCCCCGGGCAGATGTTAATTCAGTAGCACAGGATACCATCCAACCATCCATTTTCTTCCGCTTTATCCGTTGCCGGGTCGCGGGGGCAGCAGTCTAAGCAGAGACGCCCAGACTTCCCTATCCACACACACTTCCTCCAGCTCGTCCGGGGGGACCCCAAGGCGTTCCCAGGCCAGCTGAGAGACATAGTCTCTCCAGCGTGTCCTGGGTCTTCCCCGGGGCCTCCTCCCGGTGGGACGTGCCCGGAACACCTCCCCAGGGAGGCGTCCAGGAGGCATCCTGAACAGATGCCCGAGCCACCTCAACTGGTTCCTCTCGACGTGGAGAAGCAGCGGCTCTACTCCGAGCTCCTCCCGTGTGACTGAGCTCCTCACCCTATCTCTAAGGGAGCGCCCAGCCACTCTGCGGAGGAAGCTCATTTCGACCGCTTGTATCCGCGATCTCGTTCTTTCGGTCATTACCCAAAGCTCATGACCATAGGTGAGGGAGGGAACGAAGATTGACCGGTAAATCGAGAGCTTTGCCTTTCGGCTCAGCTCCCTCTTTACCACAACGGTCCGATACAGAGACCGCATCACTGCGCACGCTGCACCGATCCGCCTGTCAATCTCACAGAATAGCATAAAGATAAAGATAAAGATGAAGAGATCCTTTTTCAGTCCAACAGTGGAGACATTTCTGTGTTGCATCATCAGTTACAAAACAGTAGGAATACGGAGCACAAAACACAAGATAAATAAACGACGACACCATACTAAAATAAAAATACATCTCTAACTCAAGCATAATAAAGAAACACGTAGAAAATCTCAAACTTTGACATTATAACGAAGCATGTACAACATCTCTGACTTTTGCATAATAAATACCCAGGTCCTGTATATTCTACAGCAAGAATATTGTATAAATCTGTACATGCTAGCAGCAGGAAAGTGTCGGACAAAGTGGACACATGTGGTTCTAGTTTTCACATTCTGACATGTAGTGAATAGCATAATCGCATAGAGCATGTTTAATTTCTACTTGTGTCCAGTTTGGGATGGTATTACAGTTTCTGGTTGTTGAAGCCACTGATATTGATCTGCCGGGTCGCGATCCAGTTCCCTGAATATGTCTGTGTGTTTTGGTTCCCACAGCCTCCTCCTCTGCCCTCTCTGTTCCCCATTAGCAAACTGCTGACTGGCTGCTGTTCAGGTGTCTTCTGCAAACTTGCTTTTTTGGCCTTTCATCATTATGATATGAATTCCTTTGGCAACACTATTGATTCCCCCCCGTGGGTCATCCGCAGAAGCGTTCGTGTCCGAGATCAGCTGTATTTTTTTTATTCCTCTCACGTATTTGTGCTTCTGTCGCTGCGGTTCATCGGCTCTGACTCAACTAGTGAAAGCAGCGGATGGGAAAGATGATTTTTTTCTTTTTTCATATTGTGAATCAGACCTCCATTGCACAGCCCTCTGAGATTGGTTTTACACATTGTCTCCGGCTTGATTAATGTTCTTGGACTCATTTTATGTTGTTGTGTTGGACAAAATCAAATCTATCCAGACTCCTGATGATGCAGGAGGGTCTAAGGCCAGTAGTGATGATCGAAATTTAATAATATTTATGGATATTTATCAACGTTTTTGGACATGGACCAATGGCTCTTTATGTTTTTTTATCATTGCATTACTTGTGTTGGCAAATTCAAAGTTTTCGTAAAGTCCTCCAAGATATCTACTGTTTCAATTCAGGGCTATAAAAAAAAATAATAATATTTGAATTGAATTATATCTTAATGACACTCGACATTTCCAATTCAACCGGCTCTCATTCAAAGGAACATATCCATTGCATAGAATTTCAAAGAAAACAAAGCTAAGAGAAATTCTGCAAGAACATTTCCCATCTCTGCAATCTATTGTTAAAATTAATTACACATTTTTTGCTGACCTGTGAGAGGTGAGCGTCTCGAATTGTCTCAAAAATTCCATCTGCACTCAAGTTTATACAGAGCAGGGGTCTCCTATCTTTTATAGACCGTCGACATAATGGTGAGCTACCATGGATTGAATGGATTTTTAAACATTTACATTGATATCACAAATTCATTTCTTGTTTCGTTGGTAAATCTTGCTTTTAGACCGTCAAAATGTTTTCTAAATAATCTAGTAAAATTTTGATCATTTCTATGTTTTATTGTGCTTTTTGTGCAGTGTTACAGCCAACAATCCATCATGATGTATTAGTGAAAAAAGAAGGATTTTTTATATGTACTCTGCTATAAGCTGGAGATCCCTGGTTTAGAAGGTTAAAGGGAACTTGATACAATAATAGATACAGTATCTGTCTTGTGTTATAAATCTATATTCACTTCAATCAAAGGTGGATTATGCTCTTCGACCCCGTTGAGTTTTAGAGACGAATGAATGAGTAATTTGATTTGGTTCCGTGTCCAGCCCAAACCTCAACCAAAGCAAATTCAAACTCTAATCTTAACCTCTAACCCCAAACCCTACTCTAACCCTAACCCAATGAAAATGTATCCAGGCAAATTACTTTAACAGTGATTTTGGCCTGTGGATTATGGTGGATGATTTTATTGTGATATCAGATTATTTGGAAGGTACAGGTAACAAAAGTGAATATGATTAGTTCAATAAATCATATAATTAGATGCAAAACAAATAACTTATCTTCCACTGCAGTTCCAAGAAGTGAATACCACACCATTATGCTCATATTTTTAGCATCTTTTAGATCTTTACTCTACCATCGGCCTCCCACAGTGCAGCTTCTCTCCATAGTCATTCTCCATCACTTTTCCACAGCTGGAGACTTTACACACAGGGCTCGCTGCATCTCCAGCTCATTAAAGATAGCGGGGAGGCAGAATTTCAGACGTATTCCCGCGAAAATCAGTTTTCCTGAAAATGTGAGACAGGTTTCTTCTCTTACAATGTTCGGATCCAGGTTAAAATCTGTTCTGTTTAGCTGTGCATACAACTGAGGGATTTTATCTTCTCTAGTTTTAATGCATTGATGATTTATGATTGTGTTTCTTTGTATGATTGTATTGTTTATTTTCTTGTGTTGCACTTGTTCCCTTATGTATGAATTGTGCTATACAAAATAAACTTGCCTTGGCTTAGAAGATGATGTCTGTTGGTTGAGCACAGCTAAAAAAATCCCTTTATTTTCGCTGTCCGTCCCAACTTCCATCGTTTAGTCCCATCTCTGATAAATGATCACCAAACTACACTACAGTACATTCATCTTTTGCGGTTCACTTTTTGGAGTCAAAGCACTAAATTTAGGGGCAGGAGAATTAGAAAATCCGAGAAAGTGACTTGAGTGATGAATGTAGAGCACCCACTGGGGGAGACATGCAGGGGAGACTGGGGCAGAGAAATCACAAACCTGAGTGAAAAAAGCTTGAAGGTCACTGCAAACCAAAGCACTGCACACGTCACAGCTCTTTAAGGACATTAAAACAGCAAAAAGTGAGCAACACGACTTGAGGCTGGAGAAGAAGAAGAATAGTCACTGTTTTGAGCCGTGCCGCTTATCGAGTTGTTCTGCCTCAGCTGTTTATGATTTCATGATAACCTGCGAATACGTCTCACGGCAGCCGAAGAAATCCAAGATGGCCAATATAAAGTCTGTGAATTGTTTAAAAAGTTTAAATATGAATGAATTGAGACACAAATGTCACTTTTATTGTGAGATGTTGATGGAGGCTGCTGGGTTTTAAGGGTAAAAGTTTGGTGTAAAGTTTGGTTTAAGTAGTCAACTGCTCGTGACAAACCACACTGCTGCAGTGAGATAGTGGTTCCTTTCTCGTAGAGATGAACTGCCGCATATGTCGTTTTACTGATGTGGGCCGATGACGTGTCCTGTGGCAACTCGACAGCCGCTGCCTTTTGCATTTAATTCATCATCGTCTTTACCTTCAGCTCACACTGCAGACAGAACACACTGTTCCTGTATCTTTTCAAACAGGTCTCATCCAGGGAATTGTGTTTGATTTTTTCTTTCGCTCTGACTAAAGGTTCACAGAAAGGTAGCTCTGTAAGCTTTCATTTCAATTACACCTGTTTTCCCATAAAAGAAACCACTTACTAATTGTAGCAGGTTGAAATGTACTTGTTGTAATGTTGTTAATTGGCTCACAGCTTCTAAAAACCTCAAATAAAACATTGGACATTTTTTAAAATGAACTGTAAGTCAAAGTCATCAAAATGAAAACAAACGAAGGCTTGACATATATCACTTTATAGATAATGAGTCTGTATCATATTTTGGTTTCAAATTTTAAGAAGATTTTATGGAATTATACTTTTTTTTAAAGTCATGAGAAATATCTTCTTTGAAATGAGAAAACAAAAAAAACAGTTTTGAAATAAGACTAAATGGCTTCGTCCCATTGGCAGATCTCGTTTTAAGACAGTCAGAATGTGCTCGAATGAAGATAAAAACATGATTCTAGCAATTCTTACCTTATATTTTATAATTGTTTGCAGTGTAGCTAATTACAAAAAACTCAATGTTAATGTATTAATGTGTTATGCATTTGCATTGCCCCCTTCAATTAAACTAGCTAAACTAAACTTAGCTAATTCAAAATGAGAAATACCCTTCATCAACTCCATATTTTCATTTCACATTGTGGCATCATGCACTTTTAAAAGATAAATCTTAGTGATGAAAAAAAGCCCATTTAAATGTGAAAGTTCAGTGGGAGAGAGCCTTTCACTTCAGATGGAGCCTCTGGATGAGTAAGCGTCAAATCGTTGTGACTCATTTATTAAAAAGACAAAAACAGAGAAGACATAAGGCCACGGACACAGATCGGTGTGAACAACACTGCTCAGGACCAGGACAGATGTGACGAACATGATCTGACCAGAATTATTACATCTGCAACATATTATGGACTAAAGATTAAGAGATCCTTACGAGATTCGTCCCGCATTGGGGAAATTTCAGTGTTGCATCACAAATTGCAGAACAGTAGGAATAAGGACCACAACATAAATGAACTCTATACTAAAATAAAATAAAATAAAATACAATATCTAACTGTGGCATGAAAAGAGACAAAATCTATATTTTTAGCATAATAAGGGAAGAATTCTTTAATTTCCAGCTGTGCCCTTAATTTAATGTGAAAGCCGGATCCTGTCAGACCTCTGAAGCAGTATAGGGCAGTGCCTGGTTTATTCTGTGATGGGAGCCCTCAGGAAACACCAGGTGCCACAGTGGGGCTGCTGCAGCCACATTTTAAAGTGCCAAACTGTTGTTGTGTCCTTAGGCAAGACACTTCATCCACATTGCCTAGAATGTGGCAATTTGGATGAAGTCTGGCGTGTTTGAATGGTTGTTGGTGGTCAGAGGGGCTGATGGCACATACTGGTTTCCTCGTCTTTGTCAGTGTGCCCCAGGGCAGCTGCGGCTGAAGTAGTTTATCACCACCGGGTATGGAGTGAATGAACAATGACATGTGAAGCGTCTTTGAGTGTCTGAATCTGCTGGTGCGAGTTGGATACATTTTGTCACAAAGAAGGAAACAAAATTGACTATACCTGGTAGTTATAATAATAATGCCACTAACGATATATGCCACTCCTGCCCGCACACTCCGCTCCTCCTCCTCTCTCACCCTTTCCTTCCCCTTAGCCAGACTCATCACCATGGCCACACACAGAGCCTTCAGCCACTCTGCCCCCAGCTCTGGAACTCTCTCCCCCCTGACCTCCGTACCATTGACTCTCTTCCACTTTTCAAATAGACTCAAAACCAATCTGTTCAGACTGTCCTACCCCACCTAACACACATGCACCCACCTTTCCATATTGCACTCCTGTTTTATTCTGTTGGTCCTGTTTTTAATGTTTTTATTATGTCCTGTACAGTGTCCTTGGTGTTCTGAAAGGCACTTTAAAAAATGTATTATTATTATTTTAATAATGATAAATTCTTTAGACAGAAATAAAAAACATAAACGTGATAATGGTGACAAGACTGAGGATAGACAGTCATGAACAACTAATTCCAGAATAAACCTTAAAACAAAAAACATTGAATTATAGCACTGCTGAGTAAAGTATGTGTATGACGAAAGATTTAATGAATCTCTAGTTACGTATAGCATTGTCGTGATAGATGATAAAGCAGTTGAGTGAGTCAATGGGTCTGCTGTCAAATATGAAGTTTGGGAAATTCATAATTAACACAAACCTTTTGCCATATGCATTTTTCTCGCCTGTTCATTCAAAACCTGCCCAAGTCCTGGCCCAGTCGTTTCTTACATTTTGCGGGTGAAATGCTCATTCTACACCGCCTTTTAAATCCACTACAGTTAAATGCAAATTAAATGGTTGTTTTCCCACTGGTATCAAAGCAAATACCTCCGAGGGAAAAACACAAGATGAAAATGTTTACTTATAATTGTGTTTGCAGATGTGGGCTTTGCGATGTGGCACTCTGAGATGTAACTGGGAGGGCTATATACAAAGAATACATTAAAACGTGATTGAAAAAGTTGCGTACGACTCTTAACGTTCATTTTAAATTCTTCAAATGATTGGAGTTGTCTTTAAAACTCTCGGAAGGCTGCAGCTGACGCCGGAACGCAGCTGGCAGCGGTAAACATGAATACACTTGGCGATGCCGATGTCGCCTCAGGGACGTCTAAAGAGTGAAAATATTTGATGTGATTCTAAGTGCACTCCTCTGAACCCAATTATGACAGGAAATTAAAGACTTTTGTTCTGTCTAGACCAAGAAGGAAGGGAATTATCTCTATTTTTGGCTTCTATATGTGTCAACAATTGTGCTCATTTTGCTCACAGTAGAACGGACACAAATCCACCAGAGGGAATGTATCATGACAATACACACTTTTAGTTTTGTTCCAGGAGTTCCAGGGGGGCAGATCTTTTTTAAATAACTTGATTCTATTAAAGCCGAAGAGTACCACTATCCACTGTTGTTCCTTGCTCCTATAATAGTTAGGTTTGGCTTTTTCAGACAGAAAAGTAAAATCATCAAAAAAATGCGTAAGTTACGGCCACAACAACAAGATTAAGATAAAAACTAGGAGATCCTTTATTCGTCCCCCAATGTATAACTGTATACTAAATAAAATGCAATAAAATCTCTAGCTTTAGCCTTAATAATAAGCAAGTATAAACTCGCCACCTGTAAAATAATGAGGAAGCAATCAAAAATCTGCAACTTTAGCTAAATGAAGAAGTAAGAATGAAGTACAAAATCTCAGACTTTTGCTCAATAGAGAAGTAAACAATCCCTACCTTGTAGGGTAAGAAGCATACTGTATACTGTATAAGAAATGTATAGTTAGTATGTACAGTGAAAGTATTCGGCCCCCTTGAACCTTTCAACATTTTGCCACATTTCAGGCTTCAAACATAAAGATATAAAAATTAAACTTTTTTGTCAAGAATCAACAACAAGTGGGACACAATCGTGAAGTGGAACAAAATTTATTGGATAATTTAAACTTTTTTAACTAAGAAAAAACTGAAAAGTGGGGCGTGCAATATTATTCGGCCCCTTGCGCTATTACCTCACTGTCGAGCTCATTGAGGTTGGATGGAGAGCGTTTGTGAACAGCAGTCTTCAGATCTTTCCACAGATTCTCGATTGGATTCAGGTCTGGACTTTGACTTGGCCATTCTAACACCTGGATACGTCTATTTGTGAACCATTCCATTGTAGATTTGGCTTTATGTTTTGGATCATTGTCCTGTTGGAAGATAAATCTCCGTCCCAGTCTCAAGTCTTTTGCAGACTCCAACAGGTTTTCTTCCAGACTGGTCCTGTATTTGGCTCCATCCATCTTCCCATCTATTTTAGCCATCTTCCCTGTCCCTGCTGAAGAAAAGCAGGCCCAAACCATGATGCTGCCACCACCATGTTTGACAGTGGAGATGGTGTGTTCAGGGTGATGAGCTGTGTTGCTTTTACGCCAAACATATCGTTTTGCATTGTGGCCAAAAAGTTCAATTTTGGTTTCATCTGACCAGAGCACCTTCTTCCACATGTTTGGTGTGTCTCCCAGGTGGCTTGTGGCAAACTTTAAACGAGACTTTTTATGGATATCTTTGAGAAATGGCTTTCTTCTTGCCACTCTTCCATAAAGGCCAGATTTGTGCAGTGCACGACTGATTGTTGTCCTATGGACAGACTCTCCCACCTCAGCTGTAGTTGTCTGCAGTTCATCCAGAGTGATCATGGGCCTCTTGGCTGCATCTCTGATCAGTCTTCTCCTTGTTTGAGATGAAAGTTTGGAGGGACGGCCGGGTCTTGGTAGATTTGCAGTGGTCTGATACTCCTTCCATTTCAATATAATTGCTTGCACAGTGCTCCTTGAGATGTTTAAAGCTTTGGAAATCTTTTTGTATCCAAATCCGGCTTCAAACTTCTCCACAACACTATCTCGGACCTGCCTGGTGTGTTCCTTTGTCTTCATGGTTCTCTCTGGGCTTTAAACAGAACCCTGAGACTATCAAAGAGCAGGTGCATTTATACGGAGACTTGATTACACACAGGTGCATTCTATTTATCATCATCAGTCATTTAGGACAACATTGGATCATTCAAAGATCCTCACTGAACTTCTGGACTGAGTTGGCTGCACTGAAAGTAAAGGGGCCGAATAATATTGCATGCCCCACTTTTCAGTTTTTTATTTGTTAAAAAAGTTTAAATCATCCAATAAATTTCGTTCCACTTCACGATTGTGTCCCACTTGTTGTTGATTCATGACAAAAAATTTAAATTCTATATCTTTATGTCTGAAATGTGGCGAAATGTTGAAAGGTTCAAGGGGGCCGAATACTTTCGCAAGGCACTGTATACATCTGTTCGCGTTAGCAGCAGGAGGGTCTGGGACAAAGTGACTATGAACGCCAAGGAGCAGTAAAGAAAGGAACCTCCAGGTTTCCTTTATGAGTTCTTTTTTCATGGGAACCTGGGGATGTCCCTTGCAGAAAGGAGATATGCTGCTACCCACAATGCATTCTGTTGCATTCCCTTTTTTGCCCTCAAAAGGGATGCCTACTGAATCTTCACTGATCTACCAAGATTGGCGAGAACAAAGCACACAAACTTTCCACAGACCTGTTTCCAGCTGCGTCAAGAGCGTCACTCACAAGAGCTCGTCTACTTCAATTCAATTATCCTTATAGCCCTAAATTATAACCATAGTGGTCTCGAGGACTTTAAAATACAAAATTGTTAAATTCACACAGATCGGAGAATCAAACGGTTCAAACATGTTATAATTCAGAGGTTTGTTCCCATTGAAAACACACTATTATTTAGAATATAGTAAAATGCTGCAAGTACTTTGGCACAAGCCTCTCCTCAGTGCTCCATTTTCAGCCGCTGCCCACACATATACACCTTTACAAACTCACACCTCGTTGGTGTGTGTTTTTTTTGTAGTCAAATTGAGTTTTGCCTTCAAGTGGCTCGAAGAATAGACGTTAAAGATGCTATGCTAGTACATCTGTGACATATTAGTGCCATACAAACCAACTCGGACTCTGAGGAGCACAGGGACTGGCCTCCTGCTGGTGCCCAGAGTTAGGATTATGGGGAGGCAGCATTTCGGATTTATGTTATAAAATCTGGAATAGTCTTCAAGACAATGTCCAAACCCAGGTAAAAAACAGGGTTTATACATTTACAAAAGTACTGGGAATATTCCTTTGAATTGCATTGTGTATGAACTGTGCTATACAAACAAACAGGCTTGGCCTTGCCTATAATTTTGTGTTGGGTTTGATTCATCTTTTGGCTGCAAAATCCTTTCAGCATTAAAGTGGCACACTCTACAGGGGGGTGGGGGGTTCTGGCGTAACCGCAGGACCCCGCTGAGAGAGAGGGCGGTTTACGTCATTAACCCATAGCCAGGCCACATCCACAGCCTCCAAAGTGCCCAATTGTTTGGGGAATCAAAATCTACAATTGCACCATCTCTGCAAATGTAAGAAAAGACTTTCATTCAGGTGCTCGTCCAAATGAGGGTCAGGCAAAACTAAAACAGTTGGATACATTATACAACAATATATTACCACAATTGCTGATGAATCATTATTTAACTATTTATTTAATTGGATCCAGTGAGCTTAAGTGGTCTCTAGTCTTCCTGGGTTTCACTCCACTTAGGATCAATTCACAGTAAAACATTTCAAACATACAGTATAAAAAGTTATTAAAAATTAACAACTGATTAAACATTTCACATCATCGTTCATTCAAGATATGTATCTTTACTGTATTCTTAACACTATATCTATTGTTAGTTTGCCTTGACACCAGAGGACCAAAACTATTCTACGCATACAGCTCGACTGGAAAAGGAACAAATGCAGTATGTACATTTCTGGCCAAAAGTGGTACTGCAACCTCTCCCATTCTCCCTGACTCAGGTTGCCAGATATGCAGACGAATCCAGCTGGGATCATAATATCTCAATAGACAAGAGGTTTGTCAACAAAAAATCTATTACAAATACGTTTTTCACAAAGGCCCAGATAGAAATCCTGATTTTATTCCTTGTGTTGTCATTATTTTTTTTGTTTTTTTAGTACAGCAGCCACATGTAACTTTACCAGTGAGATTAGCTCAACGCAGTGAATTTTGGCAGCCCAGATCTCAGACTTTCTAATTGGTAAAATTGTCGAAATTAAACAAGATTTTTGAGCTGTAAATCTAAATTTGAAATTCAAATAACTACCTCTTGAACTACTGTTATCAGTTCAAGAGGTATTCGAAAATGTCATGTTTTATTAATGCCTTTTGACAGATTACAGTAATTTATGACTTGACATGAGAATCTTAAATATTGCTACTTCAATCTGTATTACCATCATTGCTGTGTCACCAATTTGTATGGAAACGATGTGGGAGAAATGTTCAAATCTTTGCACCGATAAAGCCTCATGTTGGGAAAATGTTAGCCTTGAAGGAAATTGCAAACCTTGAGTATTTGAACCACAATATCAAACAGAGGGGTCAGTGATGACCCCATGGACCAATGCTTCCTCCCTGTTTGTCCTTAACGAATTTCCTGTGTCATGATTGTTTGGACTCACCACCTGCAGGAGGATCAGTGAGGGGCTGGTGCTTTGTGAATTGGATGGCATCTCTGACCCAGAAATAGATTAAGGGGAAGAAAATGGATGGATGGATAAATAATTGTTTGATTCTCCAATCTCCAAATTGCGACTGCTGTTTTAATTCCAGTACTTTTTAGCTTATTTTATTTATGTACTTGTCCGGTGCACACTGGGGACATTTGCACATGTATTCCAATGTGGTTTCACTGCAAATGGCAAATAATCCACACCATGACATTTAACTCTATAACAAAGAATGGAAAAGTGTGGTTTATTTTATGAGGAAAGAGCATTGGGCAGAATGAGAGAGAGAATGAGAGTGTGTGGTGAATCACGATCCAGACTTTGGCAGGTAGATTGATGTCAGTCCTCAGATGTTCAGGTCCCACTGATGCATCTCAGGCCTGTCATCACTTCATACTTCTGTTATCCTGAGAGGAGACAGACGTACTATATACTGTGTGGTTTCATGTAACTGAGGAGGGAAGTGCTCAGGCTGAAGTTTTGCTCCTCTACTGCCTTTGGCTCGCACTCACTTTGATCAAGACGTACATACCTCAGGCTTCTTCTTCTTCGTTCTGTTTAGCTCTGCATACAACTGTTATTTTTACTTTTTTCAATGTATGGTGATTATTTATGATTTCAATGCCTTTTGTGATGGTTTCTATCTGGTTTTGTTTTTGTTCAGCACTTTGAGTTGCCTTGTGTCTGAACTGCGCTATACAAATAAACTTTCCGTACCTTGCCTTGCCTATAGGATTTGAATTATTATTATTTTTTTGTAATCTTTATTTGAATTGGGACAGTGCACATTCATCAACATGTGTTTTTTAACATGTAAATGTGCCAGAGTTAGCCATGTAGGCTAATTTTCATACGTAGTCCCATGGCAGGTTGATATTAAGACAGATAAAGCATACAACAGGCACACACAGACACACACATACATACCCACACAGAGACACACACCATCACAGAGACATAACAAAACAGGGTATGTAACATGTGGTAAAATATGTAAAATAGATACATTAGCACAGATAAAAGATCAGAGGGACAATATACGAAACACCACAGTTTTCCATACAGCAAAGTATCAATGGTTGTGACTTTAGACCATGTGTTCACATTTTTGATTGTCCACAAGCCACTTCTTGACAGAGTTTTTAAAAGTGTGGATTGAGGTCAGGTTCCTCAGTTCTGTTGGGATCGAGTTCCAGGAATGTGCTGCGCGAACTGAGAAGGCATTCTCAGTATGCCTCAATACAGTTATATATTGTATATATAGACTTGTGAATATGATATTTAACTATAGGCAAATGATGAGATTAGTACAAAATACACTTTCCGTATGCAAAAACATAATAAAATATAGGGGTGGGCGATATGGCCTAAAATTCATATTGCGGTATAATTTGGGACACAGACGGTAGACGGTATATATTGCGGTATAATTTGTTGTGTGAATTTCAATATAGGTCTAGCAGATTCTTGCATAAAATAGTCAAGATTGTTAATTATTTATATATTAGAATCTAATATATATATTTTTTGAGTTAGAAAATCAGTTGTGAGACGAATAAAGAGACAAATAACATACATTATTTATGTATGTTACAGTAAATACCATTCACTGTAACAACAATTTTTAAAAAGAAAAACATATGCATTCATTTAAAATATAAAAAACTCACAAATGTTGAAATCAAAGTCTGTAGGAGTTAGACATGGTCATTATTTATAGTGTCAGAGTTTTGTGCAGGTACATGACTTCAGTAAAAGCTGTTCGTTTACAAAGCTGGTCTTGCCATTTGTTGACGCTCCCTAAGCGCTTTTCTCTGTATGATTCAATGGATTTATGTTCATTAAAACAGCGCATTGGATTTGAACAATTGATGTAAATGATCATTTTGGCACAAATAATTTTGTTTAACAAAGTAGCTTTCGTGAGATATTGACCGCGGAGGTCCGAATCTGACGCTAACTTTCCCAAACTTCTGCTGTGATGCTGCGGACACGGCACATGCATGGATCTATTTTGGCTCACACTGGCGCTTCGAGCCTACGCCCCTTTGACACTGATTGGCCAAAAGGTAGACGCTTAAACTGTAATTACTGTGTGTGTATTTACCTCTGCTGGGGCCGCTGTGACAACAATACAGAGACAAAAACACGGTGTTAATGCCGTGCTGTTGTTCGTTGTTTCCAGTGGTGTCCAATAGTGCTAGGCTAATGCTAGGCTAATGTGCTAGGCTAATGCTGCTGAATGCCGGTTTGTTTTGGTCCTTTCTGCTGGCGTCAGAGCCTGCGCAATTTAATGACATAATGACCTATCGCAATATGCCGGTATAACAAAAATCTCTACCGTGGGCCAAATTTATATCGCATACCGCTTATACCGTTTATATCGCCCAGCCCTAATAAAATACTTGAAACACATGGAGGAGTAACAGGCAATCTTCCCAGGATTGTTTTATAGCAGGGCAGAGAGATAATGTGTCCCAGGACAGCCTTTTGCAAAATTAATAGTTGATAGCATTCTCTTTTTATAATTTACAAAACAATTGGTTCATGGGGTAGAATCAATGCAGATCTCTGAATTAATGTTTTTCTCACCTCTTGCTCCGTAACCAGTCTGAGAGATATATTAGTTGGGGCTCTACATGTTAACGCAACATTATCGCCAAGTTTTTTTTTCTTTGTGACGTTGCCAGAGACACGTGACCAATACTTTTGGCTCCAGCTGGCAAATATTGCAAGCAGGAAAAGCGCCTGGCTCCCGATTGGCTCTTTGGTTGCTATCAAGTTGCTAGGACAGATTCCGTCCCATAGAGCTTGGTTAGCTCCATTGGTTCTTCTTCCAGAAAAATCCAAACACTATGTGACGGCCGTACTCTGCTCGTCCACTCCTTCCAACAAACAATGAAGATGACTTGACCTCACATGACGTGCATCTGTGAAAAACATTTTAACGAATGTCAGAATGTGCAACCGCCTGTGTCACTGTCACTTTACTGAGCCACTTTGTCCCGGGCCCTCATACTGCTCACATGTACAGATGTATACTCACAACTGTATATTTCTAGCACTAGAATATACAGTATTTTAGTATTTTCTGTAAGATTTTCTGTAAGCTAGAGATGTTATACTTGCTTATTTATTGTGCTGAGGTTTTATTCTATTTTAAAGTAGAGTTATTGTTCACTTTTCTTGTGCTTTGTGCTCCTCATTCCGGTGCAACACTGTAATTCTCTGCCAGTGCAATAACCTGGCAGAGAAATGTAATTACAGTAACTTTGTATGAGAGAAATCAGACTCTCATAACCAGTATTTTGCCATATTGTTTGACATCACCCATCCCTGCTTAAAGAATATAATCTAAGGTAAACCTCTTCAGCTTCATGAGACATCACACCCATTTAAACCTTGCACTCTCTGTTCCCACTGAAGAACTAAACCACAAAGCCTTTTCTCTTGTTGACCTGGCACCGCCGCTATTAGAACTGAAGAATAGTAAAGGCTTGGTCTGGGTTAGACAGAATTGAGATTAAATTGCCACACTCAATCACAAAGCCAACATAGTAATGCATTATTTATGTCTAACAAGTTCAAGTGAAGTCTCGGCGTAACCACAATCAGAACACTCCACTTTTGCTCACTCCACAACCGAACTATAACCCGGGTAATTTTCCAGCGAGGATTTAACCACAGTTCAAGATCCATGCTTGGAAATAAGTGCATGATGACAGCTTTGAGATGTTTTAAAAGTACAACTAGAGTGTCACTTTATTGAGTTCCGATCTTTGGGGCCGGATTTTCAGCTTGTAGGATCTGAGTATGTGCTTATCTGTCTCTGTATGGATTTTGTATTGACCTACACAAGCGTTGATACATCTGCGGACAGGAGAAAGGTCAGCGTGGTTTATTACTGGACAAGATGATGTATTGATCTTTGATGTGCAGGTCCAGTCATCATTATCGTTTCCACGGCCGATCCAGGTAATTACACCTGACGACTGATGTCTGCTTTAGAGTCCTATGGTTAGAGTGCAGGCCAAACCAGGATTTCCTGTTTGCTGTCTGAAATACAAAGTTGCATAGGATATAGTCAGGATATAGTATTCAGTATATTGAGAACGTCACCCTGGTTTTAGCTTATGCTGCAAAAAGTGATAAAAAAATTTGAAAAGAATTGCTAAATTGCTAAATATATCTAAATTTGAGCACATTCTGACTGCCTTAAAACAAGATTTGCCAATGGGTCAAAGCAAAATGATCGTGTTTTAAAAAAGATACAAGAAATGTCTATCTTGGAATTATAGACATTTCAATGGGACAAAGAGGTTTAGTCCAGTTTCAAGAACAGTTGCTTTGTTTTCTCATTTGAAGGGAGACTTTTCTTGTATAGTTTAAAAAAAGGTCAATGTTTCTTGTCCCATTGAAATTATTGTTTAAAGCCAGTCAAAATGTGCTCAAATTAAGGGACTTTTTACCATATCTGCGCAATTTTTGACTTAATTTTTATCACTTTTCACCTTGCAGAACTGAAACAGGAGCTAGATAAAAGGGGTGGAGCTATACATGATCCTGAGATTAGTGTGGATGTATCGAAAAACAACTGCAGATCTGTGTCTGATGAGGGAACAATGTTTGAACTTGTTGATTCTCTGATCTGTGTTGGTGAATCGACGGTTTTATAACGTCCTCTGAGTTATCTACTGTTGTGATTTAGCGCTATACAAAAATGCATTGAATTGAATTGTTGTAATTTTGTATTAGATAAATCAACTATTCACTTGAAACTATTTCACATCAAAAACAGAAAACATGAGTGTATTGTGATGTTTTTAATGAAGATGACGCACTTTGTAAATGTGTGTGGAAACACTTTGCACACAGATTAAATGACAATGTGTAACTAAGAGCAATAATTGGATGCTAATGTTCGTAATTTAAATAGAGCCAAATAGATAATGAGATCCTCCGCTCGCTCCTGAGGCTGGTCCTGAACGGTCGAGTGAGTAATTATTTAGGCAAGCTTGTTTTCTCGACACTTGGTCAATTTGGCCTGACCTGTTCTGTCAGTCTGGAATTTACAAATGGCAAACAATGTTGAGAATCCGCAAACGAGCTCCTCTCCTCTCTCCGGTGTATGTGTATGTGTACATGTGTGTGTGTGTGTGTGTGTGTGTGGAGTCGTTTCTGTGGATATTTGCACCTACAAACCCTCATCAATGATGCAGCGGTGTAAGGCGTGTCGGACCCGCTGTCTTCTTCTGAAAAGGGCGTCCGTGGGGGAAACAGATGAGGCGTGTACTTCACCTAATTCTGTATGTGGTTTTTACAGTACAGACAGGTGAAGGCATGAGAGAGGCCATTATCCACACGTCTCAGAGGCAGCCGATGATGAAGAGCTTCTCTCACACTGCCCCCGAGTCACGGTGCTATACGTGCAAGGCTGTGAACTGCGCACGTAACATACAGCAGGAGAAACACCCGCAGGGAGTTCTTGAATCAAAGTCCTGTGTTAATAATAGAAATAAAAAATGAGGCAACTTACGCTTACACGCAAAGAAATACAAGGTTTAATAAGGTGTCCGTCAGCTATAAGACTGTATACACAAACAGATCTGTCTGAGGTAAACATGTGCACTTTGTTACTACTCTTAGTAACTTTTAGAATTGATTTATTTATGTTTATATTTATGTATGATGTGAATTTCTCCAACAGGGGTCAATAAAATATTTTTCTACATGTCCATCAACATATTCTGCACTACTATGGTGTAATGTATGTTTTGGAATTGTATCACAGACCCCACTTTGGGAGACACTGTGTTAAGCATCTCTCTCATGATTTTATGTCTAATTCCACTGAAAGCTAATGTCAATTAATGTTCAAACTGTCAAAGAGAATAACATTTAAATTCAATTCAATATATTGTTGTATAGCCCTAAATCACAACAGTAGTTATCTCAAAGTACTTTAGAAAGCTGTCAATACAATACAAATGTCCAGAAGTGTTAATAAATATATTTGAAGACGCGCACGTGTTTGCCCCGCCCATGCTCACCTCCGCAGCCTCCTGATTCGTCAAAATTATTTCAAATCTTTGAAGCCCCTTGTCAATGGTTTAACTATTCTGATCTGGCAAATAATACTGGTTGCACTTACGCCAATTGGAGGGACTATCCATCCATCAATTTTCTTCCCCTTAATCCATTTCTGGGTCGGGGGGGGGGGGGGTGGCAGTCAGAGCTGCACCCAGTACACATAGCACTAGCCCATTTTACATAATAGTACAGTCTCCCATGGTCAGAAGTATATGTTTAAGTTGCAGACATGACTTTAACAAAAATAAAGTGACTTAATTCAAATGATGAGAGCTTGCTTGCCCTTTTCAAAATATTGACATTTTTTAGATGTTTTAGTTTGGGTTAATACAAGTTCATTCCGGTATGTGTTTAATACTTTCAAAGGTGGAGAAGCGCTGAGTTAAAGGTATATAGGAGGTATATTATCCTGCATTTTAGGAGAGAACCCCCCCTTCAAAAGGAACGCCTGCTAAAACATATCACCAGAATGATTAGCAATTAGGAGAACCAATAGTTTTCATGATCCACCCGGAAAATCCTCCTAAATACAGTGCCTTGCGAAAGTATTCGGCCCCCTTGAACCTTTCAACATTTCGCCACATTTCAGGCTTCAAACATAAAGATATAAAATTTTATTTTTTTGTCATGAATCAACAACAAGTGGGACACAATTGTGAAGTGGAACGAAATTTATTGGATAATTTAAACTTTTTTAACAAATAAAAAACTGAAAAGTGGGGCGTGCAATATTATTCGGCCCCTTTAATTTCAGTGCAGCAAACTCACTCCAGGAGTTCAGTGAGGATCTTTGAATGATCCAATGTTGTCCTAAATGACTGATGTGTGTAATCAAGTCTCCGTATAAATGCACCTGCTCTTTGATAGTCTCAGGGCTCTGTTTAAAGCGCAGAGAGAACCATGAAGACAAAGGAACACACCAGGCAGGTCCGAGATACTGTTGTGGAGAAGTTTAAAGCCGGATTTGGATACAAAAAGATTTCCCAAGCTTTAACACTAGGAGCGCCCCTAGCGGTCAACTGACCGTCACTCACTTTATTATGCTAATTAGTGTATTCAAAACAAAACGCCAGAAGTTGAAATTTTATGACTTTTACTGGGTACTTGTTGCTTATATTTTGGTGTGTTTTGGTTTTGGAAAAAGTAAAGAAAACAAGATTTACACGCATTTTAACTTTTCTAAACCACAGCCCTTTCTGCTGCCCCATAGGGATACATGGCGCAGGGGCGACTGTTGTCATAGTAACTTTTCCCGGGGTTTTTTCGCGCCTTATAAAAATGTATCAATATGTTGTCATTAGACTCTAAAGGGACCTGTTTTTTTATTATTTGGGAGAGAGAAAGAGTTTTGAATTGAGAGGAGTACAAAATGAATAGAGCTGCAAGTACACGGTATGAAAAGACATTGAATGAGAACAGTCTACGGAGGTGAGATGTCACATTTTGAGGTGGAAAGCGACAGCGGGGAGAACACCTATAATATTCTAAATCTGAACGTAAACCCATAGTTCATTCACGGCACGGACAGCAGTGTTGTAACAAGTCCAGAAGCAATAACGCACATGACCCGCGTAATGCCAGCCATACGCAGGTGTCTGTGTGCGCGCTGTTGCTCCATTCTGCCTTTTCATTCATCATCAATTACATTCTTATATTTATACATAGAAGAAGGCAATAAAGAAGAATACAATATCGCAATAAAATAGAACAATTAGATGAACTATCAAGGCAGAGTGCAGAGAGAGCGCTGTGAGGCCTCTCGTCACCCGTGGACACTGCAGGAGGAGAGCGACTGTGGCAGAAGCGGCCCTCATATCATATCAATAAGAATATCATTCTTATTTTATCCAGATAACACTGTGTGTTATTCTGCACAGAGCGCACTGCAAGGCAATGATTATAATTTTGTTCTGATCATAAAGAGCACTGCTTGTCTCAAATAAATACAAATATATATATATATAACGTGTCCCGTGTAA
The DNA here is from genome assembly GCA_964034765.1 of Knipowitschia caucasica. NCBI lineage: Eukaryota > Metazoa > Chordata > Actinopteri > Gobiiformes > Gobiidae > Knipowitschia > Knipowitschia caucasica. Next base: position 31,533,812 of record OZ035828.1, on the reverse strand, counting down.
AATTGAAGATTGTACATTGACGATGGTAGCCTAGCTGATGATCTTGTGTCAATACGAAAATTATTATTATCTAGATAATATTTCCCACGGTGATTTCGGCTGGAAAGAGCAAACAGTCTGGAGATGACGTCAGAATTAGACGCATATAGCAGCGCGAAGACGTTATGGTCCCGTGCTTTTCTAAACTATCATTTATATTGTTTGAATTTACATATTGTTACTGAGTCAAATTTAGCATATAGTGACCAACCTTTTAGGTGTTTGCAAAGTTACAAAATAAATCTACCCTGAAAAGTCATTGTAATTTTGATGGATCAGTACACGCACAATGTGTCATCTTAGCCTTTTATTTCAGCTAGAATTACAATTACTAATTCGGCAGTTCGGCAGGGCGGCAGTAGCTCAGTTGGTAGAGCGTTGGCCTTTGAGCCAGAAGGTTGTGGGTTCAAGCCCCGCTCAAGACTTTCACCATCGACTCCCGCTGACTACTGTCGTTGTGTCTTTGGCAAGACACTTAACCTCTGGAAACACCAGCCACAGTGGGGCGGCTGCGGCTGTAAAGTGCCAAACTGCCGTTGTGTCCTTAGGCAAGACACTTCACCCCCATTGCCTAGAATGAGTCTGGTGTGTGTATGAATGGTTGGTGGTGGTCGGAGGGGCCGATGGCGCATACTGGTTGCCTCGCTTCTGTCAGTGTGCCCCAGGGCAGCTGTGGCTACATTAGTAGTTTATCACCACCGTGTATGGAGTGAATGAATAATGACACATGTGAAGCGTCTTTGAGTCCAAAAAAGCGCTATATAAAACCGATGCATTATTATTATTATTATTAATTACTTAGCGTATTTAGACAAATAATTTACACAGTTTCATTATGATCACGATTTCCTTGCAACATCAAGTTCTGGTTTAGTGAACAATCAATTTGGCAAAAGGCTGTATCAGCGCAAAATACATAGCGGTCAACTGACCGCAGGGGGCGGTGCAAGGTATGTTTAGAGCACGGCGGTCCTAGTGTTAACATCTCAAGGAGCACTGTGCAAGCAATTATATTGAAATGGAAGGAGTATCAGACCACTGCAAATCTACCAAGACCCGGCCGTCCCTCCAAACTTCCATCTCAAACAAGGAGAGAACTGATCAGAGATGCAGCCAAGAGGCCCATGATCACTCTGGATGAACTGCAGATAACTACAACTGAGGTGGGAGAGTCTGTCCATAGGACAACAATCAGTCGTGCACTGCACAAATCTGGCCTTTATGGAAGAGTGGCAAGAAGAAAGCCATTTCTCAAAGATATCCATAAAAAGTCTTGTTTAAAGTTTGCCACAAGCCACCTGGGAGACACACCAAGCATGTGGAAGAAGGTGCTCTTGTCAGATGAAACCAAAATTGAACTTTTTGGCCACAATGCAAAACGATATGTTTGGCGTAAAAGCAACACAGCTCATCACCCTGAACACACCATCCCCACTGTCAAACATGGTGGTGGCAGCATCATGGTTTGGGCCTGCTTTTCTTCAGCAGGGACAGGGAAGATGGCTAAAATTGATGGGAAGATGGATGGAGCTAAATACAGGACCAGTCTGGAAGAAAACCTGTTGGAGTCTGCAAAAGACCTGAGACTGGGACAGAGATTTATCTTCCAACAGGACAATGATCCAAAACATAAAGCCAAATCTACAATGGAATGGTTTACAAATAGACGTATCCAGGTGTTAGAATGGCCAAGTCAAAGTCCTAAATTAAGGTAGCGATGCTTAATTATCAATACATTTGCCTATAGAGATGAAGATTGTCTGTGCGGCTGTCACCCCCTGAGCACTTCATTCCTCGTGGCAGCCGTGCGCTCTCAGCAAATCTCAGTCTGTCACCGCCATGTCATTGTGAGAGACACTGCATCATCTGCACATGATTATACTCTTCCATTGGGCAAGACAAATCACTCCCACACCAGCTCTGGAAACCCGCTGTATAAATACTTTACGTCCCCTTTGGATCAAAGTGCTGTCAATATTCTGGCATTTCTAAAGTCACAGCAGCAGGCATTTAAATGTTTGCACTATTTCTCTATTCAGTGTGCTCTGCTCTGTTTCACAATGTATTACAAATGGAGAAACTTCATTGCTACAGTAACAATCATGCTCATCCAAATAAATAACCTCGACACAGAAAGGCCTGGAAGTGAAATCGAATCAAGGACCTACTTGGGCGGCACGGTGGCTGAGTGGATAGCACTCTTGCCTCTCAGCAAGAAGGTCCTGGGTTCGAATCCCGGTCGGACCAGGGCCTTTCTGAGTGGAGTTTGCATGTTCTCCCCGTGTCTGCGTAGGTTTCCTCCGGGTACTCCGGTTTCCCCTACCACTAAAAATATGTCCAATAGTTCTGGCATGCGCTTCCTGTACTGGCGACCCCGCTCCCATCTCTGTGTGGAGTGAGAGACAAATGCCCAAAATTAACAATTGTAAACCGCTTTGAGGCTCAGATCTGCAGTGAAAAGGCGGTATATAAATAAAAACTTACTTACTTGATGTAAAGCACCGCTCCTGTGAAAAGCATGATATGACATGAATTTTATTTGTAAAATTTTTTCTAAGTGGACTCAAACTTACATTATAACAGCCACATCCAATCAAAAACATGAGCAGCTTTTTACCGCATGAAAAACATTGTCTCCATAGGTTGAACTACTATTACAGCTGCAGAAAACACTGTAGCATTAGTCCAGTTCTAAGGTCTCTGCGCAGGCTTCATGTGGCTCAGAGAATCGACTTTAAAGCAGCTCTGTTTCTGTCTCTCCAACTCGCCCAATACTTGCCCTGAATCAACTTGCCCTACTCACCTGCTAAGGGACTACAGATGGAAAGTTGCGGCAGCTAAATCTGATGCACAGACAGAATGGACTGACCTAGTGCTGACGTTACTCACAGAAGTATTCCCTGTTCCCACTGCTGCTGCATCGCCACTCTGTTTATTAAAAATCTGCCCCATGACCTGTGTAAAACCAACGCACTGACCTGTGCTGCTGCATGCGTCATGGAAAATGCACAGTGGAAGTGGTGGGCAGGCTTTGATGGAGATGAGTTTGAGCTAGCAGCTTTTTGTGTACTTACATTAAGTTCTTCAAGCAGCTCCACGCTCTGTCTGGGTCCGGACATCCTCCAAATGTCTTTTAACAGGAGTCATTTGCTCAAAAACCTTCACCGGAATGAGCTTTGGTACTTGGCTATTGGCTTGAACGTGTCAGCAGCACATAATCTGGTTTAGCTCTTGTTTTGGCTGTTTTCAAGTTTGTTTCCTTTCGTCTGCTCACTAAGTAAGCAATCTTTATTTATACAGAGCCTCACAGACCAGAGTAAGAAAGCACTTAACAATTGTCGTGGGCATTTGTCTCTTTCTCCACACATGGGAGAAGGTTCGAGGTACAGGAGGCACATACCAGACCCATTGTACATGTTTTTTAATGGTGGAAGACACGGGGAGAACATGCAAACTCCAAACAGAAAGGTCTGGAAGTGGATTCAAACCCCGGACCTTCTCGCTAAGTGCTACCTACTGTCTGACTGGCTAGTGATGTCAACATTGACTTTTTCATGTCTGTTGAGAACTATTAGAATATTGCTATTGTAGAGCCCAAAAGTATGCAAAATGTCTTGGTAGCAACAGTTACTAAGCACCAATCATAAAGCTGCAACTTACAAAGACAATATCATAAAATGCTAAATCATGGATTTTGGGTTCCCAAAAGTGTGAGTGTGACTTTAACACTGAGCTGGGGGAGATTACTTTTACATGCAAGTAATTAGGAGCCAAAATAAGTGAGTTATTTTTTTTTTCATGAGCATGAGCCAGGAAATTAGCCATGTCCATATACAGTCTGTGATCTTATGCAAATCTTTTCTTTCTTAAGGATGACTAGTTTTGTACATTGTCCGTGTTCAATAAACAATAAAGTCAACTGAACATACTTGATTATAAATGATTCATATCTATGACATAATCCAAGGAGAAACTCTATACTTTTGAGGAATACATATTTTAGTCTTCTTTCTGAAAGAGGCTGACCTTTGATTTGAAGGGGCTCGAGGTGGCGACAGTGTTAGCCGGCTCCTCTCCTCCATTGTCCCCGAAAGATGGATGACAGGACAAGAGGTGTGCTCATTAGCGAAGCTATGGGGCCACCGTAGCCAAGGACAACACTGACCCTCAGCACAGCCCTAATTTAAGCCTTCTCCAGATCCAGAGCTCCGGAGAATCACATTAGCTGTCAAGTCCAAAAAACACACTGTCGCTATGAAAGGGGGCCCATTGTCTATAAAAACTAATTCAATTCAATTCAATTCATCTTTTTTATTTGAGCATCTGAGTTCCACACAGTTCTACTTATATACAAAGTTCAGCACAGTAATCAAAGCCAAAAATAGGTAGGCGTAAGTAAATACGTAAATAATGAAATAAATAAATAGCGTGGATATGATGCTCAAAAGGAGTAGGCAGAAGCTTAAGCTTGTTTGCACCTACCCCTTGTGTACTGAAGAATTTGATACATTCAATACATTCATTTACTGCATGATCAAAAAGATATGACAGTTATTTTGTCATGTTCCAGTGACTATACAAACAGCAATATAAACATCACAATATTCAACTAATCCCAAGGCAATGAAAGAAAACTTGAACCTTTTCTTCAATAATTACAAATACCCATCACTGTCAACACAACTAGTCACCAATCTTTTAACTTGATCATTTGTTACTTGTTATGGGTTTAATGCTATTCATGGTCACAATAATGATGGATTATATTAACAACCATAATTATATGATTTATTAATGATGTAAATCTATAAAAACTAAACTCTGCATGTGACGCTGTTATGACGCGGTTCATTCGTTACTGTTTTGAACTATGCTATAAAATCACACTTCTGCTGTAAGGTAAGAGAAGCTTATTTGTATAGCACAGTTCATACACAAGGCCACACAAAGTACGGAACAAAACAAGATAGAAACAACCCCACACGACATTAAAATCCCAAAATTCACCCACATTGCTACATGCTGCCACTCCATGTTTGATTCTGACTCCGGCCCCCAGCAGGAGGCCAGTCCCTGTGCTCCTCAGAGTCCCAGCAGGCGGCCCGTCCCTGTGCTCAGTGTCCCATTTGGTTCATGTCTTCTGGCAACATTTCTCAGATGTACTTTGGTGCGAGGGACATTCACTTCACCCCATTTGTCCTAGTTATTTATTATTTAGTTATGTTATTGACCGTGTTGTTAACATTGTATGTGACAAAATCTATACAGTATCTGAAGCTATATCTGACACACACCTGATCTGACTGCTCTGAAGTGTAAATCCAGCTGTTATTTCTATTTTGGTCCATACTTCCATACTTCCACACTCCTCCAGTCCGTCCTCCAGGCTTTTCCCACTTTAACACTTTTGGTGTCAAGTCTCCTTTGACACCTCTTAATAGAAGCTGAAAATGAATCATGCTGCTCAGAGGTCCCCATGTGAGGCTAAATTCACTAACTAGAAATGGTACAATGGCTGAAGCCAGTGTTGTAAGGTGCTGTAAGTGTTGTAAGGTGCTGTAAGTGTTGTAAGGTGCTGTAAGTGTTGTAAGGTGCTGAATGTGTTGTAAGGTGCTGTAAGTGTTGTAAAGTGCTGTAAGTGTTGTAAGGTGTTGAATGTGTTGTAAAGTGCTGTAAGTGTTGTAAGGTGTTGAATGTGTTGTAAAGTGCTGTAAGTGTTGTAAAGTGCTGTAAGTGTTGTAAGGTGTTGAATGTGTTGTAAAGTGCTGTAAGTGTTGTAAGGTGTTGAATGTGTTGTAAAGTGCTGTAAGTGTTGTAAAGTGCTGTAAGTGTTGTAAGGTGTTGAATGTGTTGTAAGGTGCTGTAAGTGTTGTAAGGTGCTGTAAGTGTTGTAAGGTGCTGAATGTGTTGTAAAGTGCTGTAAGTGTTGTAAAGTGCTGTAAGTGTTGTAAGGTGCTGTAAGTGTTGTAAAGTGCTGTAAGTGTTGTGAAGTGCTGTAAGTGTTGTAAGGTGCTGTAAGTGTTGTAAAGTGCTGTAAGTGTTGTAAAGTGCTGTAAGTGTTGTAAAGTGCTGTAAGTGTTGTAAGGTGCTGTAAGTGTTGTAAAGTGCTGTAAGTGTTGTAAAGTGCTGTAAGTGTTGTAAAGTGCTGTAAGTGTTGTAATGTGCTGAATGTGTTGTAAAGTGCTGCAAGTGTTGTAAGGTGCTTAATGTGTTGTAAGGTGCTGTAAGTGTTGTAAGATGTTGTAATGTATTGTATCTGTGGTAATGAATTGTTAGTGTGGTAATGTGTTGTATGGGGAGTAATCTGTTGTACTGGTCCAATGTAAGTCAATGGGAAAAAGTGCTTGAAATTTTGTTAATATCTGAAAAAGTGCAAAAGGTGGAAGTGTGAAGTGTAATAGCAATAATGAGACGGTGAAGCCGGTCTATGCAGCCACTCAATAAAGTTGCTTATAGAGTTAGCATCTTTTCCATAAAATTAAATCTCACAGTGGTTATGTCACTGTGCAGTCCAATTCAAAATCATCTACTGGAAAGATGAGACAAGATAAGATAGACTTTATTGATCTCACTCAAGAAAAATGTACATGTCACATTTGGTAGAATCACTCAGACTTGTGCAAAAGATAGAAGTGTGCACTTTTAATTCCAGAAATCATAATTTACCACTCTTGCTTCTTAGATTCAATTCAAGTAAGATAACAGATAAGAGAATCTTTATTTGTAGGAAGTGGAAAAGGAGCACAACTCCCTCTCTCTCTCTCTCTCTCTCTCTTTCTCTATTGATAGATCATTGGGGCTCTCTATCACTTTGTTTAAGGAACTTTTATCATCGACCATCTTGTAGTGGCCTTTAATACAAAACAAATGCATGTGTTGTTATTAGTGTTTCCATATTTTTGGAAATTAAATTACATTGCTTTCATCAAAGAGTGAAACATAACAAAGAAAATAGTCAATGTTGTCCCTCTATTGCAACAAAATAGACAAATAAGCCAAAATGTATCCATTGATGATCAGAAAGGTAAACTTTAGCGTTGACGGTGAAGTTAAGACGTCTGCTTGTCAATACCATGGGTCGTTGGTCGCATCAGTGTGGTGCAAGTCCACGGGGGGATAGAGGAAAACAAGTTGAGATGGGTTCCTAAAGTTAGGGCTGCAGAAGCTGTGTGGGGCGAAGCAAATTATAGCTGTCATGGCCGATGAGCTTCAGAGATGTGTGAAAAGGCTGTCGGAGGAGACGACTGTGGGAGGACTGAAGCAGCCTTCCAGACTTCTGTCAGGGCGGCGATGGGGACAACTTTGTTCGCTTAGTTAGAATGTGTAACATCACTGCAGAATATATTGCTATTGATGTGTTTTGGAGCTGCAACTTTTGGAAGGAAAGTCACTCATTGAAAATTATTGGTGTAGTTCACAGTGTAGAGTGAGTGGAATCGGTCCAATCATCAAAAAAATCATGTTATCGGAATCAGACGGACAATTCACTGTCTCATTATGTCATATTTATTCCCTTTATTGTCCATTTCTGTGTTGGGGGGGGGGGTTTAGGTTTGGCTTTGGTCTTTCAACAGGGGGTCAAAGGCAATGTGGGGCTAAGTGTCTGGCCCAGGGACACAACAACTTCGGGTATTAGTGCGAGCAAGTGAGACAAGTTGTGGGGGGATCGAACCCATGACCATCAGGACCAAATGAGCCGCTGTCGCCCGTCTCATTAGTGAAAAGTGAAACTATTACCACTAGGACTCACACAATTATGAATCTACTAAAACTTGCTAAAGCACATTCGTAATTTTCTCTGAGATCTTTACTAAGTTATCAATTCTCCAACAACAAATTTGAGAAACAAACAATTCAAACATAGGATTTGCAATCATAACAAACACATAGGAGCCATTGGTCCATAGGAAGCAGGATGACCAATGTCCATAGCCATAACCCTAACCACATGTTAATAAATGTCTATAAATGTCCTGAATCATCTTTTTTTTCTTAGACCTCTGTTCTTAAAATCTGTATACCCAAGTAACACATTAACAAATATCTACACATGCCATTTTATATGAATATGTTCAACTTTAAACCTCAATAAAAAAATAATCATAATGAAGCCTGAAGCCAAAACCATATAACAATTAATAATTATATTGTCAGAGTAAGAAACATAATTTTCCATAAAACACAACTGAGGCTGCTAAGTGTGATAAAAACACTCACGTCTGCTGACCAACCTTTCCCCTTAAGTGAACAATCATTTGCTCCTTTGACCACAGACACAGAAAATCCTTTGAAACAGAGAACAGAGATCCCATGGCCTGTCTGCACCTGTGGATAGAACACGGACACGTAGCGGTAAAACGCAGATCCATCCAATCGTTTGACACATTGTTTATTTAACTCTGCTGACCCCTCGAGCTTGTGCGGGAATCTCAATGAAATATTCACGCAGTTCAAAGTAATGTAACTTTAATGCGTTGCACATAGTTCTAGCCGAGAATCAATTTGGTCTGCACTTCAATCAATCAATCAAAGTTTATTTGTAGAGCGCCTTTCATACACATGGCAACACAAAGCGCTTCACAGTCCACATCACAAATCATCACATAAAACAAACACCAGAATCACAATTAAAACATTAAAATCACACTTGCCTGTGATGTCCAGGCAGGAGGGAGGAGAGCATTCAAGAGGTCTTCTAACGTGACTTCATGAATTATTTATGGTACAATCTTTTGGTTCTTCATACTACTAAAAACACACTTAACAAGATAAATCTCAAAGCAGACAATTTGACGGCTTTTATGTTTTTATTTGAATTAGGACAGTACTTATTAATCAATGTGTCTGCAAACAGCTTAGGTAAAAGTACAAATAATAGGTTGACAAGCACAACATAAAGAATTTAAAAGAGAAGAGAAAGAGAAAGTCCAAGAAAGAGCAGATCTTCATCCACGGGAGCACGACTGGTTTGATTTCCACCAAAATTTCAGGACCCCTTCAAATGTTACGTACAGTATGTCCCATAGTTTCGTATGTGTTCCGGCAAGGTGTTCCATAATGTTGTGCCTCTTATGGACGCCATCGTTTGGCTGAATTTAGTCCTGCGCCTTTTCGTTGTGAAAGTCTTCCTAACTGTCATGGTGTGGACTTTTTGGATTATTTTGACCTGGTTTTGTTTTACTGTATTTGTTCTCTTCTAGTTTGAGTTTGCTTCCTGTCTCCTGCTGATGGTTTGCCCTACAGTTATTCACCTGTGTCTCCTGTATGCATTTATATCCTGTCTTTTTCCCCACTTGTTTTCCGTCTATAGTCTCCCGTTTGTCTTGTGTTCGTTTGATTACATTACACTTTATTTTCAGTCCTCTCTTACTAACCAAGCCACTGTCCTCCACCAAAAAAAATGTAAATCCTCCACATCAAAATCAATGAAGCCAAAACAAGGTCATAAAACAATGCACAATAAACAACCTGCAGCCAAAAATGTCTACAACATTTGAACAATTTATCTATTATTATTTATTTATAATTGAAGATGCTAATATAAGGTGTGCTTATATATATTACTAATGTATGACTTGATTTTCTGCATTAGATCGATGGCATAAGGCTCTCCCAAAAGCAAAAAAGGTAAGTGTGTAAGATGTTGTAATGTAATTGTATCTGAGGAGATAATTGTTTAGTGTGGTAATGTGTTGTATGGGGATAAATCTGTTTGTATGGTCCAAATGAAATGTCTAAGGGAAAAAGTCTTGTAACTTTTGTTAATATCATGAAAAAAGTGCCTAAAGGTGGAAGTGTGAAAATTAATAGCAATAATGAGACGGTGATAGCCTGGTCGTAACGATGTATAATTGTTGAATTTGTGAAAGTCGTTGAATAGTTGAAAGTGCCAAAATCTGGCGGAAAGTGGAAGAAGAACTAGAAATGGTACAATAGGCTGAAGCCATTGTGAGTGGTCTGCATAATGTTGGAAAGGTTTAGGGATGATGAAGGAAGAAGAAGGAAGAAAAAGAAAAGGGAAGAAGAGAAAGACGAAGAAGGAAGATGAGGAAGGAGGAAGAAGACAGTGGGAAGAAGGAGAAGAAGAGAAGAAGGGGAAGAAGAGGAAAAGGGGAAGAAGAGGAAGAAGAAGGAAGAAGAGGAAGAAGGGGTAAGAAGAGGAATAAGGGGAAAAGAGGAAGAAGAGCAAGAAGAGGAAAAAGAGGGAAGAAGAGGAAGAAAGAAGGAAGAAGGGAAGAAGAGGAAGAAGGGGAAAAGAGGAAAAAGGGAAAGAAGAGGAAGAATCAGAAGAAGAGAAGAAGGGGAAGAAGAGGCAGAAGAGGAAGAAGGGGAAGAAGAGAAAGAAGGGGGAAGTACAGGAAGATAAGGAAGAAGGGAAGAAGGAGGAAAAGAGGAAGAAGGAAGAAGAGGAAGAAGGGGAAAACAGGAAGATGAGGAAGAAAGAGGAAGAAGGGGAAGAAGGGAAAGAAGAGGAAGAATAAGAAGAATGTGTTGTAAGGGACTGAAAGTGTTGAAAGTGCTAAATACGTTGTAAAGTGCTATATGTGTGAAAGGTGTTTGAATTGGTTGTAAAAGTGATAAATGTGTTTTTAAGGTGTTGAAGTGTTGTAAATGTGCTAAATGTGGTTGTAAAGTGCCTAAATGTGTTTTGTATGGTATTGAATTTGTGTTTTAAAAGGGTCGATGTGTTGTAAAATGCTAAATGTGTTGATTTGTGGTAAAGTGCTAAATGTGTTGTAAGTGCTTTAAGTGTGGTAAGGAGTTTGAATGTGTTGTAAAGTGCTAAATGTGTTGTAAGGTGCTGTAAGTGTTGTAAGATGCCTGAATGTATTGTATCTGTGGTTAAGAATTGTAAGTGTGGTAATGTGTTGTATGGGGATAATCTGTTGTAGTCTTCCAATGTAAGTCTATGGGAAAAAGTGCTTACTTTTGTTAATATCGAAAAAGTGCTAAAGGTGGAAGTGTGAAAAGTAATAGCAGTAAAGGAGACGGTGGAAGCCGTTCGTAACGATGTAAAATTTGTTAAATTTGGTGAAAGCGTTGAAGATTTGAAATGTGCCCAAAATCTGGCGGAAGTGGAAGATAGAATAAACAGTAGGAGAGCATATCTAGTTGGCTGCATAGTCTATGCAGCCACTCCAATAAACAGTAGGAGAAAAGCAAAAAATACAGTGGCTGCATAGTCTATGCAGCCACCAACTAGAAAATGGTAACAATGGCTGAAGCCATTTGAGTGGCAGCATAGATGTGGACAGGGTTAGGGATGAAGAAGGAAGAGGAAGGGAAGAAGAAGGAAGAAGAAAGAAAAGGGAAGAAGAGGAAAAAGAAGGAAGAGGAGGAGAAGAAAAGAAAAGGGAAGAAGGGGAAGAAGAAGAGAAAAAGGGGAAGAAAGAGAAGAAAGAGGAAGAAGGGGATGAAGAGGAAGAAGAGGAAGAAGAGGAAGAAGAGAAAGATGAGAAAGGAAGAGAAAGAAAAGAGAAAGAAGAGAACGGAGGAGAGGAAAAGAGTAGAAGAGAAGAAGGGGAAGAAATAGGAAGAAGAGGAAGAAAGGAAGAAGGGAAAGAAAGGGGAAGAAAAGGGGAAGAAGAGGAAGAAGAGGAAGAAGAGGAAGAAGGGGAAGAAGAGGAAGTAAGAAGGTGTTGTAAGTGTTGAATTTGTTGTAAGGTGGTGAATTAGTTGTAAAGTGCTAAATGTGTGTGTAAAGTGCTGAATGGTTGTAAAGTGCTGAATGTGTTGTAAAGTGCTAAATGTGTGGTAAAGTGCAGAATCGGTTGTAAAGTGGCTTAATGGTGTTGTAAAGTGCTAATTGTGTTGTAAAGTGCTAAAATATGGTTGTAAGTGGTTGAATGGTGTTGTAAAGTGCTAAATGTGTTGGTAAGTTTGGGCTGGCGATTTTGCCTAAAAAAAAAAAAATCTCCGATTTTTAAAGAAAAATTCAAGTGTTCGATTACGATTTTCGATTTTTGTTCCCCCAAATGCACTTAAAAATGACGGAGACATCAGATATATTGTCAAAAGTGCAAATTTATTGCTGTGATTGTCCCTCAAGGAGTTAAAATGCAATAAATGAGGCTCTGTTATTCAACAATTTCAAGCTTTACCCAGGTTTAAGCAAAAGTGCAACATCAACTTCACAGTAGCTTTAAATTTCTGATTAAGAAATCAGATAACTACATATTTTGTTACATATAACATTACATAAAAAATAAAATAAACTCTCTCTTTGAGCCCTCGTATCAGCAAATGTGAATAAAAAAAATTAAACATGCCTGTGTCAGACATATACTACTAACAAACTACGTTATCAAAGATAAACAAATGTAAACTTTATCTTTAACAACAAAACATTAGATCCTGAAATATTGGCAAGCTCATTCTAACATTTTTTGCAAAGAAAGAAGAGCCTGTCCACAACCACAGGTCCGTGTGCTGAAGTAAAACGTCATCATCCCCCAGCTCCCGCGGATCTTTTCAACGAGTTGTATTGTACAGGTGAGGCCAGATGCGCGTACATCTGCGAAATACCTTGCGACAGGGGACAACGTACTGTACCTCGCCTCTAAATACTTTTAAACAATCCCCCCTTTAAAACCCCCCCGGGGGGGTCGCGGGAACCCCTGGGGGTGTCGCATATGATTTCTACACAAACAAAAAAAAAAAGATTTTTTTTTTTTGAGCAAATAATAAAGCCCTTAAATATTTTATTAGCCATTTGATTTGATTCAAAAGGACTACTTGGGGGTTTATAAAATTGTGTTTGGGAGACTATAAAAATTTTAAAATAACGTAAGTAATTTTGTCCCAGTCATTGCAGGCGCCATCAAAATAATCATGCACGTAACACACGCTCACATCATGCGCAGCGACAAAGCGTGTCCTACCCTTTTGTTTTGCTAAAACTAAAGGTGTTTTGGAGGACTACAAATAAATAATACCTGCTTTAAAAAATGAAACGAGGTTAATAACCACTAACAGAAAACCTCCCGGAGGGGGAAGAAAAGACACTTGTATCAGGGGTCAGGCTGATGTTGCGAAGAGAGGGAGAAGAGGCAGAGGAGGGAGAGAGGGCAGAGGAGGGGAGATAGGGCAGCGAGGAAGAGAGGCCAGCGGGGAGAGGGAAACGAGGGCAGCGGGGAGGAGAGAGGCAGCGGCGCGGAAGGGAGAGAGGGCAGCGGGGACGAGGGAGAGAGGGGCAAGGAGGGAGAGAGGGGGCAGCGGTGAGAGAGGGCAGAGGGAGTGGAGAGAGGCAGCGGAGGGAGAGAGGGCAGAGGAGGAGAGAGTGCAGCCGGGAAGGGAGGGAGGCAGCGGAGGGAGAGAGGGCAGCTGGAGGAGAGAGGGCAGTCGGTGAGGAAGAGGGCAGCGGAGGGAGAAGAGGGGCAGCGGAGGGAGAGAGGGCAGAGGAGGGAGAGAGGGCAGAGGAGGAGAGAAAAGTCCACTTTATCAGGGGTCAGGCTGATGGAGCGAAAGAGGGAGAGTGGCAAAGAGGGAGAAAGGAACAAGCGGTAAACAGCGCGTTAAAGAGGCCCGGCTTTTTCGGAGTCAAAGGTAAAGAGGTCCGCACATTAAAAGCGGGTGGCGGTCTATGCCTTTACTGACAGTAACTTTGGAAAGAGAAGCCCGGAATGAGCCTGCATAAGTAAAGAGCAGAAAGCGCCGCCCGCTTTTAAATGTGCTCGGACCTCTTAACCGCTGACTCCCGGAAAGACCGGCCCACTTTACCGCGGTAGAGAACAGTGAGGGCGAGCCGCAAGAAATGCGCTCCACAATGCTGAGGAGGGTTAGCAGGGCATTATATGGGGGTCGCGCGGGCTAAAAGACTTTGGGAACCCACTGCTCTACTACTGACACACGCTGCAATCTTGTTTTGACTGTGTTTACGCGGCGGAGGGGGCTTGCTCATAACGCTCTACGGTAAACCCACAAGGACGTAAAACGCAAAAAACCTCAGAAAAAAAATTTGGTGAAAAAAAAACTCGAGTTTTGCAAAATAAAAAATCCTTTTAAGCTCACAAAATCGATAAATCGATTAATCGTTTTTTGCCCAGCCCTATGAAACAGGTGTTGAATTTGTTGTAAGGTGCTGAATGTGTTGTAAGGTGTTGAATTTTTGTTGTAAAGTGAAAAATGTGTTTGTAAGGTGTTTTAATATGTTGTAATTGCAAAATGTGTTGTACGTGTTGAATTTGGTTGAAAAGTGCTAAATGTGTTGTAAAGTGGTGCTGTAGTGTTGTAAGATGTTGTAATTATTGTATCGTGGTATGAATTGTTAGGTGGTAATGTGTTGTATGGGGAGTAATCTGTTGTACTGGTCCAATGTAAGTCTATGGAAAAAGTTCTTACTTTTGTTAAAATCTGAAAAAGTGCTAAAGTGGAAGTGTGAAAAGTAATAGCAATAATGAGACGGTGAAGCCGGTCCGAAACGATGTATAATTTGTTGATTTGGTGAAAGCGTTGAAGAGTTGAAAAGTGCCAAAAGTCTGGCGGAAGTTGAAGAAGAACTAGAAATGGTAAAATGGCTGAAAGCCATTGAGAGTGGCTGCATAGATGTTGAAGGGTTAGGGATGAAGAAGGAAAAGAAGGAAAGAAGAAAGAAAAGGAAGAAGAAGGAAAGACGAAGACGGGAGAGGAGAGGAAGCAGAGAAGGGGAAGAATGAGAAGAAGATGAAGAAGGGAAGAAGAGGAAAAAGGGAAAGAAGAAAGAAGAGGAAGAAGGAGAAAGAAGGGGAAGAAGAGGAAAAAGGGGAAGAAGAGGAAAGAAGAGCAAGAAGGAGGAAAAAAAGGGGAAGAAGAGGAAGAAGAGGATGAATGGGAAGAAGAGGAAGAAGGGGAAGAAGAGGAATAAGGGAAAGAAGAGGAAGAACGAAGAAGAGGAAGAAGGGGAAGAAGAGGAAAAGAGAAGATAAGAAAGAGGAAGAAGGGGAAAGTACAGGAAGATGAGGAAGAGGGAAGAAGAGGAAGAAAGGAAGAAGGGAAGAAAGAGGAAGAAGGGAAGAATACAGGATGATAGGAAGAAAGAGGAAAAGGGGAAGAAGGGAAAGAGAGGAAGAAGTAAGAAGAATGTGTTGTAAGGGACTGAAAGTGTTGTAAAAGTGCTAAATACGATTGGAAAGTGCCTTAATGTGTTTGAAAGTGTTTGAATTTGTTGTAAAAGTGCTAAATGTGTTTTAAGGTGTTGAATTTGTTGTAAATTGCTAAATGTGTTTGTAAAGTGCTAAATGTGTTGTAAGGTTTGAATTTGTTTTAAGGTGTTGATGTGTTGTAAGAAAATGCTAAATTGTGTTGAATTTGTGTAAAAGTGAATAAATGTGTTGTAGGTGCGTAAAGTGTTGGTAAGGTGTTGAATGGGTTGTAAAAGTGCGTAAATGTGTTTGTAAGGTGATGTAAGTGTGTAAGATGATGTAATGTATTGTTTCTGTGGTAAGGATAATTGTTGTTAGATGTGGTTAAGGTGTTTATGGGGAGTAATCTGTTGTATACTGGCCAATGTAAGTCCTATGGAAAAGTGCTTGAACTTTTGTTAATATATGAAAAAGTGCTAAAGGTGGAAGTGTGAAAAGTAATTAGCAATAATGAGACGGTGACAGCGTTCGAACGATGTATAATTTGTTGAATTTGGTGAAAGCGTTGAAGAGTTTGAAAAGTTCCAAATCTGGCGGAAGTGGAAAAGAATAAACAGAAGGAGAGCATATAGTGGCTGCATAGTCTATGCATGCCAATCAATAAAACAGTAAGAGCATATAGTGGCTGCATGTCTATTGCAGCCACTCAACAAAAATGGTACAATGGCTGGAAGAACCCCATTGTGGAAGTGCAGCCATAGATTTGGAAAGTTTAGGTGAGAAAGAAGGAAGAGGAAAGGGAAAAAGAAGGAAGATGAAAGAAAGGGAAGAAGAGGAAAGAAGAAGTGAAGAGGAGGAGGAACGAAAAAGAAAGGGAAGCAAGGAAGAAGAAAAGAGGAAAAAGGGGAAGAAGAGGAAGGAAGAGGAAGAAGGGGAAGAAGAGGAAGAAGAGGAAGAAGAGGAAAGAGAGAAAGAAGAGAAAGAAGAGAAAGAAGAGAAAAGAAGAGAAAGGAGAGAGGAAAAGATAGAAGTAGAAAGAAGGGGAAGAAAGGAAGAAGAGAACAGAGGAAGAAGGGGAAAGAAGGGGAATAAGGGGAAAGTGAGGAAGAAGGAGGAAGAAGAGAAGAAGGGGAAAGAGAGGAAGAAGAAGGTGTTGTAAGGTGTTGAATTTGTTTGTAAGGTGTTTGAATTTGTTGTAAAGTGCTAAATGTGTTGTAAAGTGCTGAAGGGTTGTAAAGTGCTGAATGTGTTGTAAAAGGCTAATGGGGGGGGGGGGTTGTAAAGGCTGAATGTGTTGTAAAGTGCTTAATGTGTTGTAAAGTGCCTAAATGTGATGTAAAGTGCTAAATGTGTGTATGGTGTTAATGTTGTTGTAAATTGCAAAATGTGTTGTAAGGGTAGGGCTGGGCGATTTGCCTAAAAAAAAAATCTCCGATTTTTAAAAAAAAATTCAAGTATTTTCGATTCGATTTTCGATTTTTTTTCCCACTGCACTTATAAATGACTGGAGACATCAGATATATAGTCAATAGTGCAAATTTATTGGCTGTGATTGTCCTCAAGAGTTAAAATGCAAGTAAAATGAGGCTCTGTTTTATTCAACATTTCAAGCTTTAACACAGGTTTAAGCAAAAGTGCAACATCAACATCACAGTGAGCTTAAATTTCTGATTAAGAAATCAGCATCACTACATATTTTGGTACATATAAATACAAAAAAAATCAAATAAACTCTTCTCTTATCTTACCTCTCAGCATAATGTGAATATAAAAAAAAGTAAACATGCCTGTTGGCAGACATATAGGCTACTCACTAACTACTTATCAAAGGATAAACAAATGTAAACTTATCTTTAACAACAAAACAATAGATCTCTTGAAATATTGTGCATGCTCTTCTAAGCATTTTTGCAAGAAAGATAGCCTGTCCACAACCACACAGGTCCCGTGGTGGCTGTAGTACAACGTCGATCTCCTCCCCCCAGCTCCCGCGGACTTTTCACGAGTTTGTCATTGCACAGGTGAGGCACATCGCTACATCGGCGAAATACTTGCGGACTGGGGACAACGTACTTAACCTCGCATCGAATACTTTTAACAAGCCCCCCCCTGTTAAAACCCCCCCGGGGGTCGCGGGAACCCTCTGGGGGGGACGCATGCTGATTTCTACACAGAAACAAAAAAAAAAAGATTTTTTTTTTTTTTGAGCAAATAATAAAGCCCTTAATATTTATTTTAGCATTTCTGATTTGATTCAAAGACTACTTGTTAAATAGGTTTGGAGACTATAATATATTTTAATACGTTAGTAATTTTGTCCCCAGTCATCTGCAGCGTCAATCAAAATCATCACGTAACACAGCTCACAATCATGCCCGCAGCGACAAAGCGTGTCCCTACTGTGTTTGACTAAAACTAACGGTGTTTGGAGGCTACAAATAAATAAGACCTCTTTAAAATGAAACGTGGTTAATATCCAACAACAGAAAACCCCCGGAGGGGGAGAAAAGTCACTTTTGTATCAGGGGACAGCTGATGGTGCGAAAGAGAGGGAGAGAGGTCCAGAGGGAGGGAGAGAGGGCAGAGGAGGGAGAGAGGGCAGCGGAGGAAGAGAGGCCAGCGGGGGGATGGAGAGAGGGCACGGAGGGAGAGAGGGCAGTCCGGAGGGAGAGAGGGCAGCGAGGGAGAAGAGGGCAGAGGGGAGGAGAGGGGCAGCGGGGAGGGAGAGAGGGACAGAGGAGGCGAGAGGGCAGCGGAGGGAGAGAGGGCAGAGGAGGGAAAAAGAGAGTGCAGGCGGGGGAAGAGGGAGAGAGGGGCAGCGGAGAAGAGAGGCAATCGGAGGAGAGAGGGCAGCGGATGGAGAGAAGGGCAGCGTAGGGAGAGAGGGCAGCGGAGGAGAGAGGGCAAGGAGGAGAGAGGGCAGAGAGGGAGAGGAAAAGTCACTTTTACAGGGGTCAGGCTGATGGTGGCGAAGAGAGGGAGAGAGGGAAAGGAGGGAGAAAGGAAAGCGGAAGAACACGCGTTAAAGAGGCCCGGCTTTTCTTCGGAGTCCAAAGGTAAAGAGGTCCGCAAATTAAAAGCGGGTGGCCGGTCTATGCCTTTACTGACCAGTAAACTTTTGGAAAGAGAAGCCTGCGGGGATGAACCGCCTAAGTAACACAGAAAGCGCCGCCGCTTTTATTGCCGGACCTCTTTAACCGCTGACTCCGAAAGCCGGCCCCACTTTACCGCGGTAGGAGAACAGTGAGCGGCGAGCCGCAAGAAAATGCGCTCCACTTCTGCTGAGGAGGTTAGCAGGGCATTTAATGAAGGGGGTCGCGGGCTAAAACTTTGGGAACACCCTGCACTACTAGACAACGCGCCATTCTTGATTGACTGTGTTTACGCGGCGGAGAGGGGATGCTCCATAACGCTCTAACGTAACCCACAAGGACGACACGCAAAAAACTCAGAAAAAAATTTGTGAAAAAAAAACTCAGTTTTGCAAAATAAAAATCCTTTTAAGCTACAAAATCGATAAAATCGATTAAATATCGATTTTTTGCCCAGCCCTATGTAAGGTGTTGAAATGTAGTAAGCGTGCTGAATGAGTTGTAAGGTGTTTAATTTGTTGTAAAGAGCTAAATGTGTTGTAAGGTGTTTGAATATGTTGTAAAGTGCTAAAATGGTGTTGTACGGTTTTGAATTTGTTGTAAAGTGCCTAAATGTGTTGTTAAGGTTCGGTAAAGTGTTGTAAGATGTTGTAATGTAATTGAATCTGTTGGTGATTGAATTTTTTTTTTTTTGGGGGTTAGTGTGGTAATGTGTTGTATTGGGAAGTAATCTGTTGTACTGGTCCAATGTAAAGATCTATGGAAAAAGTGCTTGAACTTTTGTTAATTCTGAAAAAGTGCTAAAGGTGGAATGTGAAAAGTAATAGCAATAATTGAGACGTGAGCCGGTCGAACGATGTTAAAATTTTGGTTGAATTTGGTGAAAGGCGTTGAAGAGTTGAAAAGAGCCGAACCAAAATCTGGCGAAGTGGAAGAAGAACTAGAAATGGTACAATGGCTGAGCCATGGTGAGTGGCTGCATAGATGTTGGAAGGGTTAGGGATGAAGAAGGAAGAAGAAGGAGAAGAAAAAAAGGGAAGAAGAGGAAAGACAAGAAGGAAGAAGGAGAGAAGAAGAAGAAGGGGAAGAAGGAGAAAAAGAGGAAGAAGGGGAAGATGAGGAAAAGGGGATGAAGAGGAAAGAAGAGGAAAACAGAGGAAGAAGGGGAAGAAGAGGAAAAAGGGGAAGAAGAGGAAGAAGAGCAAGAAGAGGAAAAAGGGGAAGAAGAGGAAGAAGAGGATGAAGGGGAAGAAGAGAAGAAGGGGAAGAAGAGGAAAAAGGGAAAAGAAGAGGAAGAACAGTGAAGAAGAGGGAGAAGGGAAGAAGAGGAAAAGAGGAAAGAAGTGGGAGAAAGGAAGAAGGGGAAGTACAGGAAGATGAGGAAGAAGGGGTAGAAGAGAAGAAGAGAGAAGAAGGGGAAGAAGAGGAAGAAGGGGAAATCAGTGTAGAGGAGGATGAAGAGGAAAAAGGGGAAGAAGGAAAGAAGAGGAAATGTAAGAAGAATGTGTTGTAAAGGAAATGAAAGTGTGTTAAGTGAATAGTACGTGTAAAGTGCTAAATGTGTGAAAAGGTGTTGAAATTTGTTGTATAAGTGCTAAATTGTTTTAAAGGTGTTGAAAGTTGTTGTAAAGTGATAAATGTGTTGAAAGTGCCGAAATGTGTTGTTAGTGATTGAATGTTGTGTGTAAGTTGGATATGTGTGGTTAATTGAGATGGTGTTGTATGTGTTGTTAAGTGATATATATTGTGTTGTAAGTGCTTGTAAGTGTTGTAAGGTGTTTGAATGTGTGGTAAAGTTGCTAAATGTGTTGTAAGTGCTAGTAGTGCTTGTAAGAAGCTGTAATGTATTTGTATCTGTGGTAATGAATTGTTAGTGGGTAATGTTTTGTATGGGGAGTAATCTGTTGTCTGGTCCAATGTATGTCTATGGGAAAAAGTGCGAGAACTTTTGTTAATATCTGAAAAAAGTGTTTAATAAAAAAATAAAAGGTGGAATGTGAAAAAGTAAAGTAATAATGAGACGGTGAAGCCGTTCGTACGATGTATAATTATGTTGAATTTGTGAAAGCGTTGAAGAGTTGAAAAGTGCCAAAATCTTGCGGAAGTGGAAGAAGAATAAACCGTAGGAGGCATATAGATGCTTGCATAGTCTAGCAGCCCACTCAAAAAAACAGTAGGAGAGGCATATAGTGGCTGCATAGTCCTATGCAGCCACTCAACTAGAAATGGAACAAATGGCTAAGCCCATAGTGAGTGGCTGCATAGAATGTTGGAGGGTTTAGGGATGAAGAAGGAAGAGAAGGGGAAGAAGAAGGAAGAAGAAAGAAAAGGGAAAAAGGACAGAAGAAGGAAGAGGAGAGGAAGAAGAAAGAAAGGGAAGAAAGGGGAAGAAGAAGAGGAAAAGGAAGAAGAGCAGAAGAGGATGAAGGGGAAAAGAGGGAAGAATAGGAAGAATAGGAAGAAGAGAAAGAAAGAGAAAGAGGAGAAAGGAAGAGAAAGAAGAGAACGAGGAGAGGAAAAGAGAGAAGAGAAAGAAAGGGAGAGAAGAGGAATGAAGAGAAGAAGAGGAAGAAGGGGAAGAAAGGGGAAGAAGGGAAGAAGAGGAAGAGAGGAAGAAAGGAAGAAGGGGAAGAAGAGGAAGTAAGAAGGTTGTTGTAAGGTGTCTCGATTTGTTGTAAGTGTGTTAATTTTGTTGTAAAGTGCTAAATGTTGTTGTAAAGTGCTGAATGGGGTGTTGTAAAAGATGCTTGAATGTGTTGTAAGTGCATATGTGTTGTAAAGTGCTGTTGTTTGTAAAAGTGCTTAATGTGTTGTAAAGTGCTAAATGTGTTGTAAAGTGCAAATGTGTTTGTAAGTGTTGAATGTGTTGTAAAGTGCTAAATGTGTTGTAAGTTAGGGCTGGCCGATTTTGCCTAAAAAAAAATCTCCGATTTGTTAAAAAGAAAAATTCAAGTTTCGATTCGATTTTCGATTTTTTTTTCCCACAATGCAACTAGTAAACTAAAGTTTAATTATTTTATTTTTTTTTTTATGGAATTTTTTTAAAAATGACTGGAGAACATCAGATATATTGTCAAAAGTGGCAAATTTATTGCGTGTGATTGTCCTCAAAGAGTTAAAATGCAAGTAATGAGGGGCTCTGTTATTTCAACAATTTCAAGCTTAAACCAGGTTTAAGCAAAAGTTGAAACATCAAACTTCACAGTAGCTTTAAATTTTCTGATTAAGAAAATCAGATAACAACATAATTTGTAACATATAACATACAATAAAAAAATAAAATAAACACTTCTCTTAGGCCTCTCAGCATAATGTGAATATAAAAAAATTAACACCTGCCTGTGGCAACATATAGCTACTAACTAACTACATTTCAAGATAAAACAAATGTTAAACTTTTATCTTTAACAACAAAACATTAAGATCTCTGAAATATTGTGCATGCTCATACTAAGCATTTTTTGCAAGAAAAGATGAGCCTGTCACAACCACAGTCCGTGGTGGCTGAGAAAAACGTCATCTCCCCCAGCTCAACCGCGATCTTTTCAACGAGTTGTAATGTAACAAGGTGAGGCCAGCGCTACATCGGCGAAATACAGCGACTGGGACACCGTACTGTACCTCGCATCAAATACTTTTAACAACCCCCCCCTGTTATAAAACCCCCCCGGGGGGTCGCGGGACCCCCTGGGGGGGTCCCCGCATGAAGATTTCAACACAAGACAAAAAAAAAAGATTTTTTTTTTTTTTTGAGCAAATATAAAGCCCTTACATAAATATTTAGCATTTGATTTGATTCAAAAGGACCTACTTGTTAAATTGAGTTTGAGACTATAATATATTTGTTAATAACGTTTAAGTAATTTTGGTCCCAGTCATTGCAACGTCAATCAAAATCATCACGTAACACAGCACACATCATGCGCAGCGACAAAGCGTGTCCTACTGGTTGTTTGCAAAACAAAAGGTGTTGGAGGCTACAAATAAATAAATACCTGCTTTAAATGAAACGTGTTTAATATCCACCACAAAATCCACCGGAGGGAGAAAAGTCAACTTGTTATCAGGGTCATGCTGATGGTGCGAAGAGAGGGAGAGAGGGCAGAGGAGGGAGAGAGTGCAGAGAGAGGAAGAGGCAGCGGAGAAATAAGCGGCCAGCGGAGGGAGAGAGGGCAGCGGGGTAGGGAGAGAGGGCAGCGGGAGGAGAGAGGGCACGGACAGGGAGAGGAGGGCAGAGGAGGGAGAGAGGGCAGCGGGCGGGGAGGGAGAGAGGGCAGAGGAGGGGAGAGAGGGCAGGCGGAGGGAGAGGAGGCAGAGGAGGGAGAGAGGCAAGCGGAGGGAGAGAGCGCAGCGGGGGATAGGGAGAGAGGGCAGCGGAGGGAGAGAGGCAGCGGGAGGGAGAGAGGGCAGCGGAGGGAGAGAGGGCAGCGGAGGGAGAGAGGGCAGAGGAGGGAGAGGCAGAGGCAGGGAAGAGAACAGTCACTGTATCAGGGGTCAGCGCTGAATGGTGCGAAGAGAGGGAGAGAGGGCAAAGGAGGGAGAAAGGACACGTGCGGTAGAACAGCGCGTTAAAGAGGCCCGGCTTTTTCGGAGTCAGAGGTAAAGAGTCCGCACATTAAAAAAGCGTGTGGCCGGTCCTATGCCCTTTACTGACAGTAACTGTAGGAAAGAGAAGCCGCGGGGATTAACCGCATAAAGTAACAGCAGAAAAGCGGCCGCCCGCTTATAATTGTGCGGACCTCTTTACGCTGACTCCGAAAGCCGGCCCACTTTACCGCGGTAAGGAAGAACAGTGCGTGCGAGCCGCAAGAAATGCGCTCCACATCTGCAGAGGAGGGTTAGGCAGGGCATTTATGATGGGGGGGGGGTCCCCGCGAGGCTAAAGACTTTGGGAACCCCTGCTCTACTACACGCTGCCATTCATGTTTGACTGTTTTACGCGGCGGAGGGGCTGGCTCATAACGCTCTACGGTAACCCAACAAGGACGAAACCAAAAACTCAGAAAAAAAATTTGGGTGAAAAAAAAAAACTCGAGTTTGCAAATAAAAATCCATTTAAGCTACAAAATCCGATAAATCGATTAAAATCGATTTTATTGTGCCCACCCTATGTAACGTGTTGAATTTGTTGTAAGGTGCTGAATGTGTTTTTAAAGGTGATAATTATTGTTGTAAAGTGCTAAATGTGTTTGTAAGGGAGTTTGAATATGTTGTAAAGTGGCTAATGTGTGTATACGGTGTTGAATTTGTTGTAAAGTGCTAAATGTTTGTAAGGTGCTTAAGTGTTGTAAGATGTGTAATGTATTGTATCTGTGGTGATGAATTGTAGTGGTAATGTGTTTGTATGGGGAGTAATCTGTTGTACTGGTCCAATGTAAGTCTATGGGAAAAGTCTTGAACGTTTTGTAATATCTGAAAAAGTGCTAAAAGGTGGAAGTGTGAAAATTAATCGCAATAAATGAGAACGTGAAGCCGGTCGGAACGATTTATAAATTTGTTGTATTTGGTGAAAAGCGTTGAAGAGTTGAAAGTGCCAAAATCTGGCGGAAGTGGAAGAAGAACTAGAAAAGGTACAATGTCTGAAGCCATTGTGAGTGGCTGCATAGATGTTGGAAGGGTTAGGGATGAAGTTGGAAGAACAGGAAGAAGAAAAGAAAAGGTAAGAAGAGGAAAGACGAAGAAGGAAGAGGAGTAAGAAGAATGAAGAAGGGAAGAAGGAGAAGAAGAGAAGAAGGTAAAGAAAAGAGGAAAAGGGGAAGAAGAGGAAGAAAGAAGAAAAGAGGGAAGAAGGGGATGAAAGGAAAAAAGGGAAGAAGAGGAAGAAGAGCAAGAAAGGAAAAAGGGGAAGAAGAGAAGAAAGGAAGAAGGGGAAGAAGAGGAAGAAGGAAAAGAGGAAAAGGGAAAGAAGAGGAAGAACAGTAAGAAGAGGAATAAGGGAAGAAGAGGAAGAAGAGTAGAAGGGAAGAAGAGAAGAAGGGGAATGTACATGAAGATGAGGAAGAAGGGAAGAAGAGGAAGAATAGGAAGAAGGGGAAGAAGATGAAGAAGGGAAGAACAGATGATGAGGAGAAGAGGAAGAAGGGAAGAAGGGAAAGAATAGGAAGAAGTATGAAGAATGTGTTGTGTAAAGGGACTGAATGTGTTTGTTAAAGTGCTAAATACGTTGTAAAGTGCCTAAATGTGTTGAAAGGTGTTGAATTTGTTGTAAAGTGCTAAATGTGTTTAAGGTGTAAATTGTTGTAAAGGGTGCTAAATGTGTTGTAAATGCTAAAATGTGTTGTAAGGTTATAGAAGTTGTTTAAGGTGTTTGATGTGTTGTAAAATGCTAAATGAGTTGAATTTGTTGAAAGTGCTAAATGTGTTGTAAGGTGCAGTAAGTGTTGTAAGGTGTTGAAATGTGTTGTAAAGTGCGAATGTGTTGTAGAGGTGCTGTTAGTTTGTAAGATGATGTATTGTATTCTATCGTGTGGTATGTATTGGTAGTGTGGTAATGTGTTGTATGGGAGTAATACTGGTGGTACGGGTCCAATGTAAGTCTATGGGAAAAAGTGCTGAACATTTGTTAATATCTGAAAAAGTGCTAAAGGTGAATGTGAAAAGTAATAGCAATAATGAAGACGGTGACGCCGTTCGTAACGATGTATAATTTTGTTGAATTTGGTGAAGCGTTGAAGAGTTGAAAAGTGCCAACATCTCGGAAGTGAGAGAAAGAATAAACATTAGGGAGAGCTAATAGTGGCTGCATAGTCTATGCAGCCACTCAATAAACACGTAGGGAAGCAATAGTGGCTGCATATCTATGCAGCCACTCCAACTAGAAATGGTACAATGCTGAAGCCATTGTGAGTGGCTGCATAGATGTTGATAGGGTTAGATGAAGAAGGAAGAGGAAAGGGGAAGAAGAAGGAAGAAGAAAGAAAAGGGAAGAAAAGTGAAAGAAGAAGGAAGAGGAGGAGGGAAGAAAAGAAAGGGAGAAGGGGAAGAAGAAGAGGAAAAAGGGGAAGAAGAGGAAGAAGAGGAAGAAGGGAAGAAGAGGAAGAAGAGGAAGAAGAGGAGAAGAGAAAGAAGAGAAAAGAAGAGAAAGGAAGAGAAAGAAAGAACGGAGGAGGATGGAAAAGAGAGAAGAGAAAGAAGGGGAAGAAGAAGAAAAGAGAAAGAAGAGGGAAGAAGGTGAAGAAGGGGAAGAGGGGAAGAGAGGAAGAAATGGAAGAAGAGGAAGAAGGGGAAAAGAGGAAGTAAGAAGGTTTTGTAAGGTGTTGAATTTTGTTGTAAGGTGTTGATTTTGTTGTAAAGTGCTAAATGTTTGTAAAGTGCTGAATGTGTTGTAAAAGTGCTGAATGTGTTGTAAAGTGCTAATGTTGTTGTAAAGTGCTGAATGTGTTTGTAAAGTGCGGAATTGTTGTAAAGTGCAAATGTGTTGTAAAGTGCTAAATGTGTGTAAGGTGTTGAATGTGTTGTAAAGTGCTAAATGTGTTTGTAAGTTAGGGCTGGGCATTTGCCTAAAAAAAAACTCGCCGATTTTTAAAAGAAAAAATTCAAGTTTCGATTCGATTTTCCGATTTTTTTTCCCCAAGAGCACTTAAAAAAAAAATAACTGGAGACATCCAATATAGTTGTCCAAAAGTGCAAATTTTAATTGCTGTGATTGTCCCTCATAGTAAAATGCAATAAATGTGGCTCTGTTATTCAACATTTCAAGCTTATTAACTTGACCCAGTGTAAGCAAAGAGCAACATCAACTTCACAGTAGCTTAAATTTTCTGATTAACGAATTCAGATAACTTAACATATTTTGTAACATATAACATACAATAAAAATAAAATAAACTCTACTCTTAGCCTCTCTAGCATAATGTGAATATAAAAAAAATTAAACAAGCATGTGGCAACATATTGCTACTAACTACTACATATCGAAAGGATAAAACAAAAGTAAACTATTGTCTTTAAAACCAAACAAAACATTAGAACTCTGAAATATTGTGCATGCTCATTCTAAAAGCATTTTTTGCAAAAAGATGAGCCTGTCCACACCACACAGGTCCGTGGTGGCTGAGTAAAACGTCATCACCCCCCGCTCACCGCGGATCTTTTCACGAGTTGTCTTGTACAGGTGAGGCAGCGCAACAATCGGCGAATACTTCGACTGGACACAAAACGTACTGTACCTCGCATCTAATACCTTTAACAAGCCCCCCCTGTTAAAACCCCACCCGTGGGTCGCGGGAACACCCTGGGGGGGTCGCATGATGATTTCTACACAAACAAAAAAAAAAAAAGATTTTTTTTTTTTTTTGAGCAAATATAAAGCCCTTAAATATTTATTTAGCATTTGATTTGATTCAAAAGGACTTCTTGATAAATTGTGTTGGGAGACTATAAAATATTTTTAAATAGACGTTAGTAATTTTGTCCCCAGTCATTGCAGCGTCCAATCAAAATCATCACGTAACACAGCTCACATCATGCGCAGCCGACAAAGCGTGGTCCTACTGTTGTTGCTAGAAACTAAAGAGTTTGGAGGCTACAAATAAATAATACCTGCTTTAAAAATGAAACGTGGTTAATATCCACAAACAGAAAACCCCGGAGGGGGAAAAAGTACACTTTATCAGGGGTCAGGCTGATGGTGCAGAGAGGGAGAGAGGCAGAGGAAGGGAGAGAGGGGCAGAGGATGGAGAGAGGCAGCGGAGGAAGAGAGCCAGCGGAGGAGAGAGGGCAGCGGAGGGAGAAGAGGGTCAGCGGAGGAAGAGAGGGCAGCGGAGGGAGGAGAGAGGGCAGAGGGTGGGAGAGAGGGCAGCGGAGGGAGAGAGGGCCCCCCAAGAGAGGAGGGAGATAGGGCAGCGGGAGGCAAAAATAAAAAAAGAGAGAGGGCAGAGGAGGGAGAGAGGGCAGCGGGAGGGAGAGAAGGGCAGCGGAGGGAGAGAGGGCAGCGGAGGAGAGAGGCAGCGAGGGAGAGAGGGCAGCGGGGGAGGGAGAGAGGCAGCGGAGGAGCAGAGGGCAGAAGGAGGGAGAGAGGGCAGAGGAGGAGAGAAAAGTCACTTGTATCTGGGGGTCAGGCTGATGGTGCGAAGAGAGGAGAAGGGCAAAGAGGGAGAACGGACAGCGGTAGAAACAGCGCGTTTAAAGAGGCCCGGCTTTTTCGGAGTCAAATGGAAAGATTCCTCACATTAAAAGCGGGTGGCCGGTCTATGCCTTTACTGACATTAACTTTGGAAAGAGAAGCCGCGGGATGAACGCATAAAGTAACAGCAGAAAGCGGACCGCCCGCTTTTTATTGTGCGGACCTCTTTACCGCTGACTCCGGAAAAGCCGGCCCACTTTACCGCGGTAAGGATAACAGTGAGGGCGAGCCGCAAGAAATGCGCTCCACTTCTTGCTGAGGAGGGGGTAGCAGGGCATTTATGATGGGGGTCGGGCTAAAGACTTTGGGGGAACCCCTGGCTCTACTACACGCTGCCATTCATAGTTTTTGACTTGTGTTACGCGCGGAGGGGCTTGTCTCATAACGCTCTACCGGTAACCCACTAGGACGAAACGCAAAAAACTCAGAAAAAAATTGGTGAAAAAAAAACTCGAGTTTGCAAAATAAAAAATCCTTTTAAGCTAACAAAATCGATAAATCGATTAAATCGATTTTTTGCCCAGTCCCTATGAAAGGTGGTGAATTTGTTGTAAGGTGCTGAAAAGTGTTGTTAGGTGTTGAATTTAGTTGTAAAGTGCAAATGTGTTGTAAGGTGTTGAATATGTTGTAAAGTGCTAAATGGTGTTTGTACGGTGTTGAATTTGTTTAAAGTCTAAATGTGTTGGTAAGGTGCAGTAAGTGGTTGTAAGCATGTTGTAAATGTATTGATCTGGTGGTGATGAATTGTTAGTGTGGTAATGTTTTGTATGGGGAGTAAATCTGTTGTACTGGTCCAATGTACGTCTATGGGAAAAAGTGCTTGCACTTTTGTTAATATCTGAAAAAGTGCTAAAGGTGGAAGTTGGAAAAGTAATAGCAATAATGAGACGGTGAGCCGGTCGTAACGATTATAATTGTTGAATTTGGTGAAAGCGTTGAGAGTTGAAAAGTGCCAAAATCTGCGGAAGTGAAGAAGAACTAGAAAAGGAAACAATGGCTGAAGCCATTGTAGTGGCTTGCATAGAAGTTATGAAGGGTTAGGGATGAAGAAGGACGAAGAAGGAAGAAGAAGAAAAGGAAAAGAGGAAAGACGAAGAAGAAGAGGAGAGGAAGAAGAATAAGGGGAAGAAGAGAAGAAGAGGAAGAAGGGTAAGAAAGGAAAAGGGGAAGAAGAGGTAGAGAGGAAGAAGAGAAGAAGGGGAAGAAGAGGTAAAAAGGGGAATAAGAGGAAGAAGAGCAATAAGAGGAAAAAGGGGAAGAAGAGGAAGAAGTGGAAGAAGGGGAAGAAGAGAAGAAGGGGAAGAAAGGAAAAAGGAAAGAAGAGAAGAACAGAAGAAGAGGGAAAAGGGAAGACAGAGAAGAAGAGGAAGAAGGGGAAGAAGAGAAGAAGGGGAATACAGGAAAAGAGAGAAGAAAGGGAAGTAGAGGAAGAAGAGGAAGAAGGGGAAGAAGAGGAAGAAGGGAAGAAACACAGAAGATGAGGGAAGAAGAGGAAGAAGGGGAAGAAGGGAAAGAAGAGGAAGATGTAAGAAGAATTGTGTAAGGGACTGAAAGTTTGTAAAGTGCTATATACTTGTTAAGTGCTTAATGTGTTTGAAAGTGTTGATTTTGTTGTAAAGTGCGAAATGTTGTTTTTAGGTGTTGAATTTGTTGTAAAGTATAAATGTGTTGTAAAGTGCTAAATGTGTTGTAATGGTATGAATTTGGTTTAAGGTGTGTGAATGTGTTTTTTAATGATAATTGTTTGAATTGTTGTATAAGTGCGAAAGGGTTGTATGGTGCTGTAAAAGTGTTGTAAGGTGTTGAATGTGTTGTAAAGTGCTAAAATGTGTTGTAAGGTGCTGTATGTGTTGTAAGATGCTGTAATGTATTGTACCTGTGGAATGAATTGTTAGTGTGGTAATGTGTTGTATGGGGAGTAAATCTGTTGTAACTGGTCCCAATGTAAGTCTAGGGGAAATAGTGCTTGAACTTGTTGATAATCATCTGAAAAAGTGCTAAAGGAGGAAGTGGTGAAAAGTAATAGAGCAATAATGAGACGGGTAAGCCGATCGTAAACGATGTATAAATTTGTTGAATTTGGTGAAAGCGTTGAAGAGTTGAAAAGTGCCAAAAATCAGGCGGAAGTGGAAGAGAATAAACAGTAGGAGAGCATATAGTGGCGCATAGTCAATGCAGCCACTCACTAAACAGTAGGAGCGCATAAAGTGGGCTTGCATAAGTTCCTATGCAGCCACTCAACTAGAAATGGTACAATGGCTGAAAGCCATTGTGAGTGCTGCATAGATGTTGGAAGGGTTTAGGGAATAAGAAGAAGAAAGGAAGGGGAAGAAGAAGAAGGAAGTAAGAAAAGGGAAGAAGAGGAAAGAAGAAGGAAGAGGAGAGAAGAAGAAGAAAGGAAGAAGGGAAGAAGAAGAGGAAAAAGGGGAAATAAGAGGAGAAGAGAAGAAGGGGAAGAAGAGGAAGAAGAGGAAGAAGAGGAAGAAGAGAAAGAAAGAAAGAAGAGAAGATAGAAAGAGAGAACGGAGGAGGAGGAAAAGAGAGAAGAGAAAAGAAGGTGAAAAGAGGAAGAAGAGGAATAAGAGGAAAGAAGGGAAAGAAGGGGAAGAAGGGGAAGAAGAGGAAGAAGAGGAAGAAGAGGAAGAAGGGGAAAAGAGGAAGTAAGATGGTGTTGTAAGGTGTTGAAATTGTTGTAAGGTGTGAATTTGATGTAAAGTGCAAATGTGTTTGTAAAGTGCTGAATGTGTTTAAAGTGATGAAGTGTTGGAAAAGTGCTAAAAATGTTTGTGAAAGTGCTGAATGTGTTGTAAGTGCTTAATGTTTGTTAAAGTGCTAAATGTTTTAAAGTGCTAAATGTGTTGTAAGGTGTCGAATGTGTTGAAAGTGCTAAAAGTTTGTAAAGGTTAGGCTGGGCGATTTTGCCTAAAAAAAAAATCTCCGATTTTTAAAAAGAAAAATTCAAAGTTCGATCGAATTTTCGATTTTTTTTCCCCAATGCCTTAAAAATGACTGGAGAACTTCAGATATATTGTCAAAAGTGCAAATTTATTGCTGGTGATTGTCCTCAAGAGTTAAAAAGCCAAGTAATGAGAAGCTCTGTTATTCCAACAATTTCAAGCTTTAACCAGGTTAAGCAAAAGTGCAGACATCAACTTCAGCAGTACTTAAATTTTCTGATTAAGAAATCAGATACCTACAATATTTTTGTAACATATAACCTTACAATACAAAAATAAAATAAACTCTTCTCTTAGCCTCATCCAGCATAATGTGAATATAAAAAAAATTAAACATGCCTGTGCAGACATATAGCTACTAACTAACTACTTATCCACAGGATAAACAAATTAAACTTTATATCGTTTAACAACAAAACATTAGATCTCCTGAAATATTGTGCTGCACATTCTAATCATTTTTTGCAGAGAAAGATGAGCCTGTCACACAACCATCCAGGTCCGAGGTGGCTGAGTAAAACGTACATCTCCCCCAGCTCACCGCGGATCTTTTTCACGATTTATTGTACAGGTGAGGCAGCGCTACAACGGCGAAATACTTTGCGACTGGGGACAACGTACTGTACCTCGCATCTAATACATTTACCAATCCCCCCATCTGTTAAAACCCCCCGGGGGGTCGCGGGAACCCCTGGGGGGGTCAGCATGATGATTTCTACACAAACAAAAAAAAAGATTTTTTATTTTTTTTGAGCAACATATAAAGCCCATAATATTTATTTAGCATTTGATTAGAATTCAAACGGACTACTTGTAAAATTGAGTATGGAGACATAATATATTTTAATAACGTTAGTAATTTTGTCCCGTTCATTGCAAGCGTCCAATCAAAATCATCAGCGTAACACAGCTCACATCATGCGCAGCGGACAAGCGTGTCCTACTGTTGTTTGCCTAAAACAAAAGGTGTTTGAGCTACAAAAAAAAATACCTGCTTTAAAATGAAACGTGGTTAATATCCACAACAACAGAAAACCCCGGAGGGGAGAAAAGTCACTTGTATATGTGTCAGGCAGATGGTGCGAAGAGAGGGAGAGAGGGCAGAGAGGAGAGAGGGCAGAGTAGGGAGAGAAGGGCAGGAGGAGGAAGAGAGGCCAGCGGTAGGGAGAGAGGGCAGCGGAGGGAGATAGGGCAGCGAGGGAGAGAGGGCAAGCGGGAGGGAGAGAGGGCAGAGGAGGGAGAGAGTCACGGGAGCGGAAGGGAGAGAGGGCAGAAGGAGAGAGAGAGGGCAGCGGAGGGAGAGAGGGCAGGGGCGAGGGAGAGAGGGCAGCGGAGGGGAGGAGAGAGCAGCGAGGGAAGAGGGCAGCGAGAGGGAGAGAGGGCAGCGGAGGGAGAGAGGCAGCGGAGGAGGAGAGGAAGCGGGATGAGAGAGGGCAGAGGAGGGAGAGAGGGCAGAGGAGGGAAGAAAAGTCACTTGTTATCAGGGGTCAGGCTGATTGGTGCGAAGAGAGGAGAGAGGGGCAAAGGAGGGAGAAAGGACAGCGGTAGATCAGCGCGTTAAAAGGCCCGGCTTTTCGAGTCAAAGTAAGAGGGTCCGCACATTAAAAGCGGGTGGCCGTCTATGCCTTTACTGACAGTAACTATGGAAAGAGAAGCCGCCCCGGGATGAACCGCATAAAGTAACAGCAAAAGCGGCCGCCCGCTTTTAATGTGCGGACCTCTTTAACCGCTGACGTCCCGGAAAGCCGCGCCCACTTTACCGCGGTAGGAAGAACTGTGAGGGGCGAGAGCCGCAAGAAAATGCGCTCCACTTCTGCTGAGGAGGGTTAGCAGGGCATTTATGATGTGGGTCGCGGCTAAAGACTTTGGGAAACCACCCCTGCTCTACTACTCGCTGCCCTTCTTGTTTTGAACAGCTGTGGGATGGGGTCTAGTTTACATCACCGCTATCTAGAACGGAGAGGCTGTGTAATCAGCTCAACAGACAACGGACTCTGTACGGTACCCACGATCAGTGGCGGCCGGAAACGCAAAAACTCAGAAAAAAGAATTTGGTGAAACAAAAACTCGAGTTTGCAAATAAAAATCCTTTATGCTACAAAACGATAAATCGTTAAATCCGATTTTTGCCCACCCTATGTAAGGTGTTTGAATTTGTTGTAAGGTGCTGAATGTGGTTGTAAGGTGTGAATTTGTGTGTAAAGTCTAATGTGTTTTTTAAGGTATTTGGAATTTGTTGTAAAGTGCTAAATGTGTTGTACGTGTTTAATTTGTTGTAAAAAGTGCTAAATGTTTGTAAGGTGTCTGTAATGTTGTAAGATGTTTAAATGTATTTGTATCTGTCGGGTGATGATTGTTAGTGTGGTAATGTTGGGTTGTATGGGAGTAATCTGGTGTACTGCCAATGTAAGTCATGGGAAAAAGAGCTTGAACTTTTGTTATATCTGAAAAAGTGCCAAAGGTGGAAGTGTAATAGTAATAGCAATAATGAAGACGGTGAAGCCGGTCGAAACGATGTAAAATTTGTTGAATTTGGTGAAAGCCGTTGAAGAGTTGAAAAGTGCAAAATCAGGCGAAGTGGAATAGAAGAACTAGAAATGGTACAATGGCTGAAGCCATTGGTGATGGATGCATAGATGTTTGGAAAGGGTTAGGGGATGAAGAAGGAAGAAGAAGAAGAAGAAAGAAAAGGGAAGAAGAGAAAGACGAAGAAGGAAGAGGGAGGAGGAAGAAGAAAGAAGGAAAGAGAAGGAGAAGATGAGAAGAAGGGTAAGAAGAGGAAAAGGGGGAAGAAGAGAAGAAGAGGACGAAAGGAAGAAGGGGAAGAAGAGGAAAAGGGAAGAAGAGGAAGAAGAGCAAGAAGAGGAAAAAGGGGAAGAAGAGGAAGATGAGGAAGAAAGGGGAAGAGAGAGGAAGAAGGGGAAGAAGAGGAAAAAGGGAAAGAAGAGGAGAACAGGAAGAAGAGGAAAGAAGGGGAAGAAGAGAAGATGAGAAAAAAGGGGAAGAAAGGAAGAAGGGGAAGACAGGAATTGAAGGAAGAAGGGGAAGAAAGGAAGAAGAGAAGATGGGGAAAGAATGAGGAAGAAGGCGGAAGAACAGGAAGATGAGGAAGAAGAGGAAGAAGGGGAAGAAGGGAAAGATGAAGGAGAAGTAAGAAGAATGTGTTGTAAGGGACTGAAAGTGTTTGTAAAGTGCTAAATACGTTGTAAAAGTGCAATTGTGTTGAAAAGGTGTTGAATTTGTTGTATAGTGCTAATGTGTTTTTAAGGTGTTGATTTGTTTGTAAAGTTGCTAAATGTGTGTAAAGTGCTAAAATGTGTTGTAAGGTATTGAATTTGTTTTTAAGGGGTTGAAATGTGTTGTAAAATGCTAAATGTGTTGAATTTGTTGTAAAGTGCTAAAATGTGTTGTAAGGTGCTGTAAGTGTGTATGGTTTGAATGTATTGTTAAAGTGCTAAATTGTGTTGTAAAGTGCTGTAAGTTGTAGTAAGTGCTGTATTGTATTGTACTGTGGATTGAATTGTGTTATGTGGTAATGTGGTTTGTATGGGGAGTAATCTGTTGTTAACTGGTCCAATGTAAGTCTATGGGAAAAAGTGCATGACTTTGTGAATATCTGAAAAAGTGCTAAAGGGGAAGTGTGAAAAGTTAATAGCAATAATGAACGGTGTAAGCCGTTCGGTTACGATGTATAATTGTATGAATTTGGTGAAAGCGTTGAAGAGTTGAGAAGTGCCAAAATCTGGCGGAAGTGGAAGAAGAATAAACAGTAGGAGAGCATATAGGTGGCTGCATAGTCAATGCAGCCACTCAATAAACATAGAGAGCATATAGTGGCTGCATAGTCTATGCAGCCACTCAACTAAAATGGTACAATGGCTGAAACTCCATTGTGAGTGCTGCAAATGTTGGAAGGGTTAGGGATGAAAGAAGGAAGAGGAAGGGGAAGAAAGAAGGAAGAAGAAAGAAAAGGGAAGAAGAGGAAAGAAGAAGGAAGAGGAGGAGGAAGAAGAAGAAAGGGAAGAAAGGGATGAAGAAGGAGGAAAAAGGGGAAAGAAGAGAAGAAGAGGAAGAAGGGGAAGAAGAGGAAGAAGAGGAAGAAGAGGAAGAAGAGAAAATGAGAAAGAAGAGAAAGAAAGAGAAAGAAGAGAACGGAGGAGATGAAAAGAGAGAAGAGAAAGAAGGGGAAAAGAGGAAGAAGAGGAAAGAAAGGAAGAAAGGGAAGAAGGGAAGAAGGGGAAGAAGAGGAAGAAGAGGAAGAAGAGAAGAAGGGGAAGAAAGGAAGTAAGAAGGTGTTGTAAGGTGTTGAATTGTTTAAGGTGTTGAATTTGTTGTAAAGTGCTAAATGTGTTGGTAAAGTTGCTGAATGTGGTTGTAAAAGTTGATGAATGTTTGTAATGTGCTAAATGTGTTGTAAAGTGCTGAATGTGTTGTAAAGTGCTTAATGTGTTGTAAAGTGCTAAATGTGTTGTAAAAGTGCTAAATGTGTTGTAAGGGGTTGAATTGTTGTAAAGGTGTTAAATGTGTTGTAAGGTTTTAGGGCTGGGCGATTTGCCTAAAATAAAAATCTCCGTTTTTAAAAGAAAAATTCAAGTTTCGATCGATTTTCGATTTTTTTCCCCAATCACTTAAATATGACTGGGACATCAGATATATTGTCAAAAGTGCAAATTTATTGCTGTGATTGTCCTCAGAGTTAAAATGCAAGTAAATGAGGCGCTGTTATTCAACAATTTCAAGCTTTAAACCCCAGGTTTAACAAAAGTGCAACATCAACTTCACAGAGCATAATTTTCTGATAAGAAATCAGATAACTACCATATTTTGTAACATATAACATTACAATAAAAAATTAAAAATAAACTCTTCTCTTAGCCTCTCAGCATAATGTGGAAAAAAAAAAAATTAAACATGCCCTGTGGCAGACATATAGCTACTAACTAACTACTTATCAAAGGATAACAAATGTAAACTTTTTATCTTTTAACAACAAAACATTAGATCTCTGAAATATTGTGCATGGCTCATAGTCAAAAGGCATTTTTTGCAAGAAAGAAGAGCCTGTCCACAACCACAGGTACGTTGTGGCTGAGTAAAACGTCATCTCCCAGCTCACCGCGGATCTTTTCACGAGTTTGTAGTGAACAGGTGAAGGCAAACGCTACATCGGCGAAAATAACTTGCGGACTGGTGGACAACTACTGTACCTCGCATCTTAAATACTTTTTAACAAGCCCCCCCCAGTTAAAAAACCCCCCCGGGGGGTGCGGGAAACCCCTAGGGGGGTCGCATGATGATTTCTTTCTACACAAACAAAAAAAAAGATTTTTTTTTTTTTTGAGCAAAATATAAAGCCCTTAAATATTTATTTAGCATTATTGATTTGAATTCCAAAGGACTACTGTTAAATTGTGGTTTGGAGACTATAATATATTTTTAATAACGTTATTAAATTTGTCCCAGTCAGTGCCAGCGTCAATCAAAATCATCCACGTAACACAGCTCACACGGCACTCATGCGCAGCGACCAAAGCGTTCCCCCTACTGTTGTTTGCTAAAAACTAAAGGTGTTTGGAGGCTAACAAATAAATAATACCAGCTTTAGAAAATAAACGTGGTAATATCCCCAACAGAAAAACCCAGAGGTGGAGAAAAAGTCACTTTGTATCAGGGG
The DNA here is from genome assembly GCA_964034765.1 of Knipowitschia caucasica. NCBI lineage: Eukaryota > Metazoa > Chordata > Actinopteri > Gobiiformes > Gobiidae > Knipowitschia > Knipowitschia caucasica. Next base: position 31,497,867 of record OZ035828.1, on the reverse strand, counting down.
TCGCGGCTGATGGTGTGCGAAGATAGGAGAGAGGGCAGAAGGAGGGAGAGAGGCAGAGAGGGAGAGCGGGCAGGAGGAGGAAGAGATGCCAGCGGGGCGGGGAGGAGAGAGGGCAGCGGGCGGGAGAGAGGCAGCAGCGGAAGGGAGAGAGGGCAGCGGAGGGAGAGAGGGCGAGGAGGAGAGAGGGCAGCGGAGGGGAGAGAGGGCAGAGGGGAGAGAGGGCAGCGGAGGGAGAGAGGGCAGAGGAGGGAGAGAGGGCAGCGGAGGGAGAGAGGGCAAGCGGGAGGCTACAGGGAGAGAGGGCAGCGGAGGAGAGAGGCAGCGGAAGGAGAGAGGGCAGCGGGAGGGAGAGAGGGCAGCGAGGAGAAGAGGCAGAGGGAGGGAGAGAGGGTCAGAGAGGAGAGTAAATCACTTGTATCAGGGTCAGGCTGATGGTGAGAAGAGAGGGAGAGAGGCAAAGGAGGGAAGAAGGACAGCGGTAGAACAGCGCGTTAAAGAGGCCCGGCTTTTCGGAGTCAAAGGTAAAGAGGTTTCCGCACATTAGAAAGCGGGTGGCCGGTCTATGCCTTTACTGACAGTAACTTTGGAAGAGAAGCCGCGGGGGATGAAACCGCCATAAAGTAACAGCAGAAAGCGGCCGCCCGCTTGTAATGTGCGGACCTCTTTACCGCTGACTCCGGAAAGCCGGCCCACTTTACCGCGGTAGTAGAACAGTGAGGGCGGAGCCGCAAGAAATGCCCTGGGCCCACCCCCACCCCCCACCTTTGTTTCCACTTCTGCTGAGAGGGTTTAGCAGGGCATTATGATGGGGGTCGCGGGCTAAAGACTTTGGGAACCCCTGCTCTAACTACAACGCTGCCATTCTTGTTTTGGGACTGTGTTTAAACGGCGGCGCAGGGGCTGGCTCATACGCTCTAACGGTAACCCACAAGGACGAACGCAAAAAACTCAGAAAAAAAAAAATTTGGGTGAAAAAAAAACTCGAGTTTGCCAAATAAAAATCCTTTTTAAAGCTACAAAATCGATAAATCGATAAATCGATTTTTTTGCCAGCCCTATGTAAGGTGTTGACTTTGTTTAGTAAGGTTGCTGAATGTGTTGTAAGTGTTGAATTTGTTGAAAAGTGCAAATGTGGTGTAATGGTTGAATATGTGGTAAATGTGGCTAAAATGGTTGTACGGTGTTTGAATTTGTTTTGTAAAAGTGCTAAATGTGGTTTTGTAAGGTGCGTATGTGTTGTAAGATGTTGTAATGTATTGTATCTGTGGTATGCAATTGATAGTGTGGTAATGGTTGTAGGGGAGTAATTCTGTTGTACCTGTCCAATGTAAGTCTATGGGAAAAAGGGTGCTTGAACTTTGTTAATATCTGAAAAAGTGCTTAAAGGTGGAAGGTGAAAAGTAATCAGCAATAATAGAACGGTGAAGCCGGTTCGTAACGATGAATAATTTTTTTTTGTATTTGGTGGAAGCGTTGAAGAGTTGAAAAGTGCCAAAATCTGGCGGAATGGAAGAAGAACTAGAAATGTTACAATGGCTGAAGCCATTGTGAGTGCTGCATAGATTTTGGAAGGGTTAGGGATGAAGAAAAGGAAGAAGAAGGAAGAAGAAGAAAAGGGAAAGAGAAAGACGAAGAAGGAAGAGGAGAGAAGAAGAAAGAAGGGGGAAGAAGGAAAGAAGAGAAGAAGGGAAGAAGAGGAAAAGGGGAAGAAGAGGAAGAGTAGAGGAAGGAAGAGGAAGAAGGGGAAGAAGAGGAAAAAGGGAAGAAGAGGAAGAAAGCAAGAGAGGAAAAAGGGGAAGAAGAAGAAGAAGAGGAAGAAGGGGAAAAGAGGAAGAAGGGAAGAAGAGGAAAAAGGGAAAGAAGAGGAAGAACTGGAAGAAGAGGAAGAAGTGGGAAGAAGAGGAAGAAGAGGAAAGAAGGGGAAGAAGAGGGAAAAGGGGAAGTACAGGAAGAGAGGAAGAAGGGGAAGAAAGGAAGAAGAGGAAGAAGGGGAAGATAGAATAGGGGAAAGAAAAGGAAGATGAGGAAGAAAGAGGAAGAAGGGGAAAGAAGGAAAATAAGAGGAAGAAGGTAAGAAGAATGTGTTGTAAGGGACTGAAAGTGTGTAAAGTGATAACTACGTTGTAAAGTGTCTAAATGTGTTTGAAGGTGTTTGAATTTGTTGTAAAGTGCAAAATGGGTTTGAAAGGTGTTGAATTTGTTTGTAAAGTGCTAATATGGGTTGTAAATGCTAAATGTTTGTATAAGGGAGTGAATTTTGTGTTTAAGGTGTTGAAGGTGTTTGTAAAATGCTAAGTGTGTTGAATTTGTTGTAAAGTGCTATATGTGTTGTACAGGTGCTGTAATGTTGTAAGGTGTTGAATGTGTTGTAAAGTGCTAATGTGTTGTAGGTGCTGTAAGTGTTGTAAGATGCTGTAATGTATTGTACTGTGGTAATGAAGTGTTAGTGTGGTAATGTTTGTATGGGGAGTAATCTGTTTTACTGGTACAATGTAAGTCTATGGGAAAAAGTGCTTGAAACTTTTGTTATATCTGAAAAAGTGCTAAAGGGTGGAAGTGTGAAAATTAATATCAATAATGAGACGTGAAGCCCGTTCGTAACGATGTAATATTTGTTGAATTTGGTGAAAGCGTATGAAAGAGTGAAAAGTGCCAAAAACTGTACTGGCGGAAGTGGGAAGAAGAATAAACAGTAGGAGAGCATAATAATGGCTGCATAGTCCCTATGCAGCCACTCAATAAAACAGTAGGAGAGCATATAGTGGTCTGCATAGTCTAATGCAGCCACTCCACACTAGAAATTGGTACAATGGCTGAAGCCATTGAGAGTGTCTGCATAGATGTTGAAGGGTTATAGGGATGAAGAAGGAAGAGGAAAGGGGAAGAAGAAGGAAGAAGAAAGAAAAGGGGAAGAAGAGGAAAGAAGAAGGAAGAGGATGAGGAAGAAGAAGAAAGGGAAGAAGGGGAAGAAGAAGAGGAAAAGGGAAGAAAGGAAGAAGAGGAAAAGGCGGAAGAAGAGGAAGAAGAGAAGAAGAGGAAGAAGAGAAAGAAGGAAAAGAAGAGAAAGAAGAGAAAGAAGAGAACGGAGGAGGAGGAAAAGAGAGAAGAGAAAGAAGGGTGAAAAGAGGATGAAGAGGAAATAAGAGGAAGAAGGGGAAAGAAGGGGAAGAAGGGAAGAAGAGGAAGAAGAGAGAAGAGGAAGATGGGGAAGAAGAGGAAGTAAAAGAGTGTTTGTAAGGTGTTGAATTTGTTGTAAGGTGTTGAATTTGTTGTAAAGGCTAAATGTGTTTAAGTAGGAATGTGGTGTAAAGTGCTGAATGTGTGTAAAGTGCTAAATGTGTTGTAAAGTGCTGAAATGTGTTGTAAAGTGCTTAATGTGTTGTAAAGTCTAAATTGTTGTAAGTGCTAAATTGTTGTAAAGGTGTGAATGTGTTGTAAAGTGCTAAATGTGTTGTAAGGGTAGGGCTGGGCGATTTTGCCCTAAAAAAAAAATCTATCTCCCGATATTTAAAAAGAACAAAATTTTCAAGTGTTTCGATTCCGATTTTCCGATTTTTTTTCCCCAATGCACTTAAAAAATGACTGGAGACATCATGTAGATATAGTCAAAAGTGCAAATATATTGCTGTGATTGTCCTCAAGGAGTTAAAAAAATGCAAGTAAATGAGGCTCTGTTATTCAACAATTTCAAGCTTTAACCCCATGTTTAAGCAAAATGCAACATGATCAACTCACAGTACTTAAATTTCTGATTAAGAAATCAGATAACTACAAATTTTGTAACATATAACAATACAATAAAAATAAAATAAACTCTTCTCTTAGCCTCTCAGCATAATGTGAATATAAAAAAAATTAAACAATGCCTGTGGCAGTACATATACTACTAACAACTACTACAAAGGAAAAACAAATGTAAACTTTTATCCTTTAATCAACAAAACATTAGAATCTCTGAAAATATTGTGCATGCACATTCTAAGCATTTTTTGTGCAAGAAAGATGAAGCGCTGTCCACAACCACAGGGCCGTGGTGGCTGAGTAAAACGTCATCTCCCCCCAGCTCACCCCCGCGGATCTTGTTCCAACGAGTTGTATTTTACAGGTGAGGCAGCGCTACAATCGGCGAATACTTGCGACTTGGGACAACGTACAGTACCTACCTCGCCATCAAATACTTTAACAAGCCCCCCCTATTACAACCCCCCCGTGGGGTCGCGGGAACCCCTGGGGGGGTCGCATGAGATTTCTACACAAACCAAAAAAAAAAAAAAAGATTTTTTTTTTTTTGAGCAAATATAAAGCCCTTAAATATTTATTTAGCATTTGATTTGATTCAAAATGACTACTTGTTAAATTGTGTTTGGTGACTATAATTAGTTTTAATAACGTTGAGTATTTTGTCCTACCAGTCATTGCAGCGTCAATCAAAATCAATGCACGTAACTACAGCTCACATCATGCGCATACGTACAAAGCGTGTCCTACTGTTGTTTGCTAAAACTCAGGTGTTTGGAGCTCAAATAAATAATAACCTGCTTTAAAATGAACGAGGTTAATATCCACAACAGGAAAACCCCGGAGGGGGAGAAAAGTCACATGTATCAGGGGTCAGGCCTTATGGGTGTCGAAGAGAGGGAGATAGGGCAGAGGAGGAGAGAGGGCAGAGAGGAGAGAGGCAGCGAGGAAGAGAGCCAGCGTAGGGAGAGAGGGCAGAGGAGGGAGCAGAGGGGCAGCGGGGGGGGGGGAGGGAGAAGAGGGAGCGGGGAGGGAGAGAGGGCAGAGGGAGGGAAGAGAGGGCAGCGGAGTGGAGAGAGGCGCAGAGGAGGGAGAAGGGCAGCGGAGGGAGAGAGGGGCAGAGGAGGGAGAGAGGGCAGCGGAGGGAGAGAGGGAAGCGGGAGGGAGAGAGGGCAGCGGAGGGAGAGAGGGCACGGATGGAGAGAGAGGGGCAGCGGGAGGGAGAGAGGGAAGCGGAAGGAGAAGAGTGCAGAGGTAGGGAGAGAGGCAGAGGAGGGAGGAAAAGTCACTTGTAATCAGGGTCAGCTGATGGTGCAGAGAGGGAGAGAGGCAAAGGAGGGAAAATGACAGCGGAGAACAGCGCGTTAAGAGGCCCGCTTTTCTGAGTCAAAGGTATAGAGGTCGCGCACATTAAAAGCGGGTGGCCGGTCTATGCCTTTACTGGACAGTAACTTTGGAAAGAGAAGCCGCGGGGATGAACCGCAAATAGTAACAGCAGAAAGCGCCGCCCGCTTTTAATGTTCGGACCCTCTTTTTAACGCTACTCCGGAAAGCCGGCCCACTTTATTACCGCTTGTATGGGAGAACATGAGGGCGAGCGCAAAGAATGGCCTCCACTTCTGCTGAGGAGGTTAGCAGGGCAATTTATGATGGGGGTCGCGGGCTTAAAGACTTTGGGAACCCCAGCTCTACTACACGCTGCCATTCTTGTTATGACTGTGTTTACGCCCCGGCGGGAGGGGCTGCTCATAACGCTCTACGGTAACCCACAAGGACGAAACCGCAAAAAACGCTCAGAAAAAAAATTTGGTGAAAAAAAAACTCGAGTATTGCAAAATAAAATCCTTTTAACTACAAAATCGATAATCGATTAAATCGATTTTTTGCCCAGCCCTAAGTAAGGTGTTGAATTTGTTGTAAGTGCTGAATTGTTGTAAGGGTGTTGAATTTGTTGTAAAGTGCTATTGTGTTGTAAGGTGTTGAATATGTTGTAAAGTTCTAAAATGTGTTGTACGGTGTTGAATTAGTTTTGTAAAGTGCTAAATGTTTTGTAAGGTGCTGTAAGTGTTGTTAAGATTTGTAATGTATTGTATCTGTGGTGATGAATTGTAAGTGTGGGAATGTGTTGTAAAATGGGGAGTAATCTGTTGTACTGGTCCAATGAAAGTCTATGGGAAAAAGTGCTTGAACTTTTGTTAATACTGAAAAAAGTGACTAAAGGTGAGAGTGTGAAAAGTAATGCAATAAGAGAACGGTGAAGCCGGTCTAACCGATGTATAATTTGTTGAATTTGTGAAAGCGTGAAGATTTGAAAAGTGGGCCAAAATCTGGCGGAAAGTGGAAGAAGAACTATAAATGTACAATGCTGAAGCCATTGTGAGTGGCTGCAATAGATGTGGAAGGGTTAGGGATGAAGAAGGAAGAAGAAGGAAGAAGAAAGAAAAGGGAAGAAGAGGAAAACAAGAAGGAAGAGGAGGAGGAAGAAGAAGAAGGGGAAGAAGGAGAAGAAAGAGGAAGATAGGGGAAGAAGAGGAAAAGGGGAAGAAAGGAAGAAGAGGAATAAGAGGAAGAAGGGGAAGAAGAGGAAAAAGGGGAAGAAGAGGCGAAGAGCAAGAAGAAGGAAAAAGGGAAGAAGAGGAAGAAGAGGAAGAATGGGGAATGAAAGGAAGAAGGGGAAGAAGAAGGAAAAAAGGGAAAGAAGAGGAAGAACAGGAAGAAGAGAAGAAGGGAAGAAGAGGAAGAAGAGAAGAAGGGGAAGAAGAGGAAGAAGGGGAAGTACAGGAAGATGAGGAAGAAGGGGAAAGAAGAGGAAGAAGAAGGAAGAAGGGGAAGAAGAGGAAGAAGGGAAGAACAGAAGATGAGGAAGAAGAGGAAGAAGGGAAGAAGGGAAAGAAGAGGAGAAGTAAGTAAGAATGTGTTGTAAAGGGAACTGAAAGTGTTGTAAGTGCTAAATACGTTGTAAAGTGCTAAATGTGTTAAAGTGTTTGAATTTGTTGGTAAAGTGCTAAATGTGTTTTAAGGTGTTAATTTGTTGTAAAGTGCTAAAATGTGTTGGTAAAGGATAAATGGGTGTAGAGGGTATTGAAATTTGTTGTAAAAGGTGTTGAATGTGTTTTGTAATATGATAAATGTGTTGATTGTGTGTGTAAAGTGATAAATGTGTTGTAAGGTGATGAAGGTTGTTGTAAGGTGTTGAATTGTTGTTAAGTGCTAAATTGTTGTAAGGTGCTGTTAAGTTGTTGTAAGATGCGGTAAAATGTATTTGGTACTGTGGTAATGATTGTTAGTGTGGTAATGTGTTGTATGGGGATAAAAGTAATCTGTTGTTCGTTCCAATTAAGTCTATGGGAAAAATGCTTGAACTTTTGTTAAGATCTGAAAAAGTGGCTAAAGGTGGAAGGAGAAAATAATAGCAATAATAGACGGTGAAGCCGTTTCGTAACGATGTATAATTTTGTTGAATTTGGTGAAAGCGTTTGAAGAGTTTGAAAAGTGCCAAATCTGGCGGACGTGGAAGAAGAATAAAACAGTAGGAGAGCATATAGTGGCTGCTAGTCTATGGCAGCCACTCAATAAAATAGGAAGAAGCATATAGTGGCTGCATAAGTCTATGCAGCCACTCAACAAGAATGAGTACAAATGCTGAAGCCATTGTGAGTGGCTGCCATAGAGTTGGAAGGTTAGGGATGAAGAAGGAAGAGGAAGGGGAATAAGAAGGAAGAAGAAAGAAAAGGGAAGAAGAGGAAAGAAGAAGGAAGAGGAGAGGAAAGAAGAAAGAAAGGGAAGAAGGGGAAGAAGGAAAGGAAAAAGGGGGGGGAAGAAGGAAGGAAGAAGAGGGGAGGAAGAAGGGGGAGAAGAGAAGAAGAGGAAGAAGAGAAGAAGAGAAAGAAGAGAAAGAAGAGAAAGAAGAGAGAAGAGAACGGAGGAAGAGGAAAAGAGAGTAGAGAAAGAAGGTGAAGAAGAGTGAAGAAGAAAGAAGAGGAAGAAGGGAAGAAAGGGGAAGAAGGGGAAGAAGAGGAAGAAGAGAAGAAGAGGAAGAAGGGGAAGAAGAGGTAAAGTAAGAAGGTGTTGTAGGTGTTGAATTGTTTAAGTGTTGAATTTGTTGTGTAAAGTGCTAAATGAGTTGGTTGTAAAGTGCTGAATGTGTTGTAAAGTGCTGAATGTGTTGTAAAGTTTTCCTAAAAAATGTGTTTTTGTAAAGTGCTGAATGTGTTGTAAAGTGCTTAATCTGTTGTAAAGTGCTAAATGTGTTGAAAGTGCTAAATGTGTTTGTAAGTGTTGAATGTGTTGTAAAGTGATAATTGTGTTGTAGAGGTTAGGGCTGGGGCGATTTTTGCCTAAAAAAAGAAAATCTCCGATTTTTAAAAGAAAAATTCAAGTTTCGATACGATTTTTCGATTTTTTTTCCCCAAGCACGTAAAAATGACTGGAGACCATCAGATAATATTGTCAAAAGTGCAAATTTAATTGCTGTGATTTGTCCCTGCAAGAGTTAAAAATGCAAGTAAATGAGGCACGGTTATTCCCCCCACAATTTCAAAGCTTAAACCCAGACCTCCCTTTATGAAAGCTGTAGGTTCTCTGTCAGCTGAGATAGAGCTGTTTTAGTTTGCATTGAGCTCTATGGGGAACATTTCTGGATAGCCCATATTAATTTAGTCTTATTATAGTCTGCAGTAAACGTTTAATAACCCATCCAGATATTTTACTACATCCGGGATCTTGACCTTCTTGTAGGACCTGCATAAAAGTGTAGCATGCTCTTCAGAATCCTTGCTTTGAGTCACAGAAGACAGCTTCCTATCAGCAAAAGCCTGTTTCTTTCACAATAGTCTCTTAGAGGGCAAATCTGATTGGTCACTGAGAAGTCCTTTGAATCATGCTCCAAACAGTGGCGAGAAAACCAATGAAAGAGGCGGCTGCTTGAGTGGATTGCTCTCCAAGTCTGTGATTGAAAGCTGGTGTCAGAAGGCGGCAGAAATCAGAGACTTGTGTATTCCAAATCACAGGATGTAGGGGATGAGCAAAGACAACGTTAGACATAAAAAAAAAATATGTTTTTTTCAATCAACATTTTTCATTGTAATCTCAATTTTGATTTTGATTCAATACATTGCATATCTTCCTATGTATAACCCTGCACAAAGCAAAAAATGACGTAATAATTGCGTGAATCGAGTTTTTTGTATCTTTATTTGACTAAATTCTGATTGTCTTCATCGGAATGGGAGCCGTCGAAATGGTGGGAGTCCTGGTGTTAATATCACTGAAACTAAATACTGACCGAGTAAAACAGACAAGCAAACAGTGTGTTGCTATGGTAACTAGTATAGCAACAGTCTAGGATGGTTACATAAACATAAATGCATAGATATAAAATATATATACATGTAGATACATAAAAAGTCACAACGTTTTGTATACCAAAAATAAGCAGAGTAATCACACCGTCAAAATGTACTGCCCTTTGAGCCCGAAGGTCATGGGTTCGAGCCCATCGCGAGACCTTCTCCACTGACTCTTACTGATATCTACTGTTGTTTTGTCATTGGGCAAGACACTTTGGCTATGAGGCGGGTAAAGTAACCGTGTGCCGCATGCCTTGATGTGTACAATTTTCTCCCTTGTGAGATCAATAAAGAATATCTTCTTCTTCACTAAGCTAGCCATGGTTTCCACAATGTGAGACGCATTATTAGATTCCCTACGATGTGATAGCCATTTTGTTTCCAATTGATTTTTTTCCCCTGTTTCTAACATTTCTGTTTTGCAAATCGATGGTTATGCCCGCAGCTACAACTGTCAAAGCAGTGAGACAAATGCCATGTTATATGTTCATTTGGAGACGTCAGGCAGAAAAACACTAGAGTGATTGGTCGACGGTAAAGTGACTTTGCTTCTCCAGGGCACCACACACAGACGGCCATCGGAATAGTGTGTAAATAAGCTTCACTGTCATTATGATATGGTGCCGTCTGATGTGTTCTCATATAGAGAGATCAGTTATAAGCTAAGTGCCTCATTCTCTATTTTTCTCCCTGTCTCCATAGAGAAGCACTAAACCTGAGGCAGAGAGCGATACTCACCAGAGGCCAGAATGTACAATCTATACTAAAATATTTGTTGCCCTTTGAATTATTTTCTTGTTCGAAAATAAGTAATTTAAAAATTAAGTAATAAATTGTGTGTCATTGTGTATAGTATATTCTTGATTGCAACAAACAATATAGTTATAACTAGAAATAGTACAATGGCTGAAGCCATTGTGAGTGGCTGCATAGATGTTGGAAGGGTTAGGGATGAAGAAGGAAGAGGAAGGGGAAGAAGAAGGAAGAAGAAGAAAGAAAAGGTAAGAAGAGGAAAGAAGAAGAAGGGGAAGAAGAAGAGGAAGAAGGGGAAGAAGGGGAGAAGGGGAGAAGGGGAAGAAGGGGAAGAAGGGGAAGAAGGGGAGAAAGGGGAAGAAGAGAAATAAGGGGAAGAAGAGGAAGAAGTGAAGAAGATGAAGTAAGAAGAATGTGTTGTAAGGGGCTGAAAGTGTTGTAAAGTGCTAAATGTGTTGTAAGGTGTTGAATTTTTTGTAAGGTATTGAATGTTTTGTAAAGTGCTAAATGTGTTGTAAGGTGTTGAATGTGTTGTAAAGTGCTAAATGTGTTGTAAGGTGCTGTAAGATGTTGTAATGTATTGTATCTGTGGTAATGAATTGTTAGTGTGGTAATGTGTTGTATGGGGAGTAATCTGTTGTACTGGTCCAATGTAAGTCTATGGGAAAAAGTGCTTGAACTTTTGTTAATATCTGAATAAGTGCTAAAGGTGTAAGTGTGAAAAGTAATAGCAATAATGAGACGGTGAAGCCGGTCGTAACGATGTATAATTTGTTGAAAGAGTTGAAAAGTGCCAAAATCTGGAGGAAGTGGAAGTGGAAGTGGAAGAGGAAGTGGAAGAAGAAGAAGAAGTGGAAGAAGAAGTGGAAGAAGAAGAAGAAGAAAAAACAGTAGGATAGCATATAGTGGCTGCATAGTCTATGCAGCCACTCAATAATAAAGACACCTCCCTCTGGTGGTAGGATAGGAATAGGGCATGCCCTACCGACCTTGGTTACACTTGGTACTTGTTTCACCATAGATTTTCTACTTCAGAAATTATTTCACATTCTAAAAGATGAAATAACATCTCATTATGCTGCGTTCAGACCGGATCATGCGTTGCGGAGACTTTCAATGTTCGAGCGTGGAACTGCATGTGCGTCGGCAGAGGCGCAGCAGCGGAAAATCAACGCACGCAGGAGATAAACATTGCTGAACATTTCCTTGGGACGATCGTGCAGCGACCAATCAGAGAGCCGCAAAGTGGTCACAGGGACATTAGTGGTCTGAGCGAGCAGACTGAAAATATTCGTAAACAGCCAAAACAGGAGCTACACCAGGACTAAAACCAGGGTTGACAATGGGGGACATAGTGCTTGTGAACATATGCGTTCTCATGCTCCTGTGACTGTATACAACTGCTTCAAGCGAGTTCGCCGATAGTGAAGTACCGTTTAATAATAAAATAAACTAATGCCGCACCTCCGTAAACACATACTGCTGTTATATAAAGTCTCTGGAAATTCTCTGGACACAGAGACGCTGCAGAGCTGCATTATTGGAGAAGAACTTTACTCAAAAAGCCGCTAGTTTAACTCAGCATCAAATTCTGTCCGCTACTTCCCCCACTTCCGGTGGGCGCCACCGCAGGCCAGGACTGCTGGTCTGAACACCCCCGCGTCTGAAAATTAAGAGAATGTCTGGTGCGCAAGGCGTCAACGTTAAGCGTCGGCGGCCTGAACGCGCCATTAAAGGGTTCTGATATAAGACAAAAGTGTAAAGATGCTAGTACTGCTTACAAGAACCTTCTGAGCCTTAAAATAAAAGGAGACATACAGATACATTTGTTTAAAATAAGTTCCTTGAGTGTATCTGAGACAGCTAATTGACAAACCCATTGACTCAATTTGAAATGGAGGAAGCATTTTAAAGTGAGTCAATGGACAAAACAAGTGGTGGAAATCTATTACCACTTCTGATGTCCCTGCTAAAAGGAACAAGCCAGAATGATGGACTATTTCATGCAGATTCCCCAGACTTGTGCTAAATCTCTGGCAGTCAAAACACCCAGGGGGGCTAGAGTGTGCCGTAGCGAGGCCTTGGGGGACCCATGGCGATCCCTACTGGGTCCGTAATAAACACACAGCCGGCACAGCACTCTCAAATTCACTCTGATCCCGCCTCACTACGGTCTTAGCGCTGACATATCACACGATTGTTTGTCACTGTCATATTTTCCAAGCCTCAGCTTAAGGGAGCATCCATGTGCGGTCGGCCCTCATGCATTTTTCATGAATACCCACTGGAATTCTGTGGATAGACTGTATTCTCTGGTTCGCTCTGTGATTCTTGGTCCAGGAAAGAAAATTGCATTGGCCTCATAAAAAGGCCAAGTTTTAGACTCAGAAGATCCTTGCTTTTTCAGAAGGGTTTTTGAAATCTTTTGAAATCCAAAAAACCTCTCTCGTGATAAAATATGATCAATCAAAGAAAAAGCTATCTTCAACAAGCACTGCCATTCTGACTAATGAGGAGGGTGACACCAGACGGCAGCTTGAATGCAGAGTCACTGAAAGAGCCGGGATGTCTACTTGAGAAAGCAGGCGATAAGCTGAGGGGGAAATCAATTTTGCAGATGTATAGAGGCACTCTCCTAAAATGAGCAGACGTGTGTTTAGGACTTGGAGTTTAGGAAATGACAGATTTTATGTAACACAGATAACAGCTATTTTGCATGTAATAATGTTTGAGTCAACACAACACTGCAAAAAGTGATTAAAAATAAGGACATTGTGACTGCTGCCTTGCAACAAGATTTGCAGATGGTAGAATACACACAGATGAAGATAAAAACCAATGATTCAAGCATTTATAACCTTAGATTTTGTCATTTTTTGCGGTGTTCTAAGGGTTAAATTCTACGTGACGCTAAACCATTACGATGTTGAAAAGTTAGCATGTGACTTTTCTTTCTTTCTTTGGGTGCGTGTCTGTGAGGGACTGATTGTGTTGTTCCTATAGCTCAGATCATTTCTACAGTGTCAGAGGTAGACAGTGTTAGGGCACAAAACACAAGATCTCTTTCCCCGGCATCACTCCACACAAAAATTTGATTTAGTGTAGCATGTATCTGCAGGAAAGTGATAAAACTGTCTCCTCCAAGCTATTCACGGCTCTGATTCTCTTGTCGTCACACGCAGACACATAAATTGAACATGAGGAAAAAGGAGCAATGTAGTGCTATTTTGCGATATTCTCTGTAGGGAAAAGGGATATCACGATGGCCTTTAAAACAACAGACAATGTACCATGGCAAAGTAAGGCTGGGATGAGCTGTGGACTTGCTCAATAGAATACACAGGGTATACAGGGTTTTAAAATGTCTTAAAAGTATTGCATGAATGAATTTGGAAAAAGACTGAATTTTGTCTTAAAAGTGTATGCGCTGCGACCCACTGTGGGATGTTTAAAAATTATCTTATCTTATTGGCCACACTTTAAAGTAGCGATATGTAAGATATTCACGTTAAGTCATACATGTAAATGGTCCTAATCTGTCAAAAGGCATTAATAAAACAAGCTCTTTTAGATTACCTCTTTAACTGATAACAATAGTTCAGCCAAGATAATCGAATATCAAAATTACTTTTACAGCCCCTAAATCTTGTTTTTGTTTTCATTTTGATGTCCCGCCCTCCACCGTTTCACCAATCAGAAAGTTTGTGATCCGGGTTGCCAGAACTTAAAAAGCTCTCGTTATGATTCTCAATTCATTGATTAAAAAACAAAGAAAAAAATGAGGATTTGTTGGTTAGAGTTGGTTTTTGACAAAGCTCTTGTCAATTCAATTAATATGGTCCCAGCTGGATTCG